>JAGSMU010000023.1:3668500-4287000 GCA_029286865.1 Teinopalpus imperialis | reverse complement strand
ATTCGTTTTGGTCGGTGAAAATAACCAAGTTAATACTCGGCCAAAGCTAATATAAATAATTTAGTTTTTGGACCAATACTTAAGCTTCCCTTAATAAAAAAATAACTACAAATTTGGTGCAAAAATGTCGGAGAAATCGTTCATACTTTTTAATAAAAGCAAGTTTTTGAAGTCGTTTAAAAATCGTCATATTTTTGTTTTACATGTCTTCACCTAGAACGGGGCAAATAAATACACTATAATTTAAACACAAATACCTATAACACTGCACTGTCAAGTATGAACGTTCAAATATTTATAATACATGATTGCAAAAAAACTAAGCTATAACTGGACCACGAAATTCCTCATAGTCTACATTAGAACAACATATTAAAGTTTCGAATTCTACCATGACTCCCAAAAATCTCAACTGCGAATCAAGGGCATCAACAAAACGACTAAGGGCCCGAGGTTCGAGCGAAATCGGCGTATCCTGTTGTGGCGTCGGCAAAAAATGTCGAACTCGTGAGTTCAAGGCAATCAGGTGATCCCAGCCGTTCGGCGTACTCGTCGCTAGTTAGGCGGGCCATAACTATCATTACTAAGGAAGACAGCAATTTTATTGCAATTGAAAAATTTCTATCACTTTACATAATTAAGTAACATGTAACATTATAGACAATTATTGAATAAATTAATGTTACTGATTATATCACGTTTATTTTAAAAATAAAAATAATAGCAATTAATAAATATTCTTACTGTTTCTCTTGAAACCTTTAATGTTAACGGCTCTAACGACGATAAACTGCAATAGGCTCCAAAAATATCGATGAAACGAGGTAGAGTTGCATGCGACATAATCTGAACAAAGGTTTATGTTGCGCTGTTTATGCGGTTCTAAGAGGAACGAACACAATTATAAATTGAATAAACTTCATGTCTCGATTGATCAAATTGTTCTAATGTTTTTATTTTGTGTTATTATTATTTTTACTCTCAATTCGTTTTGGTCGGTGAAAATAACTAAGTTAATACTCGGCCAAAGCTAATATAAATAATTTAGTTTTTGGACCAATACTTAAGCTTCCCTTAATAAAAAAATAACTACAAATTTGGTGCAAAAATGTCGGAGAAATCGTTCATACTTTTTAATAAAAGCAAGTTTTTGAAGTCGTTTAAAAATCGTCATATTTTTGTTTTACATGTCTTCACCTAGAACGGGGCAAATAAATACACTATAATTTAAACACAAATACCTATAACACTGCACTGTCAAGTATGAACGTTCAAATATTTATAATACATGATTGCAAAAAAACTAAGCTATAACTGGACCACGAAATTCCTCATAGTCTACATTAGAACAACATATTAAAGTTTCGAATTCTACCATGACTCCCAAAAATCTCAACTGCGAATCAAGGGCATCAACAAAACGACTAAGGGCCCGAGGTTCGAGCGAAATCGGCGTATCCTGTTGTGGCGTCGGCAAAAATGTCGAACTCGTGAGTTCAAGGCAATCAGGTGATCCCAGCCGTTCGGCGTAATTTCGTCGCTAGTTAGGCGGGCCATAACTATCATTACTAAGGAAGACAGCAATTTTATTGCAATTGAAAAATTTCTATCACTTTACATAATTAAGTAACATGTAACATTATAGACAATTATTGAATAAATTAATGTTACTGATTATATCACGTTTATTTTAAAAATAAAAATAATAGCAATTAATAAATATTCTTACTGTTTCTCTTGAAACCTTTAATGTTAACGGCTCTAACGACGATAAACTGCAATAGGCTCCAAAAATATCGATGAAACGAGGTAGAGTTGCATGCGACATAATCTGAACAAAGGTTTATGTTGCGCTGTTTATGCGGTTCTAAGAGGAACGAACACAATTATAAATTGAATAAACTTCATGTCTCGATTGATCAAATTGTTCTAATGTTTTTATTTTGTGTTATTATTATTTTTACTCTCAATTCGTTTTGGTCGGTGAAAATAACTAAGTTAATACTCGGCCAAAGCTAATATAAATAATTTAGTTTTGGACCAATACTTAAGCTTCCCTTAATAAAAAATAACTAAGTTAATACTCGGCCAAAGCTAATATAAATAATTTAGTTTTGGACCAATACTTAAGCTTCCCTTAATAAAAAAATAACTACAAATTTGGTGCAAAAATGTCGGAGAAATCGTTCATACTTTTTAATAAAAGCAAGTTTTTGAAGTCGTTTAAAAATCGTCATATTTTTGTTTTACATGTCTTCACCTAGAACGGGGCAAATAAATACACTATAATTTAAACACAAATACCTATAACACTGCATTTTCAAGTATGAACGTTCAAATATTTATAATACATGATTGCAAAAAAACTAAGCTATAACTGGACCACGAAATTCCTCATAGTCTGCATTAGAACAACATATTAAAGTTTCGAATTCTACCATGACTCCCAAAAATCTCAACTGCGAATCAAGGGCATCAACAAAACGACTAAGGGCCCGAGGTTCGAGCGAAATCGGCGTATCCTGTTGTGGCGTCGGCAAAAAATGTCGAACTCGTGAGTTCAAGGCAATCAGGTGATCCCAGCCGTTCGGCGTACTCGTCGCTAGTTAGGCGGGCCATAACTATCATTACTAAGGAAGACAGCAATTTTATTGCAATTGAAAAATTTCTATCACTTTACATAATTAAGTAACATGTAACATTATAGACAATTATTGAATAAATTAATGTTACTGATTATATCACGTTTATTTTAAAAAATAAAATATCCTGATTTTTTGAGTGCTCATGGTCATGGGAGGGACCATAGTTGCCACTCCAAGCATCGGAATTAAAATGGTTATTATAAAATCAGCCAAGTATTGTTTATGGTAAGATTAGTAGTTGTGTCTCAATAGAAATTTAAGGACTGCATCGCACCTATTTCTAATTTATAAATAAATATGATGATACTACGAATGTTTAATTTATAGCAACCTCCAAGTGGTATAGTGCGTAACAGACAAAAAAAATACTCTTGCCGTAGAAAAGGCAAAGGCCTACGTGTCTATGGAATTAAAAAGATTTTTGATGTCACACATTATTTATTATTTTATAGTAATTATTACTACAAATACAATAAAATGATAGTTCTAAAACTCCTGAGTTTAGCATTTACTTAAAAAGTTAAATTACTAAAAATTAATTTATTAAAAAATTTAATAATTATAGACATTTCAGACATAGTGTACATATAAACCAAAGATCGAACACTTCATCGAACTACATACATATCTACTTATTTTTATATCCCCGTAACGTTTTGCTACTAATTTATTTATTTATTAAACGAACCACAAAGAAAATTTAAATGATCAGTTGCAGCTTGTTTTACAGGGATAAAATTAAATAACACAAATAAAGTCAACCTGTTAGACAAAAAATAAAAATAATAGCAATTAATAAATATTCTTACTGTTTCTCTTGAAACCTTTAATGTTAACGGCTCTAACGACGATAAACTGCAATAGGCTCCAAAAATATCGATGAAACGAGGTAGAGTTGCATGCGACGTAATCTGAACAAAGGTTTATGTTGCGCTGTTTATGCGGTTCTAAGAGGAACGAACACAATTATAAATTGAATAAACTTCATGTCTCGATTGATCAAATTGTTCTAATGTTTTTATTTTGTGTTATTATTATTTTTACTCTCAATTCGTTTTGGTCGGTGAAAATAACCAAGTTAATACTCGGCCAAAGCTAATATAAATAATTTAGTTTTTGGACCAATACTTAAGCTTCCCTTAATAAAAAAATAACTACAAATTTGGTGCAAAAATGTCGGAGAAATCGTTCATACTTTTAATAAAAGCAAGTTTTGAAGTCGTTTAAAAATCGTCATATTTTGTTTTACATGTCTTCACCTAGAACGGGGCAAATAAATACACTATAATTTAAACACAAATACCTATAACACTGCATTTTCAAGTATGAACGTTCAAATATTTATAATACATGATTGCAAAAAAACTAAGCTATAACTGGACCACGAAATTCCTCATAGTCTGCATTAGAACAACATATTAAAGTTTCGAATTCTACCATGACTCCCAAAAATCTCAACTGCGAATCAAGGGCATCAACAAAACGACTAAGGGCCCGAGGTTCGAGCGAAATCGGCGTATCCTGTTGTGGCGTCGGCAAAAAATGTCGAACTCGTGAGTTCAAGGCAATCAGGTGATCCCAGCCGTTCGGCGTACTCGTCGCTAGTTAGGCGGGCCATAACTATCATTACTAAGGAAGACAGCAATTTTATTGCAATTGAAAAATTTCTATCACTTTACATAATTAAGTAACATGTAACATTATAGACAATTATTGAATAAATTAATGTTACTGATTATATCACGTTTATTTTAAAAAATAAAATATCCTGATTTTTTGAGTGCTCATGGTCATGGGAGGGACCATAGTTGCCACTCCAAGCATCGGAATTAAAATGGTTTTATAAAATCAGCCAAGTATTGTTTATGGTAAGATTAGTAGTTGTGTGTCTCAATAGAAATTTAAGGACTGCATCGCACCTATTTCTAATTTATAAATAAATATGATGATACTACGAATGTTTAATTTATAGCAACCTCCAAGTGGTATAGTGCGTAACGGACAAAAAAAATTACTCTTGCCGTAGAAAAGGCAAAGGCGGGGATGCCCACGTGTCTATGGAATTAAAAAGATTTTTGATGTCACACATTATTTATTATTTTATAGTAATTATACTACAAATACAATAAAATGATAGTTCTAAAACTCCTGAGTTTAGCATTTACTTAAAAAGTTAAATTACTAAAAATTAATTTATTAAAAAATTATCAATTTCATTACTATCGAATTATAATAATTATAGACATTTCAGACATAGTTTACATATAAACCAAAGATCGAACTACATACATATCTACTTATTTTTATATCCCCGTAACGTTTTGCTACTAATTTATTTATTGTTTGCATATTTAAACATCATGTGTTGGGATCCAGATACCCCCAATCATAGGTAAATAGGCAGTCCTAGGTGACTACGCTTTGTCCAGGATGGATCTAGATCAGAGGTTCCCAGTCTTTTTTCTCATAGACCACTTACACACCACTTACAGGTACACTTCTACCATGTTCCCAAAACTCGACAAAATTGTGAAGATTAGATCTTACTATAGAAATTTGCGTTGCGAATGAGTTGCGACCACGTTGTTCTGAATATGGAATATGCAATTTTTACAAGTAACAGTCGCTGAGCTTCTTAAAATATTATCTGCCTTCATTGATAGATGAAGTCAAGCCAACATTTTAGTTCCTCAATATTTACTTGCTTACGAATTGTGAACCTACATTTTTTTGTCACGCCAACGTAGACCCCCGTCGAGTCTCGCGTGGACCCCTGGGGGTTGACTTAGACCACTTTGGGAACTAAGGATCTAGAGATGGTCAATATAAAAAAACTAGTAGAACACAAAGAAAATAACAGATATTACATAGTGTTATTTTTATTGATTGTGTAGTTGAGCAAACGTGTTCAACGATATGTTGTAAATGCAGTAAAATGATAAAAAAGAAAACATTCAAAATAATCTAACGACAATATAGTTCACATAGTTTTTGTTTACGTATATCCGCGACACATATATGTATATATATATATATATATATATATATATGTCGCCTATACCTAGTCCGGCAATAAGTTCTGTTACAAATGAAAATTCATCTTTTTTTTAAATAAAGTAATGTAATATTATTAAAATTTATACCTACATATTTATTAGTCAGTCAGCAAAAAATATTCTATTCCAAATGGCCACCTTTGGCTTTTATACAGGCCTTTAATCTGTTTGGCCACGAATCTATGGATTAACGCACTGTTTCCAAGGGAAATTTCGCCACTGCTTGCTCTAAAGATTTTTTAAGAGACTCAATGTCGCCGTGTCGTTTAGAGCAGGCCATGTCCTCTAAAACTGACCATAATTTGAAGTCTAAA
The DNA here is from genome assembly GCA_029286865.1 of Teinopalpus imperialis. Lineage (NCBI taxonomy): Eukaryota > Metazoa > Arthropoda > Insecta > Lepidoptera > Papilionidae > Teinopalpus > Teinopalpus imperialis. The sequence continues at coordinate 4,280,985 of JAGSMU010000023.1, read as the reverse complement.
GGGTTGAGGTCTGGGCTAGATGAGGGTCAGTTTTTAGCTCTTATAAAGTCCGGAACGTTGGTTTCAAGTCAGGCTTGGGTAGTTCGCGCCTTGTGACCAGGTGCAGAGTCCTGCTGGAAAGTCCACGGTATATTTTTAAAAAGTCTATTGCTGAGAGGTTTCACAACATGATCTAAGACTGTATCTGGATACACTTTGGCTGAAGTTTTCACTCCTTTTTCACAAAAATGTAGTTTTGTGACTCCTTGATAAGACACGCCCCACCAAACCAACACTGACGCAGGATGATGACCAAGTTGTACCTTTCCGACCACTTGAGCAGGTTCTTTAGAGCTGTGAGCGTACACTTTATCATTTTGCTTATTGTTTTTCATCGGTAAAGAGGATATTTCTGTGCCTTTCACGTGCGTATCGCGACAGAAGGCGTTTTGATCGATCCTTGATCTCTGTTTTTTTTTTTTGTATCTCTTTAATTGTAAAGATTGATTTAGTTAGATGCTATTGAGTTAGATTTGATCTCTTTAGTTGTCAAGATAAAGGGCATGTCCTATATCAACGATAAGCACCGAGCTTTAGGTCCTGTTTTATAATACGTGACAGAGTCCTAGCGGGAATCTTCATTTCCCGTGATAAGATTTTTTGCTTCCTAAACGGTTTCCGACGAATTCGGGCTTTAACAGCATTAACAGCCTTTGTAGTTCTAACAGCATGCGGCCGCCCCGATCTTTTCTGGTCTTCGACAGAGGAAGTGTTGTTGTATCTGTTGATAGTACGATATACGAACATACAGCTGATACCAAGCTTTTGAAGTGTCTGGAATATGACCGACCTGGAATATACCCACTTTGTGCGAGGCGATCACTGCAATCCTATTTTTTTTAACGCCCCATATTTTGATTTGATAATGTACACGAAAAAATATGTGAAACGGCGCAAAATCGAAAGAAGTTTGTAAAATAATATACGTGTTCCAAATTCATAATAATTAAAAGTTGAAAAAAATAAAAGTTTTATGTAACAGTATTTATGGCGACTAGTTTAATATCTTTCATCAGTAATTGACAGTCACTAAAATATTATTATATTATTGTCAATTATACTTGTTTAACTTCAATTTATTGTAGCCATTTATGCACTTCAAATATGAAAAGTGGCCAATGTTGTAAATAAACCGAATAGTCCTAATAAAATTTGTAATGTTTATTGCTTGTTCAACAAACAAATTAGAATCCACATGAGCTTAGCCCGGGGCCTCCCGCATTACCGCTTTGCCTTGAACCCGCGACCGCGAAGCCTGAATAACAATTACCGAACAGAACACATTCGATCTCTTTTTCTATCATTAACATCTTAGTATATTGTAATGCCTATCGTGCGTCATGCCTTAAGAATAAGAATTTTCAAAGCCAATTACGTTGAAACAAAATGTAGTAGCGTACTAATACGTATGTATGAAGATCGTTTATTTTAGCGTCTTTTTTGTTACTGTATAATGACCGTAAATCGTCGATATTTTGTACCCAAGTAATTTTGTAGTTATTTTATACGCATATGGGCGAGGAACTGCGATCACCAAATTTCTTGCCCGGTGTAACAATTACATCAAATTTTCCCAACTGGTCTATATCCACCAGCAGGCTGGATTACATTTTGATTTTTTTTTGTGATATAAGTTCATACAATAATTGTAGGAAACTATAGTACAAAGAAAATCTAGCGTAGAAATCGATCACACCTAAGCTGTAATTTAAGAACATACATTCAAGCTCATACATTCAAAACTCAACAACAATCCCGTCATTGTGTATAAAACCTATTTCATTCTTCATTACTGATCTAAAATCGGACTGGAGAGCGTTAAAATAGAATGACTCTTGTTTATGAGTCCAATCTTTCCGATTTGACATTCATTTCATATTGTTAGTGCAAGAACAAATTTACATTTCGCAGAAAATAATGAAAACATATTTCCGATCGTCGTGCTCCGCGTACCACAATCAACAATATCAGCTGACGGACGCGTCACATTGACGTCTCGTCACCAACATGGCGGACAATATGGCCGCCCGCTTATGTTTATTTACAACGTTCGCATTAGTCACAGTGGGGACGAACGAATGAACACGTGCAAAGTAATGCAAAAGGAAAAAGGCAACGCCTTTATCATTTACGTATTATATAGTTTTTTTCTGACAAATCACTGCAAGGATGCAGATACAGCAGGTAGTCGATAATATATAAGTCAAAATGCCAAACATAACAGCTCGTTATGTTTGACATTTTGACGCTGTTTAAAGTATCATTTTGTGTTACGACTGTTGTTGCTCTATCCTAGCATGTATAATAGACCTAATAATGCCATCTTACGTTTTTATTAAAAAGGTAACAAAGTCATTTTAGATGTAATTAAGGTTAGTTTTAAGGGTAATACGTATTTTAAAGTTATTTGAAGTTGTATATGGGCACGGTTGATTCGCTTGTATGATTTCTGCGGTCTGTGACAAACTATATTCTATCTTCGATTAAGATCACAACATTTTGTCATCATACCTGGGGAATATAGAAATGCCACTTCACTATTAATATCTCCGGTTTCTTTCATACCTGAAATACAGTACTATTTTACGGCTGGTATTCTGAAAAGCGCGATCCTCGGTTGAACCGACTTATTCGTGTCATAAGTTACATCACATATCTTGACACACGTTTATTCAGTAAACCATTTTTTGTCTTGGTTACCACCATGATAAAAACCCATTACCACCACCATACAACGACGACACATTTATTTTTATTTTTGCGAGAATTATCAAAATATTTATTTTATGGGATAAATTATTGCTTAGGCAAAAATATTCATAAGAAAATCTAAGTTGATACGTATGTAAAATCTAATATAATATTTTTCTAGACATGCAGGATAAACAATTAGAAATGAAAATGCAATGAGCCAAAGACGCAAATTGTAATTTGTAAGTTTCCACTGCATTCAGCTGTCGGGACACGTGTCAACCATGATGTTTAATTTATAAATATAATACATGTCACACAAATAATACGTACAAAATAAATGAGATTAAGATAAAAAAAAGAGATAATTAGTTTTATTTTGCTATCCAATATGTAGATTTCTATAGATATGAAAAATTATACAAACAAAACTTGCCATTGTATCATCAGGATTTAATAACAACATTTATTATTGACAAATCTTATTACTGATTAGTCATGAACTATTTTTTTTATTATTACATTCAGAGTAACAAACGAGCGCACAGTTCACCTGATGGTAAGTGATTCCTGCGGCCCATAACATCTACATTCATCCTTGACAAGGAATCATAATTCAGATGCGCTGTCACCCTTGAGGACTGAGATGGAATGCCTCGTCACCAGTAACAAGGAGACCATTGTTGCATTCAGACACTCATCAGACGAAACACAGCAGCATTATGCTGCTATTTCACGCTGGTATTCAGTGAGGTCCTAAATGGTCAGCAAAACCCCGGTCGAAAATGTTGTGCTTACCCTCTTCTGTACGTCTTGCATGCAGCTAGAAACAAACTGCAGTGTAGCTCTACCACGTAAAAGATAATGGAAATTTATAAAGTTTATTTAGTATTTATCCATTCATTATAAAATTAAGATCCTTAAATAGATTTTTCATTTACATCCTCTCGTGTCCTATTGGCCGTAGCGATATCGATTTTGAATATAACCAAAGAACGATTGTTATTAAAGAATTTCGCCAGCACATACACCTATTCACTACTATTACTGTTTATTTTGCTCGGAGATTTATATATATATATATGGAACTAATCATAAGTAGTACTTTAATATTGCTTCAGTTACAGGGATTTTTGCCCGAAATGATTTTTATCACTCTTAAAACTATTAAATTGTTGAGTTTTAAATTGCTTTGCACTTAGCCTAAAAACAAATGATACTTTAGAAATGGAGAAAATACAAGTCGAAGAAAAAATTGAAATAAAGTAATTTAGTATAAAAGATATTTATTATGATAAATACGCTTAACAGATCTCGTTTACGTACAATACAATTATGGTAGCTCGAGCAAATCTTAACCGCACATGAGCTCATCTTTCCACTTGGGATTTCCCCCGTTTTTGTTCCCGTTTAGATATGGGTATTAAAAGAAATTTATCTATATCTTTGTACATTTTACATAACGTACTAATTATAATATGATTTCAATTAAATAGAATACACCGTTTTATTGTACTTTTATTTTAAATGATAATAATATCATTTATTTATTTTATATAAACGAAATATCTTGTTCATAAAATGTGCTTTTGATTATTTTAATGAAACAATTTTTTTTTTATTGACTTTAAATTGTTCGTTTTAAAAGATTTACTGAAATTAATGAAACAATATATTTTTTTAGGACAGCGTATTTTTACAGAAGGCTTTAATATATTTCTCTAGTTTGTCCTTTGGGTCTCTCGTTAATCGATAAGCGTTAAAAAGCATAATTTTTTCAAAGAACAATGTAATAATAATAAAACTTATTAGTATATATTAAGCAAAGACCAAGCGTTCATTAAAAACAATTTTATTGAATACTTTGTCTTTCATACAGACCTTTAAACTCTCTGGCCACGAAAAGACTAATGTTTCCTAGGGAAATTTAGTTTGGTTAGATTTAAAAATCTCATAAGAAACTCAATGTTGGCGTAACGTTGGTGTTTTGAGCAGGCAATGTCGCCCAATACTAAACTACGTCAACCTAGTGAAACTGTAGAAGCCCTCGGACTAACAGTGCCATCAGCCTGAAAAAAAACAACTACAATTTGTGGTCCAACGGGGTTAGATCAGGATTGGACGAATACCAGTTTTCAGCACTTATGAAGCCAAAACATTGTTTTCGAGTCAGGTTTAAGTTATTCGTGCCTTGTGAATAGGGACAGAGTCGCTGGCAAGTCAATGGTACATTACATTGAACACTACATCTTTTTGAAAGATGTATCGTTCAGAGGTTTCACTACACCACCGAAGCCAGTCTTAACAGACAACGAACTTTATATGATCTTGATCCAACCGTTCTCTTGAACTACAGGGACTAATTAAGGACGTGTCCTGTGTAGACGGGCGGTAAGCTTATAGCTTAGGTGTTGTTTAATAATTCGCGGGAGGGTCCTATTATAAATTTTCATCGCCCACGATAATTTTTGTTACTTCCGTTCGACCAAAACCATGGTCGAATTCCTTGATAACGTTCATAACCTGTCTGATCGTAACAGCTCGGATTCGCCCCAATCTTTTACTGCTGTACCTGTCGATGTGCGTTACACAAACACGCGGATGATGTCTTAAAAATAACTTACTGTTCCACCGTACCTACTTGATGCAAAGCGTTTCTGTTTTCTTAAACGCTGAGGCCATAATGTTCATTAATAATTATGCGGCAAAATAATGTTAAATTGCGGCACTATCTAAGTTTCTTATACAATAAACACATTCGAAATTTGAATTTGAAATAGGGGATTTTGTAATTGTAACATTTTTATGGCTAGATTAATTAGATATTATTTTTTTGTTATATAACCTCAACCGCGAACTATCTGCTCTTTGAATTTTTATCGCAAGTATTTGTTTCTAAACACAGTTTTGCGAGTGTATTAATAAAAAAAATTACACTAGTTTTATAATTGAATGTCGACACTTAATTTCATATCTTTCCAAATTACGAAAAATATAAGAATGTTATATCCGATTCTGCAGCCTAGTTACTGATAGGATATGCATGCTTGCACATCACGGATATTGCGTAACGCGGCAGATTCCACATCTTGTTGGCTCTTAAATCTTCACACATAGTAACTGCTAACTCACACATAGTAACTGCTAACTCACACATGCCAACGTTTACGCGCACATTCATAACAACGCTATGTAAGTAACAAATAATACCTATTATATTCGTAAATTTACCATCTTGTATGCACACATGGGTGTTATAAATACGCGCCATTTTGCGCCCGTATTCTGGCGCTTTGTGTGTGTGCCGTCGACGGATGCAGCTTGCGCGTTGCACATGCACGATAGGGGACGGTGGGAGAGGGGCAGGGCCAGGGTCGTGCAGACCTTGAACGCGCCTAGCAACAGCGCTGCCAACTCCGACATACTTATTTATTTCTGTTTTACTCGTCTGCACGTTTGCTAGCAATTTAAAACGGAACGTTTTATGGAGTCGTAATGGCAAAGGCGGCCATGTGAGACTTTCTGCGAGTTGTCAGATGTTCCCTTTATGTTCGAGATGGGAATGGGGATTGTTTTATCGCTGTTGTCACTTCACGACTAGATGGTCTTACCGTAATAATTTCCCCTAATAACTTTAATGGTTTGTTAGCTATTTGATATATGTAATTAGTTGTAGCCATTAAATGCTACCCGTCAATTAACGGGACAAAAGTAATTCTCAATTACAATGTATTTTAGGGGAAATAGGTTTGTTTAAATACTGCAATGTTGCAGTAGATGGCGCTGTTGTAAAAGTTCTACTCATGCATAGACAGTTAATTATTATCATAAATTATCTATGGCTTCTGAAACAAACTTATGGCTATTTACGGGAATTACTTGTTCAAATAAGCTTTTCGTAGTTAAGTTAGTAATTATATACAATGTCCGTAATCTCTTACAAAACATAGTACATATTTTACTATAGCAATATTTAATGAATATTTTATTATTATCAATTATAAAGAACCTTTCCTCAATATGAAATAAAATCGTAATAATGATATAAATTATTTTGGATTGTAATATTTAACCTTCAATTGCGCCACAGAAAAGTCTGTAGTATTAATTATATACAAAACCTGCCCTCAAGGTTTATAGAAATTAGATCTTTTATTTAAAAAAAACACCACTCACGCGGTTGAAAAAGTAATTCAACAAAATAAATCAACGGAAAACTGTTTGTGTTTAAAAAATATTATAAAAGTAAAAGGTTTAACATTCAATGAAGTCAGAATGATGAAATAAATCGTTTTTTCTCCGGTTTTAAAAATGACTTATACAAGAGTGATGGGTGCGAAATTTGGTACCGTTTGTTAAACCGTAAAACAGTAATTGATTAAGAATTAAAATTTTGTGGTAATAAAGAAGAGAAAAAAATCATTATTTATAATCAAAAATTTTCTTCTATTTTGGAGCTACGTGGAGAGGTGTAGCCTCCTTCAATACTATGTCTTAAAGCCAGTGAGCAAAGATATCCAAGTGGTTAGAACAGCGGTCGTGTGATGATTTCTGCTAGTATATACAATTAAATAAAATTCATCTCTAGACGACAGCCACGCCTTTTTTGGATTGGATATCTTTAATATAATAGCACCTAAAATGTTGGTTGGATTTTAATTATTGAAGTATCGTTTGATCACGCCGTGGCGGTGCAGGAAAAATAGGACGGTTTATGTCACAATACATAAACATGACGGACATTTACTGAAAGTGTTTTTTTAAGGATTATTAGCAATGCTATTAACATGACAAATATTCCGGTTAACCACTACAACTAAGCTGAAAATGCTTGTGCTAGGAGACTGCTCACGGCAATAGTATAATGGTGGAATAGAACCTATGACCTTAAGTTTCGCAGACCGTACTCCAAACCATTAGGATATTGAAGCTTCCTTACGACGCAAAATTAGAAACAATATTTTCTTTGAGGTCTACGTATCTGAGTATCATATAAAAGGGTTTAACATGAAGAATCATCAAAAATTATATAAATACATTTAAATGGGTGTTTTATTCACAGAGCTTTTTTTAACTAAAATTAAGAATGAGCCACAGTAGATCTTAGCGGGCGCTTTTTTTTAATAATATTTTCACTGTACTGTTATATTCATAAAGCTGTTTTTTTTTAACTAAAATTAACAATGAGCCACGGTTGTACAGTCCGGGCTAATTTTATTTTCACTGTACGCTAGTAAACAGAGTTCGTTATCATGAACCGATAACAATGAAATTAATTAATGCAAAATTATCACGTTCTCAGCGGGGAAGGAAAACATTGTGGGAAAAAGTGCACGTGTAAATATAAATATTTCGAAGACAACAAAATTAATTTACACTACCTTCTGATAGTAATACAAATAACTTTAAATTTTCTGTACATAATTTTCATGACTTCACGTTTATTTGTTTTATTATCGTTACTAAACAACTATAAATTATCATTTCTGTCTGGTATGATGACTATCCACTTATATCTTATCACATAGGCTAAAACGGCATGTATACCGACATTTTTGTAAGATTTACACAGAAATAACACCGTTCTTGTAAATTTTGTATGATATATATTTCTTATTTTTAAAGGTAAAAAGTAAAGTTTATAATCATTTTTTTATTACTAAATTAATACTAAATTATAAATTTTAAAATATTCACCTGTATTCATATTTCTATATTCATTCATGTATTCATGTTAACCAGTGAAGGATTTAAACACAAGCAAAATAAGAAAAGGTCCATAAGAATAACTACTTCAAGAATAAACACTTTTTAGTTATTCTTATATGTCTGCCATATTATGTATCCTCAGAAATTTTAATATATAATATGATATTACAAATTAAAAAAACTACTTCATGAATTTAAATAAATTCACTAGTACATAATAAAACTTGTACAGTAGAAGATATAATAAAATAACACCACTATGATATTACGGGTACCAACGGAGCACACATTTCATCTAAAGTAAATAGATTTCCATGGCCTATGACTTAGTCTTTCATCTTCGACACTAATAATAATAAAAATCCCAACCAGCCTCGAATCACCAGAGGCGGTTGGAACTTCGAGACGTGTAGCGCCGGGCTCAAATGCAGACACTGCACGAAAGAGCGACACCGCTCGTATCGTCCGCAGGTTTTTCTCCCTTTCGCCCTAACCCTCGACCGTTTGGACTCCCCTGACGAGGGATTCACGTCTGGGGTTGGTCCTTATTTATGTGTATTTTATTGTATCCTATATATTTATTTTATCATTTGTTCTTAGTATCTTTTTTATTTATTTTACTGACCAACCAGATAGAAAAAAAATATCCCCAACAGTAACAATAATTAGTTTACTCTCCCAAAGTTATCCAAAGTAAGTTTTTTAAATTTATAATTGAATTATAAAATGAGAATCGAATGAAAGTTGAATAAAATTTATTTTTATACTATTAGGGGTGACAAACAAGTACAGATTATATAGATTAGTAGTAGGAGATTAATATTTATATTAGAGTAGGGTTTTATACTCCTTTATTCGTTTTAACTAATTCATTATTACTACACGTCAAGTGAAAACACTAATTTAACCAGTACTAAACAAAATTAAATGTAAATTCAATATTACATCGCTAAAATTTAGATAATATAATTTTAAATATAAGGAAAAGAAATAATTCATCAATTAAATAAAAAAAGACGCCAATATTAAACTGAATAGATCCAATGCAATATTAAAATCGTAACAGTCGGAATTAACAAAATAGTTCGCAAGAATCATCCCCAATCAGGTCAAGGCGTAGCATCCGGAAAGGCATTAGGTGCTAAGGATTCCCGGTATGGGAGACCTTGACCAGCTTAAGTTCGAAACATACTTACTATAATTATATAATATATATATATATATATATATATATATATATAATATATTATTATAATTTGAACAATGATAGTGGCGTGCCCCGCTGCCAGTTATGCATCTTGAATTATTGTTCAGAATGTAGAATGTGGGTGTTTACTGACCGAAGTCATCGCTTAATGGCGAAGTCTGTTCTGTCTATAAACCATAGATTACATTATTTTTTATAGAAGTGGCAAACGTGCTAGTGGCAATCACCGCTGGCCATGAGCATCCGCAACACCAGAGGAGTTGCAGGTGCGTTCTATGTACGTTTATATAATATATATATATATATATATACATACATACATACATCTTATATCCTCAACTTAATATGGTGACCAACCATAGCTGCAGAATGAACGGGTAGGCACGACAGGGGTAGGACCACGCCCTCACAGAATACCAGCGTGAAATAGCAGCGTAATGCTGCTGTATTTCGTCTGGGGAGTGTAGGGATACGAATACCTTTATTACTGGTGACGAGGCATTCCATCTCAGTCCTCAAGGGTGACAACGCATCTGCATTATGATTCCTTGTCAAGGACGAATGTAGATGTAATGGACTGGGAATCACTTACCATCAGATGAACTGTGAACTCTCAATGCAATAAAAAAAAAGTTCATCAAATGGTAAGAGATGACTGCCCATGCCATCTACATACATCCTCAACATTTCAAGAGACACATGCGTTGTCACCTTTAGGTCTGCGATATAATCACACCTTACATGTAATTGGTTTCCGGATCATCATACGAAACACAGCAGCGTTATGCTGCCACTTCACGCTAGTATTCTGTGAGGACGCTAGGTTATGCCTCCCGGCCATAAAGAAGATGCATTATAAACGTACAATATATATATATATATAAATATATATATTTATATATATATTTATATTGTATATAAAGTCGGGGGAACCCGGATGCAAGTTTACTATATATAATAGAATCAAACATGGAATATGATACTTGATACAGCTAGCGGCTGTCCTTAGCTTATGACCACTAGAGAGACTCGGATTTCAATTCTTTCATGCAACATGTTTTACATTATTACTAAACGATTAGCCTTTATGAAGTACCTTTGTTTATCTAGTTTATAAACTTGTTATATTTATCTCATAATGTGATATAAGTATTTTAGATAATCCTCTATCAGAAGCAACTGACCGAGCCGAGGTTCGGCTCTCTCGGGCACCCTCGAGTCAGACGCTCTCGTAAAACAGGGTAACGGTCCAAGCTGAGGCTACCTCTCGGGAGCCCTTGTGCTAGTTACCGATATGTAGAGGTCTCGACTGAGTGCCATAAGCGCTCGGTCACCTCTCAACCCGGTGAAACTGTAAAAGCCCTCGGGATAACAGCACATACGTACAAATGTATACACCAAATCCATACCAACTAAGATCTAAATTGTATATATTTTAATTACGATTTTTATTTTAGCAATAAAACCTTTTTAATTCTGAGGCGAACACGTTTAGTAACGCCAAAACATTAGAAGTTGGTCTCTATTATTTTATTTCATATTAGGTTTATAAAAATTCACATTAATAGCATTACATAATTTTATCACACGAATATGACCAGACGCTTTTACTAGGCTTACGTATGTGCCATCGAAAGCTGACGTAATCCCTCGGCCGCCCCTGTAAATCAATTAAGCGCCTCGCTCCAGGCCCTAGGCATCCAAGTTTCCCCGGGAGTGCCCTTTGACATTATAGCGTGGGTGTTTAAACGGAACCCGCGCATGCGTACATCTCTCCCGCCTTACCTCCTTCCTAAATCACTCCCCCCCCCCCCACATAGCGTGGGTAGATGACGCAAAACTTACCAGTCCTAGCGATCATTTATTCTATATTTAGACTAAGAATTCGCTAAAGCATACCGAAGTAATAAATGGTTCTTTTAGAACGCTACGAAGGGTTGGAGTATCCGGTGAAGTCATTTGTCACTTGTGTTTCAAAGCGACTGCTTAATAAGGTTGGCTTAACATATCACTCCATTTTTTTATTTAAAATCCGTGGTTTTATTTTGTCTGTATGCGATGTGTTTATTTTTTGCTTCTTGTACATTGCTAGGTTCTAATACAATTTATACTATGGTATTGCTTTGTAGTCACTTTGTTTGTAATTCTGTTACACAAAGCGAATTGTTTTGAATACAAAATAAAATGTTTAAACAGACACTTTTAATTTAAAAATAACGTTTGATGGTTTTAAGGTGAAGTGTGTTATCTACTTTAGAAATTTAGTAAAATAATGAGGAAAAGAGCGTTGTGAACGGATATGTCACGTGGCAAAGCCACGCCGCAGCTGTAAAATTGCCGAACCATGAAAACAATCTGAGAAGGATCATATTAGAGATTACATTAGAGCTGTGTTTCGTCTGGTGATATGAAAGACCTGATTACTGGTGAAAAGGCTGTTCATCCGGTTACTTACAGGTGATACAAACGATATACATATTTAATGTATAAATTTTGTTCACGAATCTGTTTAGGTCTCAAGATTATATTAGAATGGATGGAAAGGAAAGATACTTTATTTTTTATTGGTATAAATAATATAGAATATTATTTTTATTCGTAAAATAAAATTCTCTTTCCTACTATTTTTAAAAGTAAATTTATTTCCTTATTCATATTATATTATAACAAAGAGTTTCGCGTCATCAATTTTATAAAGATTCATTTTTAAAAGATCGATTTTTTTTACGCAATTTTCCTCACATGCATCTAAATACAGCACTATTTAAAAAAAAAAGCAAAAATGTCGCGCGTCACCCGTGCCGTGAGACCGTGAGTCATTAGGAGGGCTCGCTTCAAGGACTCGCACGCTCAAACATTTGCACACCAGCCAGTGTTTGAGCTAAGTTATATTTTATGTGTTATTCGCGACTCACGTCTCCCACAATAGATGTTTGCTTGCAAGTAAAAACTTAATGTTTTATAGTGACAAATCTAACCAACTTATATTAGATATTGTATATAAAAATTTATTTTTGAAATCTTATTTTACGCGTATACACTATATGTAGATTATACTGGAGAAAAAGTTTTTTTTATTGATTTGATTTAACGGAACCGTGTTTTATGTTTAAAAATTTATAATTTATACAGAAATAATATAAAGTAGTTGCAGCATCACTGTTTCTTATTCCTCATCTTTCACTTATTACATAAAGGACAGTTCTCGCTTTCTAATACTAATTACACATGTATAAATTTTAATATTTTGGTTAAATATGAGATAGAGCCACGCCCAACCTATAAATTTGCTGTAGCACGAATAAGTCGGCTAGCCCAATGTTGATTCACGTTTTCATAGAATACCAGCAAAAAATATGCTGTTACTGTGTTTCATTAAGCACAGTAACACAGCATTATTTTTGCTGTGTTTCGTCTGGTGTGGGTTGAAATCGGTGACCAAATAGGGGCGGCAACTATGTGTGTGTAGTGAGTGGGAAAATCACTTACCGTCATGTGAATAGTTAGCTGCTGGCTTGTCATTCCTAATTAAATAAACATACTAAACTAATCAACTAATTTACCTTTACAATTGGTCGTTACAATTTTTAAATAAAATAGCCAATTCGTGTATTAAGAATATTGTTATAGGTAAAAATCCAAAGCTATTATAGTCACGTGCAGACATGATTCGGCCCTCTCGGGCACCCTCGAGTCAGACGCTCTCGCGAAACAGGGTAACGGTTCAGGCCGAGTCTCCCCCTCGGGAACCCTTGTGCTGGTTAGCCACTAATAGAGGTCTCGACTGTCGGTCACCTTTCAACCCGGTGAAAGTGTAAAAGCCCTCGGGCTAACAACGGCCATCAGAACGAAACAAAAAAAAGGAAAAAGCAGACACGACTGTTGAGTTTTATAGATTATTATTAAAATAGCATCCTAGCACGCTTTCGCCACAAATAGGTTGCAAGACAGAGACTCAATTTTGTACACCAAAAAGGCTTGAAAGGGTTAACGAACGAAAATGCTTGAATATGATATAGATTTGGTAGTCTGTAAAATGATTGGTCAATCAATGCCGTAAAACCCTAATCAGTAAAGGAAGTGGACGACTGATTAAAAATAAAATCATAAAAAAGTCAACGATTAGTGTCAAATCCATAGTTTTCTAGTGGTCGTTAAGAGGACTGGAAGTGATTGTTCCAATTACATCAGAAATAGCTCGTATCCCAACGGGTATAAGCGTTAGGAGATTGTCGTACCTACACAATACCGTGGCCTACAAAATCATCGTAAAAATTAATATAAATAAAGTAGAAGTATTATCTATATAATTCAGTAGAATATATTTCTCTTAACGTTTCTGTAGGCACTCGACTTTATCGAACTCTGTAAAACTCTTATTTTTTATATAATATTAGCGGTATCAAACGAAGACAGTTCAACTGGATGGTAAGTTAATTCTGTGTCCCATAACACCAGCATACATGTTTCATCACTAGTAACAAATTGGCAAATGTTAAATATTGCGAACATCAAAACCTGTCCTATAAGTTTTCCTGTTTATCGTTTCGGCGGAATAACCCGGTTAATCATCTATCTTTAGTTAGAGACCTTTCTTGAGACTCGATACAATATAGATATAAAAATTATAAATCTTTATTAAGACTATACCACAAAGCAGGATAGAGGCCTTTGTTTTTTAGTATGAGTAGCTGTGCCCGCTATTTCAATCGCATAGACTACAGGATGCTTGGTGTGTCTCATTTAAAGCAACGCTTTTATTAGAACTTTTAAAGGGGAACAATTCCGTCATATCTTCTTTAACCGTTTACGGCAGCACACGTAACGGAAGCTCTCAAAACAATTTTTTTTTCCCATTTTTGCAATGTTATATAGCTTCGATAAATGGACTATCCAACCAGTAGTTCCTGATATATTAGCGTGTTCATCAAAACATACTTTTTAACCTTATATATGTTTTTTTTTCGCAGGCACTCGTTCGGTAGATCAACGGTGGGATAAACAACAAATGTGAGTATATTCTGCATTTAAATTAACATCAAAAACGTGGGCATCACGATCGCTCGGAACGATAGAGCGTGTCACGTAATTTTAATTCTGCACTCTTGAGTAAATGCTACACTGATTATATGATTAAATACGTAGAAACAAGTTCTTAGACAAACTTGTATATCTTATGAATACCTAGTCTTCATAAACATTAATAAATTGAAAATCTGTAAAAATTTAACTGAGTTTTTGTTTATGCGATTAGAATCACAAACGTGAACATCAGATGAAATGTATATGTTCCTTGCGGCATATAGCGCCCTGAGAACTAGATAGAATGCTTCGTTACCAGCAATCGGGTTTCTAGTTTCCTTCACACACCGGACGCACTTGCAGCAATTATTATAATTATTATCATAATGTCTTTTTTTTATGCCCTCATAACGACCACTGTTAGCCCGAGGGCTTTTACATATTCACCGGTGGCCGAGCACTTAGGGCGCTCAGCGGCGACCTTTGTTAATGGGCAACCAGCACAAGGATTCCCGAAAGGGTGCCTGGGCTTGGACCGTTACCCTGGGTGCGAAAGCAACTGACTCGAGGATACCCGAGAGGACCGAACCCTTGCTCAGTCAGTTACTTTAGATCGATAAATATTACCACTTTACTTTACTCTTGATACTGTGTCTTCGATCACTTGAGGTAAAAGCTATTTGATGACAATCTTAAAGGTTATACAAATACTGCATTATTTAGTAATGTTTTTTTTAGTAGTTATGTATACTAAAAAAAAATAGGTTATTTCACTACCAAGAATAGTTCAGTAAGCGATTCACACATCATCCAAACTATCTCCTAACGATTTCAAATATCAAAAATAAATATATAATAATCATATTTATAATCCAATAACCGTTGCTATGTATCTATTTTTTTTATAGAATATGTGGCAAACGAGCATGCAGCTCACCCGATGGCTAGTGATTACAGACGCCCATGAACTGTCGTAACACGAGACGAGACGAAAATGCGTTGCCGGCCTTTAAGAAAGGTGTGTGTGTCTAACCAATTCCATTGTTCCAATTGTGTGATGTAGGGCTGTGGCGAGCACAATGTGAACGCAACCGAAAATGTTGAGCTGTGGCGAGCACAATGTGAACGCAACCGAAAATGTAGAGCTGTGGCGAGCACAATGTGATCGCAGACGAAAATGTAGAGCTGTGGCGAGCACAATGTGAACGCAACCAAAACGTAGAGCTGTGGCGAGCAATAAATGTGAACGCAACTGAAATTGTAGAGCTGTGGCGAGCACAATGTGAACGCAACCGAAAATGTACAGCTGTCTCGAGCACAATGAGAACGCAACCGAAAATGTAGAGTTGTGGCGAGCACAATGAACGCAACCGAAATTGTAGAGCTGTGGCGAGCAATAAATGTGAACGCAACCAAAACGTAGAGCTGTGGCGAGCATAATGTGATCGCAGACGAAAATGTAGAGCTGTGGCGAGCACAATGTGAACGCAACCGAAAATGTTGAGCTGTGGCGAGCACAATGTGAACGCAACCGAAAATGTTGAGCTGTGGCGAGCACAATGTGAACGCAACCGAAAATGTACAGCTGTCTCGAGCACAATGAGAACGCAACCGAAAATGTAGAGTTGTGGCGAGCACAATGTGAACGCAACCGAAATTGTAGAGCTGTGGCGAGCACAATGTGAACGCAACCGAAATTGTAGAGCTGTGGCGAGCACAATGTGAACGCAACCGAAACGATGACCGCCTACGGCTACGTGGAATCGCGGTGGTTCAATCTTATGAAATTACGCGCACATTAATCCAATTTTATTCATTAATATCAGGTGGCATCATGTATGTTTTATGTTGAATGCTTATTTTGTATGGTCGTGAAATTTCTGCAGATCATCGGATCATCAAATATCCTTCTGTTCGTAAAAGCTGGGTCTGAACTAGATAAAACTTATATCTATATTTCAGACTTCAGTGTTCCTCCTAGTATATGAAAATATTAATCAATGAAATGTAAGTGGTATGAACCTTTTTTTTTGTTTTTTGGAAAACTAGTGGGTGAGAAATGAGCACACAGTTCACGTCCAACGTCGCAATCATCCGTAATAAGGAATTATAAAGCAGATGCGTTCTCACCCATAAGACATTGGCATTGGTAGAGCTACACTTTATTTGGTTTATAGCTGTAGAATGAATGGGTCAGCTCAACCGGGGTAGGACTATGCCCTCATAGAATACCAGCATAACGCTGGGTGGCTGTGTGTAGGGATCTGGAGACCTTTATTAAAGGTCACGAGGCCATCCCAGGGCTCAAGGGTGATTACGCATATGTATTTTGATTCCTTATCAAGGATGAATGTAGATTTCATGGGCCGCAGGAATCATTTGCCATCAGGTGAACTGTGTGCTCGTTTGTTACTCTCAATGTGATAAAAAAAAACATCTGCATTATGATTACTTGTCAAGGGTGAATGTAGATGTCATGGGCCGCAGGAATCACTTGCCATCAGATTTATTGACGGAACGGAACTCGGCATGCTCGCATACCGTGAATTGAAAGCAAGCTCTTACTTACTGACCTACCACGGTATCTATATAAATACTTGGAATAATAAATGTCTTGCATATATACTTATACTAAAATGTAATGTGATGTGTGAGTAATTTGCTATTTATAATAAACTTAAAACTAATAGGTATTACTTACTGCATTCGACGAGACCTTATTAACTGATACTCTTAAGCCTATTCCTTTTATTGATCTAAAATATCAAATCCAGACAATACGTTACAGAGGTTTGCGTCCCCAAGCACATTAATTTAAAACGTCAATTAATTTAATACGCAAATCAATGAATATTTGTCTATTACACAATATCTATTTTATAATTATGCAGCAGTGAACGGAAAAATTATTGGATCAGCTTAAGGCAATAAATTGCATAAAATGTAGCCCGAATTTCTCGAGTCGAGTTTAGTTTTTTTATTTTATTTTAATAGCGATCTCGCGCGCGCTTGCGACAAAGTGCACTTCAAGCGTGCATGTTTGCGTCTCAAGGTTAAGGTTGGCACGTGTACGGTGCGGGGTGAGGGGACGGGGCACTAGTCCCTTCTGTTCACTGTCGGCCCCTTGGTTGCCCTTCGCCAATTTTTCAAACCGTTCCCCATCAAGCTTATATGTAGGTATATGGGTCAGATTCTTTGGGTGAAGGATGACGCTCGCCTTTTGTTTTTGTTTTGGGAACGAGTTTCGCAATACTTTCTCAGGCAAGAGAGACGCTTGTAGGTGCTCGTGTGTGTGTTCGTGTATTCATTCGTATGATCGTAGTTGTGTTTATTTGTTGCAGTTTTAATATTCTGACGCTTATAGGGCAGATCTTATTGTTTATTTTGTATGACGATTTCTATTATTATATTTTCTTATATTCTTTTTATATATACATTTCAGATATAGGTAAAAAATTTGGAGATATTTACAATCCTTATCTCTTTTATAATTAATAATAAAAAATATTAGGGGTCACAAGCACCTCAGTTTATCACTAATAAGTGACTTCTGCCGCCCATAACATCAAGGTTCATTCTCGATAACGAATCATAATGCAGTTGTCTTATCACCTCTGATGTCTAGGATGGGATCTCTTACCAGTAATAGATTTCCTCCGGTAATTTTCTATCACCGGACGATAAACAATGACACCGGTATTCCGGAAACTGTATTCCTACCTTAGTCGAGCCGACCTATCTATGTTACGCTACAGTTGGATCACTACAGTTGTGTGACTCTACCATTTATGATTAATTCAAACACAGTAATTCTAGACTACTATTTGAATTGAAAATTTGGAATATAAGTGTTCCTGATATTATGGTTCTTTCCCGGCTGACCGGACTTATCCAAGCTACAGTTAAATCATAAGGGTGGTATAACTCGACTCTACCATTTTTATTTAACGGTAATTTCTTATTTAATTGGAAACACAGTAGCGCCAAACTTACACTGACATTCCGAATAATGCAGTTCTACCCCGCCCGACCGGCCCTATCCGTAGTACGAATAGGTCCAGTCACGGTACGGATAATTTATATATGGTGTGACTTACCATTTATGATTTACTTAATTATTTTCTTATTTCGAATAAAAACGTGCCTTCTTGAATTAAATTTAATGTTTTACCTATTAATTGAAATCTATCTAGACGTTAAGGTTAATGCTTTATATTTTATATCATAGAAGTTTATCTATAATAAAAAGTCAAATATAATATAAAACAGGTTTAGCAATAAATTTGTAAAAATATCATGGCTGTAGAAAGATAATATAATTAAAAAAAACGTAATAGGAACCTCTATACTTATAATAAACTGATTATGCTATCTTATAAAATGTTATAAGATTGGTGTTAAGGGTTTGATATATAGGGTTGTGGGTGACAAAACGCTTTTCGCTGGTATTTCGGCGAGGGCGTGGCCCTTTCCCATACGAGTCGACCCATTCATGATGCATCAGACAGCAGACAAAGAGCAGCGTGAATGTGCCACTCTAAAACTTGCACTTCTAGTGACACGAAACAATAATAAAATGGGCCAATAATATGCTTAGGCTACCAACATGAAATAAGCAGTAATTTTGTTATCTGTGCAAATATACACATTGACTGGAAATTATACCTCCGACTGCGGCGTGTACTTGGATGCCACACCTATGGTGCCTTGCGGAATGTAAATAATACGAATATTACAATACAAAACAGGTCTTCATAAATACAAACCTCAAATTAATTCATAAGTATATCTGGAGCGGTCTGATTCATTCTTATTTATCTTATAACAACTATCCTACGCTAATGTTTTTAAAGGTTAACTTTTCATATTTTCTTTTTGATCCAACCGGTTTACATTAATTGTTGTAGGATTTTGTTATAAAAGTACAGGGTCGTAATGAATTTAATGGTCTGTACTTATTTCTATTACAATATTTTGTTCGAAAAGTATGTTATTTTTGCATAACATGTTGTGTGCATTGTTTTAACCCTGCCTTTTCCGCTTTGCTCTTATTTTTTGATGTATATGTAATTTAATTGTAAATTACCTTATTATGCAAAATACCTTATTATGTTAAAATCAGTAACAAGTTAATGTATAAAATGTTAAAATTTGTAAAATCTGCATCACTTATAAATACCGACACTTATTTCGATGTTTAGTATGTGTTAGACTCTTTCGTAACAGTGCCATCTATTGAAAAATTACAAAATCAAAGTGAAATTAAATATTTGTCGGCGTTTGCCCGTATTGTGTTGTGGGAAACACAGATGGCTCTGTCTTCTTCCTACATTCCAACTCCGTTAGTTAACATAGATGACGCTTCTAAAGACTTAGTTTTGAGTTTGAGTTAATACATTTTAAACCATCAAATGATTAAAGTTTCCGTCCTGTTGTATAATAAAACTATTAAATATTGGATAATGTTTTCTGAAGGCTTTGTTTCAATTAAAAATCTTCTTTCATTTAAAATGAATGTATAACATTTAATTTCAGCAAATGTGATCAATTGCTCTTCTGTTTAGTCATCTCGTCATAGACAGCAAGAAGATTCGGTCCCGGAGGAAGATCATCGGGCTATCGAACGACCGGGTGCCACGCTGTGCTCTCTCGGGATTTCGGTCGAGTGAACACAGCTGGTGGTATCTCAGTTGTTCCCTAGTCTTCCACTAGTTGAAGCCCCGTAACATGCAGACGAAACTTTAAGAAATTACATCAATACAAGAAAAGAAAGAGAAAAAAGAAAAAGCAACTACTGCAAGCAACGAACGTGACCATTTTCGCATACATATATCTTTTAAAATATAACTAATAATTTTAAAATTAATGAATGTCGAATTGTTTAGCTTCAATTTAACAATTTTTATATGTAGTTGAATAATATTTCTTGTATTAATACACAACAAGTTTATTAGAAAACAAACAAAGAAACCTGTATGGAAGTCCAGGATGGTTGTTGCAATGCGTGTTTTGAATTTAAAATATCAAAAATGCGTAGTGCTCTCTCAATTGGAATCGTCCGACAGTTGTTATTTTAAATTTTTAGATAAAGCATAAAATATTGAAATGTAATTAATATTAATAATAAAATTAAAATTAATTACATTTTAAATATATATTATGTTAAAAAAGAAATGAACCTATTAGTACTGAATGTCAATTCGTGTGATGCATTTGTTGTTTTAATAATTATTAAAACTTTTATTTTTATTACTAATTTACATAATATGTTATTTATTATTATATCGTATATTCTGATTGTATTTTTTATATAACACTATTTTATTTTGTATGTATGTATATTATAAGTGATGCGGATACTACACACAACGTATTGAATTTGTGTTCAAGAGATGTTTTCTTCTTTTACGTTCTTACTATTTTCTTCTTCAGTGCCTCACTTTCCGCACGAATTATTCAATAACATATCTTTGCTTAATTTCAGACCGTTCCCTAAAACATTAGGCTATCGACGCTTTGTCCTAAGTTTTAAATTGTCGTCTATTTATTTTGAAAACGACAAATCTTCTTATCTTCAAACATTATTATCTTTTTCAGTCCAATTACAATTTACATTAAGAAAAGAAATGGTCCAACAATTCAGCCCTGAGATACACCTTTCTTACCATAGAACCCGACAGGATGAAACTGAGGATTCCATCAATATCATAAGTCTGAAAACAATACACTTTTCAATTACTATCTTTGATCTTCAAAAGCAGGCCACCTAGGTATATCAACACTGCAGCTAGATTCTGGCTGTTCGTTCGTCGTACGCTGCTACCCGCAATATTTTAACCTAAACGAGCATTTGTCAATAGCATAATGGTCGTGACCCATCACCTAGCGCAAGCATTATCAGCTTAGTTGGAGTGGTTAAACGGAATATTAGTAAAGTTAATAGCATTGGTTATATTCTTTTTAAAAAGAACAAAAGCTATTTCTACCACGTTTTAGTTGGCACGACGAAATAAGGCTCACGGTTTTCCGAGGATCCCAGTGTAAAATAGTAACGCTGCACGGTTTCGCATGCTGAATGGCCTAAACGAACCATAATCACTGAGTGATAAACGCATTTGCGTTTGCTTATTGACGATTAAAGATTTATACATTAACGAACTTAGTTACCTTAACCTACTGGTACTGATATATTAAAGAGAAATCAACGAATATATAAGAAACAACAAACGCATCTAATGCGTTAATTTAAAACGTAAAGCAAACTGCATTATGCATACGTTTTTTTATCGTTAACAATATACAGTTAAATCAGAATTACTATAAAGTGAAAAGTAATGATTTAGTTGTATCTAGTTACATTTTATCCTCATCATGACGATGGTTGGCAATCCACCACTGTGCGATTCACTCGGAAATTTCTGCCACGCACTACTTATCTGTGGAATCGGCTGTCGCCAGCGGTGTTATCGTGCCTGAGGGTGCTTCAAGAAAAGAGTCTTTCTTAAAGGCCGGCAGCGCAACTGCCTACTCCTCTCGTGTTGTGGATGTTCATGGGCGGCGGTAATCACTTACCATCAGATGAACTGCTTGTTCTTTGCCTTTTATTCTATAAAAAAATGTCAATTGCTCTGTGGTCCTTGTCACTGGTGATAATATATAATATGAGTATCCTATCTCTGTAATTCTTTATAGAATTATATAATATTGGTGTAAGTAAGAGAACCAAACTCTCTAACCAGCACACGGACCAATCAGTTCCGTGAGCCCTGCGTCCGATGTAGCTGTAAGAGCCGCATAGGCTAACAGCATCAACATCAACAGAATCTAGATTGAGGATGGTTAGTGGGTATAAAAATGACGTATATTTACTTTTATTAATCTGTCAGCTTTTTATCAAACCTTCTCCTGAGATTGCTTTTTGCTGACTTACACCGTATTCCCGGGTAACGGAAACTGGTACGTTTTTTGTTTTACCTCTCTTTTTTAAATAAAATATAACAATAAGAATATTTTTATTTAAATTTACAATTTGCTTCTAACTCATTACCACCAACGGTGCCAAACGATCATGCAGCACACCCGATGGTAAGTGATCACCGCCACCCATGAACATTCGCAACACCAGAGCAGTCGCAAATGCGTTGCTGGCCTTTAAGGAAGGTGTAGGCTCTTTTCTTGAAAGTCGTATCGGTTCGGAAACCGCTGGCAATAGCTGAGCTCTATAACTCACGAAGTTAAAAATAATAGTAATCCGTCAATCCGTTGTTCGTTGAGCCTGCACATGTCGACCTAGGTATTTCGTAATAGCTTCTCGAGAGGGGCGAGTGTGTCCGAAAATGGGACGTTAATAAGCCCTTATAGTTTTTTTTTTATTTAAAAGAATGTTTCCATCGAATCCAATGGTGTGGGCTACGATAATATCAGCCGTCGAATGATTGTCTACATCCTGTACTATCTCATCCCAACTATATCCCTCATCATTAACTTCTCCCTGGATTCTGGAACTTATCCATCCCTTTGGCGTAATGCCTATATAATTATTTAACCCAGAGACCTCAAATACTTCTTTACCTAATCATTTCCGCCCTATATCCATTCTTCCCTTCCTATCCAAGGTATTTGAGGCTTGTGTGCACAAACAGTTATCGTGGTCTGTCCACCAGAATAACCTTGCAGTCTGGCTTCAGGCCCGGCCACAGTACTGTTTCTCAAAGGCACTGCTGATATTAGAGCGGGCTTGGAGGACACCAAAGTCACTGTGCTGGTTTTGGTTGATTTTTCGAACGCTTTTAATACCATCAGTCACGACATCCTTCTATCCATCCTTTCTCATTTCATGATTTCTACCGAAGCGCTGGATTGGTTCTCATCCTATCTTAGAGGACGTCAGCAGTCGGTCCGCATCGATGGATCTTAATCTAGCTGATGTGGCCTACATGCTGGTGTTCCTCAAGGCGGTATTCTTTCTCCTTCGTTATTTTAAATTTTTCTCATTTCTCAAAACTTTCAGTGTACGTATCATCTTTATGCCGATGACCTGCAGCTATATTCACAGGCGAGTGTTGATTGTGTATGTGCAGCGGTGGTGATGGTTAACAGAGACCTAGAAAATGTTAAACGCTTGTCTGATAGATTTGGTCTTTTTGTTAAACTTACGTGCCAGGCCATTATAGTACGTAGTTATCACTCAATACATAAGCTGAAGACAATCGCTCTACCCGCAATTATTTTTACTGGCTCTGTTATAGAAATGCGCTCTACTGTTAAAGACCTCGGTATTCACATTGACACAACGCTGAGTTGGCAAGCACAAGTGACTCATGTTAGCCAAAAAGTAACCGGGACCCTGTGTGCTCTATACTTGCGAAACTTTCTCCCGTCCAAGACCAAAATAACGATTATTAACACCTTACTTTTCCCTTGATTGACTATGGTGATGTGTGCTATTACGACCTGAATGCAGATCTGCTTAACAAACTTGATCGTCTTCTAAATAACTGCATTCGATTCTTCTATAACCTTCGAAAGTATGACCACGTGTCTACTTATCGTTCTCAATTAAAGTGGCTGCCCATTCGTCTGCGGCGAAGTCTGTGGGCTCTCACTACCCTTTATTCTACCCTGATATCTCCCACTCCTCCTTCCTATCTAGCTTCATATTTTCAATACCTTGGCTCTAACGATGACAAAAACATTTGCTCGACCAACAACCCTCTACTTCTGTGTCCTTCTCATAATTCCGACTTTATCCACTCCTCTTTTTTCAATCTGTTCTTCTCTGGAATGCTCTCCCTCCTGAAGTCAGGGCGGCTACAAATCGTTACGCGGTTAAACATAAATACAATTAAAAAGGATATTTAGCCATCAAAGAAGTTACAACTATATACATTTTTTTTAAAAGTATGTGCAACAGGAGTAACATACATTTTAATCTGTAGTGTAGTGTGTGTGTATGTGCGTGCGTGTGTGCGTATGCATCTTATTAAGGCGAATTCAGGAGTGCTTCAGAAACATTGTTTAGAAACTGATTTCGTTTAAGATGGAATATGTCAATATTTCCAAACATATCATTATAGACCTGCATACATTGGTATAAGACTAATAAATTTGTACTTCGTAGGCGGCGTGTTGGGATACGAATACGCAATTTTTCTATCAAGGTAGGACAGTCTACGTGGCCATTTAATACATTATATAATAACCGCATATCGGAAATAATTCGTCTATTAGATAAAGACAGAAGTTTATATTCCGTTAGCGTGATATTATATTCACGCGTGGATTTTTTGCTAAAATGATTTAAAAACTAGAAATTTTACTTGGATGTTTTCAATGTTACGAGTGTGGGTTATGTAGGATGGGGACCAAACTGGTGAAGCGTACTCAAGTGTACTTCGGACATAAGCGAAATATAGAGGTAGTAGGGGACTTGAACTCCGGAATACTTTTGAAAGTCTCTTGATAAAACCAAGCATTCTAAGAGCCTTATGACAGATGTAATTGTAGTGTTCTGAAAATATTAGCTTTGAATCTAACAAAACACCTAGATCCCTTACTTTCATAACACGACTTACCACACAATTATTTAATATGTACTTATATTGCAATGGATGTACTTGACGACTGAATGTAATTATTTAACATTAAGATTGAGTAAATTTTTTGTGCAATAGCTTGAAAATCTGTCAGGATCATCCTGCAATTTACGACAGTCCTCGACATCACGGATCGGATAAAAAAATTTAGTGTCATCAGCGTACATGAGAAAACGGGAGTGATGAAAGCAATTTGAAATGTCATATAAATAAATGTTAAAGAGCAGGGGACCTAATAAAGAGCCTTGAGGAACCCCCGATGGAATTGAAGCTTTGTCCGAACAGTAACCACCGATTTTGACCCACTGTGACCTATTTCTCAACAGATTGGCAGAATCATCTCAATATTAAATGATTATGTATTTATATATATATATCATATATAAGTATGTATATTTTTATTTGTTATATATATCTAGTTATATATGTTTTTTATAATTACGCATATATTGTTTATTTATATAATATAATAGTATTTTACGACAAGTTCTTTAAGCATACACCTACCTCATTTCCTAATAAAGAAATAAAAAGAATGTCTAAGGCATTAAGCCCGCCTTTATACATACCTTATATGAAACTTAAATAAATAAATAATGCCGTAAAATACAAACATTCCAGTAAACCATTCAAACTCGAGCCAAAGTGGTGCTTGTGCTAGGAAATGGTTCACACGACAGTCGAACAGCGGATTAGCAACCTACAACGGTTTGTTCCACTAACCCTACCCTAAACCATAAACCTATTGACGCTTCTATATTCTGTTAATACTTAAGGCATTATATTTTTTTATTGCATATACATACCAAAGTATCATGTATTACATATAGTAAGCCTTATATCAAGGTTATCCATTCAAAATCCAAAAATATAACGATTTTACTCTTCGTTTCAAGATCTTTACTAGAATACCAATATGGAATATGTGTTTCGAGAAATGATATATAACAGAATATTTAATCGATGTGAAAGAAGCTGAGCTGTACCGCCTTACATGGGTGGTATCAAACTCCCGTTATGAAATTTACCAATGCTTCGAAAATCCCTCTGCGTTCTTCCCTGTAGAAATAACTGGCAAGAAACAGTTTTTTTTCTTCTAACTGCGTACCCAAACAATATTCTTTTTTAAAAGTTTCAATGTTACCAGATTCGTATTTGCGTTAACATTGAAGTTTTTCTCTCTCTAAATATTACCAGCATTGTAATTGACTCAATCGAATGTGCGACTTTGGAACATCATCAAAAGGTATACGGACGGATACTTTCCTTTCTAGCGTCGGGCATCGCTTAATGAAGTTGTTTGTATTTAGCGATCTACGCACGAGCGAGCGGGGCGGCCATAACACGTTAAAACGTCGTATACATATTTTAGCGCGAGGGAAAGTTGCGATGATATCTGTTTACGGGCAACGCGTCTCGGTTTTACTTTTTTTTTTAACTCGGTACCGTATTCGGTATGTAGGTGAGTGCTTCGCGGGTACCTGTCTGTATCGAGGAACAAGTAATTAATACTAGCGGTTAGGAGAGAAGTTTCCTCCGTACTTTTGAGTATTGCGTTGGAGTTTGAAGTTACTCTTTAGATGTAATTTAATGAAAATTAAACTAAAAACTATATATTGTATAAAACTAATTTTATTTCTATCCGTTTATTTTAAGTTTTTATAACACAAAATCTCGAGGTCCTTACAGCACTAACGGGGAGGATTGAGTGTTAGACGTCCTGAAGTCATAGGTATCCTGAATAACATACCGCTGTGTTCCGAAATTGGAAATATATATATATATATATACAGTGGTCGTCATATAATTAGAAACACTTCTTATGAAAAAAGAAAGTATAACTTCAACGTGCAAATGTTCGTAAAAAATATACACATTCAATGATTAATAATAATGCAATAATATAGCCACTCAAATAAAAAACTCATTAAATGCATAAAATATAACACATATCTTAATTTAATTACAAAATGAGTCTTACACATTTAGGAGTTTATTTTCTGTTACTGTCTGTTTATTATTTCTGTTTTAAAAAAGCATCCATAGCTCGTTCTTTTTTTGAAATTGGAGAATAACATCTTTCTTGGCTTTTTCTATGATTTTGGCGGCAATTGAAAATTAAATCCGAATTTTATTTTTTTTCAAAATAGGCAAAAATAAAAGTTATGACGCGTCAACTAGGCAAATATTTGTTAATTTACATATAGATCATAAGTGGGCGAATAGCTGAGCATTTAAATTGTTCTGTTAAGAAAGTTTTTAATGCAATTTATCATTATTAAACACATGGGATGTTCTTAGAGAGGCTCGGCCAAGAAAAACCTCTATCTCCAGATAAGATACGCTAATCGTTCGTGTTGCTAAAAAAGACAAAAGTAAAGGCTCCAACCAGATTAAAAATTAAGTTTTCTCTCCTGATAATCCGAGAAACATCTCGTCAAGACTGATATGCTGAAGATTAGTGGAAGCAAAATTGTTTGGAAGAATCTTATGAAAGGTACCGCTTATTACCAAGCAACACCGAGAGAAGCGTTTTTTATTCGCTAAAGAAAATGTTAATTGGAGGGTACGAGAATGGTAAAAAGTGTTATTTTATATATGTATATATATATATATATATATATATATATATATAAATATATATATGTATATATATATATATATATATATAAATATATATATGTATATATATATATATATATATATATATATATATATATATATATATATATAAATATATGTATATAAATGCTTCTATATAAACAATGTAACACCTAGAAACAAGCTGCACTTCGCACTTGCTGTGTGTGTTTCTGCGCAGAATATTCGACCCCATTGAACCCGTTCCACACTAACTTTACGTTATGACACCTTTATTACTGGTGACGAGGCGTTCCATCTCGAGCCTTAAGGGTGACAACGCATCCGCATTATGATTCCTCGTCAAGGATGAATGAAGATGTCACGGACCGCAGGAATCACTTACCATCAGGTGAACCGTGTGCTCGTTTGTTACTCTCAAAGTAATAAAAAAAATGTTCATAAAAAGCGGTATCTCAGTAGAACACACGTACATATATTTGTCTCCGTGATTCATTCTCGTCGGTATACCGTTTAGTACGTGGGTGTTAGTTACTGCACTTGAGGTAGAAATAGAAATTAAATTACAATGTCACAGACATTTACTAAAACATTGATTATTGAAGAATTCGTTTCATCGCAATGGTCCCCAGTTTCCCGTTTTATGTATTTACCTGAGAAATCGTGAAGGTTTCGTTTTCCGACAGGCAACGGGCAAACCGGCACAATGTCATGGTCAATTAGTTTTGTGAATGCACTCACAACAAGTTAAAAAGATATCTTGATATGAGACTTATAAAAGTTTGAATGGTCGTAGCTGCAACATAACGGTGGACGGACCATTTCTTCATAGAATACCAGCGGGAAAACGCAGCATAGCGCTGCTGTTTCTTTAGGTGTGTGAAGGAATCCGAAAGCCAAGTTATTAAGAGCGAGGCATTCCATTTCAGTCCTCGGGTATCAACTCGGGTGCATCTTGAATCTATTTTTTAGATTAGACATGTTTATACGCTTACTATTAGATTCACTGTGTGCTTATTTATTAATTTCAGATAAAAGAGGTAAAGTAGAGAAAGCATCTTTGCTTATGTCGACTCTTAAAAATGTAAGGTAAATTTTTAATGTCGACATAATCAAAGATGCATTCACGTATAACACTCACTCATTTCATTCCATGACACCACCACTAAAACTTTACCAAATATATATCAAAAAAAAACATTTATAATCGGTAATTTACAAATTTCTGCTTTTACTATTGTCAAAATTCCGACCTTTCATTCTGTTGAACATGATCTATGGGGTGGAATTACATTTTAGTCGAAATTAGAGTTTGCAAATTTATCGATCTTGAATTCTGAATGTCTCGCTGTTACTGATACCGTTACTGATAATGATAATTCTTGGAGTGGTGAATAAATTTTCAGTTCTAAATGTAACATTCATGACGGAATCTGTATCTGTATACAATACAATATTTATGAATTGTTTTAGACAAACAAATTTTTTGTGTCGTAAACTATATATTTTGTGTAGAAGTACTCTTATGAAAAGTAAATTTAGTGTGGTTCCTTGTGGATGTAAAATCAATATTACCCCTGTATTATGCAATGCTCAAGTTTCATAGCTTTGTATTCCCATAAATAGAGTGGAAGTTCTCTTCCCTTAGTACTGGTAGACGTGACATTCCATCCTATTCCTCAGGGGTGGCAGCGCAACTGCATCTGATGAGTGTGGTGTGGGTGTCATGGATTGCAGAAAACACTTACCATGAGATGAACTGTGTGCTCATTTGTCATCCTCGATATAATAAAAGAAATAAGCTTAGAATTAAAATTCATAACACACGCAGGTAACTTAATCCTCGAAATAACAATCCCTCCCAATTATTTACTTGGTCATGTCTGCATAAACACGACCCGATATATAAAGTACAAACACAATGTCTTGGCACCACCGTGTCTGAATAACTTTGGCCGGGCGTAAGCGGGCTATCGCCAAAACTTTATGCCAACTGCATCTGGCACATCCTTTAGTTACGTGAACGTATTAATATACCGGGCAAGGGCAGTCGCAGTGCTTGAGGCCCTCACGTGATCTTATTAATTCTAAAGTACCTAGTAGATCGACATAATAGAAGATGCTGCAATCTATCTCTGCTTGGATTTCAATGTTACCATACAATTACATAAGCTTTACGATTATCAACTCTATTCACTTTATCATATTAACCGCATTCTTAGTGTCTAAAGATCATATAGAATATGCAAATCTATTATATCATATTACGGTCTAATTTTTCCATTCGCACGTCAATCACGGTATTTTAATTTCATCAAACCCGTACACTGCGTTATTATTTATCCTTTACTATACCCGTTATATACTTGTATGCATTTCATTGCACACACACATGATTTTGTGCAGTAATTTATAGTCAATTTTGAACCTATTGAAAATATTTCTGCTGTTTGATATTTATAAAAAGTAGTGGTTGACATTTGATTGGATACAGTTTACATTGTTAAAAGTTAATTTTAATACATTCAGTAATGTTTTCGAATCAGTAGAATTTGTAAGTTTCGTAAATTTATATCCTTGGTGTCACTATAGAAAAGCAAAAAAAAATTCTATAACGTTTTTCATTGAACGTTTATTGTTTCTCCATAACTTTTAAAAAATTGGTTAACTCGGTTGAAATCCAATTAACAAGGAACTTTAAAAAAAGAAGTTTCCGTTTTAAACTGAATACCTTATCAGAGCAAATTACAAAGGTCAAAGTTCGCGTTCATTACTTACAATTGTAATTCCCCACTATAATGCATAATAGAAGTATAGGAAACTATTTGTCATACAAATGATTTACTATATTTCATGTGCTATAGATAAATATATATATGTATAGAAAAATGAGCAGCTACGAATATCTTACCAATCAAAAGAGCGTCAAAACAGAATTGCTGTTGTTGGCAAAATTAAGTTAGATTTTGTATAGAGCTTAAGTGCATGCACACATATATATGTGAATATAATGTATGTGGTTTATTTTCCGGTGTCGAAAAAGATTTCTTTTAATGCTGATTATTTTTGTAAATCCTTTTATAAGTACTGTTTTCGTACATAAAATGTTTAACATAATATTCTGACCAGTGCAATCGAGAATACTGGGTATATATTGCGAAATTGCAAAACGACCCCGCCCTACCGACTAGAAAGATCGGAAGTTCAATGTCGCTCTCTGGTGCCTAGAAGCAACAGCTGGATCGATAGAGGCTTGCAGCGCAACTCTTCACATCTCCATAGCGACCTGTAGCCGTGACCTGGAGGGGGAGGTGGGTGGAAGGGGAGGTAGGAGGGGGCTTGCATCGAGCGGCCGGGCTGCAGCAGTTATTTCGGTGCAACTCTATGGCCGCAGTCGCTCGCCGCGCCTTCGATAGAGCGCGCGTGTTACGCTTGCATCAATCTAGTACGCCCCGTGCATTCTGCCTAGCATATGTGAAACATTTTCGTAGCACTGTGCATTCATTGCGTTTTTCTTTTGACGAAGAATTTTTCCGTGCCCTCTGCCGCCGCACCTGTTGCGCTCGCGTGGTGAAACTGCGTGGAAAACTATTTTTCTCAGTAGCGGACGCGTCTACTTTCACCGCTCACATTCCGGCACTATGGCGTTGTGCACTGAACCAGTATTCGCGGCAATGTCTACGTTAATTACGTGTCAAAGTTAATTTGACGTGTCCACCATTTTCTACGACGTACTTGTCCACTGGTGATGTATATAATAGATAATCTTGACGAGTCTACTGTAACTATGTATAAGATATAGATCTTTAGGTATCTATGTAGGAAAACTTGAAGTTAAAAGGTTACATTTAGCAATTAGTATTGATTTTTACTTTAACAGGGTGTGCCCGTGTGCGCGCATCCTTGAAAAATTCTCAAGGTCATTTGATAACAAGGTAGAGAGAATAGGGTTGGAAGGGGGCGGGAGCAACCCACTCTCTTCCCCCTACTCCCCCTTTCATGATGTGACGTTATTGAAAAGCGGATAAACTACAATTTAAATATAAATGCAGTTATCTTTGCTTTATAATTGTAAAAAATATTTCTTTAACTGGAAATACGGGAACTATGTGAAAAATTTGGGAACATAATCAACACATAAAAAGCTAACGGGAAAAGTAGATGTCGCATGGTTCCAATCATAAATAATGATTGTAAATTTCGTATGTATTTCTAATACAATTTGTGTAGTTAGATATTTTTCTATTGTTAATTATATATCTTAATTTTTACCTGAAAAAACCAATAAGTAACTCAGAAGTTAATTAAATAATGATATATTTTCTGTACATTTCGCTATTTTTATTTTTTTAAATAATATCTATTCGTCTAATCTTTGTGTATCTTAATGTTTTTAGACCTATTTACGTAAGGACGAAATGTACGTAAGACACGGTGTCATACCGAGTCATGGCTGCACCTGGCGGAGTGCCAGGGATGCAGCCCTGAAGGTCATCGGTGGGCGCGTGGGCGGTTAGGGGTGGGCGAGTTTCAGGGGGATGAGGCAAAGAGAATCGCAATAATTTCCAAGCGAAGTGCGCAGGTACCGCGGGGACCCTGAGCATCGAATAAATCAATCCGCTCCCGTCCTCGGAATCGCATATGCATTTACGTTGCAGCGAGCAATATATTTTTTTAAATTGAAGTCGCTTATTTAATGATGTATTTTATTTTTTTCATATATGATAGATAGATAAAGTTGACAGTAACGCGCGCCAGATTGCCTTGTTTTATTAAGTATCGGGTAATTGTCATTGATACGGGTTGTTAGAAATAGGAACAAAGTGAATGGGTACAAATGAGTAAGTTACTTTATTATATTATTCAGTAATTTATTTGCTGTAGCCAACCAAGCGTTGTGTAGACGTTGATTTGTTTTTTTTTTATTTAGAATCCTTATTAGCAGCTTTGTTCATTTTTTTTTTTCAACACTATTAATAATTATCTTTCTTATAAATTATCGTAATTTTTTAAACTTATATTTTTATAAAAATATGGTAATATACAATAGATGCGCTTAAAAAGTTATGGCTTTATTTACTTTCTGTAATAAAAAATTATGATAAACTTGCTTCTGAAAATATTATAACATGAACTATGTTTTATTTTTTATAATTCAACGTGTGTTGCTTCGGATGGGTAAGGAAAGGTCACAAGGTGGGCGTACCAACCACTATCGCTTTCATCTCAGAGTCTCACGAAGCGGCATCTGGTGGCAGGTTGCGAAACGCACAACGCACGCTAAGGCCGGGCTCGCACGTATGCTGGTAACTTTCGCTGGTGGGACCATTGACCGTGCCTCGGCTTTCTAAACTATGTCGTAACACCGGTGATCGCCCCCGGGCCATTGTAATTCATGATACGGCTCGCCGCTACACGCGATGTCATTATTTCTCTTTTTTTTGTAGCATTTTCGCAAATCCGTAGAAAGTCAGACGTTTACCGTATTCCGAATGCGGCGGTAATTATTTGTCTTTATTGCATGTGATGCTATATAAGGCGACTTTCTGTTAAAAGATTTAGAGGCCTCTTCTTGCCTCTGTACTTCTACTGTCTAAACTCAACTCTCTTCCCTTTAACCCATACTTATTTATAATTATTATATATTGTTATATTTTTCTCGTGATGTGTTTTTATTACTGTCTTTGTTTATTTCACAGTAGTTAACTTAGAAGGTTCAAATTGGTGAATATATTTTCGAACTTTTTGAGCGTAACTGTATTTAAGTCACTTTAATGAGTAACTTTTTGGACCATTTTCATTAGTATCAGCCAACTTTTAGCAGATGTGAAGTTGACATTATCATGCTGTGGTTTATAATTATGTAATTTTGTATAGTTTGATCTCCATATTCTAGATGTGACCTGACCTTGACCGTAACGTCATAGATTGCCTAAGCGTCCTTGGGCGAGCTGCCAGGCTCCCCCCTCCGCTCCCCCGTCCGGGACGCTAGCGCATGCAGGAAGTGACCGATATTGCCAATAGAGCGCTCTTATACCTGATCAATAAGTTAACCGAGATACGTTATTGGTACACCTTTGTATCCACGTACCTGTAGAATAGAAGCAGTTCGTATTAAAAATACGAATGCCGCGTTTCGTTTATTTTTTTAATTTAAAAAGGCAATGATAGCTTTTCATACAATCCAAGAATATGTTGAGTATATTACTTTTAGAGAAAATTTTGCAGATAGTAAGAAGAACGACTTCAAATACTTTTTCTTAATAATTATAAAATATTATAAGTGTAGAACCGGCAGTTCAAAATGACACATGGCTGTTCTTAGCCAATCTCGGTTAATACGAATCCGAAAATATACCTACGTCGACGTAACCTCGCGTAGCCTGGATATTCGTGCCACCATTTCGCTTAGGCTAAAACAAAATGCGTACAATTTCAGGGTTGCCATGTTCAATAGGATAGTCTATTATACGGAAGAAAAATTATAATCAATAACTTGTGTGACGGTGTAACAGTAGTTGATAAATATTTCCAGTTTATAAATATGTCCAATATATTTTTTTACTTGAAAGTAGCTCTTGATTTTTATATATAAATAAATTATTATTTTCGTAGTAATATTTATTATAATTATTTTTATTATAATATAACTGGTTTTTCCTATCATTGATTAAATACAATTATTACTATTAAAAATAAATAAAAATAAATCCAACGGAAAATCCAAGTGAACGTTCAGCTCAGCTTATCTAGAATATAAAAGCTCTTATAAACGGGGAACCTATTACCAGTTAGAAACTTAAGCTCTGACCAGTATTGATTGACATTGTTGACAACAGGTTATACGAGTAATTGAATAAGAACATTAAATTCAAAACAAAATTTTCGTTTAGAAATATTATAAAATATTATAATATATACAAAAATACATATAACCCATTATATGTTATATAGTTAGTTATAATATTTACACTACTTTACCTGAAATTAACAGTTTACGTAACGTGGATATCATATTCCTCGTGTGGTTTTTCGACTTCATTGTCAAATGTCATTGAAAAATATCCATCAACATTATAGATTATTCGCATAACTTCACGCTCTCGCGAAACAGGGTGACGGTCCAAGCCGAGGCTCGGGAGCCCTTGTGGTGGTAAAATATAAAGTTCTCGACTGAGGGCCATAGGCGC
The DNA here is from genome assembly GCA_029286865.1 of Teinopalpus imperialis. Taxonomy (NCBI): domain Eukaryota; kingdom Metazoa; phylum Arthropoda; class Insecta; order Lepidoptera; family Papilionidae; genus Teinopalpus; species Teinopalpus imperialis. Next base: position 4,245,931 of record JAGSMU010000023.1, on the reverse strand, counting down.
TCGGTCACCTTTTAACCCGGTGAAACTGAAAAAGCCCTCGGCTTAACCGAGGCTCGAACAAAAAATAGTAGAATTTTTAATTAGTAAATTCCTTCCACTTTTCTAGCCATTCTATGGTCCACGTCCCTTTTTTTCCTTGATTTTAGTGAATATTGTAATATCAAACGCAACTTTTTGTTTGTTGGTGATATTTTGACCATACGTCTTTATTATACTCGTAGTAGATGGAACTCGCAAATTACAGATCAGGCGTTGTGAGGACACAAAAGACGATCTCGTATTATGCGGTCAGGTTTACCAATCAATCATATCATCTGTTTAGAATGTTTGAATAAATCAGTTTGTTTCTTTTACTACAATGTTGCACTAGATGGCGCTGTCGTTAAACGTCTACGCATGCAAGGCCATAGTGAATTAATAGAAATGCATTGCAGTGTGCAAATAATTTTAGTCGACGAAGTAGTTTGTATCAACTTTAATGCGCATGATTGGTTCACTTACTTCTCATTCTGTTCACTGCGATTACAGTGGATTGTAGAATTTATCAGTAAAATTAAAGTCTTGTGTAACATGCAATAATTCTTGTATTTCAATAATTGAAATAGTAATTAAACTTAAGTAGTGTTATGGTTCTTTTCGTGTAGAAAACAAGTACACTACGGTTTTACTCTCATGAAAAATGACAGTCTAGAATCGATATATAATAGTATTTGCGTTCAGCACATTCCTTTGCCGTCGGCACGATGCTGTTCGAAGCGTGAACATGGGACGCACGAGTGAGGCTAGTGATCCGAATTTCGCTCAGGATAGACACGCGTGACTCAGTCGGCCTTGAGGACCCTACTACGTAAACCACTAAAATATTACTTTTATTAATTCACTAGTTACACGGAGACAGTTGACTTGTCGGCGATGATACTTATAAGGTGGATAAAATTCATTAAACCTTAGTCAATTTTATACGCTACTATTCAACCGTTATCGTTATATATATATATTTAAAAAAATAGTATTGTTTTTGAAACGTAAATATAAAATGGAAGCGTGTAATGTTTTCGCGCGTCGCTGTGGGTTGTTCGAAATGGAGCAGTTATTTGTGTCGCGAGGCCCGACGGCGACATTATTAACAGACATACGAGCCTATAGTCACAGAGAATATCCCAAACATTCATAATTATCCACGTTCTAACTAGCTTGATATCAAATGTAATCGTTCGCAATGGCAGAGTGCACAGTGGCCTAGTTGAGTGCATTCGCGTTATCTCGTATGCGCACGCGCAACGAATACGTTGCACGTACAGTCGCGTGGATATATGAAAGCGGTGCGAAAGTGATACGTGAAATCGCCTGGGGAGATGGTGGGGTGACAGGTGAGGCTGGCGCATCGGTTGCGTCAAGCTCCGCTCCGACGAAGGCGTATTTCAAGCTCGCCCGCTCGCTGCACCGGCTTTGCGAAACCGACGGTTATGCAAGCCGGGCCGCTGCCAACACCGCCGGAAGGAAAAGTGGAACATGCCGCAGTGGTGAGACCGCGCGCGCCGGCTCAACACGCCCGGTGACTGTGAAGTGCCCAGTGTCGTGACAGTGTCGCTTCTAGAACGTTGGGATTGCGCAAGTCGCACCGCCCACGGGATTATTTTAAACTGGATAGGCCCGACCTCGGTCTAGAACCGAAATCGCACTACTATCGTACTATATACTATCATACTTGTGCTTGATTTATTTCTGCACGTGTCTCATGTACTTCATATAACGCATTTATGTCATTGCATGCAAGGAAATTACGTAAATACTTACATGATCTCATCTTCAAGTGTATTTTTCTTACTCATCCAAAGGCCATGCTTGGTTTTTATTGTAAAAAAAACGTAATAAAATTAAACGATTATTCAATAACGCCATTAAAGTAATATAGCGGGTTGATGTGAAATATTAAGTATGTTATGATATGTTAAATCGATGTTGTATTATAACATCGATTTAACACATCATAGTAGAAAGAAAATCGATTTATATATTGACACAGTACATAATCAAAGTAAATTACGAAAACTATCAACATCCAGTTTATTACCGGTTCCTATTTGAATTAACAAGGTGGAAATGAAATCGATTGGGGTATTAAAAGAAACAGTCGATTAAATGTCTTTAAATACGAATACGTGTTGAAACCGTAACGATTATGATGTGACGTTCCTTTGAGGAAAGGGAAACTTCGTTTAACCGTTACTACCTCGGCGAATATTTCGTGTTCACTAGTATGAAACTAATGTCACACCGCGACCGCTATGCAGACTAGTACATTCCGTTCCCTTTAACGATGCCATGAGTCCAAGGACATATTAATAGTGTGCAGTTGAATGACAATCAAGCGGACACGTTTCTCACGTGCTACGCTCGTTATTTTATTGCACAATGCAGCTTGTCTGGTATAAGACCCAGCAATTATACACCACACTTTCTTACTGCGTTTAAATGGTCTACTGCACTCGGTAACTTGTTGGTATTATCGTGACATAACGTTAGACACATCACGCTACATTCACTTTAGTACGTACATATACAGATGGAGAGATTAAGCGCAGCGCTCATCGCGTCTTAAAAACTTAGTACTACTTTGATTTCAGGGGTGTGTTGGGAGTTGTGTGGGTAAAAATAGTGCACGAATACTTTGTATTTAACCGAGTGAGTAGAATGACTGTTGCATATTACGTCAGCAGTGCACCGTGCTGCGCGGGCGCAAGCGTAGGCGGTCCGCATTAACTCCGCAGCTCAGTACATAACTGCAGTACTATTTAATCTGTCCGTTTAGTCCGCCATCCATTAGCATCCTTCGCTTATACCCAACTCTCGTCTGTTTCTCGTCTTTAAATTAGATTATAGAGTATTTTTTAAGTTAAACGGTACGTCACATCACAGAATTTGTAAAGATAAATATTTTATCATTTGAAAACCATTTTAAACGACCATAATAAACCATAAGCTTTTTGATCTATTTTAAACAGCTAATACATAATATTTCGGTACTCTAAAAGTTAAATAAAATGTAAAATCTTGTCATATATAAATCAGTACCAATTTGATATTTGTTATTTTGTTATAGAAACTATTATCGTTTTAAAGGCACTAAAACTATCATGACAAACGAGTTCAATCTTGGAACTATTCGTAATATAAAAGCAGAGCCGGGAAGACATAAGGTGCATTTAGCAATACAAATGATCAATAATTATTTACATATACTCTATTAGTCGACTTCAGTGTAATTGCTTCACTATTCAACCGCACGGATGGAGGGCTAAGTCAGTCTCTCAGTCGCCGGCGCAAGGACGCTAGAATGACCTACTTTGCGCTCACCTTTGTTTCAACTCCGTGCCAAGCGAATCTAGTATCTAACGACGTATCAATAATTACAAAGAATCGATATAAAACAACTATAAAGTTGCGTTTCCATTCCGGATATGAGTATTTTTACGAATAACGCGTTGGGTTTCTAATTTCGTTCTAGTTATTGCAATTGCTATGAAATAGAAATTGATACTTGTTCAAACAATTTGTTTAAACGATACGGTCACGCTTATCATATTTATTCTGAATATATCCGAAATATACGATCTGGTACGAGGCATTAAACGTTGTCCTATGTACGCATCTGAATTATGATTTCTCATAAGGTTTAATGTAGGTGTTATAGGGCACAGGAAACTCTTTTGATCACGTACACAGTGCTAGTTTGTGGTGACAAACGAGCACAGAACGCACATTCTTCCGTAAAAAAATAACTTCTATTACTCATTTTGTACTAAATACAAAACATTAATTAAAACAAGTTTTCGTATATTTAGATATTATCAATTATTCCGTAATTATTACAATATAGCAATGACAATTAATGTAATAGGAGAAAAAAATTATGCCCATACGCACATTGTTTAATACAAACTAGTATATTCTAACCTTATATTGAATTATTGCACGTGTGAACAAGAAACGTTGCCAAGTTACACGAGGTCGCGGGACTGTTTTTTTTTTTAAATTGATTTAAATAAAATATCTGACACTTGTTTTCCAACTTAGATTTTGCGCGCATGGTACATAATATTAATTTTTTTATATATTGTATATAATATGTTAGACATTTTTATATTGAAATTAAAGACTATTTTTTTTTAAAACGATTCTGTTACATAACTAACTAAATAACTGCAATCATTTTATTTTTATGTTAACACATATATAAAATAACAATCTTATCTGAGATACATAACAGCCCTTCAAAAAAGTCGCATACACGTTATCACTTGGTTGCCGTTTATTATTATAAAATGTCACGCTTTCACTGCACTTTCATTTGAAACTATCTACTTAACGAAAACTTTCCAAAATCTTGACTGTGTGAAATCACTCTCGCTTACACTCGTAAATGTACACAAGTACACTTACGGGGGTATGCTGAAAAGCACATTCACTTAATCACACAATGACTACCGTAGCAATATTTTTTATTTGCCAGTCTATAAAAACATATATCTTCAAGAAAATTAACTTTACGGATTTTATCTTAAATTTATCATATTTTAATGCCCGGCATTTTGAGCTAGCAATTATATCAAAACGTCTATATGTATCCAGTAGACCATTAAATTGTTTATGTATAATATTTTTCTAAGTAACTACGCCAACTACTTAATTTCGTTTAATTAAATATATTTTATTTTGTCATTCACATAATCATCGTACATAATTTTAACAAACCATAAACCACTAATAACTGCTTAACTAATTTAAATGTACCGAAATTGTGTAAAATTTATATATTACAAAGTTTCTTAGTTATAAAGTGTTAACGGCCAAAGACGCTCCGTAAGTGAAATGACGCTATAGTGACGCGACGATACCTAACGCTAACTATCGATATCGACGTTTGATTTCGTCCCGGAGTTCGTATCAGCAGTGCGTTTGCAAAGCATGCGACAAGTTTGCGTTTTGGCAAAGTTGACACTGTAAATGCACTATCTGGTACGACACACCGGGGCGTGTAGCAACGCTCCTGACCAACCGTACCGAGTACCAACATTCGGTCCTTCGAACCGATAAGAACTTTAAGTGCTTAAACTCTTAAACACAGTTATCCACTATATATTATTAGCTTTTTTATTATTTTATATGAATTTATGTTTTTTTTTAGCTTAACATGAGATTGTTGATTACTAAACACTTTTCACATCACTATATTTTAACTTACGATATTTTGTATGTAATAATATATCGACAGATCTCACGTTACAGCTATTTTATATGTTGCTTAATATTTTATAATTATAATTTTATTGTTATTCTGTACCTATTCTATATTAATTGTTATCTGTATTACTATTGATACGTTTTTGTTATTTTTCGTAATTTTATTTGTTATAAGTATATTTAATTGTGGCATGACTTTTATGATTGTTTGTATGTTGTGTATCTTATATTACAGCTTTACACGTAGATTTTTGTTTTATTTCCTAAAAGTACTTATTATCCACTTATTATTTATCGCAATATACTTAATAATATGTAACTATGATTTTTTATAGCATGACATTCGATCACTTGTTAAATTACGCCTACAGACAAAGATATTCATAAGGCTATCGTCGACATAGCTTCCACGAGTAACCTTCACTGGCTAATTACCTCAGCTCTCCTCTCATTGTTACCATTGTGGCCTTTCATATTAATTTATAATAGTTAAAAAGTATCCTTTAATAATTAAAATACGTGTAACGTGGTACTAAAATAGTTTCGTAGATTCAAACTCTACTGTCTGGTTAACGATCGCGTAGTTTAGCGGTTTAGTTGACTTCCTCGCAGGTCCTAGCTTGGGTAAAACCAATGTATCTGAAAATTATTGGTTTTCACGTCTATCGAAGAATATCGTAATTGTATCGTCGCGTTGATAGATGCTTCCGAACCTTGTTCTGATCTTATCTCATTGGCCTCTTATCTTGGGTTAGAAAAGGCAAGGGAAGTATCTCGGTTTAAATACACACGGCAATACAATATATCCATTGCGATTTCATCTTCTGCTTATAAATCTAGTATTTTCAAAAAAAAAATATTTAAAAACAATTTATAATATAATAACTATTGTAGATTCTTAACATGCTATAAATCAAATCTATTTTACTTACACAATTATTTTTAAAAACGTTTAACAGCTGACTGACTACTCAGACGACCTCAGTCGCCCGCGGGAAAATATTGGACCGAAGTATAATTAGAGGCACGCTACAACAGCAACAATCAATGTTTCACCCGGTATTCATAGACCTGTACTATTCTAGTGCGGCCTTGGGAATCTTACTAAATTACTGGTACAAATGGCTCTATAGACTTCTAAGAAGTATTCAGATGTGTTGCAATAAAGTCGGAACACACGCATCTGATTAAGAATAAAGTGACAATGTCTCGGATTAATTATCGACATTTGTACGATAAGACAAGTGTCTAGATCATTTTGCGCATTCACAATATGCAGTAATTACATCACTATTCACGGTCTGAGTTACTGATTTTAAATTGACATTATAATTTATTATGTTGTATAGGTAACAATGCTGTTTTTTCAGTACTTGTTTCTATATAGTTTTTGAATATACTTTTAATACGTTATTAAAGGTGACAAAAGAGCACATAGTTCATCTGATAGTAAGCGATTCCTATCAGCCGGTCCATTACACCTACATCCTCGAAAATGTATGACAATGGAGATGCGTTGTCAACCTTGAGGACTGGAATGTTTTTTATTCTATTTTATTACACTGAAAGTAACAAACGAGCACACGGTTCACCTGATGGTAAGTGATTCCTGAGGCCCGTGACATCTACATTCATCCTTGACACGGAATCATAATGCAGATGCGTTGTCAACGGTGAGGGCTGAGATGAAATGCCTCGTCACCAGTAATAAAGGTCTCCGGATCACATGCATTCACCTGACGAAACACAGCATCATTATGATGCTATTTTACGCTGGTTAGTCTGTGAGGGCGTGGTCCCACCGTAGAGATCACCCATTCATTCTGCAGCTAAAACAAACTGAAACTTACTTAGATGAAATGTGTGCTCGTTTGTCACCCCTAATATATAATAAAAAATATATTGTTATACGCAGAACTATTTCTAGATAGTGGGCTAAGAGGATCAACTTTATTATTTTATATTACAGAGTAAGTAAATCGTGCAATATAAGGAGTAGGCCAAGTATATGAGTAGCTGTTGTATGACCGCGCAGTTTGTAAGAAGCCTTACAAAGGCCCGTAAGGCCTTGCGTTGTAATCTTATTTCATACTGTGGTACTTCACAATATAATAAGTTAAATCAGGTGCACACTTACGCACAAGATTTTACTGTTTTTGTTTCACTTGTTGGACTAGTGTCTTTTTTTTTTTTTAGCTTCTCCGTTTAATAAACTGTGGTATTTATTTTCTGTTGTTTTATTTATTTTTATAAGGGTAAGGTGTTTGTGTAAGTATCCAATAAAAAATAACAATAACCTGCTTATGTTGACCATTTGATACAATGCATTTAATTAGATCCTCTGTCTAATCATAAATTGAATTTTTTAAATATATGATTTCCAAATTGAAACGTTTAGTATTAAATAACAATTATATAATTGTGGTTTAACAGGATAAAATCCCTTTACCCATGGGAAAATTGATTCGCTTCATAAAACATGCAAGACGAAAGCCAAGGAAAGTATTGTATTAATAGTGATATGAAATTAGTGGAAGTGGATCTGCAATTGAGGTAAAAAGAATATGAATAAAAGGACCTTCGATACAGCCTCGACCTCAGTTATTAATGGATTTTATGGTGAAGTTAACTTGTGTCATTTATGTCCGAGACACTACATGTACTTTATTTAACGCTGTAAGAAATATTAACAAAAAACCGTTATAATATATCTTTTCTATTCTGTCTTAATATGTATAGTGAAGGTACATATATCCTATTGCAACGAGGCTTAGCTTCAGTATAACATATGCTCAAAATATACTCAGCAAATCTTTGTATAAACGAATAAGTAGACATGATGGAAAAGTGAAAAATCTTAAAATCCATTTTCTGTTTCCAAGTCCAAGTCTTAGCGCTAAGAAGTAAACACACATTTGCGTCTTCTTTATTTTTAGAATATGATTATGGGTATCTGTCCTTCGATTACTTACCATATGGTGTAATGTTTGTTCGATTGTTGTCCAAGCAGTTTCATAAAATAAAATATTTCACAAACATTAAGATTGTTTTTATGATTTTATAGCATAATAAAATTGCATTTAAAAGTTTAATTGGACCCAGCACTAAGGATGAACCTAGATTTCCCGCGGTCTATGGAAAAATCCTGCATAATGGAGCGATGGTAGTTCAGTGTCCAAGGGTTCGTTTTTAATTCGCGGTAAAAGAGCAAACCGAGTTTGATTGTGGGTGCCGGTGACAATGAAATTGTTAATCGCAATTTTAAGTGCTGATTTATTACGTATTCGGCTGTGAAACACCGAGGGGAAAGTTTAAGAAATAATAAAAAAATGGCAGACTTGAAGTCCGCCAATCCTCAGTGGAACCGCCCAGTGGACTAAGCTCTGATACAGAGGGTACATCATAGAGCCTTTGCCCAGCAATGGGATTTATATTTACTTATTTTTCTATACAAAATATCAAAATCATATCGAGAAACTAATAACTGCAAATATTAATTCTGTCCCTGCTATGTACTAGCATTTCCTATTATATATATTACATGAATGTTATTTCGATTGTTTCACTAATATATCCTATTCGAGTCGTATCTCGAAGCCTCATGAAATCCAATTTACACTCTGCGACCTTAACTAGAATTTTCTGTATTAAATCTTCACTCGAAGGCTTAAAGTTGGCCTTCCTTATTTAGTTTACGCAACAAATACATTTTACTTACGTAATAAGGGGTAATAAACGAGCCCACAGTTCAGAATAACGTATCTGGGTTCTTTATTTCTACAGATGAAACACAGTAGCGCTATTTTAAGCTGGTTTTCCGAAAAAAGTTACTACCTCGATCGGAGCGGATTTATTCGCGCTATAACTGTTTCATAAATGTGATGGGTCTCTGTCACGTATAAAACTAAAAAAAATATTGCCATCAAATAAACATAAAAAAAATTGTTAAGTGTACACACATTTAATGAAAATCTATAAACATAAAAATTATACAAAAAATGATTCACATTTGTAATTAAATAAATTCTAACAGTGATCATAACGTGAACAGTTACATTAGGGACATTCAATGGGGTACTATTCTACTAAAGTGTCAAAGCAATAGAAAAAATATACTTAAACTTTATTGCATACAACTAACACACACCCCGACATATAGATTAATTGATGTAATACAAAAAAAAACAATTACCCTGTTTTTCCACATTAAACTAAATTAAATGAAAAAATATATAAAATAATAAGAATAAATGTACAAATTATATTATAATTATTAAAAAGATGTCCTCTTGATAAATGCTATTTTTTTTTACAATGGAAGTTTTTTTATAAAATTATTGGAGATGAGTAAAGCCGAAAGCATGTTTTTTTTTTACCGGTTATATAGCACAATCTCGGCATCCGATGTGTGCATAATATGGACTAGACCACCATCTTAAGTTTCTTTATGCTACGAGCGTACACTAGATGGTACGTGATCACTGCAAGCCATTTCAAAATAGATTGAAGATTACAAAAAAATATTGATATAATAAAATTGATTAAATTAAACCAAAGATTGATTTTTGATTGATGTCGACGAATTAATATTTAAACAATTTTATTTATCACTATTTAATAATGCACATGAACGTGTTAGAGGAGTAAAAAACTACTGAACTAAAATTAAATATAATTGGGACCAATTTGAGAGATTTCCCTACCTAATTTTCAAAGGACGTTGCAAAACATCCTAGAAATTTCGGTGAAATCAGTTACGATGATGATGATATTAATTTATCCCTAATGGGAAAGACAAAGGACTTTAGTTCATACAGCCAGGTCTTGTTCGTATGATGGTTGGTATACAACACTGACACTCGCCACAGCTAATACATACCCGCAACAATATGTTAAAAAAACGCATAGATCAACAATTTCTTATAAAATAAGTTGCAAACGCAATGCACTACGCGCACATCCATGCAATGAAAAATTAATTTCAATTCCGTAAATGTAAGTACCATATACTGAAACAGTAAAAGAGCCAAATTCCAGCTTTAATAGTTTTTTTCTGTAACATGAATAGATCGGTTCGACCAGGGCAGGCCCACCCCGTATAATATAAAACTGACGCGTTTATTTTTTTAATTAACCAAAGAACCGACCTAATTGAAGTCGACCCACTAAATATTTTAGATTTCTAATAAGACGACATACATAGGCATAACCTGATTGATAACAGGCAATATTTCCTAAGAAAGAAAGAAATTGTTTATTTGTCAGAGTTTCAGTCAACCATCATACGAACAAGACCTGGCTGTATGGCTTTGCCTTTCCCACTAGGGATAAATTAATATCATCATCATCTTTATTTGTCGCAATGACACTGACGTAAAATAACGCAACATATCCATACAACACATGAAATAAAATATTTATTCACTAAAATGTATATACATAAAACATAAAAAAATATATCGTCTTCAGATTTGTACAATTTACACGATTCTCGGTACATTTGTTTAGATGCTGTTTGATTTAGAATGTAGAGGTAGATAGGTTCTAGAAGATGATTTTTTTATTTTAAATTACACACATACATGTGGATCGACTTAAGAACCCCTTTTTTGAACTCAGTTAATGGTATGTCATTTTGTCCTATGTTTTTTCCTAGTAGCCTGAGAGTTGCACATGCAACCCGTGTACTTCTTGGTGTGTAGAAGTTTTTTTATGTTTTTTTTATTATTATAATAGGAATGACAAACGAGCACAATGTACACTTGATGTTGAGTCATAACTTAAACCAGAAACACTTATATCCATCCTCAACAACATTCAGGACTCCTGCGTTGTGACCCTCAAGGGTCGTGACGGAATGCCTCGATATCAGAAGATACACACCATCCAAATGGATACGAGTGAAGGTAGCCTACCAAAATTGGGAAAGATGATCTACGAAGAGAGGGAGCATTGTGTAGAGAAACATGCTAGAACCACTAGAGGGTGTCCAACATGGTATTATCACCACACAATTATGTTTTATGATATTGGCACATTTTTTTAAAGACCTTGCAATCATCATCCTGTCACGACAACCATGCCGCATCCTCCCTCATGAGAGGACAATCTCATCAAAAGACTCGTCAGCTGGTAGATATAGTTCTCCACACACCGTCCAACATATTTTTTCAAATCATCAATTTTTACAACACCTAATCGTTTCATATTTGTTTTTTATAATTTCCCGACTTTTCAATATCTTCCACTATTTCAATCAGTTTTAAATATTTATAAGTTACTAGTTAGCAGTTATTTGTTCATAGTAATATATAGTCATGCAGAGAACGTGTGTTTCTTATACATCTACACGTACATTGACGCGGCGTACGTACGTAGATGCATACATAAAATCTTAACAACCATGAACACACTATATATAGTATAGCGGATATGTATTTCTAATGTCAAATTGTAAATGATTAATACGCCTGTTGGTATGAATAATAAACGAAGCAGACTTTCATTTTTAATTGAAATGCAAATTACACATATGTACTTTTAATTGCGTTAACTCGGCGAGCTATGGAGAGGGCTATGCTCGGCATTTTCTTCACAACAGTTTACTGCTCCACAACAGAAGACAATTCTATTATCTCGACAGAGGTAGCCCTAATATGAAAGTTTACTACTCCACAACAGAAGACAATTCTATTATCTCGATAGAGGTAGCCCTAATGTGAAAGTTTACTGCTCCACAACAGAAGACAATTCTATTATCTCGACAGAGGTAGCCCTAATATGAAAGTTTACTACTCCACAACAGAAGACAATTCTATTATCTCGATAGAGGTAGCCCTAATATGAAAGTTTACTGCTCCACAACAGAAGACAATTCTATTATCTCGATAGAGGTAGCCCTAATATGAAAGTTTACTGCTCCACAACAGAAGACAATTCTATTATCTCGATAGAGGTAGCCCTAATATGAAAGTTTACTGCTCCACAACAGAAGACAATTCTATTATCTCGATAGAGGTAGGCCTAATATGAAAGTTTACTGCTCCACAACAGAAGACAATTCTATTATCTCGATAGAGGTAGCCCTAATGTGAAAGTTTACTGCTCCACAACAGAAGACAATTCTATTATCTCGATAGAGGTAGCCCTTATGTTAAAGTATTGAATAATAGCCCGCTAGGTGCTCGCTCCACTATTGATTTGCGGATACATCATATGTCTTCCAAAGTATATTTTATCTATTTATTTCTCACAGCACTAAGAATGGCACTTACAATTTGTACTGTTAAATAAGTACTTTTGAATATTCGGTTAGTGTTTTCAATAATGATAGTATGAACTGGTATACAATCAAACTATGTAATAGTTTTATGTACTATACTTCCACTGGGCAATACATTTAACTCATATATCTTAAATTACGTATTACTTATGAGAGATTGGTAATATATAACCTCGTACAATCACGTCGTTATATATAACGTCACAATCATAGTATAAAAGGACGGAATAACACATATTTATATTAGATAAATTTATATAAACAAATTCATAATTTTGTCTCTGAGATAAATAGCAACATAACATTTTAGTTTTCAACATATCCAGCAAAACATTATATGACTAAGTTTCTACTATATATTATATAAAAATCATTTCGACAGTTCATCTGATTTTAATTGATAGCTGCGGACCATAAACACATATCCAACATGCACACGCGTCGTCTATCTTGAGGTTAGAGATACAATGCTTCATCGCCAGTTATTCTGTCTCCGGATCCTTACATTCATGCGAAATATAGTGATTGTATGAGTGTATGAAAGGCAGTTCTTCACGAGCCGATCCATTCATGTACACTGTTAAAATATTGATACCTTATATGAGTAAATGTTGTACAGTTTTGCTAAAGGCAGACCTTCAAGACAATTAAAATTGATAATGATTACGCTCGTAGATAAATTAATGGTCGTTATTAGACAGAGTACATATAGCAACAGTAGCGCTTTAATGTACTAATGTACATGATACTATCAATGCTAAAATGTCTATAGTATAGTATAGGGGGAAAATAATAGTTCAAGTGGTTTTATTCTATTCTACTTTTTTTATAATAAAACTGTAGGGATTTATTTAAGGTACCTAAAATTAAGCCTACCACAGTGCAGCTGAAAGCTGAAAGAGATATGACTGGTTTACCTTTGTAGTTTTCGTTATTCTTGGTAATATATAATAAAACGTAACGTATTTTAATGTAATAACATATATAATGTACAATACGTAAGACAATGGTAATGATGTCTTCCTGGTCGATTTGAACAGCGATATTTTCTATATATTACTAGACGACATTGTCTGGGCAGGATATATATTATATTGCTGTGATAAATTTACGCACGCGCAGAAGTAGTAATCCCCTTTCTTACTCAGATGTATTATATGTGCACGTGTAATAAGTTCGGAGGAAGGTTCCGTTGTAATATCAAAGATACTGGATATACATTAACATACCCGACCTGAAAAAAGCAGTGTTGTGATACACAGATATTGTTACTCCGCCTTGTAATCGAATCCACTACCCGCTACGCAGCAGCTACGTACTCTCATCACTACGAAAAAAAGAACCAGATGATATCGTCGCGGTCCCAAGCGATTAAATTACTATTTTTGATTCTTTATTTCTAATTCATTAAATATTTGTTCCAGGTTGTTCAAACCGCACTACTAACTGTGATGACTGGCGAAAACTACTAATTTTACGAAGATTCGAAAACGTATTTTTTATTTTCTTAAAGTTAAACAAATTTTGCACACAAATGTCATAAATCCATTAAATTTGCCCATTCTTTAATTCATTATAATGCGATATAAAACTACAATAGCGAACATTTAGAACCACATAACCAGTTGCTCAAGGATGAGATTACATTGAGAGCAACAAACGAGCACACAGCTGGCAAGTGATTCCGGCGTCCCATGACATCTACATTAATCCTTGACAAGGAATCATAATGCAAATGCATTGTCACCATTTAAGACTGAGATGGAATGCACGAGGCATTAATAAAAGGCACCAGTAATAAAGGTCTCTGTATCCCTATACACAGACAGACGAACAAAACAGCATTATGTTGTTATTTTACGCTAGTATACTGTGAGGGCGTGGCTCACCCCGATTGAGCTGACCAATTCATTTGCAGTTAGAAAAAACTGCAGTGTAGCTCTATCACTGTTGTTTATTATCGACACATGGTCTTTAAGGAATAGTTTAGAAACTGGTGGTACTCATTGTAATAAGTATTAAAATCACTACCGTCTTTAAATATATTATTAAATAACATCGCATTAGACCAATTATATGTTCAGAATATTTTCATATGTTTTATATAATTTAAAAGTTATGTATTTAAATTATATTTCCCTTTCTATAAATATGTAACAAAAAACAAGTCAAAAAGATAAAAAAAGAGTGCTAACAATATATTTCCCCTAGATATTTATTAAATGTAGGTTTTAAAAATGAGTAAAAAGTAATTCATATAACAGTATAAAATTTAATTTAAGCATTACACGTATAATTCATTATCAGCAGTCTAAATTTTACTTATCAAAATCTATTTCTAATTATGTATGAAAAAGATGAAGAGTTCAAGAAAGAAACGCTGCAGATTGGGTAGACCGCGTTGGCAGTGTGGTTAGCTGGTTGTTTACATTGAGATAACAACCACTAACGGCACTGCTCTTGCGTGCTACCTAGTTCATCATCGAGACCAGAACAGAGACAGAGAGAAGAGGAGAAAAAAGCTAATTGAATTATATTTTACTTCGAATCTTCAATTTATTATTTAAAATGTGCATTTTTGTTTCTGTTTGCTTCAGTCACAATATATACATATAGTATTAAAATAATAAATTCAAGATTATAAAGAGTCCCATTACTCAATTTATTACATTGTATTTACCAGAACTATGTGGCATATATATTGTGTTATCTGTTTATTTTTGGTGTAATTACGTAATATTACAGAACTATAAGAAAGAAACTTAAAATAAACATCTTAATATATATTGTTACTACTCAATTATTTGCGTTATTTATGAATAACAACAATTCGTATATATTTTTTGTACACAAATTTGTAATATTCATTGCATTATTATTTATTAAGCTGATAAAAAATCTTACCGAATTTGGCGAGGAAATAAGAGAAACGATGGACGTAATGTCGTGCCTTTTTGGTTTACGACCATTGTCTTTCACAACCTAAATAATTGGGAATCTTACTTCGCAGACTTGATTTCACATTTTGTTGTTGCTATAGAAGTGCTTAAAGATATTCTCTTTTGAGTTTTCATTAGTGATTCATATTTCGGCACCTTATAAAAGGTTAATACAAGTGTTTGTTAACATAAATGAGATTATGAGAAACAACTGACAACTATAATTTTACGACCCAGCAAAAATATTGAGGTTTGTGTTTATTTTGATGTATAATATAAAAAAAATTAGTTTATTTTATTTTCATGTATTTAATTGTTTTATTCGTGTGAGAAGTCAAATTGCAGGTCAAATATCCTCTTTACCTTAGCTCCCGGTTAGAATTAATAATAATTAAAAGCTAACGTCAACTAACCACGTGCTCGGCGGTAGAAGAAAAATCTTGGGGAAATCACTTCTAAGAAATAATCTAATAAACATATATTTCGGCATGGCCGGATATGCCGTTAAATATAAAGCTTTATATATAAAGGTCCTGATTTAACCAACATCTGTACAATGTTAACATGTTAATGTTATTAATTTGTTTTCTAACCATTATTAATAATTGTTTTTTTTGTTTATAGATGACCATTATGGTTAAGGAACAGAACGCATACACAGCAAATAGCCGTCGTAAATATGACAGTGAGCTTATCCCTGTGCACTGGGAATTCATATCGCATAGGTCAACATAAAAATTGGTACATTAATGATTTATATACATTATGACGGCTAGTATGCTGGGCTGCGCCGCATCACGGGTCCTGGGTGCCATTACCATCCGAGGAGCATTTTTTTTGTGTCACAAATTGTACACACATGATTTATATACATTATGACGGCTAGTATACTGGGCTGCGCCGCATCACGGGTCCTGGGTGCCATTACCAGCCGAGGAGCAATATTTTTGTGCCACAAATTGTACACAAATGATTTATATACAATAAGACGGCTAGTATACTGGGCTGCGCCGCATCACGGGTCCTGGGTGCCATTACCAGCCGAGGAGCAATATTTTTGTGTGAAAAATTGTACACAAATGATTTATATACATTATGACGGCTAATTATGCTGGGCTGCGCCATCACGGGGCCTGGGTGCCATTACCAGCCGAGGAGCAATATTTTGTGCCACAAATTGTACACAAATGGTTATATACAATAAGACGGCTAGTATACTGGGCTGCGCCGCATCACGGGTCCTGGGTGCCATTACCAGCCGAGGAGCAATATTTTTGTGTGAAAAATTGTACACAAATGATTTATATACATTATGACGGCTAGTATACTGGGCTGCGCCGCATCACGGGGCCTGGGTGCCATTACCAGCCGAGGAGCAATATTTTTGTGCCACAAATTGTACACAAATGATTTATATACAATAAGACGGCTAGTATACTGGGCTGCGCCATCACGGGTCCTGGTGCCATTACCAGCCGAGGGCAATATTTTGTGTGAAAAATTGTACACAAATGATTTATATACATTATGACGGCTAGTATACTGGGCTGCGCCCCATCGCGGGACCTGGGTGCCATTTCCAGCCGAGGAGCAATATTTTTGTGTCACAAATTGTACACAAATGATTTATATACATTATGACGGCTAGTATACTGGGCTGAGCGGCATCACGGGTCCTGGGTGCCATTACCAGCCTAGGAGCAATATTTTTGTGTGAAAAATTGTACACAAATGATTTATATACAATAAGACGGCTAGTATACTGGGCTGCGCCGCATCACGGAGTCCTGGGTGCCATTACCAGCCGAGGGCAATATTTTTGTGACACAAATGGTTATGTACAGAATGACCGCTAATTATGCTGGGCTGCGCCGCATCACGGGTCCTGGGTGCCATTACCATCCGAGGAGCAATATTTTTGTGACACAAATGATTTATGTACAAATGACCGCTAGTATACTGGGCTGCGCCGCATCACATATCCTGGGTGCCATTACCATCCGAGGAGCATTATTTTTGTGTCACAAATTGTACACAAATGATTTATATACATTATGGCCGCTAGTATACTGGGCTGCGCCGCATCACGGGTCCTGGGTGCCATTACCAGCCGAGGAGCAATATTTTTGTGTGAAAATTGTACACAAATGATTTATATATACATTATGACGGCTGAGTATACTGGGCTGCGCCCCATCGACGGGTCCTGGGTGCCATTTCCAGCCGAGGAGCAATATTTTTGTGTCATAAATTGTACACAAATGATTTATATACATTATGACGGCTAGTATACTGGGCTGCGCGGCATCACGGGTCCTGGGTGCCATTACCAGCCGAGGAGCATTATTTTTGTGTCACAAATTGTACACAAATGATTTATATACATTATGACGGCTAGTATACTGGGCTTCGCCGCATCACGGGTCCTGGGTGCCATTACCATCCGAGGAGCAATATTTTTGTGACACAAATGGTTATGTACAGAATGACCGCTAGTATACCAGCTGCGCCGCATCACATATCCTGGGTGCCATTACCAGCCGAGGAGCAATATTTTTGTGACACAAATGGTTATATACATTATGACGGCTAGTATACTGGGCTGCGCGGCATCACGGGTCCTGGGTGCCATTACCAGCCGAGGAGCAATTTTTTTGTGTGGAAAATTGTACACAAATGATTTATATACAATAAGACGGCTAGTATACTGGGCTGCGCCGCATCACGGGTCCTGGGTACCATTACCAGCCGAGGAGCATTATTTTTGTGTCACAAATTGTACACAAATGATTTATTTACATTATGACGGCTAGTATACTGGGTTGCGCCGCATCACGGGTCCTGGGTGCCATTACCAGCCGAGGAGCAATATTTTTGTGTCACAAATTGTACACAAATGATTTATATACATTATGACGGCTAGTATACTGGGCTGCGCCGCATCACGGGTCCTGGGTGCCATTACCAGCCGAGGAGCAATATTTTTGTGCCACAAATTGTACACAAATGATTTATATACAATAAGACGGCTAGTATACTGGGCTGCGCCGCATCACGTGTCCTGGGTGCCATTACCATCCGAGGAGCATTATTTTTGTGTCACAAATTGTACACAAATGATTTATATACATTATGGCCGCTAGTATACTGGGCTGCGCCGCATCACGGGTCCTGGGTGCCATTACCAGCCGAGGAGCATTATTTTTGTGTCACAAATTGTACACAAATGATTTATATACATTATGACGGCTAGTATACTGGGCTGCGCCGCATCACGGGTCCTGGGTGCCATTACCAGCCGAGGAGCAATATTTTTGTGTCACAAATTGTACACAAATGATTTATATACATTATGACGGCTAGTATACTGGGCTGCGCCGCATCACGGGTCCTGGGTACCATTACCAGCCGAGGAGCATTATTTTTGTGTCACAAATTGTACACAAATGGTTATGTACAGAATGACCGCTAGTATACTGGGCTGCGCCGCATCACGTGTCCTGGGTGCCATTACCAGCCGAGGAGCAATATTTTTGTGCCACAAATTGTACACAAATGATTTATATACAATAAGACGGCTAGTATACTGGGCTGCGCCGCATCACGGGTCCTGGGTGCCATTACCAGCCGAGGAGCAATATTTTTGTGTCACAAATTGTACACAAATGATTTATATACATTATGACGGCTAGTATACTGGGCTGCGCCGCATCACGGGTCCTGGGTGCCATTACCAGCCGAGGAGCAATATTTTTGTGCCACAAATTGTACACAAATGATTTATATACAATAAGACGGCTAGTATACTGGGCTGCGCCGCATCACGGGTCCTGGGTGCCATTACCAGCCGAGGAGCAATATTTTTGTGACACAAATGATTTATGTACAGAATGACCGCTAGTATACTGGGCTGCGCCGCATCACGTGTCCTGGGTGCCATTACCATCCGAGGAGCATTATTTTTGTGTCACAAATTGTACACAAATGATTTATATACATTATGACGGCTAGTATACTGGGCTGCGCGGCATCACGGGTCCTGGGTACCATTACCAGCCGAGGAGCAATATTTTTGTGTGAAAAATTGTACACAAATGATTTATATACAATAAGACGGCTAGTATACTGGGCTGCGCCGCATCACGGGTCCTGGGTGCCATTACCAGCCGAGGAGCAATATTTTTGTGTGAAAAATTGTACACAAATGATTTATATACAATAAGACGGCTAGTATACTGGGCTGCGCCGCATCACGGGTCCTGGGTGCCATTACCAGCCGAGGAGCAATATTTTTGTGTGAAAAATTGTACACAAATGATTTATATACAATAAGACGGCTAGTATACCATTGCGCTGCATCACGGGTCCTGCGCCATTACCAGCCGAGGAGCAATATTTTTGTGTGAAAAATTGTACACAAATGATTTATATATACATTATGACGGCTAGTATAAATTAGCTGCGCCGCATCACGGGTCCTGGGTACCATTACCAGCCGAGGAGCATTATTTTTGTGTCACAAATTGTACACAAATGATTTATATACATTATGGCCGCTAGTATACTGGGCTGCGCCGCATCACGGGTCCTGGGTGCCATTACCATCCGAGGAGCAATATTTTTGTGACACAAATGATTTATGTACAGAATGACCGCTAGTATACTGGGCTGCGCCGCATCTAGGGTCCTGGGTGCCATTACCAGCCGAGCAATAATTTAGCATTAGGGAAAAAGTCCAATGAAAGACTGAAAGAGTACCACAATGTATTCGCGCAAATGGCTTATAGTGCATCCTACGAATTGTGGTGTCATCTGCCAACAACCAGAATATATCGCCGTGGGTAAAATCGTCCAGGAGGACGTCATCAAAAGGAAGTTGATTTTTGTATTTCAAATTAAAAAGCGACAAATATATGAAGATCATGTATTACTGCATACAGGAATTACGTTTCAATATTAATTATTATAAGTATTGTTGGCATCGTTTCTTTGCTATAAATATTTTCATCAACAAACAATATCACAATAATAGTGTGTTACTATGAATAAAGAAGTATTTAATTTATTGTAATGCTTCGATATATGTCATTGGGACCGAAATAAATATAAAAACATTTTCAGGTGCATTAATGGGAAGCATGCCAACGCATGGCCAGCTGTGAACGTGCGGGAAGCATTAATTATAAACTTCCTTATCTAAATTGCATCGCAAAATTGTGTCTACATATTGAATCATTTAACCTCAATGAATCCAATTAGCTGCCAATATCTTGGTATTATTACCTTAGAGGAGAAATTATTTTAAATTTTCCCAAGCGAGTATAAGCTTTGTTCGTTTAGTAGGCTATAAATAGCCCAAATTCAAAGACAAGCCTTACAGCCATATTACTATAAAATATCTTTCGTACTATAATATTTTGAATGTCTTGGTATCATTATAACTAGCTCTATTATAGTACAAGCGCCATAACGGCATCAAGGAAGACACGAGAAGAGGGTTAGAGGCTAATACGTTTTACTAGACGATACTAATCCGTTAGAAGCAACTGATCGAGCCGAGTTTCGGCCCTCTGGCACCCTTGAGTCGGTCGCTTTCGCGCACATGGTATCGGTCCAAGCCGAGGCTCCCTCTCGAGAACCCTTGTGCTGGTTGTAAAGGTCTCGGCTGAGTGCCCTGAGCGCTCGGTCACCTTTCTGCCCGGTGAAATTATAAAAGCCCGCTAAGAGTGGCCATCAGCAATTAAAAAAAATAACACAATATAATCAAAGTTAAGGGATGCAAAAAATAAAAATGCAATGAATTGTTATTTCCTTTACTAATTATAAATACTTACTACACGCTTAAATAATTATGTCCCATTGTTAAAATTACATTCTGTACAATATCTATCAACTAAAAATGCTTCCTTAATTATAAAAATATATTTGCATTCTAACATTATGTTAAACAAAACACTTGCACCGCTGCGTTGATTTAAAACAATAAATATAAAATCTGAATTTATAAAACTCGCTAGTACGATTGATTTTATATTTGTCGCAATCAATGTGTGAAAACATCTTAGTCTTAAGATGAAAATTGCGTTATCAAATTGCCCTTTTCAATCGAGTTAAAACTTCCATCAAAAATAAATTTTGGGTCGATATTTCGTCAAAACCTGCATAAAATTTCTTTATAGTCTCATTGAAATGTTATTTTAATAAATAAGTAGGGAGATTTTAGTTCACATGGTCTAATTTATTTAACACATAATTGAATGAGATCACTATATTATTTTGTGGTCAGGTTCAAGATTAGCTATGTCCACTTTAAGAATAGATTAAAATAAATAATATTCTCAAAAAAAGAGCTATCACCAGTAAACTTCAAAAAAGTTATAATAAATGTATGATTTTAAATCTAAAGTTTTTTTTTGTATGTATCTACGGTGATCATACCTGTTGCCAGCAAGTGAAGTGTCCAAATTTAAAATATTGCTCCATATGTTTTTACGGCGCTATTGTGTCCCTTTTTTGTTTCCACTTCATAATGACTTGGTAAAAGATATAAGTAGAATCGTCTGTGAATATTTTTTAAGTTAAATAATCGAAACTGTAGGACATGGTGTGCGTATAATTTTAACTACGATACTTACTCATTTTGAAAATAAAATATTTTATGTAATAATTTGTTTTATTTCCATTACGGTCGTTTCGCTGATACAGGAGAACTAAACTATGAAGTGGAGAATTGCTTCGATTATAATAAAAACATTTCTGAAAAATTCTAATATAAAATCTATTAGTATTCTTAGAGTCAAACGAGCACACATTTCAACTAATGATATTTAATCCTTATGTTTATACACTTGTATCCATCGTCGGTAAAGAATTTAGACATATTTACGTTCCCACCCCGAGGAATCCTTAGTCCATGATGTTAATTAGGTCAAGAAAGTTGCAACTTTAATGTATTCAACAAGCAAGCCAAACGGCGATCTAATATTTCGTAATCGTGAGGATCGAGAGTTTTAGTAGCATTAAATCGAAAATAAATAAGTCTACAATTTGAAACCTACAAGTATAAAGAATACCTTATCTGATGTTTGGCATTGACTTCCTTAAATTAGTAACTTAAAGGAATTTTATAAAAAAATAAGATTATTAAGATATTGTTTGAGACAAATAAATGATGAAAGAAGAGTTTAGATAAATTTTAACTTTATCAAAAATTTTCAAATCTACATATTGAATGAACAGAAACAATGTCGATAGATGAACGATTTATAGATATATGATAGTCCTATGCCTATGCCTTTATTATGGTAAATTATTGGTTAACGTTAAATTTGTTGAGTCGTACCTATTGTAAAGCTTGTTGCTATGACATCTGTCAAATGCGTGACACATGACATCAAAAGCTATGGTTAGTATAACGATTCACGTTGCGATTATTAGAACCATGTCTTAAGTAGAAGAACCTATACGGCATTACTTAAAGTACTGAAGTCGCTAGCGAATAATTTGCATAAATTCATAGAGTACTCGTCGTACTCGTAGAGATACTGAACCTCGATCGACAAAATTGGATCAGTTGTAACGATTGACCAATTGAATAATTTAAATAGTAATTAAATTAATAATTATTAGGCCTAAAAGATATTTAATTTGGTAAACACAAATTGAGATTGATCATTATGGTAGTAGAAAGAAGATTTACGCTTTGGTCTTTTTTCGTGTGTCATTAAATGTTATGATGCTTTCAACAAAAGGATTAAAAAGTATACAAATATTTTAAATGGATGTAATGTTTGTGACCCGCGTCTCGTTTTTTTTAGTCATAACAAAGAAACTGATAAATTTTGCATTTTGTGAATAGACAATAAAACAATTTGAAAAGCAAAGCGTAACCTAAAACACTCTGTGACGCTTTTTTCAAGGCTAGCTGGAATGTTGTAAGGAGATTTAGTAATCAGTTAATCTATTCATCCATAAACTATATTAAGCGTTAAAGATATTCCATAAGGTAGTTGTAATAACAACCTATTTCAGGCGTATGCATTTTTATAGAAAACTGTCCAAAATAGAAATATACTACTATATATATATATGGATATTCTTCTCGTGTCACGTCACAAATAATGTGTTCTCGGGACACAAAAATAGCCATCGCTTTATGCAAAACAATGGAATTCCACAGAAATAAAAAGAATAAAAATAAACGGGTGACAATAAAATGGGAAGCTTATCAAGAGTTAAAATCTCTTTTTATTTTAACATGTGTTACAAGTATTGGACATATTTAGACATTTCGAGAGGTAGCAGTGTTTTTATTAAGTTCACATTTTATTGCAAAGCGCATTATAGTCACTTTTATAAATATATATTTATATACTATCTAACGTTTCGATATCAAGCCTTTCTTATTAAATACAATCAAATATAAAATTCGTTCTAATCATTTGTATCATATGATACCAAAATCGTTTTTAAATTAATATCAGATAATATTACACAGTGCAAGTGTTGCCATTTAAAATCTATTGTTTTAATATCTCCAAGAAAAAAATGTATAAACGAAACTATCTGCATTTTTTTTAAATATTCTTTGATTGATTTAAACTTGAAAAAACAAAATTGAGTTTATGTATTCTACCAACAACTATAACTTTAACAATGTTTCATACTTCAACAATTTCTAGTACATTGACACTAATATCCTTAATACCACCACTACGTAGACCGAATGTAAGTGACCGTTGCGACCAAGTTAAGAGAACTGTTATTATGTCCTATAAAAAAAATAGTTTACATGAATTCATATACATCATGTTAAATATAGATTTGACATACTGAAATGAAGAGACAGTTTTCATAATGATTTATATTTACGTGAATACTGCTACAAATTGAATAAAACTAATTAACTGGCTTATATTGAGTTTATTTAACTTTTTATCCCGACGTTTCAAGTGTTTTACTACACTTCTTCTCTTCTTGTATCACACACTAAGCGTAGCTTCTAAATTAATACGAAGAATCGCAAGCGACGATAGGGAAAAAGCTGTCTTGAATAAAACTTATCTATTATCTACATTTTTATCTCTTTGTTTCGAGTGCTGTACGCCATTCATGGTGACAAGGTGACCGGTGATACATGTCCTGATGTCATGATTAACCCGAACTACAGTATGCTTTTAATTATTTATTTTGCGTAGAACGGACCGAAAAATAAATAATTAAAAACTGAACGTAGTTAAATTTAACTGTAACATCAGCACATCTATCACCAGTCACCCTGTGACCAGAGTGGCGCACAGCCACTCGAAACATCGAGATAAAAAAGTAGTAAATAATAATAATTAATAAACGCTATTAAAACTGATAAGTTTTATTCAAGACGTAGTTTTGTTTCTATAGTCGCATTAATTTAGACGCTACGCTTAGGACGTAATACAAGTATAAACCAAATTTGAAATTATTAATAAGTCAGATGTAACATACTTGAACATATGAGGGTTATTTTTGTATTATGATTATGAATAATTAGCTGGAAAATATTGCTTGGTGACCCTGCTTACTCTGACGTTCTGTCCCTTATGGGTATACTTGGATGTCAAATCTATATAATACTATAATGTATTCAGGTAGCATTCGCAGAGGCAGAATAAACTCGTGAACGGATGGGCGTTTTGAACATGCAATTCAAATGGACGATATATATGTAGCTGTTGAATTTTCTCGCATCATTATATACTTTTATAGAAACGATAAAATATAGCTTACCGTGACGTTAAGGCAGCGTTTATAAGTGATATTGGTCAAACATTTCGTTAATAATATTTAATTTGTTGCACAATGCACATTTGGATTGATTAAAATATATATCTATGCGGATGATACATTAGGTACAAAACTTGATTATGTTTCGAATAAATTGAGTTTAAATTAAATTTTAATTTAAATTAGTTTTTAATTTAAATTAAATTTAATTTTAAATGTATATATTTAATTTCTTTTACAGAAAATATGTTCTCAGTATTTATTGCGATTCTTTATAGGGGGGTGTATACATATAAAAATATGATTGTATAAAGGTTAATGTTTCAATGGCAAATCAACTTCAATGGTGTTTTATCGTCGTTATTTATAATCTACGTTATAAACTTAAACTTAAGGTGCAAAATGTTCTCTTAAACTAATTTATACGTTAATCTTCCTATATGCAGTCAGTTCGAATTGATCTACAAAAGTACAAACAATAAATAACCAGCAATTAAAAATACAAACTTACAAGTAACTACGTGTCTAATGCTATTGTTATATAATGTTATAAAATTAAAGTGCAGGTATACTGCAAATGGAGAATTAAGCGTATCCGATAATAATTTTACATACACCTTGTTTAAATGAGTCGGATGGCGGGACACCGTTATCACGTGTACGTACAGACATCAACACAATCGTCTTTAGACTCGTCCCATTTTTTTTATTGTCAGCTTGTAGTACACTCAATAAAACTAAATACAATAACCGAATTTCAAATATCGTATAATATTAAAGCTGTGTTGACGGTTGTACATACGCATGTAGCAATACAAAAGTTTTTTTTATTATCTACAACAAGTGTCAGTGCGATAGTCGCCGCGTGATGTTACATGTGTCGACTCGATGAATATCGTTCCGGTTATTTCATTAATAA
This sequence comes from Teinopalpus imperialis, assembly GCA_029286865.1. Taxonomy (NCBI): domain Eukaryota; kingdom Metazoa; phylum Arthropoda; class Insecta; order Lepidoptera; family Papilionidae; genus Teinopalpus; species Teinopalpus imperialis. The sequence continues at coordinate 4,219,785 of JAGSMU010000023.1, read as the reverse complement.
TTCCGTCCATATTATCATTTGGAATTATAACGTTATCAAATGGAGGAGAATTCGTTTAAAAAACAATTTTATAACAATTTACAAACAGATTTTTTTTTAAATATTAAAAAGAATGAAGTGACAGGAACGATATTCCGCACAACCATTTTTATTACTATTCAAAAACGGTGGACATATTTCCTATTTTAAAACGCAAACATATTTTTATGCACTTTTTATGGGTTACTACAAAAAAAAGGATGACCGCTTTACATTGGGGCATGTTTTAATATGCGAACTAACGTACTCCACATATTCATAGAAAATTTTAATGAGTTTTTTAATTAAATGACATAGATAAAATTAAAAAAAAAATTAAGCGAAAGAAATCAATGCCGAATACATCAGCCATTATTAATCACATAACATTTACATAGGAACATAAACTTTTACAAAAATATTTCATTATATTTGGTTCTATTTATATCATATCTAGTATAAGTGCAGTTTATATGACGAAATATACATTATGGAAGTCTAAAACTGGATTATTTTTTCCCCACAAACTGTAATCAATGACTCTTACCACAGCCAGGAAGAATATATAATTAATAAAATACACAAACGTTTATACATATATCATCGTACCAATCGAATCGAATATCCAAACCTTGTTTACATTAATACAATAAGTAACCGCAAAGTAATTTTTAACTCAAATTGAGAGGTCCGTTCATCTTAACAATTTTTTTCATATCATTTCTGATTATTGTAAAGGTAAATTATTTTGTATACTTAAGTGTCGATAATTATCCGAGAAATTAACTCACGTGATCACTTGTCCTAATTAACCAAACTTAAATTCAAACTTAATCATTAGGCTTACAGGTTTTTAATGCCCGTAATTGTAAAGTTATGTTTTTGTTAAGTAAATTAATGCACATTTTCTTTTTATGCGCTCATTCATTGAGGACGTTATTATAAATGTTATGGCTGAATTTATATCTGTAATCACTGACCTAAACAAAAAATATGAGAAGGAAACAACAATCAAATAATAAATCGAAGATTGTGTGTCTACATTAAATTTATTTCGGAAAAATATATTTTGAGTCTTATCGTGTTTTTACTAAAATTTATCATGAAATTAGCTTTATGATTTTTTAAATTCAAGTTGTATGTAGTACTTTATAAACCACTAATCGCACATTGTACTTGGTAATTTTAGCTAAGAAAATATAACCAAAATATATAGTGTGATAAATTTAGAGTAAAGAAAAAAGAACCATGTAACAATAGCTCGAATAATTTTTCTATTATTTAAATTTCATAACAAAAATTTGAGGATCAGGAACTCGTATTACTATCGTACTAATGTAACCAAGGCTTCACAAACCTATGTGTAATAAAGACTAAAATATAGTTTGATTACTGTGCCATATTCTGTCGTTCGATACCTTAAATACCGTTAAAATAGTTGGCTCGTTCTTTTAGTCGGTAGTATTGTGGATCTTAGAAAGATGGGTAGATGGCTACATATGATCAATCACGTATTTCAATCACAAATAAAAGTAAACAATATCCTGCATAATCTGAATCAAAAATATAGTGCAAATCGAAAACTATTGCCAACGCTTTATTTTATTTCTTTTGGTATTAAATCTTTTCCACATTAATTTAAAGTACATTTCACTACAATCACAACACAATTCTTCTAAAAATTCTTCAGAAATATTTCACTAACACCGCCATGTAAAAATGTCGCGTTATTATGTAAAAAAATTACTCAACAACAATGTCTCCAATTTCCATTTTAAATGTTTCACGCTACGGTGATCTAAAAAACATTGAAACAAATGTATATATGATAGAACGGACCTCTTTGCCAGAATACTGTACTACGGTAGAGAGAGAGAGAGACATTAAGGCATAGACAAGGATGTACATATCTCATAGATTTCTATATGAAACTGGATGATAAACTTGCAATCTATTCACTTGTTGGTAAGTGATTACTGCGGCCCCAGAAACACCAATCAATCCTTAACAAAGTTTCAATGGGCACATGAGCCCTGATTATAAGCCTCGTTACCTCAGACCATAAGAAACATTAAGCGTTTTGCCAATTTCACGGTGGTAACTTTTCCTTTTTTACCCGCTCAAGGCGACCCATTCATATTACAGCTAGAATGCTGTAGCCCAGCTCTAAAACTGCTTCCTTGTGCTTACTACTCTCTCTTGCCCGCCCTATATATAAATATCGCTATGTTTTAAGCATGACAACAATAAATAAATATATCAAACAATATAAAATTTGACACATTACAGAAATATCCTAAGCAGTTTAAACATCCATTTAGTTATTGCTTTCAATGACCATAAACGCAATTGAAAATATATCTTATCCTAAACATCTTAAAGACATATTTTGAACACGTTACAATGCCTTAGTTGTACAATAGGTAATCATACAGTTATGTAAAACGAAAGGGTACGATATCAGTGCTTTTGAATTGGAATTTTGAGCCTTGGCCCTCAAGGTCAATGACATTTCGTGGTCGTTAACTTGGAAATTTGGATTGCATTTACTATTGGTGTTTTAGTTCGGTATTTTTGCAATGTCACAATCTATTCTGGAGATTTTTTTTCTTTGGATTTTCATTGATTTGGTACTGAATAGCCAATTACCATACAGAGTGAGCTATACAAAAAAAATGTGGCGCCAATAATTACCGATTCCGGCGGCTAAAAATTAAAACACATTTATAGATCAGAAGACTTACCGTATCCAGCTTTATACAGTTTCTAAAAATGTAGCTCTACGAATTAAAAATTGATTTAAATAGCGTAAAGGCAACGTTATTGTTACTTTGTGTAATGGACTGCACTAAACACCCTATATATCCAACCGCAACAGAATGACATCAATTTACTCGTGATACCCGATCCTCTCTCATTGTCACGAAAGCTCCACGAATTTAAATTGACTAAAATTTAACCGACAATGACAAGATGTATCTTATGACAGGCATCTTTCACTTTTCTAGTATCGAGTAATATTACTGAACTATTAGCTAACCTAATCTTTCAAGGACATCGTCTTAAAAATAGGAACATTTCTAGATAAAATCGATGTTATGTAATTTTTTCACATATTTATTTTTATTTTAGATCAGATTCGTTGAAAACCATTAGACAACAAACAATTTTTTTTTACTACTAAAAGTTTTTGCTCCTGTTTAAATTGAAGCTAGAATATTTTCTACACGTGTATCCTGAACCATTTCGTGTGTTATTAAATAACAGATTGTCAAAAATTACGTAATAGACATCGTAATTTAAAAATGTTACTGTATGAATAAAACCTTCGCATTAAATTTAATTTTACTTATATTTTCTTGGCGTATCTAAAACGGACATTCAATGAAGCGCCCACGAAGTCAAAAGTATTTATAACCTCAAACTCCGTGTTCAACAACAACAATCTAACTTCTCAAACACTATACAAACACACAAACATTTCACGACATACACTATATCATTTCCCTAGACACGTACACAAAACTTAAAGCATGAAGAAAACTAATCGTCCTCTCAAACTACAGATATTAAATTTGTTCCTATTTCGTTAGAACATAAACCGAGTTAATTTTAGCTTAATTAAGTGTTTATAACTATGTTATGAAGGCGCACTTAATGACGTCTCCGCACACACTGGTGTTGAAACTTGAATCTGAAAAGAAAACATGATATTTAATACTAAATGAAATAAATATTTTTTATAATTTTGTCTACCCAATGCCTCTCACTCTCTCTCTCTCTTTCAATTATGCCTCTCCTCAAAGTAGTAAATTATGATTAACTCACGGCCGCATAAAGTAAAGTTACTTAATTTTTAAATAGTAATCAATACATCCATCAGAGTGCCGGGTTTTAATGTTTGTTAAATCTAAGTAATCTTGTTATTTACATAAATTGAGTGATGAAATTAATCCGCGTACAGCAAAAGCGGAATCATTTGCATGATTCTTTTTACATTAATTATTGTGTTATAAATATATTCTAATTTGGAAATTAATGTCTGGACATTAGTATTCTATAACTACTGAGCGGGCATTGAAAAAAAAAAGTATTTTATCAGTATCTGGATACAACGTTCAAGGTGCGAGACGTCTGGACTCTTCATTAATCTACACTCAAAGTACAGTGATGGCAATTTTCCGCCCAGGTTGACAAAGTCTAATGTACAATGTTAATGATGGTGAAGCCAAAATAAATAGAGCTCTTATCACAATTGGCGATAACTGATGGAAAATAATTTTTCTCAAATGACACCCTACTGACCAATGTCTCGTACATTGGTCAGTGTTGTAGTTCATTGATCTGTTCAAAAAATATTGTGAACTGTTCCAATTACGAAGGCTACGTATATTCTAACGAATATATAATAATAATATACATAAAAATAAAAAATAAAAACCTTTTTTATTACATTGAGAGTAACAAATGGGCACACAGTTCACCTGATGGCAAGTGACATCTACATTCATCCTTGACAAGGAATCATAGCAGATGCGTTGTCGCGTTTGTGATGGAATGACTGAGATGGAATGCCTCGTCAACAGTAATAAATGTCGCCGGATCCCTGCACTCACCAGATGAATAGTAGGAACAGTAGGTTGCCATGCATAATGCATGGTCCAAACCTAACCAGCAAACTAACTGCAGTGTAGCTTTACCACTGTTGATTATCGATTTCTCGTCTTGTTAAATTGGTACATATGTCCCCAACATAAGTTGGCAATATCAGCCATTTTGCAGCTTCAGTTTGCTTTTAACAGATATAGACTAGACGTTATTTGGTGTGGCATGCGATTCTTTGCCATAAAAAAAATGGATCTAAGATCAGTATTTAATATTGTGTGTAAATAAAATTAAGTGCTCCGAAGTACTTCCTGCAGCATTCGGCGGCAGTCTATTTTAAGTAAAACAAATGTTTATAAGTGGTGCAAGTTCTTCAAAGAAGGTCGAGAGCATGTTAATGACGCATCTCAGCCTGGACGCCCCAGTAAGTCAATGAAAACTTTGAAGCTGTGGAAAACAATTCTTGTGGAGAAACGTCTAACCACTATTAGAGAAATAGAGGATGTTGGCATATGGGTTGGCTCATGTGGTGCAATTTTTAAGATATTTTTTGGGTATGAAACGTGTGGCAGCGAAGTTTGTTCAGTTGCTAAATTTTAACCAAATGAACCGTCGCGTGAGTATCGTTTAGCCGTTGAATGACGTCAATGGCGATTCAGATACGCTCAAAATGGACATAATTCGGCCCATGCGTATGACCCTGTTTCCAAACTGAAAAAACCCATGAAAGGACGACACACGACGATATACGATTGACGAGATAGAGAACGCATCGCTGCAAGAGCCCATACCGAAAACGCATATCAGAAGTCCTTCGAAAAAGCGCAGGCACAAGGCAACATATCGAAGGGGGGTTACTTTGAAGGGAACAACATCGATATGGATGAATAAATGAATATTTTTCGAGAAAAATTTCAAGTCACCTTATTATTTGAACAGACCTCGTACATATGAAACGCAATCTTATGTTACCTTTCATATAATAAGTTGCCCAACTAAGCCATTCGAAAAGGGCATGGTCTTGTCGAAATAGTGATATGTTACATCTAGTGCTCCGTTTTACACCATTTAAGTCATATTGGATATTAGTTATAAGCTCAAATTTCTAGCGCCTAAGCATATTCAGCTCATTGCCTATTTTCGACACATGACGGATTACAAGAATAGGTTAAACAAAGGAACAAGCAGCGATGACCCAGCCGCTTAATGATACACTCGTGCAAATGATCACCTCAATCTGTCAAATGGTCCAAAAAAAATTCTGCATAAGATGCAGAAATACAGCACCCGAAATCAGTGCCATGTATACCTAACAAATTTTTAATGGTAATAGGATGGGATCGGTGTAATTGTGCGATTGCTGCAGCGCACGAAACGTCCACACTCACGTGCGTGACTGCGTACTGAGAAGTGCGAACTCTAAAAATGCTAAAGGATAAGTAAAAAGTTAATTTCTTTCAAAATTTAATTAATTTACATAGTTGTGAGAGTCTAGAGCAGGGATGCCCAAACTATTTTGGACAAGAGAACCCTTTTCCAAAATGAACTGATACCATAGACAAATTACTTTAAAAGTCCTATCTCTAGTTTTTTTTTTTTTCTATTTATACAAAATATTATTACCAATTAAAAACTTTACGGTTGGTACGGACGGAGTAAACTTGACATCTGATGAGAAAATCATCATAATTTATCAAAATATATAGACATAAAATTAACGATTTTTTCATCTTGTACGAACTTGTGCAAGTTTTCAGTTGAACTTATTAAGTTTTTTAAAAGTACAACAATGATATTTCCCACTAGAATATTAGTCATTCTTATATCAAGTTGGTAAACTTATACAATATCTTGGAAGTTTCAAATAAGAGAAGGCGATTATTAGTCGTCGACCCCCAAAATCAGTTCCCGTCTTAGTACACCACTGAGAAACCGATATCGAACCCATGGGAACGATATAGACCACTTTGGGAGTCAATTCTTTAATAACCTTATGAAACCAATTTAAAGACCTGCATAATTAATATAGCATGAGAGAAAAACAAAATCGTGGCTAAAATACAGTTAGCTAACAGTTAATTTTTAATTCATACCGTTACTTTTATAATTCGTACATTAAGGAAAAGGTATCCAACTTGATTTAATGCTTCGAGTGTTCCCTAACTGTCATATAGAGCTAAAAAATCTGCGTACCTTGCTTTTATTAAGGTGCGCATTGGTGGGCTGCGTGAACACGCAATCCGCAATCGTATCGAGGGCCTGTTCATTGAGCGCGCGATCCTCGAGCACGCGTTCGTCGAGCACACGTTCGTCCAGCGCGCGTTCGTCGAGCACGCGTTCATTTTGTACGCGTTCGTCGGGCACACGCTCGTCGAGAACGGCCTCAAGGGCAGCGGCTAATTCTGAACCCTCCGCGAATGACGCCTCTCCTTGGGCACAAAAGAATTAGTTTATCAAAAATAAAAATTAAATCTTACTTACTATTACCACTACGCCACTGAGATATCGAGTCCGGAGTTCAATTCCCAGCCGAGGAACAATATATATGTATCACAAATGTTGGTATTCGGGTAACGACATAATACCAGAGGTATATAAGAGGTAATACCAGAATCTAATAGGATAACAGTCATATATTTGTAAAAGTCAAATATTGTATACCTTGATTGAAAAACTCTGTAAAGGCCTCATCGGGCATCTGGCTCAAGACCGATGGATCCAATATGTCATCCGGGGGTACTTGTTCCACTTCTGTAAATTGTACAACAAAGGATTGTAAGATTAAATTATAATTAATATATCCATTAATTAATTATCTGTATATCCAAATACGTACCTAGCTCGTGCGTGCTGACCGTACTAATATATTCGCTTTCACTGAATACTCCCATAGCCGCGTCTTCTGAACTGTCATGGGTTGATGAATTCGAGCAAATGTTGACTTCTGACAATGAAAATAAAGTATTTTTGCCTGTAGTATTTTTTTATTTATACAATACTAGATCTTTTTTAAGGCGACTTAAAAGTGTTACGAGTCAATTCGGATAATAGCCTCCATGTTCTGTCTATTACTATTTTTTAATGATATTAGGGGGGTGATAAATGAATACCCCAACGCCTGGATAAGGAATTATCGATACATATAATATAATCGTAAACAGACTTTTGGTCTGTTCGAGTGTTTATGACGCTAAAATAAGCGCTTAATCAATTAGGATGCAGTTCAATTGTGTATTCAGGTAAGGTTGCAGTGACATGATGCTTTTTCATTTAAATACAAAAAAAATACGTTAATTTTAAAAGAGCGCGCGTTTCATTTCGCAGGCACAGCTAGTATAAATTGCGGTAAATAAGTCTAGCGCTGACCGTTAATACGCAAAAGTGGAAAATATGGTGTCCCCGGGGAGTCAAGGGGGCGCGGGCGGCCCCGCGTAAGCGCTTATCGAGCGCACCGCATCAACACCCCGCTCGCTCCTGCGTGTACTTTCTAAATTTAATTCTAATTCTTTTTTAAATGATAATTATCACAATTTTACTTTTGTGGAAAGTGGTACACTGTAATGTACATTTTGTACATTTGTAATTAATAAAAAAAATCTACTAACTTCCGCCCGCATCTTCATCTTCATCTCAATTGTCTGGGTAAAAACGAGGCGTACCGAGGATTTTTAAAATCCCTTTAGCTGCCACCAAATATTATACGGCACTCTTCGCTTAGGTTTTTAAAAAAGACAAATTAAATACACCGGAACAGAAAATATACCGGCGCGGATGAGAGTTAGGATTGGACTGCACTAGAATGCGGGATGAGAAAAGAAAGGAAAAGCTGACATGGCAAAATAAGAGAAAGGTAGGTTAAGTGTGAGTAGTTCGCGTAAAATAAGTAGCCTTCCAGACTATAATCTATGTCCGTGCTAAATTTCATATATACAGACATCCAAACTTTCGCATTTATGATATTAGTGAGATTATAATGAAGATTTATTATGTAACTATCTTAAACGGACTAGCTTACACACAAACAAAAACACTTTATTCGTAATCAATTTGAAGAAATGAACACTTGCGTTCGCGACAGTACCCATGCGCAGCTCTCCCCCTCCACGTATCGTTCACCGCTAGACTTATATGTGCCTCGACCGCCAGTATAATATTGAATTAATTAAATACAATGTCATCCGTCAAGACTACAATGGAATGTCTCGTCACCAGTAATAAATTCTTCAACTTTCTTTTTTAATCAGATGACACATTATAGCGCTGAACTAGATTTTTAAACACATATCTATTTATTTATTTCAAAATGTAGTAATATCGCACCGACTTGAGTGTTCCGTAAGTAGCACGACATACTCAAGGGGAAGACAGGTTGACGGGTCACCTAACTTAGTAAATATCACCATTTTCGAGATATTGAGACTTTTTATTTTTTTTCTAAACATACTCCCTCGATCTGTCTTTTATTAGTTGTGTACAAATAGCCAGATAATTTTGTTGTTAATTTTTTTTACATATCCTCCATTAATTGCTCAGTTATATTCAAATGTCATTTGATTAAGTTGAGAACGAAAAAAGATATTTAAAAATAAATAAATCAACTATTGATATATTGTAAATTATAACTACTGAAATATTTATGCAATATGCAGCAGCTTTTTTTCTTGGTATTTTTAGAAAAAAATAAAAAATCTAGAAAATGGTGATACTTTAATATGGTAATTGTTTTATTCTGTCTGTTGACCCGTCAACCTAACTTCTCCTTAACTTTGTCGTGCTACTTACGGAAAACCATTTATATGACTATAATTACTTGATTTTCACATGGCCAATTTCAACTATGGCATGTTCTGGTATATTAATGTTTATATAATTTAGTTCATATAATTATATGTAACTATATATTATTTTACCGTGCGAGTATTAAGATTACAGACGCGCAACAAACAGACTCTTTGGTGCAGTGTAAAGTCTGCTACGACAGACCTCGCTAACTTCGGAGAGTGGTATATTGAGTGGAAAAGCTATATTGTTCTACAAGGGAATGTCTACAACGTGATGGGTGAAAGAGAGAGAATAAGGGGTTGTTACCGGAGAGTGAGTGCGCTTGTTGCGGTCGTCTAGCGTGCAATCGTCGGCGTCGTTTGGCGCGGCGCGGTGGGCGGGTCGCCGTGGGCCACGGCCGTCGCCGAGCTTTCTGCGGTCGCCATTCGCGGCTTAGCTGCTCGTAGTTATCCTGCAAGAGATTTCTTTTAGTACAATTGAAAAAGCTGTGGACGTATGTGTAATATTTCTCGGAGTTTTAAGTAAAAATCAAAAATAAATATGAAGCCCTGATAGCTCTGAATGTAAGTGTTCGCTTTTAATTGATGGTACGTGAGCAAACCGAATTTTTTTCCGAGAAATATTTCAAAGTCGCTTAAAATCCGCGGATAAGGCCGCTGAGACATATGCTCGCCATATCATGTCTAGGGAGAATATATTTGCACGATTTTATTGTTTTAAATCAGGCGCGCACACCGCAGCGTTCAATCTTGTAGCGTTAGCTATACTTGAAAGCAACGATAACTCTTCGACTAACCCTTGATTACATCTAAACACAGTACTTGCCCGTTTCCAAGCGTGTTCGGCGCAGAGCGGCGTTTGATCCTGCAGCGGTAACAGCGGCTGTTTGCAGCGCTCTCCTCCAGCGAAGACCGCTGCACATGCTGCATAAAGCCGCTGCTCGGGAGCGTGGGTCACGTGACTGAGGCAATGCCTTCCACAGGGTAATGGCGGCTGGGCGCATTTATCTTCAGCGCACACACTGCTCGTTAATTCCGATGGTCTCCCACTCTCACCACCAGACCAGCCACATTCTCTAAAATTTTATGGTAATATGGTTCATTTCCTATAGATGACAGCTTTCTTTTAAAAGGCTGTTACGGGGTCACATAAAGACATCTGGTGTTAATTAATATCTTAATTTTTTTTTATTGTTATATGTTTAATTATTAGTAAATATATTTATATAATAGTGTATATAATGAGTCGGGGTAAAAGTTTTTTTATAAGTAAAATGTTGCAGTAAAACCTAATTTAGTTGTACTGTTTGAATCTGGCTGGTTTTGATACTCTTAAATAGACGACATTTTAAAAACAGAAAAATAAAAAAAAATATTTTGTTTTTTTTGTCCCGCAAAATGAGTGAATCTAACGACCTAATTAATCGTGTGCTCAATTGCGATTCTCGAATTGAAACATAATGAAACCGAACCGTTTTTGAAAAGAATGATCACTGGTGATGTAAAAAGGTTTACCTACTACAACAACGTGTGCAAAAAGATCATGGTCAAAGGGCAGTCCAGCTCCACAAACTATTGCGAAACCTGTATTAACTCGCAATAAGGTGATGCTGCGTGTGAGATTGCAAGGGCATCGTTCATTATGAGCGTTTACGCCCCTGGCAAAATCATCGATTTAGATGTCTACTGCCAAAAGCTGATGAGACTCAAGCAAGAAATAAAGAAATGATCTATATAAAGAAAACGGACGGAATTGATCAACAGAATGGGTGCGGTTTTTTATAAATTTAAAAAAAAAAAAAAAAAAAAAGGTGGTTCCGATTCAGTGTCAGGGACACCCAGACCCGCAAACCAACAATTCGTATGACACAAATTATGCTCCGTGGCTTTAAAAAAAATCATTCCGACAAAGACCGCAAACTCCGCAAATGTCACACTTCCGTTTTTGTTTCAAATAATGTAAGGGTGTAACAAACGAACACAGTTCACCTGATGATAAGTGATGACTTGCCCATGACATCAACGTTCATCCTCAACAGTGATCCAAGATGCGTGCATGCGTTGCCATCCTTGAGGCAGTCCTCAGGGATGTCTCTTCACCAATTTCAATATCATTAGATGGAACACCTCGTTACATGTAATTGGGTATCCGTAAGCCAGTACAATACTCACCATACGTATTTATTTTGCTGCCAACCAATTATGCTGCTATTTTGCAATGGTATTGTGTTTTCAGCAACTTTTAACATTGTATGTATTACTATACCACAATTAAAATATAATACGAATTGTATTAAATTGTATTATTATATCTTGTGCTGATGTATTAAAGTATGAAAATTTAACGCGCCAAAATTGTGAATAAAGATAATAACTCCGTTATCGCCGCTAAGGCATTGTAGATATTCAAAAATATACTTATAATATATCTGGAATTTCTATTTACTGTATTTTATTAAATAAACATAATTTTAAACTAAACTATCCATTGCATGTTAGCACATTTCTCATATTTCTTTAATGTCTTGCCTTGAACTTTGTACTATCCATTGCATGTTAGGAAATTTCTGATATTTCTTTCATTTCTTGCCTTGAACATTGTACTATCCATTGCATGTTAGCACATTTCTGATAAGTTTATATGGAACGACCGCAGGTGGTCGAGCTTTAATCTAATCACGTTTTGTTTGGATATCTCTTCTCTTCTAGGTCTTTGCTCGAAAGAATACACCTTAGTTATTAGTGTACCGCTTTTGCGGTTTAGATGTGGGCCAGCCAATTTATTGATGTAGTGTGATTCTACGACGTACGTTTTCCGAAAAATCATATGGAGAATAATGATTTGGATTTTGTCAGTAGTTTTTAATGAATTGTAATAAAGATAAGAACAGTACTGTAACTGTACAATACAGTACTGTTGTGTCTGCAGTGACCTTTTCTATGATTCATCCAAATATTCCTTCAAATACATCGAAGCGGATGACATCATCAGTACGCATCGAATCCGTAATGTGAATTGTTTACCTAAGTACCACATTATAATAGTACTAATAGCATATAATATATATATATATATATATATATATATATATATATATATATATATATATATATATATTAGATAATAATATATATAAACGTGACGTGTGCATTAAGCAACCGTTATAATAAATAAACATATAAACAAGATACGATGAAAATAATATGGCAATAAAATATAATTTCTGTTATAATAGTGTTTGCACGGACCTAAATTGCAATGTACCCACCGGAGTCTCCTTCGGTCCTGTGACGTTAAAACAGTATTCATGCCACGCATTGCCAGTAAATGGTTCAGAGTCTGTGTTGGAAGACGGCACGGCGATTTGTGATCACCTAATTGTTTCTGTAAAACAAAAAAATATTAATTTTCTAGAAAGAGGAATTTGTGTTGCAATTACACTCACAGAAGCACTTTGAACTGCCAAGCAAGCTCTTGTCGACTCGTTTCTATATGTAATTCAACGTTAATACACGGTGTATTATGTATATATATGTATGTATGGAAATCTCCACCAGTTTTGACCGTTACCTATTAGTGTGGAGGCAATAAAAGATATCCACTAACAACCTCTCGCCTTTATGTTGTCAAAGATGATTGACGGAAAAATGAAGTCTTACGGCCTTAAACAGGTGGTAAATAGCCAGCTCAGATATAGCTAAGTAGCATTTGGTTTTGCCCCAATCTTCCAACTTGACGAAGCCATTTACTCTGGATCAATTATGATATTTTTTTTTATAACCAGTGTTCACCTGATAAAGATTATGAATGCGGTCTATGTCATCTACATCTGTCAATAGATACACGAAGCGGACGCGTTGTCACACCTGAGAACTGACATGGAATGCTCCGCTACCTGTAAATGGATCCCAGGATATCTCTCGCTATATTCACACGTGTTCTGTGAGGGCGTGACCTGGTCGAGCCGACCCTATTACGATATACGACGATATTGTAATTATCCACTAGCTTTCCATATTGAAACTAGCTCCAGCGTTTTATTTTTTATAGAATAGGTCATGCGACTGTATTTTTTTTTACTTTTATATAAGCTTAGGCCAGCATTTATAAGTGGTAGAGCTAGGCTAGTTTCTAGCTGCAACATGAATGGGTCGGCTTGATCAAGGTTGTCGCCTGGGCGTGTCAAAAGAACTATTTCCTTAACATATACCCACCATCGCCATCGCGCAGTGGCGACATTAAAGTGCAGAGTTAAAATTTGAAATGTCAAATCAACTCTACTGAATTAATGAAATAGGAAAATGAGGAGAGGATTGGGAGGGATTTCAAATCACCTAAAAGGTGATGTTCCGTCTGTTTCCACAACCATGGCGATATGTTTTAGTTATTACAAAAGTGATTAACTGCGCAGGATAAATTTTTTTGGCGAAGTCATTTGCGCAAACACAGAAGCACTCACTCGTCGTTCACATCCCTAATCCGATCCCTAATGCATATGCAATAAGTTCGAAGAAATGTTTGGCTAGGTAACGCCTATAATGGATTCACCACATTACATATTGACAAGTAGTGGTCACTTATGATTATACATACATTTACAAACAGTGTAAGATCACTCAGTATTAATAAAATTGTGTAGGTATAATGAAATTAACCTTGATTACTGATGCAAGAGCTAGTTCTCGGCCATGGTTACCGGCGAGTTGAATCGTTCTGCGCGCACGCGCAACATGGCGACGTAAAGCCGCTCTACGCAGAGCTAGCCTTGCACTGCGGGACTCTGCTGCACTTTCCTCCACGCATACAGGTCCTGAGCCTGATTCTAAAAAAATTTGGAAAATATCATATAGCATAAAAGTGACACATATCATGAACACCATTTCTGGTGGATGGAGCAAGCACTACCTTTATTTTACCTTGAGCATATTGACACTCAGATGTGATTGGGATTCTCGTGGTACAAGATTCTGATTCCTAATATTTTTTATTTATATTATTTATATAAGTATCTAAAAAACCGCTGTTATATATAATAAATAAATGAATAAAAAATACTCATCAGTAAAATGGAGGATTCAAAAGGACGATCGTTACCACGAGTCTAAGTCCTAGCCACTTTTAAGACTCACACTTACATTCAAAAATATTTTCAATATAAATAGTACACATAGTGACAGGGCAACAGTAATTCTCAGTCGCTCGTTTAAAAATTATGTAATACTAGTTTATTTAAGTACTGCAATATTGCAATAGATGGCGCTGTTGTGAAATGTTCAAATACATCGGTGCTTCACTTTTATGTAAAAATTATACAAATAATAAAGTTATACAATTAAAAGCATACTTTGGATTATTTATCATTTTATATTTTTTAAAGTATTTCATTGCTGCTTGCTTGCTTGCAAAATACATATTTATATATATATATATATATATATATATATATAACCACTCCAACTAAACTGAAAATGCTTGTGCTAGGAGATAGTGTAGTAATAAATGGTCGATTCGAACCTTCTACATTAAATTTCGCAGACAGTACCCTAAACCGTTAGGCTATGTTATAGGCTTATTTACATATTGCTTTTATGTAAATAAGGAAATGATCAATGAGAGGCTTTAATGTCATCTGAAATTTACCAATTACCCTTGTATATGATTGTGGACCTACCTACCCTAAAGGAAAAATGAGGTATCATT
Source organism: Teinopalpus imperialis (assembly GCA_029286865.1). Lineage (NCBI taxonomy): Eukaryota > Metazoa > Arthropoda > Insecta > Lepidoptera > Papilionidae > Teinopalpus > Teinopalpus imperialis. The sequence goes on along the minus strand of JAGSMU010000023.1, from coordinate 4,204,680 downwards.
TCACATATATGAAGAATTTATTACCTAACAGTTAAATAATTTTATTTTTATAATAATAATTGGTGATCCGTCAAGTCCACTGAAGAAGCGCACCCTCAATAATGCTACATTTTCAATTAGTCATCAATATTGACAATACAGCTACTTTTTAATTGTTCAATTAAAACCCTTGTAGGTGTGGCGATATACCAACAACTTAATATCATATTAGCTTTCTTATTTTTTCTAAAAAGATGATAAGGTCAAAGAATTCTTTGAGATGCCGGTTCCATAAATAGTTTTGCATGACAGAAAACTCCATGAGCACACAATGGTGGATTATTAACTATTTAGATGGTGACAAAGAAACTTTGAATTCTGGCATGTATGATACATTGTAACAGAATCTTCTTTCACTGTGACTTATAATAACTAATTGTTTATACATAATCTTACCAAAATCTGGCATATTATCATCATCGCTACTACTGCTCTCCACCCGTCTAAATGCATTTGCCTTTTTTTCATCAAGAGGACCACAGTGGAATAAATCTTCGCCAGGCGCATGCCAGGATGTGTTTGAAAATGCTATTGCCCTATTTTGTGGATGTATCCGTTGTAAAGCCTCATGGACAGTTGGCCCACGTCCACGTTTTGCCTTTGTTTGAGGTGTTTTAACTGAAAAAATTGCAAACATAATAAGGATATATGGTAGTGACTATTACCCTTCAACACTAAAGGAAAATATTGTAGGGAAACCTGCATGTCTATCTGTATATACATACAAACATACATATATATATATATATATATATATATATATATATATATATATATATATATATATATATATATTTGAAATAACACTTGACTGTTATAAGAATACATTATTCTAATAGGAATCATTGTTATGCTGGATTCTTTTACAAATGTAAATTACCCTAAACTCCCTGCACAAAGAATGCAGATTAAGAGGCTAAATTGAAGTTTTACACACTATAAAAGTATATATGAAAATATATGAATAATAAAAAATTACTATGATAAAAACAGTGAAACTATAACCAATACTAAACCAATATTGAACATTCATGAAAAAAAATTCTTAATCCTTTAAAATGAAAGAATTGCAATGTACAATTTTCTGTTATTCTTTTAATAACTGTGTATTTACTTTTTATGAAAATAGTACAAGAAGATGGTGAACTGTGGAGATGTCAGATATAAATAAATATGCTTGTTTTATGGCAATACAGTACCAACAAAATTCTTAATGTTTTGTCTTACCTGCAGCTGTTTTTTTATTAACGGGTGTAGGGACTTTTATAGATGGTGCAACTACTGGCTCAGTTTTAATTACGGTTGCAGGTCCTTCTGTAACACCCTGTTCTCTTTTAAAAACATCCAGAAAAGTTTCTTGCCCTGATGATTTTGCCATTGACACAGACATACCATTGTTTGAATTAACACTATTAATACTGACTTTGATGTGGTGAGATGGGGCAGCAACATTATTTTGAACCTTGGAATTGTTGACATTTAGCTGCCGTATTTCTAGAACCTTTGATCTACTCAGCTCTTTACTTACTTGATTTTGATTCTTAGTATTTACTACTTTGGCATTAGATTTTTTACTATCGGTATTTAGGTTCAGATATATTTTGCTCTTCAAAGGATAATGACCATTTACAATTTCCTTTTTTGTTTCTTCTATATCATCTTTTATCCCACCGTTTGCAAGCACACCTATTAGATCCAAATCTTTATTCGGACTCTCAAGAAGTTTGTTTTTAACATCAATATTATCTGAGAATATGAAATTATCATCAGTATGACTGACAGTAATTTCATTAGCAATAACATCCGAATCGTGAAAAGTGTAAAGGTCGTTGGGATCAATTTTAAATTTACTATGAAAGAAATTATCACTGAGGTGTGGTATGTATGTTTGTTCATCTCCTGAACTATCATGAATAAACATATTTACATCACTGCCACAGTTTCCTGATACTCCTTCAACTGCCATTTTGTACTGAGTTGCACAGCTTGCATCTGATATGTTTTGGGTAATACTACTGAAGCTAAAATGAAGGAAACAATGTCAGTTAATTTGCATTATCATTTAAGTACAAAGCTATTCAGAGAATTTTAAAGCAATTCTATTACTTACCCCACATTTTCTGAAGTACTCAAATAAGACATATTGAGTGAGCATTTTACAATCTTAACAAGTATATAATAACTATCGGTAAAATGCAATTGAATTAAATTGGTCCCTCTTCTTCATACTGTGAAACAAATATACTTATGTGACTTTCATTATTGTTTTTAAATAACAAAAAACATATATGATAAGTTTTCTTATTATAATGACAATTAGTCTGACATCTGTCAAAGATAGAAATAATTTAACAATTTCCAGAAAAATATATAATTCAAGGAAATGTTAATAGCTGTACTAGTCATTAGGGATTTGTTCCATCAAAACAAATCAAGTAATACAAATAATAAAGGGCATACTTTAATATCAAAAACAACATTTCTCACGTTATAATTAGGATGATTCACGAAGCATTTTGTGTAGTATCTTAGCAAATCTAATTAAATATCACAAAGTTATTATTACTAATTCTATTTTAACTCAATTCCCTTAAAAATAAAGACTTTAATGAAAACAAACTTTTATTCAATAACATCAACGAATGACAGAATGCACCAAATGGCAGCAGGCAGATTAAACACGATGCATTCAAGTTTATTAATACTAAAATATATTCTGTAACCAAATAAATATATCTACAAATATAATGTTATTATCTCAACGTATTAAGATAACATACCTTTTTTATAATTTATAATATTTTTTAATTCAATCTAGAGTCATTCTTCAGTTTATCTGATGGTATTGGACCTCCCAGGAGTAAATACAGTCCTAAAAGAGGAGAACATTTTAGGCACTTTCAACTTGATTGACTTTATCCTGTGATATTCTATGATTCCAAAATACATGTATGTATAATAAAATCTTCATTTTAGACAATCGTTAAGACGAAGAAACTACAACAATTTCTTATTGATGGAAAAGTTCTTGCGAAATAGCAGTGGCAGTTTCAAGTCCGGTATATAAGTATATATCATACCATAGCCATACTTACACCACTCCTGGCAAATAACTGCAGCTTTGAACAGTCAGTCTTCCAGACACGTTATCTTTCCGATATGGATATCCTTTGTATTAAATCGAAATCTTTCGCTTTGTAAAGTGATGCGCACAGCGTATAATTAGAATAATCTGAAGTTGTATTGTTATGTAAGTGTATCTTTTCATACTGACCATGATCCAGGTGATATATAGACACATATAATATGGATCGTGTTTAAGCACAATCTTTAAATATATTAATATCCGCACAATCTACTTCGCTTTGAATAGGTTTGGAAAGAGCTTCCATAAATAACTGAAAATGTCACAAATGGATAGTCAGATTTTCATTTATTAGACTTTTTAAAAGCAATAATTTTTTGGGCATTACACATCAATGTGTATAATACTCAATATATAGATTCCATTTTAGAAAGTACTAATTGACATATTTTCCATTTAGGCAACTTTTTGAATTTGACAATTGCAGAGGCTTTCGTTATAGGTTAACAGTGAATAACGTTGTTCTCTATTGGCTGTGTGCTCCTGAAAGAGTTGTCATTTCATTAAATTCATTATCTCGGTACATATTTTGCCATATACAATTAAATTATATATTTTATCATTTTATTTGTTGATGCTTTATTTACTCTCTGAACATCTCACAAAGCATTTGATTCTTTCTTTAACATTGTGCTGTTAAAAATATTTCCTAAATATCAACATCTTTCCTGCCAACAATGTACTAATATACAGTTTAAATTTACCGCTTTTATAATATTCGATTTGAGAACCCCGTTTTCGAAGCGTTGTTGTGAATCCAATATGGCGATATCTGATGTTGTACTATTTTGAAGGTACGTCAATGGGACGATTCTGTTATGTGTAATCCGGTAAATACACTGTATTTGGAAACATAAGGACGTACTTAAATGTATGTTATATGAATATACGTTATCATTTATGTGCTTAAAGTGGAGTGAAAGGTTTACGATTGTATTGTTTTGTTTGTGATTTCTGATAATTTAGCGATCCATTGTCATATGAAGTTTAAAAATCCTTTCTAAATATTTCGCGTGTGTCCTTAAATATATAAACAGCATAAGAACGGAAAGATGTAGTTTTTGTTGATTTTATGTCTTGGAATACTTTCTTATTAAATGAAGGATTATAATTACAGCAATTAGGTACCCAATGTGAATATATTTTAGATTTTGTTTTATAATTATACTTTTTGTTACAGAAGTGCACATGATTTCATACAAATGGGAGTTAAATAGGACTATATTCGGGTGCATTAGTTTAGCGCCGTAATAATTGATTTATTATACGAATACACAGTCGTAGTTACGTTGACTATCATGACAGACACCCGACGAAGAGTGAAGCTATACGCTCTGAATGCTGACCGGCAATGGGACGACAGAGGAACTGGCCATGTGTCATCATGTTACGTAGAGAGGTTGAAAGGCACTTCGTTGTTAGTGCGTGCAGAATCGGACGGTTCTCTTCTTTTAGAGAGCAAAATACAACCTGACACAGCTTACCAAAAGCAGCAGGACACTCTGATAGTATGGTCAGAAGGAGACAATTTTGACTTAGCTTTAAGTTTTCAAGAAAAAGCTGGCTGCGATGAAATATGGGAGAAAATTTGCCAGGTATCATTATATTTATATTTTTATTGTAAGAGTCAAAACATTTGTATTTTTAGAGATTGAAACTTTGTAAATATTATATTTAATTATTCACAGTTCATTTTTGAATGGCTCACCAACTTTGAAAATATATTTTAAACTTAATTAAAGCTACATTAATTTTTCATGAGTAACACAAAGTTGATTCCTAATAACTTTAACTGCATCATTATTTTGGTCTATTTTTTTTATAAAATAGTAAAATTTCTATATATATCTATTCATACTTGCTTGTTAATTTTTAATAACAATTTAAGGTGCAAGGTAAAGATCCATCAGTTGAGATCACACAAGACATTGTGGAGGAATCAGAAGATGAGCGCTTTGATGAAATGTCAGATAGTGTGCAACCAGTGGAATTACCAGCTTGTGAAATGGGCCGCCTTGAGGATATTAGTGAGCTAGTAAACAGTTGTTTGGTATCACCTGCAAGAAAGGATAAGTTAGCAGCAGCTTTAGAAACTCAGCACTATATCAAAAAGTTACTTAACCTTTTTCGTATGTGCGAAGATATTGAAAATATTGAAGGGTTGCATCATCTGTATGAAATATTTAAAAGTATATTTCTTCTTAATAAAAACACACTTTTTGATACAATGTTTGCTGACGATACTATATTTGATGTTGTAGGTTGTCTTGAATATGACCCTAGTTTGCCTCAACCTAAAAAACACAGGGAATACCTTAGGGACCTAGCTAAATTTCGTGAAGCCATTCCTATAAAAAATCAAGATTTATTAGCAAAAATTCATCAAACATATAGAGTGCAGTACATTCAAGATATTGTTTTACCCACACCAACCGTTTTTGAGGATAATCTGCTAAGCACATTATCAAGTTTTATATTTTTTAATAAAGTTGAAATAGTGAAACTTATAGAGGAAGATGAAAAGTTTTTAACTGATTTGTTTAAATTACTAATGGATGATAAGGCTCCTGATCCGAAGAGACGGGATTTAGTACTTTTTTTGAAGGAATTTTGTAATTTTTCACAAAACTTGCAACCACAAGATAAAGATGCGTTTTATAAGACTTTAGTTACATTGGGGATCCTGCCAGCATTAGAAATAACACTAAGTATAGATGATCAGAAGATGAAGATTGCCTCTATAGATATCTTAACATATATTGTTGAGTTTTCACCATCTGTTGTTAGGGATTATACATTGCAACAATCAAATAACACGGAAGAGGTAAGTTTTATTTTAGGTTCAATAGTATTTTTTAAATTATTCAGAAAACCGTAATTTTGTTTCGTAATGGTTATTTTTTAACAGATAAGTGATTTTAAATGTATTCTGACGTAACTTTATAAGAAGTCCTTTTTCAGGAGCAAATGCTGTTAAACATTGTGATTGAACAAATGCTTAAAGACAGGGACCCTGAGCTTGGTGGTGCTGTGCAATTAATGGGTGTTTTGCGTATTCTCCTAGACCCAGAAAGTATGCTTGCATCAGTTAACAAGAGTGAAAAGGCAGATTTTCTAAATTTCTTCTATAAGCATAGTATACAAACTCTTATAGGTAAGTCAAAAATATAAGTACTATTAGTTAATTCAATAGGCAAATTTAAAAAACATATTCACATTTAAATTTAAGTCATAATTTAAATGTGAATATGTTTTTTATATGTGTATTAGTATACATACATTTATGCAAAAAAAAACAATTTCAAGTCCTTACTCAGACCCTTATTATACCAAATAAGCAACAACATAAATTTATGCTACCACATATTTTGGTGGGCTGGGTGCATTTTATTACCTTGTTCCACTTGTTATGAAATCTCTTTCTTTCTTGCATCAAAATTCAAGTTTTAAAAAATGTGTGGGGCACTATTTTTCCTTCTCTATTTTTTTATATGATCATTGTCAACTGTGTTTTAGAATAATAATCTTATAAAATTAGGTTTAAAATAAAATGCATTTTGTTTTAGAAATCATCATAGCATGGTTATGAAGATCTCTGTATTAAAAAGGTTTTACATCATTGGTACTCCACTCCACAAAAAAACTGAATTTCATATCAATCTCACAACATATACAAAGACATTGAACTTCTCCCTTCCCTCCACAACTCTTACTCTCCATTGTTTGTCTGTATGGGATACATAATGTAATACATGTGGGATATACACACAACATACTCATTTTTATTGACATAGATAAAAATAAATATTTATTAATAATATGTTATAATTTTCAGCACCATTACTGGCAAACACTACAGGTGAGAAGCCTCTAAAAGAAGATTATCATACAGTCCAGCTATTGGGGCTGGTATTGGAGCTTCTTGCGTTCTGTGTTGAACATCATACTTACCATATCAAAACATGCATATTAAATAAGGTACATATACAAAGCGTTTATAAATGATTAATATGATAAATATATATATATTTAATTTTATTACATTTCTTACTCGTAAAATATGCATCAGACACTTGATGAAAGACAACATTCTCAGACTTACAAAGTATTGCCAATTAATCAATTGAGACTAATAACAATATATATTTTATTTTACTTGTAATCAGTATTTAGATTAATAACATACAAAATAACAAATGATGGAAATTAATTAAATCATTTAGTGCACTCCAGAACTGTTCAAAAGTAAAATGAAGTGAATACAATTGGTTGGCCTCTAAGTTCTCTCAGCTTTTTAAAAGTTTATTTTTCAATAAAAATTAATATTTTTTTAATAATCCTTTGTTGATTACAACTTTCTCCCATCATACAACAAAATTTTCAATACCTTGTTGATAGAAATCCCCCAGTTTTGACTTATTCAATAAAACTCAATTCTGCATCAGTATTGAATTAAACTTATTGCTTAGCATTTGAAAAAGACGGAGAAAGAGGTGGAAATTCACATAAATTAACTCAAACATAAAAACAAAATATGGATTCCAGTAGAACAAAATATCCCCCCAAATAATCTTGAATTCTCTCATCATGCTGAAAACATTCAATGACATTTATAATATAAAATTAATCAAAACTGACAGAACTTTGTTGCTGACCTAATTAATAGTTTTCCACCATTTTTAGTCTAGGGTGGTTCGAAAATTTGAAGTCAATGCTCGTTACATTTCTATTTTTATACTTTTTATTATTGCTTGAAAGCAAGTTTTATTACTAACTCCTTGGCCAAATATCATTGTTAACTTTTATTACTTATTTAAATTAATTAAAACATAGTATGTGCGTTTTATTCCCTACGGTGGGCGTAACACGAAAAATATTTTGTGGTATGATGTTAACTTAAAACCGTAATATTTTACATATCAAAATTATATGAATACATAATCATTGATTTTGGGGAACAGGGCTCCGTAGTCAACGCTTCTGGCTAAAACGGCTACTAGGTCGGATCTCCTATAGTACTGACTTGGCTTTGTATGATTATTTTTTGACCCCGTGAAGAAATCTGCATGAACGCAAATTTACTATAGCAGACGAAGCAGTAAATAAATTTAGGCCGCTCTTTTTAGAACTTTTGTATAACAATTGATATATTATTTTTTTCGTAATTTTGAAAATTTACGTTTTTAATTTTATGCCCATAGTAATCACATATATCATTTTTTCTAGGATCTGCTCCGTCGCATATTAGTGCTAATGAGATCAACGCACACCTTTTTGGTGCTTGGCGCATTGAGGTTTATGAGGAGAATAATAGCTCTGAAAGATGAATACTACAACAGATACATTATTAAGGGAAATCTCTTTGCGCCGGTTATAGATGCTTTTCTTAGAAATAATGGCAGGTGAGATATACCCATTAAATTTGATCTATCTACATACTATAAAAGTTTTCATAAGTATATATTTCAGTGGAGTTATTTTGTAAACATTTTATCAGTACAATTTACTGTATATATTTATAATAATTTACTGGTAGGTGAATGAAAGGGGTTTAAATTGATTCATCAGTCATCAAAATGGTCAAAAATCAAGGTTGATGTACACTGCGGGCCAAAAGTTTAAGACCACCTTAATTAAAGTAGGAAAATAAAGTAAAACTCCAATAAAATATTAAATGTTTAATTAACCTGTTTAATCATCTAATAGAACATCGATTGACAAACAATATACTTTAAAAGCGTAAAGAAATATTAACAGCCCTTCAAAAAAAATGGTATAGTTAGCTAAACTGATTTTTCATCAAAAAATTCTCCTTTACATTTTATGACTATTTCACAAGTCTCGGCTTACGGGCAATAAATTTGTTAATGGTGTCTTGTGATATATTGTTCTAAGTTTCGTATAAGGCATTTCAAATTTCTTCTCGCGAAGATAGGCCATGATTACGGACGTTCCTATCAGGCTCTTCCCACAAAAGTTCAATGGAATTGAGATCCGGGCTCTGAGGAGGCCAAACCATGTTTTTCAACACACCTTGTGTCTCATTCTCTTCTAAATACCCTCTACATAATTTTGAGCTATGCTTTGGATCATTATCTTGTTGGAAAATGAATCCATCTCCAATTAATCACAACCCGGAAGAAACGGCATTTTGTTCTAAATCGCATCTCTCAGTCGCCGTTTCAATGATAAAGGTTTAACTCGGGTTTTGTTTACTTCAACGCGGATTTCTGGTGCTGTTAAGCGTCTATTTCGCTTGCTGGTAACAACAATAAAATTATCTTCACTAGACGTGGTAGCTCTCGGCCTTCCCGAGCGTGGACGATCTTGAAAACTGCCTGTCTCCCTGTATATAGTTATTGTGTCATGAACACAAGTCTTCAATAACTTCAGTTGTGGAGCAATCTCACTTTCGGATTTACCTTCTTTATGCAAAACAACGATGGCAGAACGCACTTCACTGCTAATTTCTCGAGCTTTTCCCATTTTACTCCCACTGTAGAAACCTCAAATTTAGACTAACTGAGATTGTTTGTGAAAACTTATTAAAACCCAAATAAACTCGGGTAATAATAAGTCAGAAACACGTGTTTTCAGGAGCTATAGTAGTATACAAAAGAATGACTTCTTTAAATATTCGATACTAACAATAGAATATGCAGATGTGCATTTCCTTTATTTATCCTATGGGATTTTATTACAATTGATGGATAATTATGTTGTTTATGTGCGGTCTTAATCTATTGGCCAGCAGGGTATTATAAAAACATACCTTGACTTTTGGTTTATGGATTCAATAAAGAATTAATACGATTAATTTACTATTATTGTTAGTTGGATTTAAATGAATGTAAGTTAAAATGAACAAATAAATAAGAAAAGATCAAGATTGCCGCATTTGAACCCAAGTTAAAGTAGGATGGGTAATATAACTAATTTCCCATTTTCAATATTCGCTGATTTTATGAGTGATAGAGAGGTCTTTATTAATATATGTGTATATGCCAATGTTCCTCAATGGTACTGGATCAACTGAAACCAGTGTCCTGACTTTCAAGCAGGTTTTTTTTTGTAAAATTTCAATTTGGTGATACTGCCCACTCAGTATCAAAATGTTTCTGGAACTGTTTCTTCAAGTCCTGTAATTTAATTTTATTACTAGGAACAATATTTGGTAAAGGCTGGTCATGGAAATATTACTTTCCAACTTACCTTGACTTGATTTATAGTCTCACTCACCATGGACTACATTTTAATTTTTTTGGATCATATTTATGATCTTTTACATTCTTTAAATGACCATATAAGAATTTTCAATTTTATTACCTTTTTCAGAAGGTCCCTCAAATACTCTTAAAATAATCTGACTACACTAGAAGATTCCTTAATCATTTACAGTTGCTTTCTTTTCAGTTTCGTTTCAATCACACCAAATTTCCTATCAGCAAGTATAATGTAATTTCAAGTAATTGGAAATATGAATACAAATATGACAGTGTTGTCCAATCCATTCTGCTCTGATCTCTTATCTTTCTTCATAATCTTCAAGGTCTTTCTATCTTATAATATTATTAGCATCTTATCTTTTTTTGCTTCAATGTGAATAATTTGTTTTGAATTTAGAAACAATGGTGTGTCATAATCCCAAATGGGTAGTGGTAGGTATTTTGAAGCATACCTAGAAAACCAAAGAATAACAAAATAAAGACATAAACAAAGAAAAACTATAATAAAGAGAGTGTATAAACTTGTTTTCTGTGCATGTGGTGTTCGCTTGTAATTGTGCGTCACATATGTAGTAATTGTGATAATGTTAACATATTTTTAATATATAAGGTTTCATGAGAACGCACGTAAGTGACTCAGTATAAAAAAAAAACAAACAACCCAATCATAAGTATTAACTATGTCAGATACTAGAATATTTTGTATGTACCTTAGACTAAATTGAATACAATTGATGTCTATGGTCTCATTTATTTTAGTATTCCTGTTTGAACGGCTTATGGCCTTTGGTTATAATGTGATAGTGAAGTCAGTTTACGTTTGAATTTTCGTTGCACTTTGCGACATATTATATAAAACTCGATTGTATTGATATATTTTAATTATAATATTGTCATTTCAACATATATTTCAGAAGATATTTCTGAAATATATGTTGAATTTTTTAATTTTTTATTTTAAAGTAATAACTATTATAATAAAATCAACAAATGCATATCTAAAGTTTTTGTATTTTTCAGGTACAACTTATTAGATTCAGCTATTTTAGAATTATTTGAGTTCATCAAATTGGAGGACATCAAGTCACTTTGTTCACATGTTGTAGAAAACTATGGGAAAATCTTGGAAGATGTTGAATATGTACAAACTTTTAAAGCTTTAAAGACACGTTATGATCAACATCAGGATAAACTAAAGGAGAGAGACAGAGGTCAGTTAATTTTTTCATAGACATAATATATAACAAATAGAAATAAATCAATGTTATCATTTTATTTACCATTCAAACAATTACTGACATCCATTTGGTAGATTTAATTTACATTAAAATACATTAACTAGCCTGGATATATGGTACCAGTATGACTTGCAAACAATGTATATGACCCATTTGAGAATAATAAATACTTTTAATGATAAGTATGATATATATTTAATTTTCTTCCTTGACATTGTTTTCTTTAACTTGAGACTTATGTTTGAAAATAGTACTAGGTATATAATCATAATTTAGGATAATGTTTTATAGATAGTTGCCAATTCACAATAATTTTAAATTGTCTGCTGACTGACCTTAGTCAATACATTTATATTTATATGTATGCTAAAAATAAGGTATTATTAATACAATGTATTTTCTCAAGACAGGTTGGCACTTTACTATACTTACTTTATAATACACCTTGAGCTGCACTTACCAAATGTTTTTTTAATTTCACTACTGAGTTTTGATTCTTGAAAATAGTGAAGTATTTAGAGCTCATTTCTTATTTAGTCTTCGTACTACTATTCCAGTAAGCGGCAGTGTGGCTGTAGCGGAGGCGGTTGTACCTTCACTGCTGCGAACCCGGTACAGACGCGAGGCGCGAACGCCTGATGACGAAGAGGAGATGTGGTTCAACGATGACGACGAGCTAGATGACGACGCGCCGCTCGAGTCCGCTCAGCCACACGCGCATGCGCATCATGCACTCGACGCCATCGGTAAGTTGGTAATCGATATGTTATCTGCTTAAAGTTAAAATATCCAAAAAGTTAAAAGTATAATACACTTAGGAGCAACCAATGAACTCAATCTATAAGCGTACATGTATGCATTTTTTAAAAACATTACATATTTGTAATAAAATGAAATATGGTTGCTCCGGAGTGTAACTCTTGGACATTTTGTGAATTATTATTTAAAAAAACAAAGTCTTTTTCTTTTTCATTTGGTCAGCACCAAATGAATTTGCTTGGCAAATGCGGACCTATGCGGAGGAAATTAAACTCTTGCGTAAGGAGTCTCGCAAATGTCCTCTCCAAACTTGAAATTTGTGTAAACATGTCACCGCTTATTCAAAAAGATTGTGTCATTGTCAACGACATTTACAATATTAACTGCTCAGAAGAAAATAAAAAAAAATTAAATTTGAATATGTGTTGCAAAAATATTACCAATGGCTGGGAATCGAACTTTCACCTCGGCAGGCAGATTTTAAATTTTGGTCACGCGATCTGCAAGATAAAAAATATTTATTGATTTTTAATAAAAAGCTATAAATATCATAACTAAACTTTTTTGTTTCAGGTAAAATAGTAGAGAAGAAAGTGTGCTCAAATACAGAGACAGTGAATGGACCTAGCAGAGTACTACTTAGTACCACTGTCGCCAACAAGCCGACGCACACTGATGTTCAGGTATCCTCGCCCAGATTACTCAATAAGGTAAACTTTTAGTTCCCTTTCCTCTACTCTATTAGCTTCAATGGAGATCATCTTTATCGCGACAGCAGTGATTAGTTGGACCAAAGTCACATTGAGGCTATTTATACAATTAACTTAATATTAATTTTGTCTTTAGATTAGAACTCATGGTTATGAGTTTGATGTCTGCTGGCATGGTACACATTGGTTCTATTTTCAGATTTATATATTACATAAAAAAACATGTGGTCATTGTCTTTGGAAGTGAAGCACTAAAGATGAAATATGGATATAATTTTTATTTCTTTTTATATGGGATAAAAGACTTAAACTTCTTTTGCAACTTACTCTACAAATTTAATAATGTAATTCACATTTACCTTTACATTGTATAATTTTGATATTAAAATATGATAGTCTAATATTGAAATTTATTGAATGGTTGAATGCTTTTCTTTGTTTTGTGAGGTTTTGGTCTATTCCCAATTTGGTTACAGTCTTACATAATTTATTGAATGAGCTTGTAAAAATTTTATGGCAGTGGTGTGTAAGTTGTATTCTTAAGTTTGTTATTGTTGTTCCCTATCCATATATATTATAGTAATAGAAAATGTGTTTGTTGAAATTGGGTAATGTATATGTGCATGTATTCTGTGATTGCATGTTGTAGCATTTTTGACAAATGTGGCTTGAAGTGTTGTGTTGTTGTTAAGTTAACTGCTTTAAAATTCTTATGACTGTGATACTGTGATATTTAAGGACAACCAAAGGCTTATTTATACTGTGTTCTCCATAATACTACAGTACATTGCCAATTTAGTTTACATCTATTCTATCCCTATTCGTAGGCCCTCACTCTGTGAGTAAATTCAGTGAAACCTAAAATGATATGTACATGAAAGATTGTTAATTTTGGCCTTGTTTAAATAATTATTGAACAAAACAATAACCATTTGGCAGAATCACTTTAATTCATAAATCAGTTTTATTATAGTAAATGATTTCCATGATTCATTGAAAAGATATTTATTACATCCTTCCTTAAATAATGACTTACATATTGTAATTGTGAGAGTTGCATTTGAGTGTTAGAATTGTATTATTGTGTTAATAAGTGTTTTTAGTATATATACATGTTACCTTAACTTTGGTGTTCATTAATTGGTGTTAAGTGTTGATACATGTATCTTGATACAATTTAAACAATCTTCTATAAATGTAATTTTTGATTTAGGGCCTGGTTGACTATGATGGCGACTCGGACGAAGAAGAAGAAGGTGGTGGCGGGGGCAGTAGTAGTGGAGGAAGTGGGTCGGGTACAAGTGAAGAGCGTGACGCGAAACGACCTCGCCTAGCGTAGTATCTGCCTCTACCAGCCCGAGTTTCAAGGAATATATAGACTCCGCCCGTCTCGCTGCACTGTGCAAGCCGCCCAGTGAATGAATGAAATGCAAGGAATCCACTTGGTATGCTACCTAGATGTAATAAAGCATGGTCTCTGGCACTGTCTGTCACATGAACCATTTATGGTTGCAGTGACAATTCCGTCTTTGTTTCTTTTGTCAATCTATTTGAGGGTTATGTCATTGTTCCCTTCAACAATTTATAACAGTTGGCATAGTCTACCCATCTCCCCATGCCTTATTATCATCAAACAAAATGCTGCTAGGCAGTGGTTTATAGCCAAGTTGTGTCCTTTTTGTGTATATAGGAAGTTGGTCACTCAAGTGTCTCAGCTTTTGAAGTTAGTTAGCGTATGGTACTTTTTCACGCAAGTGGTGTAATAACAGATGGTATCGAAATGTAGAACAAATTTGGTTTTGGAGTTGTGTAATGTGAAATAATTTTAACGGTTAGGTTACTTTTCTGACGGAATGTAACCACAAAAAGTACAAAGAATTTACGAATGGGATTTTTTAATATGTTACAAATAATTATAGAAACGAAATAACACCATGAATACGAAATGAAAGTATATAAAATATGTACCTATTTGTATTGATAAAAACTATTTAGACACATGACCAATTTTTTTTTCAAGTCCTATGATGTGCTGTGGAATTGCTAATGAGAAGTATGTTACTGTATTTTAAAATTCTATTCAATAACAAATAGATTATATTTTTATAGTTTCCGTCTGACTGTAAATTATATGTTTTCTCAGCATGTTAAATTACATATATTTTATTTATTTATGTACTTCAAAAGGCATGATTGTGATTTAAGTTATAATTTCAGGTCCCCGACTATTTATTTGCACAATAATTTGCATTCCTATGTTCTGCATGTTGAGCTTCTCAGAGGACAAAATTTTTTTGTTTTGAATGAAAATTGTGAATGCATTAATTTAATAATTGTTTAAAATATTTTGGCAATATTATATTTAAAATATGAGATACAATTGGCAATGGCCCTGAATTAAGCATATCTATCAAAAGTTAAATAACAGAGGCAAGAGAGAATGAAGTGGTTAAGCTAAAATATTTTATTCAATGATTTTAATGCCAAAATAGATTACAAAACTGCTACTGCCTCGTTTATGGTTGCTTTTTTGTTTATAATATTTTAATAATATAAAGCGTAGGTCATACGGGCGACTATTCTGCAGTAAAGAATAAAAACAATTTTCTCCCGTCTTCGCACGGTCATCACTCCATCAACACCCCGAGCGGCTGCCGATGGTACGAGGTTTTTCTTAGCAACTTGCCTTACGACGTCCTAGGCACCTCCTGTTTGTGTATAATGACACGTCTTTTAAGATGCTCCTCTTTATATTATGAAAGATATCAAGAATATAAAATAACTTGCTTTATTTTCAATATAAGCTTTATTTCGTCCAAGGAATTAAATATTTTCAGTCTCAGTTCAGTTCAATCTGCAGACGGACTGAACTGACTGATTTTATCAAATATTTTATTAATTTGGTTCAATATATAACAAAAAAGTAATATAAATAATTTATATTTTAAGAATTTATTTAGTGATTGTTTTTCTCTAAGAAGCTCAAACTATGATATGAATTACTAATAGCTTATTTTTATTGTCAGTTCCATAAATTACTCACATTGCATTTTGATGCGGATCCCTTGCAAGGATGATATTTTTCATCTTTTATTTAATTTATATAATTTGCAAATTGCATAGAATTCTTTAGCGAGTTTTCGAAATATTTTAGTTAAGTACTACTGAATCTAGGGATCAGTGTCTTGATGCTAAATTTACATAGATATCAAGCTTAATAAGGGCATGTGACTTTATTTTGATTGGGTTAAGAGTATGAACATCGTCTGTATTATGTAATTTCATCCCTTATCTTTCTAATGAGCCAACAGAAAACTTATCTACTTTTTTCCGCTTACGCCTTCGCTTATTTTTACTCTGCAAAAGTAATGTTTATCTGATAAAAGTTAAGATCCATTTTATTTTGTAACCTTTAACCTATAGTTTTTATCGTTCGTACTTTGTAAATAACATTAGATTTTATATAGTATATTTAATGTGGGTATGATCAATATGACGGTTAGATTGTTTGACATATGTATTTGTTTAGCACAATGCTTGTTGTTCGGGCCGTACGCCTGGTCTAAAATATACTTACATAGTGTAGGTGTCCTATCATTTTAGTTCTGTGTAATGCATTTACAGCGAATAAACGGAATTAATACTCGTCTCTACGCCACATTTTCTTTTCGATGAAGATATTCAAATGGATGCAGATGCTGCGTTTACGATTGAGGTAAAATCTATTTTAAAGTGATACAGTCGTAATTAAATTCGATATTTTTATATATTTCATGGTACATTACACTATATTGGTATCAATCTTATAAACTCAGTGACTGATGTTTTTTTTTAGGATGAAATTAGTCCATAGAATAATTTTCCAACACCCATCTAGTTTATTTATAAAATAAATTGAAGTAATGACGTTTCGGCAAATAGCATCTTGCGACTGTATCTCTTTTGAACTGTTTGTTTTTTTGTTTATGTTCCGTTTATCGGAAACGTGGGAGCTGTTCAAAAAGAAATAGCATTTTGGAATTCAAATGTATAAAAAATAATTATATTGCGGGAGGAGGGGGGGCAGACTGGAGTACGGCTGATACGTAAACGATTGACTTTTAGAGAACATAAAAAAAGTCCTATTTATTTAGCTATGTATATTTGTGTCTACGTCGTGTAAACGTTCGTCGTAAAACGTTAACTCTGGGGATCTTAATTATATTGACTTTATATATTGTTTTACTGAGCTTTTCATTATTTTCATTATGTAAATCTCAAGATGTCTCATCCACTGTCTGTGGGTTATTTTAAATCTACGTTTTTGCTTGTTGAAATTAATTAGTTTTTAATGTATAGGGACAAAAACATTCGTTATTATGAATGTACTTTTGCACAATGACATATGTTGCGTCACAGATTATTAAGAGGCTCTCGCATGTCCTTCTCAAGTTCTTTGCTGATATACGATTTAACCCCGTGCTTCCAGTTTGAAAATGGTGAAATGGTTTACGTACGTCGTAAGCATTTAAATTTTAAAGCGCTTATTCTTATCTTTCACATTTTATCTTCACAGTAGATTTAAAAAAAAATGTTATTTGCATTCAGTCCTTCGATGTGGTGTCAAACAGATGTAACAAGTAAACGTAGCTCATTGGTTTTTCCGGGTCGTCTCTGAATTATTCAGCCACTGCTTTTCCTATCGGTAATTTTGTTGCTTGAACAAGGTTTTTGTAAGCGTTTTTCTGTGATCGTATGTTGTTTTATATTTGAAACGATTGTGTGCATTGAAAGGTCAAGTTTCCTCGTACACGCGCTCTAACACCTAACCGTTACGTGTCATTATTAGCTCAGTTTGTGTCTATGCTAGGAATACATATCAATTTTATATATTTGACAAAATGGTTATTGATCTCTGTAATATGTTACATACAAAACTCCTGTAATGATGGTCACACATACTTTGAATCTTTAACCAGGAATCGCTACTGTCAGCTTATACTTTGCCAACTTGACTCAAGTATGGCATTTATTTTGCTTTTGTGGCGTTTATATTACTGTAAATCTATGAAAGACACAATATGCACAATTATGTAAATTGGTTTTCATGTCTAGACGATTACGATTACACCCGATAGCGATTCCTGTTTAAATTTTTCATGTTGTTTTAAATTATCTAAGTGCTAATTTATTTTTCTGGTATGTTATTTGTTGTTTTGAATAAATCTGTAAAACAGGCGTTCATGACGCAAAGAAAATGCACAGTTAATGCGAGGCGACATTTATTACATACGTGGAAGTAATTTGTCAGAGAATTGTAAATATATAATGTTTTATGTAATAACTTTATTTTGAAGTCTACAAATATCCACGTGTATAAGTATATAGTTGTCAATTAGATTTATATGAATCTTATATTCCTTGAAATACCTTCCCCATAATATGAAAGTTATAGATGAAAGTAGACTGTAACAAGACTATTTTTTATCTGTCTAGGTGGATGACCATCATAAACTAATTTATACAAGAATAAAATTAAAAATAGATTTACCTATTGGCAAGTTGTGTAAAATAAATAAGCTTACGATAATGCTATTATTATTGTCACTAGTTAAGTAAGCAATATAAATATAAGGTAATACGAGACGCTTGTTTTTTTTTTTTTTTTTACTAAAACCATATCTACTACTTGTTTGAATAAAGTTGAAAATCCAATAGTTATAACAATAATACTCTCTTAAATTCTTTGTTTTCACATAATGTCTACGTGATCACAGAAGATTTTTTCACAGTAATGGGCCTATGGAAATAAGTGACTCGACATATCCTTATCTTATGGAACTTATTAAGAATATAGACAAAGTTAAATAACTATTATTAATATATCTCGAGTTCCCTGAAGAGAATAAATATAATGAAACAAAATGCACACTAAAGGGCATTAGTTGTGATTATCGACCACTTCTGCCTTCAACTTTGAGGCAAGTGCCCTGCGCAGTTGCATGGCATCAGCAGGCGGCTGGGGCGTAGTTCCTCTGAGAGACGCTTGCGCCATTCGAGCTGAGTGAGGTCTTTGTTGAACGTTGCTAATACCTTCACCTGCTGCGAATATTGGATGAGGTTATTATGATCGATGTTAGTTTCATAAATTTACAACGGTATATTTACCGACGGTCACCGGTATTTGGTGTTTTTTTGGGCTGATGGCGGCTGTTAGCCCGAGGTTTTAGTTTTGCCGGGTTGCGAGGTGACCAAGCGCTAATGGTGCTCAGTCGCGACCTCTATTAGTGGGTAACCATCACAAGATCTCCCAAGAGGGAGCCTCGGCTTGGACAATTACCCCGTTTCGCGAGAGCGTCTCTCTCGAGGGTGCCCGAGAGTTTGCCGTTTACAGATAGCGTCTGGTTTGAATCGAGACGCGTAAAGGCCGGTGTCATCGGCGATGAGGGCAAGCTCTACCCCGCGAGTGCGCGGTATATCGTTGGTGTAGAGTGTGTAGAGAATGGGACCTAGAACGGAGCCTTGTGGTACTCCGGTTCGAAAGGGGTGAACCCTCGACGCGATACCGAAAGGTGCAATTGCGGGAAAAGTCTCGTACGATTAGTACGAGTCGATCTGGCACACTGAGATCATATAGTTTGTATATGAGCCCGTTGTGCCAGTCCATGTCGAATGCTTTCGCTACGTCGAGGAAAAGCGTAGTTTGGTAGCCCCGAATTATTTTTCTGTGAATGTGCTTCGTGATGCGGTGCACTTGATTGCATGATTGGTGAGAAACCCGAACTGGTCATTGATGGGCAGCCGTCGGGACCACATGAAATCCTAGATTCGGGCGAGGATGAGAGTTTCATACACCTTACCCAAGGCTTTGAGTAGGCTTATAGGTCGATAGGCTGATGGATAGGTTGGGTGTTTCGAGGGCTTGCGAAACCCTATGACGACGGCTTCCTTTCGGGTATTCGCTAAGATGCCTTTGGTCATAGCCGTGTTGTAGATTGTCACCAGTAGGTGTAGAATGGGCGTGGTAATTTGATCACGTTATTGGTGATATCATCAGAGCCTTACGTGGCCGCAGGTTTTTAATTATAGACAACCTCGGTGCATGTAACTTGAACAACGGTATCGCGAGGTGGTTCATTAGTTCTCCGGTCTACCTCGCTATCAACCATTGCAAGGTGAGCGGCGTCGATGGGTTGGGTGCTCGGTGAGCATTGGTGCTCGTTGTCAGCCAGGCACTGGACTTTTCTTCGTCTAAGAAGGCAGGCGGTTTATTGATTTTTTTGCGATTATTGTTAAGGGAGGCATTGTTTGGACGGTGCCTCCTTTTAGGGATTTGGGAAATCGCCAGAAGGCGATGTGGGAGGGTTCAATGTTGGAGAGGTGATTATCCCACCGATCTTCTGAGTATTTAGTGTCTGGCATAATATTCGTATTCTAAAAATTTTAGACACGAACGAGAGATTGAAACTCGTCTCGATTTACTATAAAAGGCATAGTAAATAAAATATAAAATGGGAGGGAATATTTACGTTTCCAATCAGTGTTCAGTGAGTGGAACACAATTTTTCATTGCAATTTCAAGTGCTGCTGTACATTCTATGCATTAATTTTATTTTATTAAATTGCTAATTCTATTAATTCGAACAATAATATACCATCTCGCGTCCGTTTTCGGTCTTTCAAATACTAGATTGTTCAGAGAATCAAAAGAATGAATTTATTGCGTCATAAATAAAAAAAAGATATATACCTCCCAATTTTGAAGTAGTTTCAGTTTCTCCAAGGCGTTTTTCCCGAACCTGTTTTTTAAGTGCCAACAGTTTGTCTCTTTGTTGCTTTAGGTATTCTTGCCGAACTCGAACATCTTCCTCACTAACCTATAATTATACCTAATTACACGAATTTCATTTTTATGACATATCTTATTTACTTTTTATCTAATAATATAAATAATTTAATATATTTTTAATAATATAGTTTTTGTATAATTTTTTTTTCTAGTATAAATGACGAATGCATCATTTTTAATTTAAATATTAATTTAAAAAGGTGGTAAAATTTTGATATTAGTCTTGCTTATTTTCTGAAAACATTAAACAGGCATGTAGGCTTTACAGGGCCTGCGACGTGTGAATTCCGCGTAAAATGAAAGTTTGCGATGCGTGGAAAGATGTAAACTGGCATTTGCTATGGTCTCGGTCTTTTCAGAAGTTTAGGGAAATGTGCTATAGAAGCGAAAATTCAGAGATTATGTTATGAAAAGACGTTTCCAAATAAATACCGGGTCCATTTGTCTAATTTGCTAATATTCGCAGTTGTTTGAGAGACATTTTGTAAACAGTATTTTTGATTCGATGAGTTTGTTATGCGCTGCAGTTCTTTCTATGTGATATATATACATATACATATATATATATATATATATATATATATATATATCGGAGATTGCGGAAAGGCTTGATTCAGCCCAACAAACCATTTCCGACCATATTCGGAAACTAGGGTTTGTGTGGAAGTATTCGAGTTTGGGTGCCACACAAGTTAAGTGAAAAGAATTTGAATGATCGAATCATCATATGCACATTCCCTGCTTGCACGCAACAAAATCTAACCCTTCTTGGACCGGATCATAACTGGGGATGAAAAGTGGATTACCTATGAAAACATCATAAGAAAAAGGGCATATTGTGACCCAGGAAGACCTGCTCCTTCTACCTCTAAACCGAAGTTGAGCCTGAACAAGAGAATGTTGTGTATATGGTGGGACATTCGAGGACCAATACATTTTGAGCTGCTGAAACCAAACGAAAGGCTAAATTCTGAGAGGTACTGTCAGCAATTAGCAGGATAAATTAAAAACAGCACTCCAAGAAAAGAGGCCGGCGATGTTCAATAGGAAGGACATCATACTGCTTCATGACAATGCCAGGCCACATGCTGCTTTCTGACGAGTCCACTCGTCAGAAAGTTGCAGAGCTAGGCTGGGAAATTCTGTCGCATCCACCATACTCCCCGGACCTAGCACCATCTGATTATCACTTGTTTCTGTCCTTACAAAATTTCTTGCAGGGCAAACAATTCAAGAACGAAGAAGATATCAGACAAGCACTGGTTCAATTTTTGGCCTCTAGAGATAAGACATTTTTTAAAAATGGGATATACAAATTGCCATCACACTGGCAAGAAGTCATAAATAATGATGGCAATTATATTATTCAATAAAGTTTATCCAAAGTATGAAAAAATGTATTGTTTTTGTTTCATTCTAAAACGGACAGAACTTTCCGGTAGACCTAATATATTGGCAGACAAAAAAGTACGCTGACAACTGTTCCTTGCCTGAGACATTTGGCTGTTATCCTTTGAGACTGAACGAACGGCCACTTCAGGATAGATTTGGTCAAGCCATATAATAGAGTGTCGACGTCTTAAATCATGGTCCGTTATTTGGATTTCGTTATATAATTTTTGAAAGGTAATTAAATAATTTATATTTTCTTTACATCTCTATTTTAGATATTTACAATACGTAACTTGAATTTTAAATTATTTTGAAATAGTAAAGTAAATTTGTAAAAGTAACGCGCAGTACTACATTCATTCATTGATAATTCATCAAAATAATGCTAAAAATATTAACATTACATTAAATGCTTGTGTGCTAACCGATAGTTAACGACAATAGTTGAAAAGCGGATTTGAATCTATGACGTTAAGTGTCGCAGACCGTTCCCTAAACTCTTAGGCTACTGTCACATTGTTATAGATGTAATAAAAAATATGAGAAGCGTCTTACGAAACTTTTTGAAGTGGGCTAAGGGTTGTACTTCTCAATGAAATCATTGAAAAGTAAAACTCTTTGCACAATCGTCAACTCTAATTCATAGTTTTCCCCATCATCTGTACTATCAGATGTACGCATTATTTTTTTTGAATTTAAAATATTAATATTGCGGTTAACCATTCGAACTAAGCTGCCATATGGTTCGCGACAATAGAAGATTGAGAGATTCGAACTACGACTTAGATTCCCAGACCATATCCAATATCATCAAATTAAATTGCTACAGTCTTACGCCGATGAATCTGTATCTCACATACTGAATGTGTTTCCCAATGATTCCATACTCCAGACTACTATGAATTGGCCAGAAGCAAGTAGGCATATTTTATCAGATATACGAATAGAAAACCAGATCCAAGCAATGCCTTTCAGACTTATCTTCGAGTTGTTACACCTCTGCCCGAATTTGATTTTGACATTACATTAACAGGGGTTTAGTTTTTAATATCGATATTTATCGGTTCGACAAACTATATGATTGGCCCATAGTCAATTTAATAAAAAACTTGTGTCAAATGTCATTCTTACTTCAAATTTTTGCATTGAAATATTCGGTACTTCAATATCTTCTGGTTTTGAAGTGAAATCATGAAGAGCTTTTCCAATCTCTTCGCTTTTTTCTTCTATCTCCTTTTCGACTGTTACTTTTTTCTTTTCGAATGTCTGTAATTTAGACAGGAGGGTTTGTCTTTCCGCTACTACATCTTCTGGTGGCAAGGCAACTATATTATCTGAACGTTCAAATTCATTTAATTGAAGTCTGAAATGTAAAATAAATATTAATTGGGGAAATAAACAGGAGATCTATTTGCACGGCCTTCGATGTAGTAAACACATGGATATTATTTTAGGACGAAAGCACTGACCGCGGTAAATTAAATAAAAGATAACAGTGATATGTTATTTGCATATTTAACGAAAGACGAAGGGCTTTATATGAATATATTTAAATAGAATACGATCTCATATTATCATGTTAAAATATCGTTGCCATCCTAGTAGGATTGTTAGTTAGAAATGTTCATATGTATTTATGAAAATAAATCCACATTTCTTGTTTCAACCATATAAATACAACGTATATAAATTAATGTCACATTTAAGCACCTATCTACATTATAGGTATAATTTATACGTACTTTTTTATTTCTGTCATTACATCATCATTATCTTGCCAACCACCGTCTTCATCACTTCGAGATGTATCCAACTCTTCCGAATCGGAAGAAAATAAACTCGGTATAGTACCATACCGCTTTTCTATGAGCTCCAGGGCCTAGGGAAAACACCTTGTAAAAGCAATAAGTAATAAAATATAAGGTTTTTAAAAATAAGAACCCCGCTACAATACAGGTAGGAGACCTAAAAAGGGACAGCATCTTTCTTGAAAACCTGCTTATCGGTAAGGTTGTTTAAATAAAATAAAAAATAGTTTATAATTTGTTACACTATAAATAAAACTAAGTGTATAAAATGTTGTTTCGCGTCTACAGCTCGACAGCGCATTTACAAAACTAAATTGTTTTTAAGTGCTCAATAAAAAAATCTCACCTACATTAAAGTCACACAAACATTTATAAATAGAATTAAATTTATGCGACGACTTTAATCAAATGAGATATTATTAAATATACTTTATTATTAGTTACTGATTATATAAAGAGTCGATAGAGAAACGACCCTTTTTGTATTCAGTAGAACTACATACATACATAAAAAATAAGCATCGATTTGACAACCTCTTTTTAAAGTCGTTTAAGCTTGTTATAGACTTGTTAAAATATGACTCCATCTCATTGTTTCTATTGTGATATTACTTTTCAAACAGCGTGTTCGAACAGAAACTGTATTTTCATGATTGTACGATCATTTAATATACACCATTTTTATTACATTGAGTGTAACAAACGAGCACACAGTTCACCTGATGGTAAGTGATTCCTGCGGCCCGTGACATCTAATGCAGATGCGTTGCCACCCTTGAAGACTGAGTTTGAATGCCTCGTCACCAGTAATAAAGGTTTCCAGATCCCTCACCAGACGAAACACAGCAGCATTATACTGCTATATCACGCTGGTAATGGTACACGTACATGTGAGGGCGTGGTCCTATTCCGGTCGAGCTGACCCATTCATTCTGCACTTAGAAACAAACTGCAATACTATTACGTTAATGGTGGAAACGAAGAAATGTATGTTTAGTTTGACGATTATTGATACTGTACCTACGTTGCCTACGCAAACGAGTGATCTAGGCCAATCAGTATCTTACTATTATATTGAGTTGTTGTTTTTTTTCCAATAATTACGTCACTATAATTCGCTTCACTTGTCTAGTTATCTTCTAGTAAAAATCAGATGACATTGCAATAGTGATTGAAATCAACAGAAGATCTACAAAAAAGTAGAGCTGACAATAATCTGAGATCCATGATGGATGATGCGTTTCTCAGGTAGGCTCATCTTAATTGCGTGCTTCTGCTTGATAGAGTATATTAAAGGTAGCACATACATACATCTTAAACCACAAAATGATTTGGTCTATTTTGGAATGAAAAAATATGCAATATGTACTTACTTTAACTAAAGTAAACGTGTCTGACCTGTAACTGAAGCTCAACGTTCTTGTGAGTCATCATCTTGACAAACATATCGTAGTCGTTGGCGGCCCATATTTGTTCAAATAAACGCTTATGGAAATATTCTGGGAGTTCAGCAAGATCATGAACGGATAAGAGACAGGCCGCTTCAAACTGGCCAGCGGAGATGCCAATGTCGTCCATAAATGATCCCAGCATAACATCCACCTATAACATATGTATTATTGATATTTATTATAAAATAACATCTTATACGATACAACGTAAAAATCTACAATGGTAACGATGAGAAATGTAAATTTATTTATTGTTTCTTTTTTTCTTGTATACGACATATTAGGCAGTGAAGGAAAACGTCATGATTAAAATTTGAATGTCTGAGAAATCAAAAATAAAATATATATAATTGTAACAGAAATTAACAGTCTTAATCTCTCACCTGGGTAAAGGTCTTGTGTATAGATTTAAATTCAGTATGCGCTTTCACTGCAGAAATTTATTCGTAATATATTTGGGTCGATTTCATGAAAAAAATATTTTAATCACAATGTTTCATTCATTACCTTGTATGTTGTTTGTTGGAAAAAAAAAACAGATAAATAAGGCCCGACACGAAGGCACTACCTATGGAGTAGGTACTGATCGGAGTAGGTAAGATTTTATGAAATAGTTTCTCCCCAGATATACTCCAATACGTATACAGGCATTGCAACTGGACGGTGCTGTTTGTTAGAGGTCTGGTTTGTAATTTGATTTTGACAGACATTTTCTTTATGTCGATTTTTACAAGCCTTACGAGAAGTATTGAAATGTCTTTAATATAATACTATTAATTCATAGCATAACATTATGTAATATAATACTATAATATACAGTATAACAAAATAGATATTTACCAAGTTACGGTACTCGTCATGGATTTTTTTGTATTCGGGCCTGTCGAGAACTTCCCCTGTATCTGTCGGCTCAAATGCTAAAAATACAGGTACTTCATTTAAAAAAAAACCTGTCTGATATATCATTTATCTTTCGCATTTCATAACCCTGCAAAATAATCACAGACGCAGGCCATGCGGCATGTCCGAAAAATAAGTAATAATGTGTGAGACAGAATATTGAGGCAAAATAACGACAAAATTCTTCGAGCCATTCATTATAACCCTTTTTTTTTCGGGCTGATGGCCGCTGTTAACCCGAGGCCTTTACTGTTTCACCGGGTTGAAAGGTGACCGAGCGCCGGTCGAGACCTCTATATAAGGGTAACCAGCACAAGGGCACCCGAGAGAAGCCTCAGCTTGGACCGTTACCCTGTTTCGCGAGAGCATCTGACTCGAGGGTGTCCGAGAGGGCCGAACCTCGGCCCGGTCAGTTGCTTCTGACAGAGGATTATTTAAATTAATATTACTATTTATTATTAGCTATCTGTACTACCACTTCGGAATGCGTGGGCGCTGGAGAAGAAGTGGCGCAAGAAACTCCAGTAACGCTTCTATACAGATAGACTAATATAATATAATAGTACTGGAGAGAACCGGCCACTCATTATAAACCTTAGCTATAACAATGCATCGAAATTCTTTATTAATGATGGATGTAGAATGAAACTGTTATAGATGTGACTTGAGTGGTCACTTTTCGTCGAGTGAATTTGTCCTTTATCATATTTAAAGTAAAACGGGAATCAGGTTCCAGTATACAGTTAGAAAAATACGAGATAAATACTCACGTAATGATTTTTCTTCTATAAATGTTTGTAATGGAATATTCCACACCGGACCATGAAGAAAACCAACTAAAGAGTCAAATACCCACGCATTGCTGTTAGGGTCATTCATGATAAAACACTCATTAAATAATTAAGACGATAAAAAGTAAATGATCTTGTGACAATAGGATATAAATGCAAGAATGCACCTATTTGCCGTAATGTACCTTGTAGTGTTAAACCTTGTTTGTATTATGCGTTGTTATGGAAACGAATATTTGTTAATAAGATGATGCATACATGAGGCGATTTTAAAATATATAAAATGTAAAATTTTTACATAAATATTGGATTTTATTGATTTCTATTCTGCAGCATAAATGAGTCTGTTCGATCTGGGCGAACCATGTATTCACAGAATAACGCAGGGTAGAAGAACGCGTGAAATAGCCTTGTTTTTTCGGACGAGTCCACACTCGAACCGGGGACACAATTACTAATAACAAGTAATTCTACTGTAACCTCGGGGGTGAAAATGTATGTCCATCTTGAATCGTAGTTCAGAAACAATGTAGGTGTATGGACTTTACTGAATGGACACGTGAACACCGTTAATATCATAAAAAAAATATTATTTATAAATTTCATCACTGCTTTGTGAACCGCCACAACCTTTACTGGACTGTAGACCATCCACACGAATTCCACGCTCTATATTTATATTTAATTTTATTTGCAATAAAGGATATAAACGCAATGAATCAACATACTGGTGATTATAACCACGCCAAGTCACATATTACAAAAGCACAGATCGGTATTTGGTTATTATTGGTATGGTTATATATATCGGTATTCGGGCGAATCCTATAGCTTGTTTTTAGATTTTAGTATGTTATGTTTTAATGATAAAATCGTGTCACGTTTTGCAAACCTATTTTCACCTCTAGACTACGTTTTACCTTGTACCCCTAAAGTCGACAAGTACGGAATGTACACATTTAAATGTTTTCCCGGGCACATAGACATGTGTAATTTTAGCAACTAGTACGCTAATAAATGAATGGTGGGACTAAATACTGTAAAGAAACAAAAAAAAAAGTTATCCTTTATGTTTTGAATTCGGTTTCGAAGAAATTAAGTATTTCTAAGGAAAGAATTACATACTAAGCCTTATACAATGTAATAATATTTGGTATCAGAAGATATATTTCAGTAGTTTTTTTTTCGTTTTAAATTGTACAATGTATAATAAGAGCATTCTGGTAGTATAACTTATACTTAGATTGTTTTTTGTCGCTGTACGAATATGTCGGCTCGGGGGAAAGTCCCTTTTAGAATACCAGTGTAATGTTGCCGTGGTTCGTATCGTGAGTGTAGGTCCGGGGATCCAAAGAGGCATTCCATCTCAGTCTTGGGAGAAGGTAACGCATTTGCGTCATTACGATGTGATCCTCAGTCATTACCTACCATCAGGTGAACTGTGTGCTCCTTTGTCATCCCTAATATTATAAAAATGTTTATATTTTTATTTTCAATAAAATGGAAAGAAAGAAAGATTTTTTTTAGTAACATGTTGATGACATTATCTTACAATTTAGTTAGACACAGTTTAATTAAAATAAAGGTATATCGTGGCTTCACCGCAACTTTGCAGTATGGTCACTTTTTTAAAAGTGGCATTGGCTACAAGACTCAGTCATAAAGATAATATTAATATTAATATTACTATCATATTGCGCTTTGGATATCAGTCTGTAAAATATTTCTACGTAGCATGTATATATTATTAAGTATATTTCGATGTGTTTGCAAAGATCTTTCGAAAACATTTGCGCAAATATGTGGTTAGTGCCCATTATACAATACCGGTTAAAACAGACACACACTTTTTTAACGCTCTTTACAAATAGTATGAAGCTATCTTTTCCATAAATAATTTCACTATTATTATAGGGCACAGTAATTTAGTGTATTATCTATGTACAGAAAAATCTAATGTCAAATAAAAAATGTCAACATGTTTAATATGAGCATCAAAATATTTTGTTATTGCTTTCATGTATTTTTCCACTTTTTTTAAATAAACCTTAAACTAAAAATGACAAAAATAGAGAAGGTTCTAGATCACGAAAGTGTGAATGGTGTCCATTTGTCACTTAAAATTGAAAGTCACAAGAGTTCACGTAATTCAAAGAGTTTTACAATTTCATTCAAAAATAAGGAACAAAAATCTTTTTGGTCTAAAAAATCTCTAATCTTAGCAATAATATTTAATATTTTTGCTTTAATATATATACGAATAAGCGTTACTGCTATGTTAGTCATTGTTATTGTTTTCTCTTTTTAGTATTCTTTTGGATTACACACAGTGTTCAATCAGGTATGTTATTTTTCTTCTATAAATGTTTGTAATGGAATATTCCACACCGGACCATGAAGAAAACCAACTAAAGAGTCAAATACCCACGCATTGCTGTTAGGGTCATTCATGATAAAACACTCATTAAATAATTAAGACGATAAAAAGTAAATGATCTTGCGACAATAGGATATAAAATTCAAGAATGCACCTATTTGCCGTAATGTACCTTGTAGTGTTAAACCTTGTTTGTATTATGTGTTGTTATGGAAACGAATATTTGTTAATAAGATGATGCATACATGAGGCGATTTTAAAATATATAAAATGTAAAATTTTTACATAAATATTGGATTTTATTGATTTCTATTCTGCAGCATATATGAGTCTGTTCGATCTGGGCGAACCATGTCTTCACAGAATAACGCAGGGTAGAAGAACGCGTTAAATAGCCTTGTTTTTTCGGACGAGTCCACACTCGAACCGGGGACACAATTACTAATAACAAGTAACTCTACTGTAACCTCGGGGGTGAAAATGTATGTCCATCTTGAATCGTAGTTCAGAAACAATGTAGGTGTATGGACTTTACTGAATGGACGCGTGAACACCGTTAATATCATAAAAAAAATATTATTTATAAATTTCATCACTGCTTTGTGAACCGCCACAACCTTTACTGGACTGTAGACGATCCACACGAATTCCACGCTCTATATTTATATTAAATTTTATTTGCAATAAAGGATATAAACGCAATGAATCAACATACTGGTGATTATAACCACGCCAAGTCACACATATTACAAAAGCACAGATCGGTATTTGGTTATTATTGGTATGGTTATATATATCGGTATTCGGGCGAATCCTATAGCTTGTTTTTAGATTTTAGTATGTTATGTTTTAATGATAAAATCGTGTCACGTTTTGCAAACCTATTTTCACCTCTAGACTACGTTTTACCTTGTACCCCTAAAGTCGACAAGTACGGAATGTACACAATTAAATGTTTTCCCGGGCACATAGACATGTGTAATTTTAGCAACTAGTACGCTAATAAATGAATGGTGGGACTAAATACTGTAAAGAAACAAAAAAAAAAGTTATCCTTTATGTTTTGAATTCGGTTTCGAAGAAATTAAGTATTTCTAAGGAAAGAATTACATACTAAGCCTTATACAATGTAATAATATTTGGTATCAGAAGATATATTTCAGTAGTTTTTTTTTCATTTTTAATTGTACAATGTATAATAAGAGCATTCTGGTAGTAGAACTTATACTTAGATTGTTTTTTGTCGCTGCACGAATATGTCGGCTCGGGGGAAAGTCCCTTTTAGAATAACAGTATAATGTTGCCGTGGTTCGTATCGTGAGTGTAGGTCCGGGGATCCAAAGAGGCATTCCATCTCAGTCTTGGGAGAAGGTAACGCATTTGCATCATTACGATGTGATCCCCAGTCATTACCTACCATCAGGTGAACTGTGTGCTCCTTTGTCATCCCTAATATTATAAAAATGTTTATATTTTTATTTTCAATAAAATGGAAAGAAAGAAAGATTTTTTTTAGTAACATGTTGATGACATTATCTTACAATTTAGTTAGACACAGTTTAATTAAAATAAAGGTATATCGTGGCTTCACCGCAACTATGCAGTATGGTCACTTTTAAAAGTGGCATTGGCTACAAGACTCAGTCATAAAGATAATATTAATATTAATATTAATATTAATATTAATATTAATATTAATATTAATATTAATATTAATATTAATATTAATATTACTATCATATTGCGCTTTGGATATCAGTCTGTAAAATATTTCTACGTAGCATGTATATATTATTAAGTATATTTCGATGTGTTTGCAAAGATCTTTCGAAAACATTTGCGCAAATATGTGGTTAGTGCCCATTATACAATACCGGTTAAAACAGACACACACTTTTTTAACGCTCTTTACAAATAGTATGAAGCTATCTTTTCCATAAATAATTTCACTATTATTATAGGGCACAGTCATTTAGTGTATTATCTATGTACAGAAAAATCTAATGTCAAATAAAAAATGTCAACATGTTTAATATGAGCATCAAAATATTTTGTTATTGCTTTCATGTATTATTCCACTTTTTTTAAATAAACCTTAAACTAAAAATGACAAAAATAGAAAAGGTTCTAGATCACGAAAGTGTGAATGGTGTCCATTTGTCACTTAAAATTGAAAGCCACAAGAGTTCACGTAATTCAAAGAGTTTTACAATTTCATTCAAAAATAAGGAACAAAAATCTTTTTGGTCTAAAAAATCTCTAATCTTAGCAATAATATTTAATATTTTTGCTTTAATATATATACGAATAAGCGTTACTGCTATGTTAGTCATTGTTATTGTTTTCTCTTTTTTAGTATTCTTTTGGATTACACACAGTGTTCAATCAGGTATGTTATTTTTCTTATATCATCAATAGTTGTGTGGTCGGATTAGGATTAGAAAGTGATACGGTAGTATAAATAAGTTATGTACAGTTGAAGAGGGTAGAAACAAATAATTATACTCTGCCTGAAAAGAAAGAAAATGCTGGTACTAGTTACTAGTTTAGGTCATGAAAGTATATTGTATAATACAATTGTAGAGAAATAATGTTAACTTATTATTCATTTAGGTATTACAGTATGTAAATAGTCTAATGCAGGATGGGATGGTAGGTTTAGCTGTATCATTTTGTTGGGAGCAAAATCCTTCTGTACGGCAATTGCAGTCATAATTTTATTCACCTTAAATATTATGTGGAGTTGGTATAGGACATATGCTTTTCCATTTATCCATATCATTTAATTTATTCTTTGATGCATCATTCATTGTGAGTTATGTCATATCAGCCACTTATATATTATCTACACACATTTTTTCCTTTCGTATTCATTCCACTCTCTCTGCTTATTTTTGTATTATTTGCAAACAATTTTAGTAGGTCTGGTATTCTTATATTACTGTGCTAAAGCTACACTGCAGTTTGTTTTTAGCTGCTTAATTAATGGGTTAGCTCGACAGGTGCATGACCACACTCTCACAGCAATTCCAGTGTAAAATAGCAGCTTAATGCTGCTGTGTTTTGTATGGTGAGTGTAGGGATCCGGATACCTTTATTACTTGAGACGAGGCATTCCACCTCAGGCATTAAGGGTAACAACACAGTGCATGATTCCTTGTCAAGGATGAATATAGATGTTATGGGCAGCAGGAATCACTTAACATCAGGTGGACTCTATGCTTATTTGTTACTCTTAATGTAATAATGACTGTGCCATCACTTCATCTAACAATATTTAGGCCATTCAACTGGCCTGCAGCTACTTGACTGTCCCGAGTGTGCATATTTAACAACAGGAACTTCTACCATTCTTTTAAAGTGACTAAGTTAGCAATAGCTTTTATTTAACATATGACAGCCAAGTGAAGGGTATGGGTTCTTCAATTACTCTGTCATATCTTTTTCTCCATACTCTTCTATTAATCTGGTTTTATATTTTATAGCATACATCATTATAGTTCCACCACATATTGGCCACCATTTTATTGCTTAATCTATATAGGAAAATTATTAATATAACATATTAATGTAAGAAATAAGTTTAAAAATTTGATTTACATTTTTCCTCTTTGTTTCAGAATCAATTCTGGTGATTCCAACAGTGGGAATACAAAATTCTATTAAATATGTTTTTGGTAGGGAAGACTGTTTTGTGCCTTGGTCTAATATTGATGATGTCATCATCAACGAAGTTGTCAAATTGGTAAGAACTAGAATAAGTTAATTATGGAAATAATTAATAAAGACGCTAGGAACCTTCACCTTTTTTTTTTCGAGCTGATAGCATCTGTTAGCCCGAGGGCAGTTTCACTGGGTTGAAAGGTGAACGAACTTTTATGGCGCTCAGCCGAGACCTTTATAAGTGGGTAACCAGCAAAAGGGCCCCCGAGAGGGAGCCTCGGCTTGGACCGTTACCCTGCTCTAACTGGTCATGTACTATGAAATTAAAACATATATAATTTGCATTTATATTGTATTATAATGTACAGTTGTGTTTACATAATTAACAACACCTATTACAGCTTTATTGATAGTATTGTCAAATAGTGAAGATAAGTATTATTAACTTATTTAGAAGAATATCTCGTAAGCTACCACTTTTAAAGAAAGCAAATATTAAAGCTAGTTTAGAGTTTGTAATTATATATATATATATATATATATATATATATACGGATAAAACAAAAATTAATATGATTAATTTAATTGAATGAATAATTTAAAATTAATTAGAGAATATCAAAGATTGAGGTAATTTTAACCGGACAAGATATTGGACCTGTTGGGCAAATTGTTATTTGTCATTTTGTAATCACCTTATCATCATTTATGTAATTTATATTTATTTAGTTTATGTATGTCTATTATATTTATATATTTTTTACATATTATTGTTGTTTATTAGTATATAACATATATTGGTTTAGTTTATTTTAAACTCACACCATTTTCTGTCCTTTAGCTCAATTATTCTGTGTCTAAAGGTTGTCTGGAAGAGATCTCTCTTTAGTGATAAGACCTAATAAAAATATTGGATGTCTCAACTTAATTGAAATTATTTCTAATATTTTTCTCACAATGACAAGCAAATTGCAAGTTGCTATTGCATTAAAAATTTTAAATTAAAAATAAATAATCAAATATCTTAGTTAACATAATATCTCTTGAGTGTGTTCAATTATGTGACATCTACTAATAAAATATTTAATATTGTGTTATTGTATTTCTCATGTAAAGTATTTTATTTCAGAACCGTGTTCTGTACTATCTTACACTTTTAGTCAAGCCGAGTCAAGAGTCCGAGGGAATAAAATTAATACCTTTGTTCAAGGTAATAAATCAAACTTGGTCAGTTACGCTACATTAGATGTATTTTTTATTCTCTACATTATTTACCATGTCATTTGTCAATTCCGGTCCCCTTTTCTCTGTTTCTTGCTCGAGTATCATAAGCTGTTGGCAGTAGAGATCCGAATCGATACTCGATGTTTTCCATATTTCAAACTTTCTTCCCGATAGAGTTGCTTGGTCGACGATAGTTCAAACACTAATGGCACGATTGTCAGAAAACTTCATATTTATACTAATTATGTGTAGTTGAACACGTTACAACCAAAAAAAATGAGATATCTCTCCCCCTCCAACTCCATATATATTAACGCACGCTCGTAAATATATACTAATGTTATGTAACGTATGATCGTATGTGTGTTTGCTTTCAACCCTATAGCACGTCTCACAACACGATTACGTTTGAGTGTGCTCTACTCCACGCGCCTTGTCCCATTTTCCTTACATAAAATCGTGGCTATTCTCTTACTTATACTTTAAATTAGCAGGTTTATTTTAACAACTAGAGACATGAATTCTTAGGATTAGTGTATTTTTTTTTATAGAATAAGTAACAAACGAGCAAGCGTCTCCCCTGATGCTAAGTGATTACCGCCGCCCATGAACATCCGCAACACCAGACATAAAATATAAATACAAGGAGTCGCAAATACGTTTCCTTGTATTTATATTTTATTTATCATAATAATCAGGATAGACGTCGCCATACGAACGTCGTCAAAAATATTTAAGCATAATCCATAATGGATGAAATTTCATATCATAAATTACATCTTTTGGAAGAACGCTTTTGCCATCGAACTCATGACCATTCAAAAGGTTAGCCGCCGTAGACAACCGCCCTAGATGACTTGAGAGACTGTTTGGTACTCCATTAGTTTGCAGAAACGACTATGTGGATCATTTCATTTGGCATACCAACCAAAATGTCGGTCATCTCGTGTGCCAGATCTTTCGTATTTCTATTTTTTACGGGTTTTCACGATGTCCTTGTCAAATGGTACCAAGGTGTCGACCAAACATATCCTCAACTGTGTACCATATCAGGCTTATTGGAAAGAATAGACCTGTCCGTGATGATGCCCTTGCGTGGCTGTTTTTAAGTATGGTGTCTAGTGTATAGTATCTCAGATCCACAAGACCAGCTTTTTTATTTTTCCAATAGAAACTTTTGGTAACAATAAGTAACTAATTATTCAATATCCTATTAGAAACGGTCTCACAGCATACCTGCGTGAAATAGCAGCATAACGCTGCTGTCTTGTCCCCAACGTGACAGGTGTGAGCTAGTCGTATACCTAAGTCTATAGTCTATATCTTTGTCGTATATTAGGCGTTATCGGTATCAGGTGTTAAGTTTAGTGTGGCGCTTTATTGTCTAATTTTTCTTTTTTCTGATCGTATACCTTTTCATTACATATTGATAAACACAAAATGGAAAGTGTTGGTTATTTTTTTTTCAGTTTCTGTCCCTTAGTTGACAAGATTTGTACATTTTATAGGTCAATAGATTATAGTTTTGGTTTTCACATCAATTCAAACATATGTAAAACAAAAATTTAAAAAAGCAACTGCCGAATTCCATGGCTGTTCTTTCTTAGTATATATTTGCATTCCGAACTGAGTGCAAGCTTGAACTTTTTGAAGTGCCAAAAATGGTTCTAAAAGTTTATTTGAATTAAATAATTTTGAGTCGACTTTAAGTTTTAACTTATCACGTTCTCGGCGTGAAAGATGTTTCTCTGCATCTCCAAGCGCGTGAAAGAGGGACTTAGTTTAGGCGTTTATTTAATTTAACTTAATTTCTTTTCAATTTAGGCTTGTTTAAAGCAGTTTTATGTTAAAATACACCCAATGATTCTAGAAAACAATTTGGGAGTCATTTTTACTTTGGATTCTACGGCATATCGTCTTTACTGCAATTTAAATTTTTTCTATTTACATTTTTAATCTTAGTTAACGTGCCTTTCAGTTTTTTTTTATTATATTAGAAGTGATTTACGAGAACACATTGCAGCTGATGGTAAGTGATGAGTACGGACCATGTTATCTTCAAAGATTCAAGATAAGTACATGGATTATCACCCCCTTAGGATGAGATGCAATGCCTTGTTTCTTAATATTGGGTGCTAAGATCTCTACACTCACAAAGCGAAGGAGTAACTCTATATTGTTGATATTCTACTGCTAGCAAACTAGCTGCAGCGTACCTCTACCACTGTGGTCCTGGTTTGGTTTCCAGCCTAGATGAACTTTTCGGGAATACATAAATTAATTTACAATACAACTACTAAATAACCGTCTTTCTTAATCTTTTTATTTTGTGCGGACATATAGTTTTCTCTGTCCCATAACTTTTGACCTCACCTACCATTGTTTTAAATTTGTTTACCGTGGTCGATCCTGATTTTTCCCTACAGGAGATTTGCTTTGGGTATGACCAATGGGTTCTTAAGTTCAAAACAACCAATATTGCAGTTCACCTATGACATGCATTCCTTTGAATGTATTTTATGCATGTATTTATATTTTATGCATACGTGCGACATTGGATAAAAATAAGTGGTCTAAACCGACCACTAGAACATCACCGTATAAAATAATACGCATGAATATAATAAAACAAGCTTCAGCGTCTATTATTACGTTGAAGGTAATCCGATATACGAAGCGGTACCCACTTTTCTCCTGAAGGTTATTTAGTTACAAATGTGACAGTCTTATTCCCTGTCAAAAAGTGTTATATATATTTTCGCGCATATCTATTTGGGGTTAAAAGTGGTGGTTTAAGAAGAAAGAATTTTCTTGAAGTGGAAAATATATGCTTGGTGGTATATCTATTTTTTTTTTACTTTTTAAAGCATGTGCTTGATCACGATCCCACCACTAAACACACTTGACCACAAATAGAAAAATGATAAAATTAACAAGATCGTGTTAAATTAACAACATATTTAAATAATTATTGGTAAATAGATGTCCGAAAACTGGAAACTCATTGGTAAATTAAAGCCACGGTCGATAGTCTGCGTGGCGAGGCACACCCTAGTCACTTGCCCATCGCAATTTCTTACCTTAATATTGTACATACAGAAACTTATAACAAATATGTGCTTATATTATGTCGGTAAGCATGTTACAAAATTAATTAAGCTTAATGTTAAAGTGTACCTTTACATTTTGCAGTACACAAAGCCACGGCTGGTGATGCTTGAAACAATCTACTCGGAGTTGCAAACTTTGTTGATGGCAACACAACGGGAAGGGGTTGAACTTGGTTCCGGGGATGTGGAATAATTAAATTTCAACTTAAAATTAGAAAGAACTCCCAAAATAAAAAGTAATTATATTTGTGAAGCAAATGTTATTTTATTGTTACAGCTGTTTCAATTTTCTGTATTAATATGTAAAATTTATTTAAAATATAATTGTAATTTAAATATTAAAACATTACCTTTGTTTTAAGTAGTATTGACCCATTTTTGTGACATTATTATTTGGTTAATAATATTAGACATAATATTATTATTTTTTCGTATAAATGAGAAATTGTTTTATTTAAGTGTTTGGTCTGATCTGATGATATGATTAAATTGTGGTATAAAATGTTTTGTATTTTATTCTGAAATATATATCACATATATTAATATATAAACTGTTTTAATATATAAAAGGGATGGAAATCGATTCCCAGCCGTGGAACAATATTTGTGTATCACAAATTATTGGGGATAAAGAGTGACGCAAATGCATACGGGAATAACCAGAAGATATAACCGTGGTCGTGTTATATACTAACAAGCGGGTCGGATTAACGATCGTTGGCAATATGGTGGAAAACAAGTAAATATAGTACTACGCCCATTTGTTTAACCTGACATCAGAAGCTAGCAGTTGATAAGTCACCATTAAACTTCTAAAATGACTAAACTCCGAGCGTGAGCAGTCTATGTTGCGATTGATTTTTAGTCATCATCTCAAGTACGACTTGATGAATGAGTCCTTTAGTCGTAGAAAAATATAAAAACAGGTGTATTTTTTCTTTTTTAAATATATAATTATATTAATTACACGAATACATAGATTATTTTCATAAGTAAAATTTCACGAGTTTAATTTCATAAGTATGATCCGTAATCCGTGTAGAATGTTTTTTTTAAATTACATATAGAGTAACAAACGAGCACACGGTTCACCTGATGGCAAGTGATTTCTGTGGCCTAAGACATCTACATTCATCCTTGACTAGGAATCATAAAGAGGATGTGTTGTTACCCTTGAGGACTGATATGGCATGCCTCGTCACCAGTAATAAAAATCTCCGGATCCCTACACTTACTAAACGAAGCACAGCAGCATAATGCAGCTGTTCTACGCTGTTATTCTGCGAGTGCGTGGTGCTACTCGGGTCGTGCTGACCCATTAATTCTACAGCTGGGAACAAACTGTTGTATCTCGACCACTGTCAAAAATGAATATGAGAGACACATTTAAATGTTGCCTTGCCATTATTGCGTTTGTACTACCCTAACATTTTATAAATTTAGGACCAATTGTTTTGTTTGACGCAATAAATATGGACCTAGAAGTTTTACGATATGTTCATTTATCCTTCTTACTACTTCAGTAGCTGTACAATAATTCTTTGTGATTATATACTTGTTATTAAATCGACGTATGCCCTTGTCGTCGGTTCTCACGGCGTACGCTTGCCCTCAAAATATTCTCGTAAAATATCTGATGCTCAGATTTATTTTTTCACCAAAGTATATATAAGGTGAAGGTTTTAGTTTTATAATGAGGTGACTTTGATATTTATAAATTATATTTTATAAATACAAAAAAAATATGCGTACGCCGTGAGCAAATTGTTTTTGTTCACGAATGTATGTCTCGAATCTCTATTACTGCATTTGAACCTTCAATTTATATTTTTGCATATGTAGAACCTCCGAATAGGGAAGGGGACGACGAATTCTTACGACGCTTTAATAGTAAGCTACAAAATATTTAGTCATAATATAAGTCAATAAATCAAATCAATATAATTTAAAAAATATATAATTATATTAATTACATGAATTTATAGTTGATTTTCATAAGTAAAATTTCACGAGTTTAATTTCATAAGTATGATCCGTATTGTGTAGAATTTTTTTTTTAAATTATTATTAAAGTAACAAACGGGCACACAGTTCTGTTCGTTATTTAAGGCTACTTAAATCCTCTTACGTCTAATTTTTCTAAGGAGTGAGACATTGTGTTTTTAATTTATTTTTAAAACATAACACGTTATTGCATAAAATTATAATATTAACAGTTGAAATAAGAAAAAAATATTAATATAAAAGCATAATTAAGAATAAAAACAGCTTTCAGGCCACCGGTTCCATTCGGTTGCAACGCAATGTATTTATTTATTTTATGTCATCGTTCTAATTGACTAAAACAGAACACCAATGTGAAACTTGCAATTAACTTTTACACTTCAACAAAAAATATTGTGAACCTACAATTATATTTTCAACGTTTGTATTTCGACATGCAATTATTGTTGTGTCAAGCTACCCATTCAGTCACGCAAACTCGACCAAAGGATTTCCAACACGGTGCAAAATATTCAGCAATTCCAATACCCAATTTGTTCGGCCGTAGCTTTGTGGCGCGGGCAACGGGAGCAACACGTTGTATCGCTCCATTGCCGTTTCGATATATTTCGAAAACTAAAATTAACACGTCGCTCATTCACACTGTCACACCAATGTGTAATTACACACATCCATACACAGATTAAAATGGTGTCGGGGATCCATCAATTATGGTGTCAGGAATACAGTGTTGCGAAACAACTAATGTTTTGCGGTTGCAGTTGGAAATTATTAATCCGGATTCTGTTTACATTGGCTGTTTATATTCCAAATACCCTAAGTTATATTGTACGTTGTTTTGATATGTTAAAACAGTAAACTGTATTTCTATTTACCTTAGGCTTTTCAACTTTTACTAATAATAACACTTAGAAATATACAAAAGAGTTACATATTATGGTATAGTCTAGTACACAGCCACGTGACTTAGTGTTCAGAATTCATAGCTTCAGAGTCCAGATCGTAAATGTGATTCTCAGACGAGACCAATATGTGAAAAATCATTGTATATATAATACACTAATGATGATGAATTTCTCATAGAAAAACTAAAGCACTCTTTTTCATGTTGAATTAAACCTCTTATATATTATATAAAATAAACACATTATTTTAAGATAAGAAAAGGAGTGAGATATATTTCCAAAAAAAATGGCACAGTTAGAAAATCATAAAGGATTGACGACGTCATCACAAAATTAGGTAGTCGATCACAGATTAAAATATCGAGTGTAAAAATGAAAATGGTCTCGTTGTAATAAAAGCTAAAAACCACTTGAATCAAGATTTCAAGTGACCAGAGAGCATTAGTTAGAACATCGGCTTAAATTCCGTCGGAAGTTCGGAGAGCTCCGAGTTAAATCTCATTAAGCGCGGTCATTCATACGACGGCTTACTGCCACACGTCGTTTCTGTATTTCGATATACCTATGTACGAACAGGTAAATCCCATACAATATTAAAAGTATTTCACGTGATATTTATGGTACTATATTGAAAGAAGTAAAGTATCAGGTTCTTGTCTGCTCAAACTTACTTTTTGTTTTACTATTATTATAATATATATATATATAGATCTCACACTTGAGCATAGGTACTATATTAGTATAGTAGGGTATCGGAGCAAAGTCTGCTCCGCTATTCCAATGCGGATTTATTTCTGAGACATGCATCAATGTTTTCCTTTACCGATGAACATGTGGTGTTCATATTGATTCAGTCGTATTGATTTCCACTTTAAATTGAAATAACTTAATATTTTCATTGGTGCCGGCAGAGGTATCGAGCTCGGCATGATCGCTTGTTGTAAGAGCTGGTTGGGGTGGTTTCATGTTCGAGTTAAATATTTTGATCCTTGTAAGATGTAAGATATAGCATACTGCATGTTCCCCCTGGTCACCGGTAGACCCGTTTTCATCTATGGTTGATATACAGACAGACTGCTTTTCTTGGAGAACAATACAGAGCGTTATTGATCTATGGTCCAATTCACGTGTTCATGGGCATTTACGAGCTTCGCGACACGCTATGGTCAATTTTAATCTCGTGGCTGGCCATTTTAGGGTAAGGCCTGCCTTTACACGTCTACTGACTCTTCTCTTCTGTCTGTCTAAGCTTCTGTTGGACCTCAACAGCCTGTAAGGCGACAATTTCGGAGAACAGTCTTAATAATGTAACGGTCATCTTAGCGCTGCTTTCCAGATCCACTGATGCATTGCAAGTAGTCTCATGGAACCCTCGGTAGACTCTTGAGACAGCAGACTGACTCATATTCAACTGTCGAGCACTTCTCGCTGGTTCTTTCTTTGTTGCAGAAACTTGAGCTGCTTTTTCGGTTAAAATGTAAATTTTTAAGGGTATACTATTATTACGAAATTTACAAGCATCATATTTCACTCTTTGAACATTGCAAGTGTGATATCCTCTACAAACGTTAAACTGACCGCGTATTTCCGAAGAAAGATCTAGAAATCTTAAACGACTTCAGGTAAAACCGAATCGTAAAGGATATAACGTAGCATTAGGTTGTTTTATTAATTTATTTACGAATCTTCTAGAAGCGAGTAGTCATTTAGAATGAATTTCAATGGGTATTCCCGAAAAGATAACGTGCATTTATAAGAGCGATTTAACCAGGAGCGCATTCATTTTATGTTCTTTCGATTGACCGGGCGTGATACGAGTGACAGAAATATGATTTCAACTTTGGATAACGGACATATAGCAAAAGCTTAGTGATTGGTTATTGAGTATTAAATATAAGAAAAATGGAACTATTTATAGGTCCCAGTTTTATTCGTCAAAATTCCAGAATTAGTAGCTTTTTTAATTTAATTATGTATTCAAGTAAAGACAAGATGGGAGTTAAAAATATAAATCTTACCGATAGTTCTCACTGAATAATTTCTTACAATAATTTTATTTCTGGGAAATACAAGTTCTTAGTATCAGAACGAAGTGAGTTGCCTCGTCATTCCTAACGTGTGCAGCAAGGGGGAATAGTTTGCCCCCGACTGTTTTTTCCCTTTGAATATAAGTTGGATGTCTTCAAAACAAGAGTGAGTAGGCTTTTCTGAGATAATGCCCTTTTTCATTTAGCAACAAACAAGCCAGTTCTTGATACAAAAAATATATATTATTGTCATTGTTACGATGATAGTACTTGTGTGTACGTATCCTAGTATATTTCTTATTATTTTTTCAAAAAGGTAAGGTATAACTGAAAAGAAGTAACATACTAGATAATAATTATATGACCGAGTATGTAAGTGTACTGGAGCGTTGTTCGTTGTTCTCCAAGAGCGGTCTTTGAATAGTATTATTATTATCAACACAAGTGCCCTTAAGATGTTATTTGCCACCGAGTGCTTTGTAAATCTTTATTTCAAACATATCTTTGTATATTGTTAACTTTAGTATTGTACCTGAATATGAATAGACGAAACCAATGAAGACGTGAAAATTAGCATCATCAACAAATTTTGTCGTTATTATGTAATAAAG
Source organism: Teinopalpus imperialis (assembly GCA_029286865.1). Taxonomy (NCBI): domain Eukaryota; kingdom Metazoa; phylum Arthropoda; class Insecta; order Lepidoptera; family Papilionidae; genus Teinopalpus; species Teinopalpus imperialis. Next base: position 4,161,472 of record JAGSMU010000023.1, on the reverse strand, counting down.
TCATGGCACACTTATGAATTCGATGTAGTTTGAATAGATTTGTACGACCGGAGTGGGACCACGCTTTAGTGAACGTGGGTGGGTGGGTCATGGGTCTCAGGAGTCATTACCCATCAGGTGACCTTGTTAGTTATATCAAAAATTATCTACAGTGGTAGAGCTACACTGCATTTTGTTTCTAGCTGTAGAATGAATGGATTAACTCGATCGGAAAAAACATAGGATTTGTACGTTGCGATTGTAACTAAGTCAAAAATGATATTTCATATTTTTACGAACGGAACTGTGTTTTTGTATTTCATCATCACCTCAAGGCATCATGAGTTCCACCGTTGTAGGGTTTCCATAGAGATCACTAAGTAGCACAATTCTTTTCACACCCTATGATTATATTTTTTTGGATCGCAACATTGGTTTATTATTATTAACCTTCCATTGCAGGTTTTATTTTACTTTAGAATTTTAGGGACAAATCTTTTGCTTTGTATTAAGTAACCTAATGTCGAATCTTGACTTTTTTCTAAAGTTTTTACGATAAGACGCTGTAACACTGAAGTTTAACCATAAAGGGAACTCTGTTATACCTTTTGGTACAAACCCCTCATAAAATGACGTAATAAATTTGGTAAAAGGCTGCCAGCATATTGCACCATACAAATACCTATTCACAATAAGCCAACCGTTTTTATTTCACGTTCGCAACGAATATTTTCGAGAATAGACATTTTTATATTATGCACTCTGTGGTAAAATAATAAAAAAAAATACTTTAACCACAAAACATGGAACGACAAACGAACGCAACTTATTAGTATTAAATATGACTTGACTAGAGAAGTAACTTATTATGTGTTGGTCTTTTATAATTGCATAGTCCTGACGATATGCATTAGAAGATTCTGATTCTTCAAATTCTTGTTGGATGATGATCATGATGTTTGGGCACCATTTAAATCATTTTATTAGACTGTTCTCGTGTTTCTATACTGTATGCGAATAGTTTTTGATCTAATTGTTATTGTTATATGAGATTCGAAAAAAATAATAAAGCTATCATCAAGGGGCGGCATTATGAATCTTTTTTAGCATGTTAGAAACAGAATTAAATTACGGATCCTTTCTTTCTACTTTCTACTCTTTACTTTCTACAACAACTAGTTCTCCAGATCGATATCCTTGTAACAATCACACACAAACAGGGTAAAGTAATGATGAATGTAAAGTACAACTCCATTATTCTTAGATTCATGCTTACATTGCGGTAACCAAATTATTTAATTTCACCTAAAACGTATTATACAGACAAACGTAGTAACGTAATCAAATATTTATTTAAATTTTATTTATTTGCGTACAAGCTATCGCGTGTTGTTTTTAAAATATTCTTAAGTGTGGTCCTATTAATACATAAAAGTGCAATAGATTTTAAGCGAACAAAAAAGATATGTGGTAAATACTACGAATATCCAAATCGAGACCTTGATGACGAGTAATATTCCTGTCTATTCGTATGCTTCAAAAGTTCTAACATTTCTAGTTTCCCAGTAGGAAATGACGCATTCAATGTAAAGTGGTATCGCTGGAGAGCAGCTAGCGAGATAATTGACGCGGTCCAGTGTTGCAATGCTGCACCGGCGGACACGAACGAATGATTTCAATTGCCTAATTAGATTTAGTCCAGACTGGTTCGACGGTCGATGTTACCTGCGAGTTGATTGCTTTACCCGCGTTATGTTTCCACTCTTTTGTGTTAAACTTGTTACTGCGTCGTGTACACGATATATTTTGATTAAGTTAGAGGCAAATTTTTCCAATAGTCACACAATATTAGTATACGCGCCGTTTGTTTGACACAGCAGTTATGGGTTGATTTTCAAATCTTTGTGAAAGCGTTTCGTGTCTCTGAGGGTGTTTCGACTTTCTTTTTCATATTAATCAAATGATATTGCTTATGAATAATAATTGTTAATGTATAATACAATTTGATTGTTTAATATAGAAGTCCAATTGTGCCAATAACTATGTCAGTGGTGTCTACGGCGTGTTTTGTAAACGTGGAGTGCACCGTGCCTTGATACCTTGATGATTTTTTACACTAGATGTACGAGTATTATGCAGCCTTTAACGGAAGTGGGTTAAACTAGGACGACTTAAGTCGAACTGTGAGTAAGTATATAGTGCATAGATGACTAACTTGTATAATAACCTAGATGCCTTTATGTTTTTATACATTTTAAGTGATGTGCTTTGAAGCCTTTTAAGTTAGTGGGGTAAGTTAGCGTAGGAAGTCTTTAGTAGACCTTTGTGTAAGTACATAATGCATAGACGACGTAGTGAAATTAAACTTTTGAGATAAAATTCTAATAAATTATAATAGTTTAAAGTAGCACGTTCGATAATAGTTTTCAGAGATGAAATTTTGAAAATTTTCTGCGAGTCTCGAACAGGTTTCAACAATTTTCAGTTTTTCACTTCACCCTTAGATATTTTTTTGTTTAACACACAGATTTTCAGATTTCCTCACCACATAAAAACTCTTACAACTTAATAAGGATGATATGAATTAAGAAAATACAAAAATCGTAACATGCCCTAAAACCACTAAATAATTTTATGAATCAAAATGATTTTATTTTCGATTCCTAAAATCGATTCATAGTATCACAGTAAATAAATATTGGTGGTAATTGTATTTTTTGCGCGTTAGACCGGCAATTTTTAAATATTATTTCGTAACTTTCTTTTTTTAATTTATGAATTAGATATTAATTTTTAAGTTATTAATTAGGTGGAATTCCTTGCCGTCCGACATCCGTATGACATCAAAATTGATAGTAACCCACTACACTATCGGTTGTTCAGGGTTTGAAACGATGAATATCATTAAAATTAAAAAGAAAAGTAGTAAGTAGACGAATAAAAAGGACTAAACCCTTCTCGTTTTTGAAGTTTAGATCAAAGGATTTTAATGATGGAGCGTCGATCAGTACTTGTGAAACTGTTTTTTTCGTGGTTGTGGTTAAAATTATGTACCTAGATGCTTTATTTGTAGAAACGTGATAGTGTTATAAAGTAGAAACCAATTTGTTATTAAACTACAATCAAAAGGGTAGATTGCCAATATATGCGATTATTTTTCCAATCATACCTGTCAACTGACGGTATTGAATTCGGTTGCATAGTAGCCGGTTCCGATAGAGAGATTCCTTATTAAATTTCATATAGCTGGCGCGGTAACGTCATAAGCTAATACTAATGGAAATTCTCATAGATCTGACATAAACATTATATCCAGAACATGATGATATTAATTTATCCCTAATGGGAAAGGCAAAGGACTTTAGTCCATACAGACAGGTCTTGTTCGTATAATGGTTGTTCTGAAACTTATATCCAGAACATGATGATATTAATTTATCCCTAATGGGAAAGGCAAAGGACTTTAGTCCATACAGACAGGTCTTGTTCGTATGATGGTTGGTCTGAAACTTATATCCAGAACATGATGATATTAATTTATCCCTAATGGGAAAGGCAAAGGACTTTAGTCCATACAGACAGGTCTTGTTCGTATAATGGTTGTTCTGAAACTTATATCCAGAACATAGTACTTGAAATCATTTGACAGATCTGCGGTGATTTCATAAATACCATTTAGGATGAGTCTGGAATTTTATTAGCTTTATTGTGTCCAAATGATATCTTGATGTTTTCAATGGTATTTGATATTTTTTTTTAATTTATTAATTATGACAAATATGTGAAAAAAAACAATTTTTAAACGCAAGGTTGGCGGTCAGTTTTAGAAATATAGGTAGATCACCACCCAAAGAAACTAGCTCTTAATTAGTAATCGAAATTTTGAGTATTGCTGTTTGTTTAGTACTTAGGACGTCGGACTAAAGACCTATCGTGTTTCGGTTAGAAGCACCATATGTCTTTAAACCAAAACAAAAATGTAACATTTCCTGTTAAAAATAGGATACATTACGTATCGTGGTGTATTATTGTATATTCATATGGTTCGCGCATAACATATGTATGATAAGATCTGACGAATTTTAAATGCAATGTCAGCAAACTGGTCAAACGTAGTGCCTTACAGGGTGCAGCCACGCCGCAGCTATAAAGTAGCATGAAAAATCTAGGAGACACCAAGTAAGGAAAGGTTCCAAAAGGAATAACATTGGAATACGTAGTTATTTTAGCTAACAGTATCTCATCGCTGATGTTCTTTGGCTGTAAGTGAAAGATATTGGGTACATTATTACGCACCATTAATAAGGTCTCCGGTTATCACCATCACCGTGAGGAATTTTATTTGAGTCTATCAATGTAGTCTTCAGAGGTGGCATCAGTCTTATATTTCCTCATCAAGGTTGAATGTGATCAAGGGCCGTAGGAACCACGGTGCTGATCAGGTGAACTGTCTGTTCCTTTGCCATCTTCTAATATCATAAAAGAACAAGTGCAACAAGATGTGAAAATCCAACTTTCCAACATAACAAAAATTACAAAATAAATTTTAAAATTAATTAAATAATTAACTTTAAATTTCTTGCACGTTCTGCAAATTGCGCAAGAATTGCAGCCCTGTTCCATAAAGGAGATAATGAATAATTGATTGAAGATTTGATTCGGCATGTGCTTACAATGCTTATGATGATTTTTTTCTGGTCGGTTTAGAGGAATCTTCTGGTTAATACACTAATCCCGCTGGTTATAGTTCAGCATAATATAATACAGAGGCATACACTCGTCCCCTTCCTATTTTAAGTAATTCATGTGTAAGATCAGAGAATCATTCAAATCATCTCAGATCGGAGGAAAGTTCAGATGCAGTGTCAGGGCTACGGGACATACACATAATACATCCAGACCCGAAAGCCAATTTTTGATAACACAAATATGTTTCTCGCGAATTGAAATGAGGTTCCTCGACGCAGGAGCCAAGTACGTTAACCACTACGCCATCCGGTTAAGCGGTGTAAGCGCAGTTTATTTTGTCATTATTTTTATAAAGTGTGTAAATAAGATTAAAAGAAGGTCCGGTGGAACGAGATAGTGATGTTGAATTCCACCAATGTGAGATATGGATTCTGTATGTTTCGATGAATTTTCCCCGATCAGTCTATCAGTTAGCCAGAACAGTTACTATGAACACGTGCGGCCAGAATTTCGAGCTATAGAGATTTATTCCTTATTATTATAAATTACTCCACTTGTGAGACGGATTGTTAATCCAATTATATGTAATGTGTTAATTTTTAAATATGCTAAGTTAGTGTTTGTCCAAAATTCCAGCTGATGTTAAATTAATAAATTCTTATTATCTCTACTCTTGAAGGCATCCTTATTGTAAAAGTAGATATATGGCAAAGTTAAATTGTGTAATTTCTCAGTCTATTCGTAATGGTAAACTTCAAAAGGGTTCAAATAGTATAAAAGGAACATGGTATTTTCCAGGTATTTTTCATCATATATACATCATATAACATATATTTCTGTCAAAAAAGTATCGGGAATGAATGATTTGATTATGTTTACAAATCAAATTTTTTTATTTTGTTGTTGTTGTTAGAATGACACGACTATTTTCCATTTTGGTACGGAGTTTGAGTTGCATGTGTTAATTACATTAAATACAGTGCTGTTTTTAGTTCTATCATATCTACTGTGTTTTGTGAATTTAATAATGGACAGAAACATCGAACAAAGAGTTCGTCTTAAATTTTGCATCGCCAATGGAATTTCGTGTTCGTTGTTACTGAAAATGTTACTGAAGGCTTATGGTAAATCGACTTTACTAAAAACACGTGCATTCGAGAGTACAAAGCGTTCGAAAGCGGTCGATACGTGATGGAAGATTTGCCTCGCTCTGGTAGGTCATCTACGTCTGCAACTGAAGTTAACGTCGCTAAAGTGAATCAAATAGTGACTGGAAATCTCTCATTCAAGTTTAAGAGAGATAGCCGTTAACGTTAATGAAACGCATTGTTACTGGTGACGAGAAGTGGTTTTACGAGTTTGACATGCAAACTAATGACCAACCTTCGGAGCGACGCTTTCCAAATGAACTGAAATCGAAAAAACCACGCCAAAGTCGATCAAAAGTCATAGTCATGTTTACTGGTTTATTTGACTAACGTGGTGTTGTACACTTGGAATTCTTGTCGGAAGGTCAAACTGTAAATCAAGAACATTATTTTAGCGTTATGCAGCGATTAAGAGAGCAAATTGGATAAAAAAGGCCAGATTTGTCGAAAGAAAATTCTTAGATTTTGCACCATGATAATGGGTCTTCGCACAAGGTCATTGTGAACGATTTTTGACCAAAAACTCTCAACAAATACCATCGAGCAACCACCTTATTCATCAAATATGGCTCCAGCCTATTGCTTTCTTTTTCCTAAACTCAAATTACCTGGCACCTTATTTCGTGGCACCCGTTTTCATTCGGTAAAAGACATAAAGGAGAATTCGCGGCAAAAACTGAACTCAATTCCGGAAAAAGCGTTTAAAAAATGTTCTAATGATTGGATTGTCGGCGTAAGTGTATCGTTTATGAGAAGACAAATTTTGAGTGTGGCAAAACAAATTTTGAAAGTAGATGATTTACTAACGCATTTGTAAAGAAAGCCGTTTAGATTTTATTTTGTGTATGTGTATATATATATATATATATATATATATATATATATATATATACATAAACATACACACACATATATATATATACACACACACATATATATATATATATATATACATATATATATATGCCTAAATCTATTCACAAAATAAAATTGTATTTCTGTCTGTTACAGCGTATCTTATCTACAGATGTAAAGTTGACGCGCTTAGTTCAAGAGCTTCACGAATACAATTTCTGACGGAGAGGAGATTAAGATACATAAATCATTCAGATATAACTTAATGATTAGGTTAAAAATAAGAAATCATTTTTATAAGAATTACATTATTCCAATGAACTTCTTCGAAGAATGACTAACTGTTGAAATTATACCATAGTTTGCTCACAAGTAAAAGTTTATATGAGGTTTTTGTTTTGTCTCCCACTTTACTTATTTTATGGTGAACCAGTCGAGGCAAATATTGCAGGAAGATATTATTATGTTAGTAAAGTTCATCGTATCTGTTCATATAATTAATAATTTTCTAACAAAAGTGTTATTTAAATAAATAATGAACACTCTTCATAATTTCTTAACAAGGTTAATTGTTACAAATATTGCAGGAAGATATTATTATGTTAGTAAAGTTCATCGTATCTGTTCATATAATAAATAATTTTCAAACAAAAGTGTTATTTAAATAAATAATGAACACTCTTCATAATTTCTTAACAAGGTTAATTGTTACAGTTACCATTCATGGTAATAACCACACTTAAATAAGGGTTTGGGCGATTGGCATCGTATCGACGATATCTATTATCCCATCTAGTTCTTCTAAGTGCCATGAGTCTAAAGTATTGGATAAATATTTTTATATTTATTTTATAAGACAATATAAATTAAACTTACCGTAAAAAACAAAATAAAACATAAATAATTAAGTTTATTACGACACTTATTTATTTTAAAATACGAAACGAATTTATATGTCGAGAATGAAGGATTTTAAAGAGCAGATCTGCTGCAGGGATTCTTGATGGAGGGTTGACTTTACTGGTTTCTATGGCCTCTGGTTAGCGGGCACGGAGAGGTCGAAATCTTTCGAATAAGATAAAAGTAATATATAGATGCAGTGTCAAGGGATACGGGATACACTCGTAAAATTTATTGGCACACAAATTTTGTTCCTGGAATGGAAATAGAATACAGAGTCCGCAACACAGTATCCAGGTTCTTTGACACTACTTCACTCAGTCGGCTGTATGCAGGCAATATTATCTATCTATTATCTATGTAGGTATAACCTACAGAGCCTACAGCATCCGTCTCTTGAGCTTAACCAAAAATATTGAAATGTCATTAAAAGGGTATCTTTAATGTCTTGTTTTTGTGTATTTTTTTCTTGGGATGCATACAAATCTACGTATATTCAACTGAAATTTGTTTTAAAAACACGCAATAAGCAGACTTTTACTGTTCTTGTTCTTCTAAACTTCTAGAAATAACATAATTTAGAGACTTAGACTAATGAAAATGGAAGGACAAATCTTAACAAACAAAATATTGTAAGTCCTTTTTTCCTTTATAGTTATGTTGACCGTTTTAACAGTAGTATATCCACGCTACAGCTAATTCGTTACTGCAACATAATCCCGGTCGCCTCGAACGGGAAAGGCCCTTGAACTTCACAAAATACTAGCATGAGTGTAAATCTCATAGGCCGCAATAACAGGTCAGGCAAATTATGTAATCGTTTGTTTCTCCTTTTACAATAATAAAATGTTACAGCCAATTTTCATATAATATTTAATATAAAGGTAATTAAAAATATATTTAATATTGAGGCCGATGGCGTAAAGTTCACTCCAAAGATCAGTGCGTTTATATCGCCAGCTGTCATATATAGCTCCGATTATCTGAACATATAATATAAGGATGAACGTTGCCTTACATAATGTTTTCCTACGATAATGTCTTACGTTATCGTAGGATAAAGTTTAATGTACGATTTAATGCGACAGACATAAAATTCAATCAACCCACCTCGAATAATAATATCATAATTAGGATCATGTTCTATAATGCTTCTGACAAGGCTCAAATAATTAAGAATAGCGTTAAAAGAAAGCTACCATCCAGGGGATTATAAAAAACATTATAACCGTTTAGTTTAGCGTTCAACTTCACTTGATTGATTACTGCTGATACTCCAATAAGTATTGTAAATAATCTATAGTAGTCAGTAGACCAATTTTTTTATGTTTTTAATCCATATGTTAATCTGTGAGTACGGATGAGCCTTGCCTAATACGGAGTTGAATAGTAATTGGACGATGTCGATATTGCTGAGATTGTTATACCTTTATTGGGGATAGGAATATCGATTTTTCGACTTACCGCTTGTAAGGCGATTATTTAAGCGGTACGTGGAGAATAATTCGACTGCCAGTGTTCTATTTTGGTTGTGAAAACGTTTGTGCCGGTGAGCTTGAGATAAATGCGTTCGTATTTCTATTGGTTGTTTTGATTCGGACTTTAAGTCTTTACAAATGGTTTTTCGTGCAAATGTATATAAAGGTTTAAAAGTTTTGGAATCTGTAACATGGATAATGATGCCCTTCCCGATTAATATAACCGAAGCATCGTCGGCATTTCGGGTGCAGTGTCAGTGGGAACTGGGATCCTCCCAATATGATCGTTGATGCGTATGGAGAAATCGGAAAACCAGTAATTGATAAGAAAACCTTCCACCTAAGATCTCAGCATATAATTACTATGCATAGCCGGATGTAAGTGGCATATGTCACGGGCATGTATCATTTACTAGCTTATGAGAGAGCTTTTGAAAGTGATGTAGCTTCTACTAGTTCTTTAAGTTGAGCATATTGTAATTTTACCGCATAGGTAGGACAACACCGATTAATTTATTTTGTGTGAAATTAGCTCCATATTTTATTTCCATAAAGTTTAGCCGCATTCTCGAGCCATTATTTTCTTTACGTAAATTACCTAGAACAAATTTAAACGACTTGGCTAGGAAAATATGATATTTTATAAGAAAATTAAAATGAGTTTATTATAAGAAAATTAAAATGAGTTTATCTAAGATAGAAAGAACCTTTATATTGTGATAGGGCTATATTAATTAGATCAGTAGCAATCAATTTGCCTCTCAATAGGTTCCACGTTCATCGCTTCGACGTGACGAGGCGAATTAAGACGGTGAATCGATGACCGACAAAATGTAATATCGGACGACTACTTTACTTATTTGAATAGACCTATCATTTAATCCTGTAGACCCTTTTGTCGGCATTTACTTCATCTGGTCTTAAGATTATCTGCAGTTTATTATCAAGGCTTATCTTTTGTATAAAACTATACTTATTTTTGAAAAATCCACATTAGGCCTATGTTAATATGTATATAATATATATAAGTTGATGAAGACGATATTGATTAAACATCGCCTAAAACTACGCTGAAGGCTTATGGTCAAAGGCCAGTAGATTAATGGTGACCATTTTTTTATATATTACATTGAAAGTAACAAACGAGCACCAGTTCATGCAGCCCATGAGATCTACATTCATCCTTGACAAGGAATCATAATGCAGATGCGTTGTCACCCTTGAAGACTGAGATGGAACGCCTCGTCACAAGTAATAAAGGTCCCTACACTCACCAGACGAAATACAGCCACATTACCCCTGTCGAGCTGACCCATTCCATCTGCAACTAGAAACTGCGTTGTAGCTCTACCAATGTTGAAAACGATGCAAACGATCATTAACTGCAATAACAATCATTAACTAAGATTAACTATTTTGAGTTTACAGAATTGAAACCCATAGTTTGTGGAATTGTTTCTATAAAGAAATACCTCTGTAATTACTGGATGTACTTAAAAAAAGACTTTAGATTTAGATGTCCTAATATAAAAAGCACACTTTTAACTAGACATTACAATTGTATCTTACTACGGTTATACAATAGATTCGTCCTCCAACACCAGACCATTGTAAAACAGTAATTTTCAAATAAAAAAAATCCCAGGTGTCAGGGCGCAAGGCGCTCGGACGTTAAATACGTGACAACGAATCCTAAAACAATAAGCACTCTGCACAGAATAGCAATATACATGTACCATAGAATAACAATTATTAATACACAATTTATTAAAACACAATTAAAGTATTTTATATATATAATATTTAAATCGGCTTGATTCGGTTACTCTCGGCTCGAGCATAACGGGACACCGATCGTAACGGGACAATGAGTTATACTTTTTTGCGAATGTCTCCTAGCGTTACCGATTTATAGGGTCACAAAGAAAATTCTCCTTTAGTTGCAAATTATAATGAACTTTAGTTAATGATTAACATAAATATAAATAACATATATTCAAACACATAAATTCTCTCGCTCACATACACACACACATATAAAATAAAATTAGATTTATATAATATTAATATCAGTGAAAAAAAAAACATTTTTAACTATTATTGTTTTGCTTTTTTTTTTAGGAACTGGCCTCCGATACAATTGATCCTTTCTTAGTTCAGGGGTCACGGAAAGAACTAATTGTGCAAATAATTATGTAGAATATAGTTGTTTTTTTTATACTTATTATTAGTTTTCTAGTTGGTTTGTCTCGACTAATAAACTGTTTCATTGCCCAAAAATATCTTTCATTGCATAGTAAAAATTTTGCGCGCGTGCACGTTAGGGTTTAAATGAATTTTATATATGTGCCACATAAATACCCCTTTATTGCTTATAATATGTACATTATTATTTTAATTTTTCGTCGTATGATCCATATGCTTTTCGTGACATATCTATCTATGATCATAATCAGTGCAAGAGAATAAACTACGCTTTGAATTTGAACCTGGGTTGAGCGATATAGATATTTTAACTTTAACTTATTAAGGTCCAAAAGTATTGGATAACCTTTTCGCAATAGATACAAGTATTTACAATAGATAACTTCCAAAAATCGTATATCTACTCTGTCGGTTCGTCTGAATTGATGTAATTACTTATATTTTTATTTATAAAATGTTACAAATCATTAATAGGAACACTGGTAAAGTAGTGTATGTTTTGAATTGATTGTAAAATCCGTATAAATACCACCTGTAATTTATATAAAACCGATATATATCATATAATTTGATAGCCTTAATATTAAACAAATGAAAACTACATAATATCATATATTAATAAAAGTTATGTCTAAGAAATATTCTATTAAGGAAGAAGTCTACCCACAAAAGATTTCTTGTTATTTTATTTTCGTATTGAAGTTTATTTCCGTTGTGGCATTACAAAGGAAAATCATTACGGACTACGCCGTGTTGTTACAATCAGAAATAAAGACACGTTAGGAAAGTTTAGCGCCATTCGAACTTCTGTCCCCCGGCTTACTTCTTTGACAGTTCGCTTGAAGTTAGAACCTTATAAATAGTGTTCCCGATGGAAGAAATTTTGAACATTACAGAGTGTTTTTCACGATCGTAAAAGGTCCTTAAGGAGTAAAGTGAGTCAGGTCAAAAGTAGGCATCTCATGATCGTTGTGTTTTGTTATCCATCCCCCTTTGGATATCAAAAAAAATACGTTATATTCGTTTTCATTTTGACATTCCCGTAAACGATAACCGAGCTTTTACCCGTTTCAAATAAGTTATAATACAAGGGTAAACCTTTCCGAATTCCTTGTTAAAATTAAAATTGTTTTCATCGTACGGAGATAAATTCTAACTTAGCAATGTCCTTTTAGCCGATATATGCGATATTTGTTCACAATTACATATTATCTTTTTGACAAAATGGCACGGTCACGGTGACACTGTCAATATTGATTTGTTTCTTCTGATGTAATAATTCAGGAATAGTAAGTTGCTACTGTAACAATTTAATTATTTAAATCTATTTGATTTGCTATTTGTCTTGGTTCTATAAAAGACAACTACACAGCGAATACCAGTGCAATGTAGGATTATTTTGCAGTTTTCTTTATCCGATGAGTAAACGACCTAATTACCAGAAAAGACATTCTATTTTAGTGACCTTAAATGTGACAATCCATTCATCTTCATCGTGGCGTGTCGTTGAGGATGTTCGGGTAGGTGGTTCCATATTCGAAGTTTCCGTAATCGCTGATATGAGAGGAATTACGAGTATGTGCATTTGTCTATAATTATGTATATACATATATATATAGATTATTCCTTTTATATATATATATATATATATATAAATATTTTGTACATTATGTATACATATAAAAAAAAATAAAAATAGAAAATATATCTATAAATTGTGTATTTCGAGAGTTGCAAGTAATTATCAATACAGAAGTTAAAACAACTAAGTTGAAGTTAGAACACGCACCACTTTGAAACTGTCACATGGATTTGAATGGGTCTTTCACTACAAAGTTGTTCAGGGTAAGTTCTCTAACGGTTATAGCAAGTAAGTAATGGTTACTTAGCTGATAATCAGTTACGTAAAAGACTGCGAACGGATTTTGATAACAAAGTCTTAAATATTGTTCCGAGGAATATCTGTAATATGTTATCGCGCAGTTACCTAAAAGAGTTTTTGTGATAGCACGATTACTTAACTACTTTTTTTAAAGAAAAATGTCTTAATAAGTACGTCGAAGGCGCCTATAAGAAATATAATGGAAATATCCATTGGAAACATAGATTTTAAATGGTTCACTGTTTTCTTGGTAAGGCCAAATTCATTAAAATATAAAAGTGGATTCAACTACTACTAGAAAACTGCAACATAAGTTTTCTAGTAGACATAGAGCCCAGAGAACATAGCTGTGCCTTTTTGTTTGTTTTGTATAAGGAATTAATAGCAATAAGTAAAGTATATGAGCATTCGATACAAAAAAATGTCCTGATGCTGAGCTCCAAAGAAATAATATCGAACTCAAATTAAATTTGAAATAATTTTAAAGTACATTATTTTTATAACATTAAGGGTGACAAACGAGCACATAATTCACTTGATGGTAATTGATATCCGCAGTCTAGACATCTATATATCTATATATATATATATATATATATATATATATATATATATATATATATATATATATATATATATATATATATCGTAAACAAAGATTCAAGATGCACATGACTGTCACCTTTGTGGACTAAGGTAGAATGCCTTATTACTTTGAATTGGATGTAAGGATCCTTACAGTAACCTTAGGAAACAGCGTTGTGCTGTTCAAAAATTATACTTTCTTCCACTTCAATAAACTTGAGTCCGATTACGGCTATGATATTTACACAGGTTTTAGAAAACAACTATGGGGTTTATTTAACATTTACCTAATAATAAAATTTAACGGTTATAAAATAGAGATGATAATTCAATGCCAAATAATAACATTAAATTATGTATATTCTTTTAAATACTATCTAATAATAATAGTAAACCAAATTTTCAAAATTAAAATGAAATGAGACTGAGAAAAACTAAATGCGTCATCTCCTTCTCTTGTTAGTATTTAAAAGGGAATATTATAAAATAATTTAGAAGTGAGTAAAGGACAAGTAGGGATTCGTCATTTTGTAATATCTTCTTTCTTCTTCTTTGTCGGTATCACTCTTGACAGAGTGGTCGTGGTCATCACTTCAGGTGTTGGAGGCAAGCTGCATAACACGCCAGCACTCTTCTCTGATGGCCGCCTTTCTCGTGCATTAATGTAGCGACGATGAGCCAAATACTGCCGCTTTTATCTGGTCAGTCCACCTCATAGTCGATCTTCCTCGTAGGCTGGTAACCTCAACCTTTAATTGTAATATAAAGGTGGCTATACATGTATATAGGTTTGAGTTTTTATTTGTTGATGAATTTCATGTAATCATATAAGAATGGAATATCGAAAGAATGGAAAAAATGAAAAATTTGCAACGGGTAGGGCAGATATTAATGGGTTGTGTTTTTGCTTTTAATTATGCATTAAATACAATTGGATTCGTGTTGAATATACACATATATATACATATATTTAGAAAAACATATATTACGCTATGTTAAGTTTTGAAAATGTCAAATGTAAATATTTTATGTACATAAAAATCGAATAGACCCAGTTATAAAATATAAGAAATGTATGACGATCTTGTAACACATATTACTAAAATATTTTTAAAGAGAGCGCTAGGCCGCGCGCAGCGACGCAGCATCCTGGGGGAAATCACTAGCTTCAGTAATTATTATTTGTTGTTGTCCCTTCGGCATTTTTTTTGATGCACTGTGACTATTCAACAATGAAATACTCTAAAGCGGATTGATATTAAAAAAAAAACATAATTTCTGGTGAGTAACTTGAAAATATTTGGACATATAATAAGCTATTTTTTTTACTTTTATCACATAGACTCATTGTCTCCTTAATACACTGTATGTGTAATTTAGACAGACATGAAAGGCTCATCATCCTTAGCTTAGTTAGCTCTCTAGTCCTTAGATACAGCCATGCATTCTGGGTCAAGATGCAGTTGCGTTGTCACTTCTATGGACTTGATGTCTCGTCAATCAGTAATTGGGTCACCGGTTACCTTCACTACGAAATACTATAAATATGCAGCTACTTCGCTTTGGAATCGTTGAATGCATCGTTCTTTATGGAGGTTTTGTTTCTAACATTTATCATTCTTCTAATAGGCTTCACTACGCACTATGTTTATTTTATTTTTTATTTTTTGTTGACGAACAGTTAATATTACATCTTCTAGATTTTAATCCTGCCAAAGATCGTTATCCCTCTCGCATCCTCTGGAATTCAGGTTTAGGAATAAATAATAAAGTATTTAATTCTGTTTTCAAAATTTAATCTTATGCAATTCATCTTGTTAAAAATATAGTTAATTTATTATATCACTTTTATCATACTATAAATACAAGCAATTTATTTATGAAAAGTAATTTTAAAAC
Organism: Teinopalpus imperialis; assembly: GCA_029286865.1. Classification (NCBI taxonomy): domain Eukaryota; kingdom Metazoa; phylum Arthropoda; class Insecta; order Lepidoptera; family Papilionidae; genus Teinopalpus; species Teinopalpus imperialis. The sequence continues at coordinate 4,145,852 of JAGSMU010000023.1, read as the reverse complement.
CAAAAACACTTTAATATTAAAACACTTATTACTGCAAAATATTAACTGTTTAGAGAATTGTTATTATAATCGCATAGTTATTATAATTAATTGTTGAAAATGAGCTAGAGGACAGATATTTTATTCAAAACATTAATTAGGTTTTAGAGTTGATCTGCGTGTTGGACAAAACTTCAATTCTTCAGTTTGAGTACCAGGTGTTCTACCTTCTTCTATTCTGTCTTTATATTTGAAATAACTGGTGCCAGAGTCCATTTTGTAAGACGCCGTTGCTATTATGGAAGCAACGGTGAACGATGGATGCGGTAAATCAGGTATTTGTGAAATATACAATTTACGCATTTTTTGCCTCTCATCTTCTTTAAAATCACTTATTTCCGTCAATGTAGTGGCAGTGGTTACATTTTCATTACCGCTCGTATCGGATATACTTGTAAATTTCGAATCTTCGAATTCTTCATATTCGGTCATGCCCTCGAAAGATATCTCGCGACGTTGATAATACGATAGTCTGAGATGGGAGAAGTCGTCGATAAAAAAACCCTCACCACTCAGCTCATTTGATAATTCAGCATCTGTGGTTTTTTCTAATATTTTACCGCATTGAAAACTCATTTTATATTTTACTAAACTTATTTTATATTAAATATTACAACTTGAATATATTCGTACACGTTTTATTTACTGTCTACCTGCTGAGATGATTTTGTGAACCACCGACTTTTAAAAAATATTAACAGATTAAATACGAAGATTAAAACAGGCAATAAAAGTAATATATTGTTTACGTAACATGTAAATCATCTTTATTCAATGAAAAGTAATAACAACCATACCATTAGAGGCCACTGTAAACAACTAACTTATTTTAAATATTTATTTATTAGTTTTAAAGTGAAAATAGCATATTTTATCAAATATCAATCAAATATTTCTTATTGTGATAATATTCTAATAGCATATTAATATGAATCTATTACTAAGAAAATAATGTAAAGGTGATTTATTACTGATTTTTACAGTATACGCTATTTACAATTATACGCTGTTGCTACTCATGGTAAACGAAAAAATATTGAATTTTTGTTTATGGAAGTAGGGATTATAAGTGAACGCACAGTGCATCTCTTAATAACAGCGTCCCATAAACACCTACATTCATTCTCAGCGAAAATTCAAGATACACACGCGTTGACCTAGGGACTAAAAAGGGATGCATCGTTATCAGGAATTGGGTGCTGAGTTTCCTTCACTAACCAAACGAACCACACCAATATTATGATGCTCTTGCCTTCAGGTATTTTGAGGGCGTGATCCTTTCCCGGACGAGCCAATTCATTAATCGAACTAGCAAGTCTGTCGTACCGTTATACTTTCATATATACCAACAAGCACAGAATTCATTTGATGGTAAGTGCGGTCTTTGCCATCCATGTTCTTTCTCCTATTCATTATGCAAATACGATAAAAATCCTGACTTGTCATCAGCAATGATATCTCCGATTTCGTTTTACTCATCAAAATAACAATCTGTGGAAGTGTGGTACTTCTGTTGGAGCTGACCTCGTACTACAGATCAAAACAAATAATAAGAATCTTTATTCAAGTAAGTTTATACACTTTAGAAAAGCTAGTCTGTACCTGCGTCAAGGCAGTTACACACGTTAGGCAGATGTGTTATTGAGTACAAGCTGAAGATACTACTGTCCATTAATATCAAACAACATGGTGCAACGCGTTCTATTGGTAAGCATTTCAATATAAATTTATATTGAATAGATATACGAATGCGAGTGCGAATAGAATATTTTATTTCGTTTACGAGCATACCTTTTCAGTAAAAAGTTAAAGATTAAATGAGTTAGCTACATATTTCCACAATTATTCTAATGGGTATGAGATATTTATATAATTTTGTGTTAGTGTAAAAAAGAACAAGATCCAAGATCATATTCCGATTTTCCATTTATTGTTGACTTTTACAATAAACAAATACAATGATTTTTAATTTCTTAATTAATATGGTTTGTCTTTCAAATTAATAATCTGTTATCGATTATTAAGACATCTTATAATGTCAATAATATATTGTCAATTAGAAAAATAATGATAAGTTAAGTATTGTAAATATTTAATTTACCGTTTGCATTTTTAAAATGTTGTTAAAAGTTGTCTGATCGAGTTTGTCATCGTGAAAATTATATTTCCAACGAGTAAATATTTCCGCTGAAAATAGCGGATATCAATAGACAAGATGTAAAAAGCAGTCATTAAAATCAAAACGTGACGTTTTGATTTTTATAAACTACACTTTTGATAAACTACAAAAATTTAATATGCCCAATCTTTTTGAAGATATGAAAACAATATTTATACCATTAGTATCAGCATTTCTACTAACATCGATCCAACTAGCCGATTTCTTGTAACAGTATGAATGTGTAGATTCGAACGGGGATGGAACGCTCTCATAGAATACCAGCTTTAAATAGCAGGATAACGCTACTGTGTTTCATATGGTGAGGGTAGGGCCCAACGAGGCACCACTTTCCATGAGGTGAACTGTGTGCTCGTTTGCCGAATATTAAAAAAATACGCACACACCCTCAACTTGTATAAAAATAAAATTATTCAATCATATACTTGGATAGTTAAAAGTAGTGCGTAGATCTTTAATTATTTGTAACAATTATTACTGAAATCGATTGGATACATGAGTGTTAAAAAAAACTTTATTTACCCAAATGCAATTTTGTTGTAAATAAAATGATTATATATATCTGTTTACATTTCTTTTAGGAATTCTTTGAGTTCTGTTTTTATAAATCTTTAAAATAAACAGAAAATAACTGTTGAAAATCATGGAAAAAAGAATATTTTAATATTGTATAAATTTAATATTGTATGTATATATCAGGTAAATGCAATGTAAGAAAATAGATAATTTGATGATTGAAATTGATATTTCGGACTGAACTTTCCCGTCGTTGTGTTAATTATATTGATTACTTTTCCAAACATATAGAGTAAAAAAGCCATTTCATCAGTGTTTATTCTGTTGAATAATTGTCGTCGGGGTGGCAAATAAAATGCTGTAAAAATAAAATAAAAAGAAATCAAAATAATAAACAATAAAGTCCGTTTTTCAATAAGTTAAGCTTTTGTACATATTTTTCGTTTGTTAACTATTAGTTAAAAAAATTAAATTGTAACTATGTAGACATATACAAAATGAATAAAAAAAGGAAAGATTTTTTTACATGTATGTTAAGTTCTGTTGGTGTCAGACTGGTTCACCGGAATATACTCGCAAGCTAAGAACATGGTAAGTCTGCACTGAGGCGACAAGACGGGAGCCCTTAATACCGATATCGCTTAACATTACAAACCCAGATAACACGCATATGTGCAATTGCATTATTTGAGTAACCAAATAATTACATAACGGCTAGGATGCGGGCTCAAGTTTAAATCCTACTAGCTACATCTAATGATATAGATTTTTTTGAAATTTTTAGTACAACGATTTATCATTTGATAACATGTGGCGATAGGGTCACCCCTTATAATCTTTAAAATATATTAAGTACCAGTGAGGATTAAGAATAATGTGTTATCTCTGTCTATCCCGATCGTGACAGAGAACGTAATTCATTTTATAATAACATGATCCATTATTTATAAAAATTAGTTAATTTTCTGAATCATCCAAGATACAATTTTATCATAATGGGGAATTTTAATCTCGTTCATGAGGATTATGGCCATTGAAAGCATGATGCAGAATGATTCATATTACGTTTTCTATTAAAATTACCGCAAATTCTTACATGTCAAGAGGAAGATAAAAGTATGATAGACTTTACTCTCTAGTTACTGACGTATTCACATGACAATATATATCTTATCAAGATATATCAGATATTTTATTGCTATAAAAGCCATATGTCGTCCAACTATAACACCAATAAGATAAAGTACATTCAGAAATCATGAAGATCGCATTAATTTTTGCATGTATATTTGCTCTTAGTTTTTCGGCGCCTCAGCCGAGAAAGACTTTCCATGAACATGCTGAAGACTTTTTAGATATCATTCTTGATGAGGCCGGTGATGAAATTAGTCATGTTTCCGAGCACTACTTGGAATTCGAAGAGTTCAGGAAATCTCTTGACTACATGGTAACATCCAACTTCAAGGATCTCGTGTACGAAATGGAATCGTTACCGGAATTTAAAGCAGTGAGTACTTGATTTTAGGTATTTATATAATAAATAATTAGATAAATTATGGCCACATAAGTTCACGTTGAATGGTGGTTCTCAATAATAGATTTATATCCAAGGTTCGTACTCGTGAACACACGAAAAGTTGGGTTCATTTCTGGATATGTTTGTGCTAATCTTCGTTTTTTGTCATATCACGTGTAGCTTACTTTGCATTAGTGATCAGGAATGAATGTCTGTGTTTGTTCAAACATTAAGATTACTATAATATACTATAATATATATAGATATCTATATATATATATATAGTAGATATCTATATATATATAGATATCTATATATATATAGATATCTATATATATATATATATATATATATATATATATATATATAGATATCTACTAACTATCAGCATATGGCCGTAGTCAACCAGAAGAATATCAAACCATTACATTTGACTACGCGTTGTTTTTTTGTAATATCTTAACAGTTGTACATTTTGAAGGTAATAGTACTACTTACTCTACAGACAGAATAGTTGAAGTTTGGTCAGTAGTTCGTTGTTCGTCTACCGGTTAGGTAAAAGGACCATGACTTCCCAGACTACCATCGTGAAATAGCAGAATAAAGTTTGGTGATCGTAGGGATTGAGAAACCTAATTACTGATAACGAGTCATTGCATCTAAGTCCACAAAGTTGATAACATTTTGAATCTTTGTTGAGGATGGATGTAGATGTTTACGGGTACGATTTAGGGTCGAATATAAACTTCTTTTTCCTTTCTTTATACTTCCAAAACTTTTTATCGTAAATTAAACAGAAGATAATCATAATTGGTTAAGTACTATGACATAGTGATTATTTATTAGATTTGGGTGGAAAAGAACTCACCAACAATCTCATTATGTAAAAAACCTCTCCTCACTGATTAAGAAAAAACCATCTGGAATAGGACATTCACGTCAAAATAATTTGCTTTCTATGGTGAGTTGTACCTAGGATGGCAATCATTAAGCCATCTGTTAAGCGAGGCAATATAACTAAATATCGGAAAGGCCTTTGACTACCTGTGAAATGTATACAGGAGTATAAGGTTTATGGTTGTAAAATCGTTAGGTTATATGGGCGAAATTGCTTTTTCACTTTCTCGTACCTTTATTTAATATCAACCGATAACTAATTGTTTTATTTAAATTACAGATGATCGACTTTTTGGAGAACCATAAGATCGACATTTTGTATTTCATTGATCGATTAAATGAAATGATCGGTAGGTGATTTTTTTAAATAATATTTTTTTGTATTTATAAATGTTATATACTTAATAAATGTTAATCTATCAACAAGAAGTTAATAAATTATAAATTATTATTTCAGTACTAATTGTAAGTACGTATTTATGCGACAAGTACTTTTTATAAGTTACCTTTTTCACATGGTGAATAAAATAGTATTTTTAACATCATTGCTTTTTTAGAGGAAGTTCAAGATATTACGAAGAGCACTTTACTGCGCACTTCAATTAGCGGCAAAGATATGACCGCGTATATCAACGACTGTATTGCAGTCTTCCCTAAGGACAAACTAACTGCACTCTATGACCAAAAAGTTGAAGAAGATGAAGATTTCAAAGCCGCAATGGAAGATTTAAATAGCGATGAATGGGATCAAATTTGGAACGCTCTTTGGGAAAGCGAAACCTTCCAACAGGAAGCAAAGATTCTTCTCGACAATGGAATCGACTTACAAGCTCTTCTTCTGGAAGCTAAGGCTGTTTTTGGACAGTTTTAATTTAAATATCATATCTTTAATCATGTAAAAACCTTTGCAAGAATAAATAGTCTGACAAATACGTACAATACTGTATCCTTTATCTTTCTAACAATTACATAATATAATACCACAAAGGATGGAAGCAAGATGTAATTAAATTATTCCAGGGATTACAATATGAAAATGGAAATCTTAATTAGTGTTCTAATGTATACGTTAATCAATCTTAAATCGCAAAAAATTACCGTGTGATAGTGTATAGCAGAGTAGATATTTTTAATTGTGACTAACTAAATCTCATAACATTTAAAAATTTTATTTTGTTCAATCGTGCATCGTGATTTCATTAGATGCATTGTTCCTATTGTTTTAATTTAATGTTTACGGTAGTACGTAATGTTGTTTTCTGATCTAATTTATCTGACGTTTGTTCGTGCAACAATCGCTCGGTTGAAACGACGCTCAGTCGTTACCCTGAGAAGTTGTAGACACATTTTCAGTTTCTATTTTTAAACCATTTCACAATACCAACTGGAAGATGAGAAATGAGCTTGTAGTTTCATTATTCTTGTATATCGGACTTTCTTCCGGAAATATAGTTCCCACGAGCATTATAGAGGTGAGTTATTCTCGGATTTTACGATTTTTAAAATATTAAACTTTATATGATGGAAGCAATTGCTATTGAATTTTTCTCACGTTTCTGTTTTTGTTTTTGATATATATTAACTAAATTAGTATATATACTATTATTAATGTTTAACTTTTTTAAATATTTTATGCAATAATTAAGGCGTTATCTTTAAATCTATTTTAATTTCACGGATTTTGCGCATCTATTTAATCTTAGTTAGTGGGATAAAGTATAACTTAGATGTATTTTATAGTATTTAAGGGTTTTATTGAATTTATGAATTATGATTTCTTCTTTATAAATGGCAGGTGCTGCAGGAATCACCATTAGATTGTTATTCCTAATATCATAAAAACATATGTAAATTAACTATTCGGTATCATGCGTTAAAATTTAACAACACAGTATACATTTTTAAAGAGTACTTTTTTGTGACATAAGTAACCGCCAAATAACGACACGTCAGTGTACTCGAAGAAAGCTATTAAGCGAAATACTAAAGCAATGTAGGTATAGACCAGTAATATCAGTCTAGTGCTAATAATAAGGCTTCTCCCAACCAGCACTCCATAAAACGAAGTTTGGCTTCACTTTGTTCAGTTGGTAACAATCGATCGTCTTCTGTATATCACCGTTCTATATAGTAAGAAAATTGCACCCTATTAACGCGCAGTTCCTGTTTAACTATCTGATATTCGGGGTGGTGCAATAACTATCTAAAATATGCTACATAGAAAATGTATGCAAGAAGAGATCTAGGCGCTTTATAAGCGAAATCTGATACTGCGACTTCATTGACGAGGAGCACTGCCTTCTGCAATTAAATCTGGAGTGGCCCATCACGTAGTCCCAACCACTGCAGAGGCTGGGAAAAAGTCATTTGCAGTTTGCAGACTATGAGGATAATTTGTGTGCCAGGTTTCGTTTTATTATCTGTTTTGGTTGTGGCTACGGTGTCCATATGATACTCATGTAGAGCCTTGTAGTAGCTCCTTTTATTTTCATACGGACACCAGGTCGGGGACACTCTGTGCTGAGTCCTGGCAGTTTTCGTTGGCTAAGCATACAGGGGTTAGCCCTTTATTACAAATCATGATATCCGCATGATGTCCACCACCCGCACTCGAATATAAGTAATAATGCATACTAAAGGATATTAAATGCCTTGTCCATCATGCTTCCGCGGCAAGCATAGCCTCCTAATCGACGATCTCGGGTAATGTATTATGTGGATGTTATGATTGTGCAAACTTTCATATCTAATTGTTTTTTGATTTTGATTTGATTTTAATTGTTTGAGTTCATTTGAATTTGACAAAGGTAAATAAGTCGTTAATGATAATACTGCCGTTAGTCATAATAATTTTATTAGTTTAGTTAATCCGTCAGAAGTACCTGACCGAGCGGAGGTTTGGCACTCTCAGGCACCCGCGAGCAGTTGCTTTCGCGCCCAGGGTAACGGTCGAAGCCAAGGCACTCTCTTGGGAACCTTTGTGCTGGTTACCTATGAATAAAAGTCTCGGCTGAGTGCCCTAAGCGCTCCTACAACCCGGTGAAGCTGTAAAAACCCTCGGGCTAATAGATAATCAGACTTAAAAATATATATATGCACGCGTCTTATTTACGCCTGATAAACGGCTATTATTTTCTTTTGTCAAGAGTGAGATAAACTTCGACGCAAACTGTTTCATCGTACCTTCACCTATACGTATGCTTGTTGGCATTCCCAATGATCAATATTAAGACAGGGTTCATGGGCGTTATGTACTCGCATGCGCTCATTATAATATCAGTTTGATAAAAAATAGCCACATTAACAAATAGGTATTTGCACTCAAAACAAATTTGCCGAGGCATGATACTAACACCTAAGAATGGTGCTGAATGCTCGCAATGGCGTAGCAATTTTGTCACATAAATTGTTACACCAATGGGCGTGGGGTTGTCAGAGCCCAACTATCTATTATTATTACGCTTCTTGAAAAGTGATGAGTGTCTGCGTTTTATCTATTCATTACATTTATGCATTTGTTAACAGAGATTGTTGTAATTATCAAACGAAAAAAACACCTTGATGTGTTGTTGTGGTTATAACTTAGGCAACCATAAAGTATGTTGGCATGGTTGCTATGACTGTCACAGTTTGATATTATTTATTTTTAAGTTATTTTTCGTTTTATCTTTATTTATTTCTGAATATATTTTATTTATAATTCTTTACCGACTTTCTTTTTTGCTTGGTACTGCATTTGAATGTTGTGGCACTGATATAAAATCCAATAAAAATTAGCAATTATATTATATATATATATATATAGCCAAGCTGCAAGAGTTGGGGTTGGAAGCTCTCCCTCATCCACCGTACTTGACACACGACCTTGCACCCATTTCGACGATTTCGACTATTACTTTTTCCACAATTTGGACAACTTTTAAGCGGGAAAAAATTCAATTCATGAGAGGCAATACAAAATGCCCTTGAAGAGTTTGTTGCCTCCCGTCCAGCTGATTTTTACAAGAAGGGCATCATTAAATTAGCATTGATGTTTAGCCAAATTGTATCAGACGTCTGACGATTAAAATAGACACTAGTTTAAACAAGGTGGTGTCAACTCAATTGCTTCCTGGTAAATGCATTCCCTTGTCATGATACTGTTAATGGTAATTCACTTTCCATCGTCAAATATATATGATGTGTACACCTATTTACGTATATTTCTTATATACCTTCCGTAAGTAATGTGCAAATTATGTTAAATATTTTAGGTCATCATAATCAATCGTATGAGTGTAATTTCTAAAACTATGATTGGTAAGTGTTATAGATCTAAAATTATAAAACTAATAATGATGAAAATTCTTGAATTGTTTCCGACTTTTAAAGTTCATAATACCTTCAAACAAAAAGTTTTGATCGTCGCTCGAAGTTATCTTTTCCTAGTATTCAACAAACTTGAATGGTATATTATTATTTAGTGGAGCTTTAAAATTATGATATCAATGTCCTTTTGATATTGGAATATAATTTAATCTCTTATATTTACACGAATTTTATTTATTCAATTAAACCACTATAGCATCTTTAGCTAAAGCTTGAATGTGATGTCCCGACTGGGAAAAAACCACGTCCTGTATATAAGGATGACAGGAAATACGATACGTTCCTTGCAAGGGTGCAAGTAGAGCACATTTACAGCAAATTTGGTCATATGATATAGTGTCCGAAACTAGATTATATCTTAATTATTCAAGATTTAAAATCCCAGGTTTCATGTTAAATGTAGCCTAGTAGTTAATTATATGGGAATTTAATTCATCATTTATATATTTTCTGATAGGACAACGATCAGATACTGCTTCAAAATAAAAATATGCTAGAAAAGCCGCTTTTTTTAAGTTCAGGATTCACAACCGTAAATTGTTGTAAGAAAAAAAAACACATTTTAAATTAACAAAGATTCCCAATATATAACTTAGAATTAACCAAATTAACCAAGTTTCAGACAATCGTATGACCAAATTTCACCCAAAAAGTAAAACTTCAAGATGCGGTAAGTATCCATTTTATGGATGAGTCGACTAGTCTATCAGTTTTACGTTTATACAGATAAGCATTTTAAAACTGAAATATTTAACATGATGGTTCTTTTTAAATGGATTCTAATTACCTGCGAGGTTGTTATTTAATTTTAATCTTTCAACAGTTTGTAAAAAGACTGAGATAGTTAGCGTGATATATGATAGCTTGGGCGTGACAAAGTAGTGAGGTGCATCTGATAGTTATTTGCCTGTCGGCGGCGGACGAAGCGCGTGCTTTGTCTCCGCTGTTTAACACGTCGTTAGTTTCAGAGAATGTTCTCTTAGAAAGGGTTTTGTTGTACAAAATATGTTTAATATTTTACATAAACATGTATGATATTAACATTTATTGGGAATAATTTTCTTAAGTAATACCTATTACATGAAAATATTAATGATAAATCTTTAAACAAAATTATTTTAATGATATGAAATGTTATTTGAATACTTTTTATATAAAATGAACCAACAATCAACCTCATTACAATAAATAAAAAAAAACAAGTCAACTCTGCGTTGTTTACATGTCTTATCTTGGGTATCAGAGTTCCAAGTAATATTTTTATTCTACACTGAGGATACAGATCCAGAAGCGCGAAAAGATATGATCCTATCACAATACACTGTGCCTGAATATATACTAGTTTTTTTTACTTAAAAATATTAAATGAATACCTTGATTTCGTCGCATACCATGTTGCAGCAATTAATATGTATAAATAGAAAACAATATATATGTTGGTTTCCGATGATTATATGTGAACCAAACCACAAATCTCTCATTAAATATATCAAATCGAAGTGTAATTATGCGGTTAATAATAAAAAATGTATATAAATGCATGTGTTTGTAAATAGTATATAATAATATAGTCCTGTATTTATTTTCGTTTTATTTTTTTTTCGTTTTCAATTTTTTGTAAGTACACTTCGTTTCTTTTTTCCGATAATACGTCTAATACCAGGCCTGCTAGAAAAGATTTTTATTGTAAAATAAGCAACGCCTTTGTATATACTTTTCTTATCCTAGTATCTATATGTAAATACTTTTTGTTAAATAAAATAAAAAATAACACTGTATCGCATGTTTCTGCGTTATCACGCATTTTCTCTAAGAGTATAAATATATAAAAATTCAATCTTTTTTTTCTTACTTACTCTTATATTCCTTCACTGGGAAGGCACAGCATATGAGATTGACGTCATACTTATCTATGTTAGCTGCATTTATGCAACTGAGAAATATAAGGGCCTTGTTACAGAATACAGGCCTGTATGTAATTCTCATTCCATAACTTCTCACTGAAATCGGTAATGTTTGTTTTACAAAGATAATAAGAAACATATAGACGTATTTACTATCAGATTTATAATACTGTATAATATAATATATTTTATTGAGACGGTCGAACTTATTTTATGGAGACCACCAAATTCCTTATATCCCTATAGATGCTAAACGCAATAAGATTCTCATATTAAAAGGCTGGCGGCAAGAGTAGATTTATATATAGAATGGATACACACAGTTAAAGAAATAAGATAGTTGATTGTTGTAGGCGCGAAGAGAAAGCAAAGCGAGAAGCATTACCTTAGCCAAATAAGATCGTTTATCGTGTTCTCATAGTTCACATTCTGATTTACTGCTATAATTTTTGAACTTCACCTTCAAAGGTGAACACATCCAGTCCTGCTAGTCCTAGGAATGCTGGCATCCTGAACGTGTGTTAGCTATGAGTCAGTCGATTAATGACCCGACTGTCTTCTCCCGTAGAATTCTATGTACGACGTTAGAATGAAACGCTCAATGTGTACGAAATATTGATTATAGAAGAATTATTAGAATCAATCTCAGACGAGGTTGATACTAATAATTGCCATAAATAATAAAGTTTTCTGTACTTAATTGATTAAGAAATATAATTAGACGAGTTTATTAGTATTTAGTTCTGTACAAATTTATATTCTGTAAAACTCAGTAGTATTATCATCATACTTATAAAAACTTGCGTTTTATGGTGTTATTACGATACATAGACCTTGTCGCTCGGTAGCAGCTAGTACCCATTTCAAAAATAAGAAATCCTAGTAAACAATACTATCAATATTTTATAACTGTAATGTAGTGATAGAGTTTATATAATAAAACCACTATTCAAAGGTCACCGAAATTATTAATGATTAAACAATATGTAAACGTAAAATTCGAAAGCATTCGTTGGAAGTAGCGCCAGCAGATTCACTACATCGATAATAATTATGTATATATTTATATATATATTTACTTTTAGATATGTTTGTATTTATAATATGTATATATAATTGTATAAGTATTTAGATGTACTGTATGTTTCTTTTTTCTTTATTATTATTCATCCGTCCCTACCTTGATTTCTCTGAACCCTCCCAAGGTTGATTGGTAGATAATGCCTTAGGCATTAAGTCCGCCTTTGTGCATATGTTAGTTGTACAAAAGTTTATAAATAAATAAAAAATAAATAAAATGCGGTTTATGTTTCTATTCTACACGTATAGTGTATTGGTTTTGGTTGGATCAATGAATATCAGATGTCCGCCATTAATACAAGCACCATAAACATGATCCGACTTCAATTACTACACGACGAAAATACTCCTATACTTTGTTAGTGTTTAATTATTGCGATTATGTATTCAAATTCATCTCACTCAATAAAAGACAATGATACAATTTGTCTTTTAAAAATAAACGTACCTCCACATTAATTATACACGTGATTAAATGAACTGTAGGTTTTTAATGGTAGCTATAAGAGTGAATAATTACATGTAGTGTGTAAACGTTGCCACCACTGCGGGGCGTGGAACGTTTGTAGAGCATATTTTAATTAAAAATATTATAATTTTTTAAATGAGCACACTGCCTTAACGCTTAACCTGTTCAGTTAAGTATGTTACACGTAATTATAATAACAACCACAATAACTTCATTTAAAAATGTTTCTTTGATGTTACCCTTTAGTTTCTGCACTAATAAATAACTATAACACAAATCATAGAAATATACATTGACCTTGGTCGATTAAATTATTTTTAAAAATAATAATTTTAAGTTTTAAAAAACTAAAACAACATTTACAACAAGTATTAAAATATTGTATACTCATAAGTCTACAAAGTTTCAGTTTTTTCAGACGTTTGGAAGTGGGTGAAACGTGTTTTAAAAATTTCATTATATTTATTTTTATAACACATTTATCATTTCATATATATAAGTGAAGGTAATTAAAGCATGTTATAAAAGCATTTCTTTCTATTAATATAAAGAAACATACACCAGTGGATACACAAAAGATGAAATATAATGACAACAAACTTACCCGAACATTCTCTGTTGAAGTAATGTGTTAAAAAATTGAGATAAAGTATTCGCTTTTCTATCGAGGACAGGCGAGTAATTATTGTGCATAGTACTCCTATTCCTTGCCCTAACTATCATAGATTACCCAAAGTATCTCACTAAATATTATCTTCTTCACAACGTAGGAAAATTAAAATCAAATTAAAACTTCGCAGGCGATTTATATGCATTAAAGAATAAAAACTTTGTTTCAACAATTTATGTTAACTTTACAATTTATTACAACGTAAGTTCTCCTACTAAGGAACGTATCTACGCACTACTCTACTCTACCAATTGTCACAGCGGTGTATTAAGATCGAATTAAATTTTGCCAATATATATATCTTCGGTTTTGTATAACTATGTATATTATACACGTAGCAGCCTTATCTTACTTTATGTGAAAGAATGTTGTTATATTCCGTAAAAAAGGAAAGAGTGTAGAGAATCATGACTTACCCAATTTTACCAAAAATTAACTTCCATTACCAACAGAATGCGTACAACAAATATAAACGATACAAATTCTGTGCAACACCTCCCTTTAGATAGCGATCGGAGTCGAGGTTTCGTTTCCTCCTCATGAGGGGCCGGAACATATTATCGCCCCCCTCTGTTGTCGTCGACGCTCTTCGTCCACAGGGGTCGGAGTGGTGCAGCAGCAGTCTTCGCACCAGCTTCACGGCATCGCCGTTGTCTTCCTACTCAGCGGGCGTCCCGCTTGCGAGTCTCATTAGATTTCTTAGAGATCTAAAGGTTTCTGGACCAACAATACTCATCACAAAAAAAAAGAACCTGAACCCAACCTCCACCTAACACAGTAAGATACACGAAAAACAGTTGAAATTTTTTGCGGATTATCACAACATCAATTGTTTTTTATGTATAATTTTTTGGTCATAGGTTTCCGAAAAGTTTCATTTATCTATATGTCAAACAACCATATAGTTCCTCCTCCTCAATCTTTAAATAGAATGAGAATTAGTAGTCCATAGAATTGCACAGGGTTCTTCCGTTATTCTCGTACAGTTCAGGCTATAACTACGCTGGAACGCCCCTCCGGATGATTTCAAGAATGCACATAGTTGACTATTATATATATATATATATTTGTAGATTGATCTTTTTATACATAAATAACATTTTTTTTTTCTATCATCATCACCCAGGGTGGACTGGCAGTGATTGCCACTAGGCATTATGTCCGCCCTTGTATTCTTTATTCAATCTTACTCACCTTCAGCTCACCATATAGTACCGTCTTCTACCGTCTGTAATTTATTAATACAGATATACTGGAAATACTTTCCATGTAAACTTAAATCATTTGGGATTGGCTTGATACAAAACTCAGCAGCGATGACCTTTGACTTTGATTGAACTTTACACTATGAGATTTTAAGTCCGGATTTAATACGTGTTCCGTAGTCAAGGAAAAATTCGTGATGAAACCTACAAACCTAAAAAATAAATTAAAAAAAAATATCAAGAGGACATGTGAAGTCTGCCAATCCGTTGTGGAGCTGCGTGGTGGAGTATGATCCAATATCCGTCGATATATTTTGTGTCAGCCAACCGTGTGAAACAGTTGTGCCACATGTGCAAAAAATGGGCAAAATCGGCACATACACACATTATACGAATACACATCTCTGGGCATCACTGGAGTACTCCAGTACCAGTTGCTTCTATTTGACCACATTTAGTGAACAGTGGCGATATGCAATTCACGTCTAGATACTGGCAATATTGATCCATGAATATAGATCCAAATCACTAATAAAGAGGTAAGAATGCTGCGTCTTCTAGACGTGAACAAGGCAGACCTTACGTTGTACCAGCGATAGTACTTAAATCCTGTGCACGCGAGTTGTATCCTGTTCTGACCATTCGGTTTCTACCGTCTTTTATTGGAATAGTGCCAAAATCTTGGAAGTTTGCAAATATGCAGCGACTGTATACATGACGATCTGCCAGAACAACGACGCGCAAATGAAGCCCTGTATTTTTGGATATGCAGACGATAGCACAGTTGTGGAGGGGTGCTCGATAGTCGAAAATAAATGCAGTCTGAAAGGGAGGCTTTGTTAGAGTATATTACTCTCACATTACAAGCATTCTCCGATTGGGACAATTCCAAATTTATGAGTTGATTACCAATAAAAACCATACATTCAATGCTAAAAGTAGTCAGGTCACTATGTCTCTCTGGAATAAGCTGACTTTCTTCAGTTATTAGGAGTTGATATCTCCTCCAACCTTAATTTAGGGTGGTTCGTTCATTTCATACAATCCATATTTCTGATATCGAAAATAAATTTTATTAAGGCGGATATTCTTTTCATTGCTATCTTTGTTATCCGCCTCGAAAATGTTTAATTTTTTTTAAGGTTTTCAATTGTTTGGGTGGTTTTTTTACGTAATTTTAACCCATTAAACGAACTCAGTTTACCATATTTATTTCGTTCTTTAGGTCGCGTTTTTTCCTCTCATTTTTTTTCTGCTTTACTATCTTAAATTTTCATTCATAAATAATCATAGTTTTATCTCTAGATTTTTCAAATGAATAATATGTTGACATAAGTATAAATGTTCCAGCGAAAGCGAGTGTTACCAGCATTCCAAGCCCGGAAGCTAATTTTATCATACCGCGAGGCACTACTGAATAAAATATGCAATTTTCAAGTTTGTCGAAAGTTAAGGCAAGTTATAAACTTGGAAGATGGAAACTTTTAAAAAATATATGTTCCTATTAGCTATATATATAGATAATTTTCTTTAGGGAGACAAAGAGAAATACAAAATAAAGGGATTACACAGTTAAACTGCGCCAGTGTAAAATAGTATAATACCTTGACTACCGTGTTTCCTTTGTTGAGTGAAAAATACCAGAGATTTTACTATTGGCAGTAATGACTGAGCATTCTGAGCAGAATGGTTATCGAAAAGGAATGAGAATGTTATGGACGGGAGGAATCAGTTACTATCAGGTGAATTAAGTGTAAAAAAAATCCCGAATTATCCAAAAAAAAAACTAACAAATGTTATATTAAAAATATACATGCGCCTTGGCAGAGGTCAAGGTGGCAAAAAAATGTGATCTACGTACAAATAACCAGATCAATATGATTGTATAAAATTATTAATGGAAGATTAGAATTGAATGTCCACTACATGTAGTGGGTGTGACGTAATCTTTCTCCGGTCTACCGGAATACGCTTATACTACATAGATTGTAGAAGTTAATTGCTACTTTGGTCATTAATATTTTGAATCTATCCAGTTAAACTTTATTACATTTTGTATGTTGCTTGAAGCGTCAATAGCCTAGGTTTACGGTACGGTCTGCGAAACTTAGGATCGTAGGTTCGAATCCACCATTCAACTATTGTCGTGAACCATCTCCTAACACAAGCATTTTCAGCTTAGTTGGAGTGGTTAACCAGAATGTTAGTAATTTTTACTGCAACGCTAGTATTCCTTTGAAAAAAAAAGCTCACAACTTCTAAAGATAAGCACAAATTATTTCACAAAATGTCCAAATGGGTGAAAATAATAAACAAATATGCTTTTTCTTCCAAAATAAGCTGAGTTAAAAAAGTTTGGTACCAAAATGATATTAAGTAATAAAATAACAAGCATAATTCAAAAGAAGACGATCCTTTCTATATGTTTCGTGTCCGTTGCAGAATGAATATCAGTCCAGTGCTAGATTAGATGGACAGGTCCATTTGCAGTTTTACAATTTTCCACTATGTTGTACTAAAATTATAATAGAGTTGTTAACTAGTTTTTCTATTTAGACGAATTACTTTGGAATCTGTTTCAAGAAAATGAAAAATTCTCTCTTACTTTTTATTTTAGCTTTTTAAGTATGATCAATAAGCTTCAAATAAGACTTCATTATTTTATAAGCTCCGTTGTTCAACTTTAATTTTAGATAGAGGATGCTATGAGTAAGTCCTTTTTTATTGTGGTTCAGTTCAGTTTGTTATATTATTAGTTAATATCGTCTAAACAAAAAAAAATATAAATATATTATTATTCATTACTATCTTTTTCTCTATCTGCTACCTAATTATCTTATAATATAGTTCTAAACTATACATATATTTATATATATATAGCGCATTTTGTGGTAGACGTGTGGACTAGCTGCATCTGTAGCGCTGTATGTTGCTGGTGATAGAGACAAAAGAATTCCAGAAAACATTCACGGAATGGGTTAAGGAGTAAAATTAAAAATTTAATGAAATAGAAATCAAAATTATTTTTCCTTTTCTATATATTCATATTCTATTTCTATATAGTATATATGCTTATTTATACTTAAAAAATTGTCCTTGTCTGAAAAAAAAAACGCCGAATTTGCGTACTTCATCGCTGGTTAATATTCTTCTAACGAAGTTCTTTTTTGATTTTTGGGAACAGGTGATAATCGCTGAGAGCCAGGTCTTGACTATAAGGTACATGAATAAAAATATCGAAGCCCACCTTATGCAGAACAGCCAGCGCAACACGACTCTTTGGAACGGGAGCATGGTCGTGAAGAAACAAGACACCTTTCGTTAGTTTTCTACTTCTTTAACTTTTCAACAATTGATGCGTAGTATTCTACGGCTATAGAAACACGTTTATCTTTGTTATTAATTTATAGCATTCTCCCTGAGTCCCAAAAGGCAGTGAAAATGAGTTTTCCGGCCGACAGTGACACTTTAACTTCCCTTTAAAGGCCCCAAAAATGATGACATTTCTTCCATTATGGTATTCATTTGGTAGACTTTACTTGCTTGATGACGACGCGGTACTCGAATTTTTCAATATTTCACACTTTCTTCCCCATAGATTTGCTTGGTCGACGTTAGTTCAAAGACTTACGACACAATTATGTTAAAACTTCACATTTATATTAATTATGAGTCGCTGAACACGTTACGACCTAAAAGAGAAAGTAAGTAAGTAAACCTAAAAATCTAGTTCGCGGATCCTGGATCCATCAATTGTGCGTTGTTTTCGATTATGTTTAAGAGGACATACGGTGACAGGAGATTGGTGGGTTGTTTGCTGGTATATTGAAGAAACTAAATAAATACTACACAGTACAAAAACAGCCTAAATATATAAAAACCAAATTATAAATCTGGAAATAAACCTTCTCCTTGACGATGTTGGAGCATAGTTGCGGCTTCAAATTCTTTGAAATTATTTATTTATTTCTCTGACATGCAGGTTTCCTCATGATGTTTTCCTTCACCGCCTAGTATATCATAAATACATCATAAAATCAGGTTGTTACATTATACACCCAAAAGTTTAAGCACAAAAATGTATATCGAATATTGTCAAAAACCAATGACATTATAATATATAATTTAATTTAACCATCATTAAAATTTGTTTACAATGTTTTCACCTACAATAGATATAAATTGCATGTCGCATTTATAAAGTTGAAACAGTTTCCTTTTAAAAATGAAAGACATTTTATCGTTAGATTTAAATCCACAATGAGAAAAGCAAAAGATATTTTTCTCTTTTCGGAAAACGCGCAAATTCCCTTAAAATTTTACATAGCCATAACGTAATCATAATTCAGAGGTAATGAATTACTTACACTCCTGCATAGCTTAACACTTTAAATTTTGAGTTATTAAAGTCATCGTATATATTTTGCTATATGGGTACAACTTTCAGGGATATTCTTGAGATAGAGAAGTAATTTTAGACAAGGCAATTTAAACCCTAATTTTGTGAAATGGTGGCTTTCCGAACGTGTGTAAAGCTACGGATGTGGTCGCTTAATTGACGACTCGACTGTCGCCTTCTGTGGAATCCAATGAACGTCATTAGAGAGAAACCCTCTTCTACCTTTATGCAACAGTCACGTTCGATAGTACTTACTGTCGTATTGCAATATCCATAGTAGGATTTATTTAGTAAGAAAATGAAATGTACTCTTTTTCTGTTTAAGTTAATAATTATAAATAATTATTATATTTTCCTGGTCGATTTCGATCACGGTGATATCTTGAGGTTATGTCTAGATCAAATGCGCAGGATAAATTATAGTGCTGCAAGAGTTTATACGAACGCAGATGCACCCATTAGTCATCCAGATTTTTATTCCGATTTAATGAATATAAGATCGAAATATAATAAGATCGAAGGAATGTCAAAGACACTGGACATACATATAATACTGGGTGACCCGAAAACAAACAATTTACAAAACAAAAATTCGATTACCAGCCGATTATATATAAATATATAATCGGCTGGTAATCGAACCACGACGCCTTTTTAGCCCTACGCCCAGAAATTTAATAATACAATGCTATTTAATAGATATTTTGTATCCATTGAAATATTATATATTTAGAGAGCCGCTAGTTAGTGTCTAAGCACTTATTTCCCGGCATCCGGTTATATATGGTTATTGTAAGGATTTTGAAGAGAAAGGCACCAAGGCTCAGTATTTGCTACCCTTCTTTTTATACATTGCAATTGAATTGGGAAACGGTTGCCTCACGTTTCAACAACTGGTTTTGGCCCATTAAAATTAACTTATGCACCGCCGATTAGATCACGTGAACTGTTTGACATTACCTTCCTTATAAGCTTAGCTAACCTATATTGATCTCTATTCTTAAATATAATAATACAATTTTCATGTACTCTCTCACTTATTATTAGTATAACTGAATTATTATAAGTAATATAAATTATTTGTATTCAATAAGCACAACATTTTGAGCTTTTAAATAAACAACACATTATTCTTGAAGATCAATAGCCATATAATGAAGACTACCCGAAGCCCGAACATCGCACACCACGGTTTTCTATTGAATTGTACAGCTTTAAGGGTAAATATTTATTTTGTTACCCTTAATCATAATCAAATCTTTATCATAATATTTTACTCAAGATCTCACTAAATCAAACGAGCTCATACTGGATTAACTTACTATTAGCCATTGAACAGACCCCTATCAACCAAACTTAATACCTTAATTATCATACGAGTTTGATGATACTATATGGTTGTATTAACACTAGAATTGCATAAGCTTGTGAAGTTTAAAATTGATACAACTGTTAGAGGTATATGAAACGTATAAAAACGTGTTTACAATAACTGTACCTCGTCCTCGTCATTAGTATTTAAAGACATCATTAAGTGCGTGGTTTTATTAAATGATGGCTATAAAAATGAATAGTCGCATCTAGTGTGTAAATTTTGCCACCCGTGCAGGGTAAGTATTTAACAACTTCAGGTTAAATTATAATTTTTTGACAAACAGCAGTAATAGTATTTAAATCTATATAATTTTTTAGGATCTGGTGTAGGACTATGTTGAAATAAACTTATGATAACTATTGATTATAACAAAAAGCTACGTGTAAAGGGGATTTTTTATTACTAATTATGAGAACATTTTTGTTAATAATAGAAAACTACAGTTATAATTTGGTATTTTAAAGAAAATCGCTAGCACTGCCTGGGCTGACTAGCTTTTACTGGAATGTACCTCCATCTATAATTGCCATTTTTCTTTCGCTAATCTGAGAGACAAACGAGCACTTAGTTCAAGTGATGGTCGACTAGGAATCATAATGCAGATGCATTGTCACACCATAGGACGTAAGAGATAAGTAATTCTCCGGTCTCCGGTTCTTTTTTAATCAGATGAAAGTAACATTAAAATTCTATTTTACGCTTATATTCCGAAAACTACGTTATACCTTAGTCTTAACGACCTATTTGTGATATCGCTAGGTCATAACTGCTTTGTGCTATACCACATAAAATTTATTTATTCATATTGAATTTGGAAATTTAAATAACAGTTAGAAGCTAAAGAATTGTTAAGCTATCATAAATATGAGATAAAAACTGGGAAAGCAATCCAAATTAATTTTTATTTTGATTGCTTTCCCAGGGACACAACTATGAATGAGAATACACTAAACTTTGGGGAATGCCAAAAGGCATTAAGTCCCCCTATGTTCCCCCTTTTTTAGGTAAGGTGTTTGAAATTGAAGATTAAATACTTAAATAAATAAGATACTAGTAGCCAACTAAAAATCGGTCAGATTGTTACTCCCCATCTAGTGTCGTTATAAATAATTTATAATAAATAATAAATTTATAATTGCTGCGCGTGTTGGGTTTATTACAATGTTTTATTTTTACTTTCAGTCTTAAGGTGTCTAGGGATTATAATATAATAAATATCTTTTACTTTGTATTTAAACTAACAAACCTTTAAAGGGAGCAAACGTCAAGGAAATATATGGTATTAAAACTGACTTCTATTATTCGAAGCACGTAGTTTGTTCATAATAACTACTACGCGATCTCAAATAAAAATGATATAACTCCTCGTACCTCGTTAAACGGTGAATGCAATAAATTTCCAATAAGATTTCATTATTATACCATCTTCTGTACCTTTCACTTGACAGACAGAGATAGACAGAGAGGCGATATAAGGGGTGAATGTAATGACTACATTGTATAATAGACACTTGTGTTCAAATCAGGACGGTTTGTCGCGCTCTCGTCAAACGTATGAATAAAATGGAAAGGATTCAATTCATTATCCTTTACCTTTATGAAAATATGTTGCATCGTCAGGAGGTTAAGCTAAAGTCTGTTAGTTTCAAGATTTATAATATTATCATAGATAGATAATAGTTTATATTTAATTAGCTAATTAAATTAAATTTCAGTCAGTGTTCTCTCACAAAATTATATGGAAAGAGAAACAAAAAGTTGTAAACTGGCGTGAATTATTTAAAACTGCTAAATTACTTCAGTTTTAAGGTTCTGTCATGCAAACTCTTTAAAGATTCGGCCTATTCTGATAACAGGATATAAATGAAACCGTCCTGCACTAAGCCGCCAGTTAGTTTTTCTTCCGGCTTTCGAGTTCAAAGTATAGCCGGGTAACAGTATAACGAAAGGCCTATCCGGACTCACTTGGTAGTTATCTCAGACTCAATGGGAATCAAATGGGTCTGAGGAAATGAGTCCATGGTAACCGCGATGTCGGTGGTTCCACGGACTAATTCAGTGGTCTTTCAGATTCATACGGCTGTTATCTCGCATTCACTCAGATTATCGGTTATCTCTTGTTGACATTTCGCTCTCCGCGTAGAGAGAACAATGTCCAAGCTCCCGTGCCCGCTACCGGGGGCGATCCGGGTTGCGTAAGCTGTGTAAGATTTTCGAATAATTGTGTTTTCTAAAAAAATATGTGTTGATATACATTAATATACTAGTAAATTTCTTATTTGTGATATATTTAATATATCATGTAGCCTTTATAAAATGATTACGGATTCTTAATCATAAAACTTATGTAGTATTTATAGATACGTCTGTCTACATTTTCATAATTTGAACTGCACGATTAACGTCTGCGTATTGCATATTTATTGCTAACTATCATATTTGTAGACCATTCTACTCTCTGTATTACATGGGCCCCGTTTGTTGTCTACAGTTAAGCTTCAACGTCCTAAATTGTACAGCAGCTTAATGCTCTACACTTTGTGTGATAAGTGAAGGAGACCGGAAATCCAATTACTGGTGTTACCAGGCATTGCAGTTTAATCATTAGGATTTGGATTTAAGCTTTATAAACATGGACCATGTTGATGGTCCTTATCAAGGTTAAATGCTTTGTATAAAGCACTCAGAATCAAGATAAGTTTGTGTTCGTTGATCATGACATTAAAAATTAAAACGAGCTAATAAATAATAATGAAGTTGTATTATAGTTTGATTACGGTAATTTATAAGATCTAATACGTTAAAAGCGAGAACAATTTTTCGCTTCTCTTTAATTGAATATTGAATTTTACAAAATACGACAGAGACTTGCTTATAATTTCTTTACCGTAATTTCTGTCTATATATGTTGTTTCTACTATTCATAAGTTGAATTAAGTTACATGAAGATAAGCCTATAAGTTGAAGTAGTAGAGTCAAGTAGCAGGTTGTTTCTAGATGGTGCATGAATGGGTCGGCTCCTAGGTGCCGAAACACGCCCTCACATAATATTACCTTAAATGGCATCGTAATGCTTTTGCATTTTGTATGGTGATGGATTATTACATCCAGGGATTCAATTATTGGTAACGAGGTATTCCATTTCAGACTATGACCAGACAACGGATGGGTTTCTTAAGTCTTAGTTTAGGCTAGATGCTTATGAATGCAGTATCCACTTACCATCTTATAGCTTGATTGCCACCCTTAAAAATATAAAAAAAAGATAAAACCTACCCAAAAATTGATTTATTATAGTTTTAGGCAATAGAAATTTTTGTAAAGCAATACTTTTTCGGCAATAAATATACAAGAAGCAATAAGTTTACATGCCAGGTCTTTATGTTAAAGTAATAAAATTGCTTATGATAGATGTACTCTTAGATGTAGCAGTCATTAACCTTCAGGTGAACTGTGTGTTCAATTTTTATTCAACACTAAGTATTGAATTGTTTTGTATTATTTAATATATGATTGTTTTGTCTTTTTGAATGTATTTTCTTTAGAGTGAATGTGTCCTTATCTAAGAGTTTAAGACAAGTTTTGTATCTATATTTTTTTTATTAAAAAAAAAATAATTTAATAATATGAATGTCATATCATTTTAAAGGTTAAACCTTCACCATTAATCTACTATATTTTAAAAATTTGCGAGCAACAGATTTATGCGAGAATATTTTGACCGCATGCGTAAGACGTGAGTCGATTTTTTTCTCACAAGTGTAGTTATATGTCACTGAAGCTATGCCTTCACTGTCCTTACGAAACATACCGAATGTTTCGCATCGTCTGTGAAAGAAACCGTTATCTACTTACCGGGGCACCAAGGCCACAGAAATGACAATGCAACTATCTCTTGACCAAGGAAGCATGGGTTCGTCTAAGGGATAGAAACATCACTTAACATATTGATTTTGGGGGCTTTAGGTATAGATGTCTTCTTAAATTCACATCTATCCGTCAATCTTTTTAATATTAAATAATGACCTACATAAAATTATCTATCAATAGCTCACCGGAAATTATGAAAAGTTCTGAAAAATCATTCTCCTACAGATAATTTCCTTGTTGAATAGTCACAGCGCATTAAACAAAAACGCAGAAGAGACAAAAACACATAATTATTGAAGCTAGTGATTTCCCCCGGGTTCGCTGAGCACGGCCTAGAGCTCTCTTTAAAATATTTTATTAATATTTGTTACAAGCTCTTCATTCATTTCTTTTAATTTATAACTGAGACTTTTCGATTTTATTAACAGAACATTTCTACATTTCTATGAACATTTTCAATATTCATTTTTATTTTTACTCGCGACTTTGTATGTTGACTAAGTATGCTTAAAATATGCTTTGTTGGAATTCCTTATTTATATTATAAATATGAAGCGTAAGTATTTATGGGTTATGTTTATTTTTTTTCGTTTTCATTATACATGTCAACATATGTAAATATTATTGGTTTAACTTAATTTAATTAACATGTATCGTGGAGAGAAATAAAGAAATTATTATTATTATCTATCTCAATGAAATTCAAACTTCCAGATGGGATAAATTCGAACAGCCAATCATGGTATATTTTTTTCGTATTGCAATACCAATAATATAATACTGAAAATTCCATACGAACCCAAAAACAGATTTTAGCGTGATTTGTATAGCCGCAAATATTACAACTGGTTAACCATATAGCGTAAGAAATATATAATATACCTAACATTTTTATTAAAAGATCCATTAAAATCTGGTCATCGTAATTTAAATTTTGATCTTTATCTTCTTTGAGTGTTCTTAAATTCTATTCTAATTTATTTATTTTCTTTATACCTCAATAAATAAACACTCTCAACTATATTTTTGCCGGGTAGGTAGAAGTTAAAAATCCGGTACGCACTATTGATTACGGTTAGAGGATTGAACTGTGAATGAAAAGGAACGGTGGTTGTCTTTTATGTACAAAATGCCAAAACTTTAGATTCCCTTAATTCACATTTAGGTTATATCTAAAATGAATCTACAGGTATGATTGATGATTATCTTTTTTCATAGTACATAATATAAGAACAATTAAGGAGCACATACAAAGCCCAACTGTGTTAAATTTTAAATTTGTTTGTATAGTTAAGATGAAAGTAATAACTTGTTAGGATTAACACTTTATAAAAAATAAAATGGTTTAACTATGTATATAAATATTATCATCTTTCATTGCTTCAGACTATTGGTAAAACAGAACCGTTAAATATATGAAAATAAAATATATATTGTACAAATAAATACTATAAGAATAATCTAAAAGTGTAAATTGGGTTTGGCAATTATTTGTTTTTGTTTTAAATCATTTTGTACAAACAAACTCAATTTATCAATCGTAATTTTTTTATTTATCTGTTTGTACAAAACGATATTATATAGATATATAATTTACAAAGACAGAATGTCTTTTCATTTTATTAATATGCGGTAGAATATTAAACTTAAAGAGGCTTGGAATCAAATTAGAAATAAAAAAACGATGGAGTATTTGTTACTAAATGACTATTAAGTTATGATTTAATTCAATATTATTACGGAAATAAAGTCAAACTATTAAACCGTTCAATATTTTTTTGTGATAGCGTGATGACTTTATTACAAACAAATATCAAAAGATTTGGAAGGATCCCCGTGATCTATTTCTTTTATTAAACCTGCATCTCAATCTATTTGAATATTTAATAAAAAAAAACTATTATACGTGTTTATTTAAATATCATTACATCTTATTTATATTTATCACATTTTTATGGATGCTTGAACAAACATAGAGCAGATGTTCGTCCGAACACTAAGTAGGAATTTGTTTTCAAATCGGATATTAAATAAATAAAAATTAAATAAATTGAAATGAAATTAAATATGCCTGCTACTTAGCTCTATACATGACAATACTGACAATAGCGACCGAAACCCAAAGCAACATTGTATTGGAAATTTCATTAACGATATTCGAATGTTCAGACAGACAAGGTTTCCGAAAATTATTGTTTTGTTTTTGTATCGAAAGTATAATGCGATTTAATTAAAACTAAATAATATGTTCAGAAAAAATCATACTATAGATATATTTTAATTTATATATATACTCGTATACTGATAGATTCAAATCATTTGAATACATAGTATAATGCTATTATTATATTTGTATTCAATTATTATATAAATTCTATTCTATGTAAAAATTCTATATATATTTATGCCATTTACGTAATACATGTAATATGTAAATAGCATATTAAATATGATGTTAACGATTACTGTAGTTTATTGATACGCACAAACATCATCAATTATGAGTCAAAATGAAGACGAAGCATTTTCTTCACCCGAGAAATAAAATGGAATACATCGTTATTGAGCTGCTGTTTCTGTTACACACTAGATGCTACAGAAAGCTGCAATACGTTGCTATTTAATACTCGCATTTTCTTAGTATAATCTATTTATAGAACAAAGATATAACAAATCGAGAAGATTTAGAGTAAGTATTCATGTATTATTAAGTCAAAGCAAACTAGTGAATATTGTCTGTTTGATCTCTCACACATCACTGATTTACCGTGACATATCAAGTACAAATGAGATATTAAAGGTACATTTTACCTTACTAAGATAAAATCAATTTTATTTTATACTAGAAACCAGGAAGGGCTTACCTTTCTGTTATAACTTATCTGAAACGAGTAAAAGCCACTGTATCGTTTACGGAAACGCGGAAAATCAAATATACCGTATCTTTTAGATATCCAAAGGGGATGGATAACAACAAACAACGATCACGAGATGTCTACTTTTGTCCCGTTTTGCTTCGCTCCTTAAGGGCCTTTTACGATCGCGAAAAACACTATATAATATTGAAAATTTCTTCCACCGGGACTTTCACTATAAGGCTTTCAATTGAACTGTCAAAGGAGTAAGCCAGGAACAGAAGTTCGTATGGCGCTAAACTTTCCTAACGTATCTTTATTTATGAATGTAATAACACGCCGTTGTCCATAATGATTTTCGTTGTAAATTCACGTCGGAAACAAATTCCATTATGAAAATAAAAGGACCAAAAATCTTTTTATTTATGATTAGAATTCTTTTTAATAGAACATTTCTTTGATATTAGGACCTAATTTTTATATTCATTGTAATATATATTAATATTTGTTGGAGTGTTCATTTGTTTTATTTTATCTTAACAGGACCAAGATAAGGCATGGCATATACATTACATTAGTTGTACATAAAATAAAATATTTTTTCTACAATCAAATACTCACATATACAGCTTTGTCACAGAGCTATGAAACGCATTACATTTCTATAATCGAGCCGTCAGTTCTGAACTAACTCTGAAAACTACATAAAATCAAAACTATCCTATATATAGTAGTTTTCTTATCTATTAGAAATGAGTTGACATAATTTCTAAAAACATTAGGCCTTGAATCTGTGTCCTCAAAATAGTCAATATCTTAGTTCATAATTATCAGTGAACTGGTAAACAATGGCCTCATTCACAAATAGAAACGATGCGTGATTCTGAGTAACCGTAACTCCCCAAATTTACATATGTATTAGTTGGTTTTTCAATAATACCGTCAATGTACAGATATTGCTTAGTTGCAGTTTATATATTAGATTATATCAGTTATATAAGTTATAATAATGACAGTGGTAGAGCTACACGGTACTTTGTTTGTATCTGCAGAATGAATGGGTCAGCTTAACCGGGGTAGTACCACGCCCTCATAGAATACCAGAGTGAAATAGTAGCATAATGTTGCTGTGTTTCGTCTGGTGAGTGCAGGTGTATTATGATTCCTTGTCAAGGATGAATATAGATGTTATGGGCCGCAGGAATCATTTATAATCAGGTGAACTGTGTGCTCGTTTGTTATTATTAATTTAATAGAAATAAAAATAACCTATAGATCTAAAGACGACAAGATAAACTCGGACTAAAGGGTCTGCAGGTGCATAACACGTCTACTCCAATGAGTAAAGTAGTAGTCAGATATTACTTGTAAAATTAATTAGTCATTCGTGACATCGAAGCGACGAACGTGAATTTTTGGTGATGCAAATTGATTGCTGATGACAGATCTAAATAACACAACTCTAACTCATTGTTAAGGTTATTTCACTCTTCATAACGCGTTCACCTCAGTTTTCTTGTAACGTAACATTTCGTTTTTGTAATTATAAAAGTAAATCAAATTATGTATCTAATATTCTTACAAAATAGATAATCACTACATCTTGCCATTATTAATAACTTAAAAACCGTTTATTGCGTAAATAACAGCCTCGGCTTGGAATCCAAATATGTTACCCTCGTAAGCTCTCTAATAAGCAAGAATATGATTCTTGTGGCACATGCCACGTACATCGGACGATTCACGCTAAGGGAACATGATATTGAGGTCCTAGATGAAATGCTTTCTTACCAAGTACTACGTTTCCGGTTACTGAGTTATTTCATTCACTGTACGAAATATAGCAGCGATATTTGCTATTTTACTCCGCTGTTCTATCATGCCAAGTTCCTTCTGACTCTATACCTGAACCGACTAAGATACCACCGGTATCGATATTAACCAGCAGTATATTGTTATCCATTGTAGAGATTCATTTTAAACTGGTCCTTACGAACTTATTAATCACCTAAATCACTTAGATTTTCTTTTGCAAGTTTTCTATATCGTATTCATCTTCATGAAGAAAACCTCTATAAAATCCTAAAGCCGGAATCAAAATAGACGATAGATATAAGAACGCATTTATCCCTATCTCAAGTTCACTTGCACAAACATTTTTACAACCTCACCAAAATGGAACATTGGCAGTTAGATATTATTCTCTTCGTATCGCTTAAATAAATCGCCATACAAGCGGTAAGTCGAAAAATCGATATTCCTATCCCCAATAAAGGTGGAACAATCTCAACAATATCGACATCGTCCGATTACGGATTAGGCAACTCACCCGTACTCCCAGATTTACATAATAAGGATACTGCCTTTAAAAAAGATCGGGCTTCCAGCATTTATTAGCATATAGATTGTTTACTATAAGGCAACACAATCAATCAAGCGAAATTAGACGTTAAATTGAGGGATTTTAATCATTTGTATTACAACTTTCTTTTAAAGATTTTCTTAATTAGCTCAGAAGCGTTATAAACCCATTCAAGTTATGATATTATTACAAAAGATTAAATGTTATGTATTTCGTATTATAATGTACTACATTAGAGGTAACGATGACAGAATTTGCATGTCTGTTCTTAAGAGATGTTAGGTAACGTTTAGTCTAATATATATTTAGATTTGTGAGTTTGAAAGCACGAAGCCTTGGAAGAAACTTTAGGCCGTCGGTGTTAGTTTGGTTCACAAGATACGAATACAGTGGAGAAGACACACTCATTAATTACACTACCTCAGTTTATATTGATGACGATCGTTAATGAGTGGTGCGGTGCGTATGGGGTTCGTATTCTAGCCACAATCAATATTTATTAGATATAATTTTTTTTTTCGGCAAGCATTAAGACTTTTGTAAGCTACTTCGCTATTTTTTTGATCTATTTCACTTTGCCTTTATATTGGGCAGATAGACAGTTTGCAAATTATTGCCTTCGAGGAGTAAGAAACTTTTAGCACAATATATATATATATATATATATATATTAAGTTGATTTTAATAGCTTTACGACGTTAGGCAACAAAACGTAGTTCAATGGCACAAAAGACCACGATTTTCTTTATCGGCTGACAGTTATCCCGTGTAATTAGTAATAGCATTAAAACGGACTTTATAACTTTTTTATTTGAATTAAAACAGAAGTAAATAACCGCTTATTTAATGTCAACATACATACATACAATATTTATTCTTAGTAGAATAGTAGAATAATTAAAAGACACAATATTTTTTATAACATAGGAGGAGCAAACGAGCACAGCCCACACCTGATGTCTGCGGTCCATGAAATGTATATCCATCCGTAACAAATTTCCAAGAAGCACATGTGTTGCCACTTCTGAGGTTCGAGGAAGGATGCCTCATTAAAAGTAATACGGTCCCCGGACAACTACACAGTGCTACGTGTGCTACGTTTTGTGCTACTGCAAAAAACGTAGCACACGTAGCATTCTATTGCGGATACGTCGGTCGGGGAAGGGCTATGCTTTCACAAAATACCAGCGCTACTGTGTTTACAGTATGCTGTGAATGAAAGAAACAGAACACTGGTTACAAAGCATTCCATACTGAAGCTAATTTAGTGTTCGGAACGACAAGCCGTTAATGTTTTCTTAATAATGTATCAGCTTTTCGCTTGCTGAAAACAAAAAAACGAATTATGAAGGAATATATATTTTATTATAGGTGATGTAGTAAACGTATAGACAACGAATCTGAATTATAATCCTAAAAAATCTAAAATATGATGGTTGATAGAAGAAAGATAGAAAACCACACGTTTACTCTTATTTTCCTCAATTCTTATACAATATTATACATAAAACATCTTATACATAAAACATCTTATTTAAAATAAAATAAAAACTACTATGAAACAACAGGCGAAATGTATGCAGTTTTTCCAGATTACGTAATTTGCTTTGCCTGGCGCTGTAACTGTCTTCCCAAATTCTCCTACAAAAGTTGGCGCGTAATAAAAATAAACCTAATATAAACTTTGACTTGGCAAGCAACAAAGAAAAGTCAAGTTTCACGGCAGATTGTTTTCGTAGCACAAAGGGCTAAATGAACACGAAAAAATGATAACATAGAACAAACAAACTTCTTTAAAAAAGAGAGGTGACCCAGCAATGCGATTTCTCTAGTTTATAATTAAAAAGTAACTTTCTAGACTACATTTGCCCCTTGTCTTTGTCTTCGCCGTGAACACATTTTCTTTTGACATAGTGTTTGTAATATACTTCCTGATGTATGTTATATAATGACGATTTATTTTACATTATTCATATGTTTATTTCCACACAAAAATACGTACATTTTATTATAAGGTGGGCTTGATGATGCCAAAGGGCCAATCTCTCAGCTTACTTTTGTATTGAATATATTGCAGGTGAAATATATATATGTATAGATGTACATATATATATATACCTAGACCGGCCATAAGTTCTGTTGAATAATGAAAATGCATTTTTTTTAATGAAGTAATGTAATTATTAAAATTTATACCTACATATTTATTAGTCAGTCAGTAAAAAATAAAAAAATATTCTATTCGAAATGGCCACCTTTGGCTTTTATGCCCTTTTAGGCCTTTAATCTGTTTGGCCAAGAAACCATGGATTTACGCACTGTTTCCGAGGGAAATTTCGCCACTGCTTGCTACAAAGACTTTTAAGAGACTCAATGTCACCGTGTCGTTTAGAGCAGGACATGTCCCATGGCTAGATGAGGGCCAGTCTTCAGCTCTTATAAAGTCCGGAACAAGCCAGGCTTGGGTAGTTCGTGTCTTGAGACCAGGTGCAGAGTCCTGCTGGAAAGTACATGGTATATTTTTTTAAAAAGTGTATTGCTGAGAGGTTTCACAACATGATCCAAGACTGTATCTTGATACACTTTGGTTGAAGTTTTCACTCCTTTTTCACAAAAATGTAGTTTTGTGACTCCTTGATAAGACACGCCCTACCAAACCACCACTGACACAGGATGATGATCACATTGTACCTTTCCGACCACTTGAGCAGCTTCTTTAGAACTGTGAGCGTACACTTTATCATTTTGTTTATTGTAGTGTTCTTCAATCGTGAATTTTTTTCGTCGGTAAATAGGATATTTCTATGCCTTTACAGAAGGCGTTTTCATCGATCCACTCTCTTTGATTGTAAAGATTTATTTAGGGCATGTCCTGTATATCGACGATAAGCACCGACCTTCATGAGGTCTTGTTTTATAATACGCGACAGAGTCCTAGCGAGAATCTTCATTTCTCGTGATAAGATTTTTTGCTTCCTAAAGGAGTTTCGACGAATTCTGGCTTTAACAGCATTAACAGCCTTTGTAGTTATATTATTACCGATTATAATTAACTATTAATTGAATATCTTTTTAATACCGTTATTCGCGAGGCTATTTTAAAACATTGCAATTTTAATAGAGAAGTCGGCTGTCTGTCACCACGAGCTTCGGTATTTACAATTAATAAAATTCAATGCCAAGCCAAAGACACCACGGAGAGATCTCAATATACTATAAGTTGATTGGACCAAATTTTAATAGAAAAAGCTGATGGTAGTACAGACGATGGGACATCAGTTTCACCTTTGAGGTCTTCAATTAAAATGTTAAATTAGTGGAATGTGCGGACGCGATATCGCAGTGAAGGATGTTTTTATTATTTAACGGCAAAACTCAGTCGTTTCTGGTGTTCCGTCAAATATTGCAATATTCATCAAGTCTAAAGCTTCCGAACCCTCAAATGGACATACAAAAGGTTTGGCACTTGGCTCATTCTAATGTAATGATTTTGGCAAATGCCTAATACAGTACGAATTTGCTGACAAGTAATTTATTAACAGTTTCAATCAGTTGTCGTACCAATATTGGATTCTATAACCGCAGTCTCCGGCTGACTTCACTTAAATCGTCATGTCGACGATCATGTCTACGTACAAGTTCCCCGAACCCACGAATACCCAGAGATGCGACTCTCATGTTGACTTTACCCATAGCGAAAATCCAAAAAAATTATTGAGCGAAAACTTTGCAGGAGTTAAATTTATTGTAATAGAGACACACAATTTTCTAAATATTATAAAGGATTGCTCTTTTTTATTGTAAGTGGCCAGTTCTCGAAACATTTATTACGTTCTACGTACAATAAAATATAATATAATTTAATTTATATAAACAGAGAATTACTTATACTACTAACTACTGCTGTGTATGTGCTTATATCTCATTTATTAAGAATATAAAATAATTATATATATATATATATATATATATTTATATATATATATAATAATAATAATTTTATTATTAGGTAAATAGTGTGCATTATATAAGATGTACTCTAATGGTGATGTCCTCCAGGTCTATAAGTGGAAGATGTGGTCCTTCCACGGTAATATATTTTGTATATTGCCAGATGACATCAACTGAGCAGAATATTTTTTAGAGTCGTAAGTATTTGTGTTAACACAGAGGCACTCATTCGTCTTCATCTTACCGGTTCCGATGTCATGCACGTGCAATAAGATCAGGGAAATGTGTAGTGTCTGGGACACGTGTCATACATACAACACCCCACCCACATCCAAAAAGCAGTAATTTGTTATACATAAATATTGTTCCTCGTCTGGTAATAATGCAGTAGCCAGGTAATGTGGTCTAGGTAAGATAGTCTAATGACTAAATCACGCGGCCGTCATTCAGTGTTTTTATTTTATGCACTATATAACTTAAATAACATAATATGGTGATGTAAATAAAATAAACTTTCCTAAGATGAAAATTTACAGAATTCATAAGAATATTTCCAATATATATTTGTGGGCAATAGTTGCCTCGGCCGCTTCACCGGAAAATAAGTAGGGAGTAATAAAAGAAAACCCAATATAAACTTTTGCTTTGCGGCCAACAAAGATATTTAGTTCAGGAAAGGAAAACTTTGTTAAGAAAGTTTAATTCCCTTAAAATAATTTCTTATATTTAAACTAATTATATTTTAATGTCTTCTATCTGAACGATTTGTCTAACTTAATCACCATCAAGAAGAACTGTACTGCGCAACTAAGGATTTAATTTCAGATTGATAAGACATCGAAAATACTTTTACATACGAGTATATCTTTTGTTTAGTATTTCAATGGTATAGTTAGTAACAGTATAAATGGGTTGGCAGAATATCAGTGGGAAGTAGCAGCATAATGCTGTTGTATTTCGTATTGTGAGTTTATTCAGTGGCTAATTTAATTGTAGCGAGACATTTCGTCTCAGTCATTAGATGTAAAAACGCATGAATCTCTTTGTTCAAAATGGATGTAGATGTCAGGGAACTCGATCATCACACGATCAGGTGAACTGTGTGCTCGTTTGTCACTTGCAATTTATTAAAACTTGTAAAGATTTAGGTGTTATTGTGATTTACAATTTAATCCTCAATTTTACAATTTGGGTGTATAGGTTATGCCTACAGGCAGATTCATATTGGACAGGCAAGTCGTGGAATGCAGCAGCAGTAGCGCGATACTAGCACCGCATTCACCAACGCGCATGCTAAATTCATGGAAAGATCTCCTCTCTCAGGAATGTATCGGAGTACTGCCACGCATCCCCACTACGAACACACATCAACATTCATCTTTAACAAAGATGGATGATCAAGATACATATATGTTGTCATTCCCTAAGGAATGAGATAGAATGCCTACAAACTGCAAATATAACACCTTTTTTTGCTGTTCTACGCCGGTATTCATGTTGTAGCTAGGGACTAGTTGTAGTGCGGCTATATCACTATTACTATTGTTTGTTACGATATTTAGTAATATATAAATTATTACCTGCACATCACAATGAATATCTTTCGAGGTCATTTTTGCAAAATAATAAATTAATGTGCATGCGAAATAACTTTTTAAAAGTTATACTATCTGTTATGATAA
The DNA here is from genome assembly GCA_029286865.1 of Teinopalpus imperialis. NCBI lineage: Eukaryota > Metazoa > Arthropoda > Insecta > Lepidoptera > Papilionidae > Teinopalpus > Teinopalpus imperialis. Next base: position 4,110,515 of record JAGSMU010000023.1, on the reverse strand, counting down.
CAGATAGTATAACTTTTAATGTTAAGTGATTATAAATCTAAAACTAATTTTAGTTATCTTGCGACGAACACAAAACATTATTTCAATCAGGCGTGTGTGCTTTGCTTTTTTATGATTTAAAAGTGATTCGTGATTGATAACGTGATTCTTGGGGCCCACGACACTAGAATTAATCCACGATGAGGAATCATATGGTATTTGATTTCAGATCCACGGCTCCGAGATCTTGAGTTTGTACACTATATTATCATAATTAACGTTTTAATTAAAAATTATCAGCGGCTGGTTTGAAAAAATAATCGTACATTTTTAATCGTTATCTGCGCAGTTTGCACTTTTTTGCCCGCTACACTTTAAGAACACTTACACTTTTACATTCATACAAATTCAATTAACGAATCATATGTATTTATATTCAAAAAGGATAGATTTATATTTTAGACTAAGTAGTTTACATGTCTTACATTTATTTATAGGCAAATAAAAATATTTTCACTTACCCCCCCCCAACACGGGATCTGCAAGTGAATTAACTATAGGCGAGTTCTTAAGCGCTGAGATACCGGATAGCTTCCGGTGTATAAATTGTCTTCTAAATATAAAATAGCATTTTTTCTTTTAGTTTACAACACTATCAAGTTGCTAAAAATAACATCAAGATAGGTTTATATAATTTTAATCTCCAACACGTAAAATATCCGATTTCACAAGTATTGCCCGACCCTCCCTCATTAAAACCCTTTGATCTTAACTTCAGTAACAATCAGAGTTAAGGCCAGGGATTCTCTGGAACTATTTTGGACAAGAGACCCCTTTTTCAAAATGAACTGATACCTCAGATACCTATAGTCAAATTTCTTTAAAAATTCTATCACTAGTTTTTTCCTATTGATAAAAAATACTTAGCAATTTAAAAACTTTGCAAAAGGTTCAGTGAGTAAACTTGACATTATTTTCTCATCAAAATTTAACATAGTAAATAGATGTAAATTCAGTAAATATTAAGTGTAATTAACAATTATTAATACAAATCACGTAAAAAATACTTAGTAATTAATTTTTGAAAAAAAAAAACACTAAAGTCGCACAGTAAAGATAAAAGATAAAAAAAAGAAAAGAAAAAATGGAGGAACATGGTGACTTCCTACCAGTCTAGATAAATCCGGTTCAATATTGGTGAGTTGCAGCCTTAAATCTCCGCGTTCGTTGAGTGTACATAAATGTTACGGATATATTATTTATTTCAATCAGGCGTGTGTGCTTTGCTTTTTATGATTTAAAAGTGATTCGTGATTGAAAACGTGATTCTTGGGGCCCACGACACTAGAATTAATCCACGATGAGGAATCATATGGTATTTGATTTCAGATCCACGGCTCCGAGATCTTGAGTTTGTACACTATATTATCACAATTAACATTTTAATTAAAAATTATCAGCGGCTGGTTTGAAAAATAATCGTACATTTTAATCGTTACCTGCGCAGTTTGCACTTTTTTGCCCGCTACACTTTAAGAACGCTTACACTTTTACATTCATACAAATTCAATTAACGAATCATATGTATTTATATTAAAAAAGGATAGATTTATATTTTAGACTAAGTAGTTTACATGTCTTATATTTATTTATAGGCAAATAAAAATATTTTCACTTACCGCCCCCCAACACGGGATCTGCAAGTGAATTATCTATAGCCGAGTTCTTAAGCGCTGAGATACCGGATAGCTTCCGGTGTATAAATTGTCTTCTAAATATAAAATAGCATTTTTTCTTTTAGTTTACAACACTATCAAGTTGCTAAAAATAACATCAAGATAGGTTTATATAATTTTAATCTCCAACACGTAAAATATCCGATTTCACTAGTATTGCCCGACCCTCCCTCATTAAAACCCTTTGATCGTAACTTCAGTAACAATCAGAGTTAAGGCCAGGGATTCTCTGGAACTATTTTGGACAAGAGACTCCTTTTTCAAAATGAACTGATACCTCAGATACCTATAGCCAAATTACTTTAAAAATCCTATCACTAGTTTTTTCCTATTGATAAAAAATACTTAGCAATTTAAAAACTGCGAAAGGTTCAGTGAGTAAACTTGACATTATATTCTCATCAAAATTTAACAAAGTAAATAGATGTAAATTCAGTAAATATTAAGTGTAATTAACAATTATTAATACAAATCACGTAAAAAATACTTAGTAATTAATTTTTGAAAAAAAAAACACTAAAGTCGCACAGTAAAGATAAAAGATAAAGAAAAGAAAAGAAAAAATGGAAGAACATGGTGACTCCCTACCAGTCGAGATAAATCCGGTTCAATATTGGTGAGTTGCAGCCTTAAATCTCCGCGTTCGTTGATTTTCAAACGGTTTCTTTGTTTTGTCTAAATGTTTGTAACCACACTAAAGCCTTTTTCCACTAGGTATCATGATGAAAAAGCGTTAAGTTTTTTAGTTTTTCTTAGTTAATCAATCAATCAATCAATCAATAAATAAATAAATAAATAAAACTCCTATACGTTTTACACTCTAGATATAAGCAGTTGTCAATCGCTATATATTGTATTGAAAAACTTCACATAATACGTAACCGTTTAGACCTTTATGAATTATTTGAATATTAATATTCAATAATTCTTTGAATATTAATATTCAATCACGGAGATAAAAAGATCGTCGAAGATATAAAACATTGCAAAGATTTGAAAATGAATCCTTACTGCACAACATTTTTAACTAAGCTTTTTACGCAGTAGCAAAATATGTTGTAATAATTTCAACACAAAAGCGTTAAAACTTAACCTGTAACTGTGTAACGTAAAGCGATCAATTCGTAGTTATCATCAACCATCGAACCAGCTCCGACTAAATCTAATTAAGTAATTGAAATCATTCGTTCGCCGGTGCAACGTGGCAACACCGCACCGCGTCAATTAGCTCCCTAGTCGCTCTCCTGCGACACCATTTTGCGTTGAATGCATCGTTTCCGACTGGGAGCAACTAGGAATGAATCTTTTCAAGCATATGAATAGACGGGAATATTGCTTCTCATCAAGCTGATGCTGTCTCGATTTGAATATTCGCAGTATTTAACGAGTATATAAACATGAACTTTAGATTTTTTACTCGTTTGATGTATATAAAAAATATTTGTTAACGTCACTAAAGAAGTTTTAAAATATATATAAATAACTTGTTTAGTCAAATTCATTTTGTTAACGTTAAAAAGTAAACTTGCTTGTGTACATACTAATGGCTCTGATAAGTTTATTTTTATTTTAGGCATCTAAGAAAAATATGAATGTAATTTCTCTACATATTAAATATTTTAAGTTTGAAAATTATTACGACTTATGATTACAGTTTTAGGTTAAGCTCTTTACTTGCTCTAAAGAGAAATCTGTTAACAGAGAAGTTTCTTAAAAATTAATGATGTATCAAAAATACTTGAGGTAACCCCTGATCCGTAATGAGTTTTAAATTTCAGAAGTAATACACACATAATCCTGGTTTAGTGTACTTGCTTAACTTTGACGGACGCTAAACAAGTTTTTATTGTTTTGTTTATAATAGACTCCGGGACAATGTTGAGGTAATTGTCTAACTTTAAGAGATATATTCTGAAGGAAAGAGTTTATTTCTGTGATAAAATGCAACTTTCAGTATTTCCCAGATGGTAATTTTTAATTTTATGCGTACCCCGTTCCTTGTATAAAACTTGATTTTATAAAGTTATTTTTGCAGCATTTATTTTTTTATGAGTACTCAGTATGTCGTGTGTGCATGTACTATCAATGTAGAGCCAACTGTTTTCGAAATACTATTTTAAATTTTCTGACTTTACATTTAATGTAAAATTCATGTGAAACTTTTCATTAAGGTAGCAGCGCTAATTATATAATTTAAAGTTAACCTTTACTTTGCACTAATGTGCTAATTCAACTGACAGGTCTACAGAGGTAGAGCTACACTGCAATTTGGTTTTAGCTGCAGAATGAATGGGTGAGCTCAATCAGGGTAGGACCACTTCCTCACAGAATAACAGCATAACGCTGCTGTGTTTTGTCTAATGAGTGTAGGGATTCGGAGACTTTTACTACTTGTACGCTACGAGGATTACATCTCAATCCTCAAAGGTGACAACGCATCTGCATTATAATTCCATGTCAAGGATGAATGAAGATGTCATGGGCCGCAGGAATCACTTGTCATCAGGTGAACTGTGTGCTCGTTTGATACTCTCAATGTTATTAAAAAAAAGTTACTTTTTCAAAGATGCTCTTACATACTTCTTGGTATCGTATGAAAAAAATGGCCAATGTGCCTAGTTGTAGTTGAATATTTAAACATAGTTTGTTACACGAATCTCATATTTAAATCTTACATAGAATTACTCTTAAAATTTAAATTAATACGATACGACATGTAAGATTCATAATCCATCAATCAATAAATCATTTTTATGATATTAATAAAAATGGCCAATCAATTCTTACATACTGTATTATTACACCACATGGATTGCCATCAAATCTCACCTTATTCATATTGAGTGTGCCCAAAGAGAAAATTTCAGATTCTTAGTCATAAAATTGTACGAATCTGTTGATACAAAAACTTAATTATGACGAAACCGAAGGTTTAATCCAAACTATTTCATAAATATCTTATTAATAATGAACTAAAACACACACAGACACCGATACAAAAATCCGCATTGTCTTATGTATTACTTTTTTATTATAAAATATATTGTTATTTTACTTTTTCTCACTCGAGTCACATTATGTTTCTGGTACTGGTAAATATGACGCGGGACCTGGTGACGTGTGATACAAGTGAAAACCTAGTACAATCTCCAACTCTCGCAAACACTTGTATGAATCTTATTTAATCCATACTCATTACTCATCGTTTAATTAATGGTAAGAAATAAGGAATAATATTATTAGTCCATAATTCATTCAGGCGACGACAATCGCTGTTATAATTGATAATATAATAATATACAATTTTCCAGCTAACTTAGCATAAACTACTATTACAGTATAAGGCTTCGTTCACACGCATCAGGCGTACAAATTTATTTCAAGATTCTAGTGCAAAACCTAACTTAGCGCAACACAGCAATTTCTCATACTCATAATTGTTATAATAAGTTGTGTGACGTGTTGGTGTGTCGTGTGGCATGTTGGTGTGTCTTATATGAGCTTACCGAGAATAGTCAACATAGTAAAAAATACCCTGACATTAATTGAAGATGTGACTCATCTTAAACTTGGAAAAATGTAAATCCGTTATTGGCATTTTGTTTTAAACTTTATATGTTTGTTTTTGTTATAAAAGCTTTAGGTTATATATATCCAAATAAATAAATAAATATACGAAAACATCCTTGCAATTTGTACAACCGTTTGTATAACGATCTGTGCAAGTTGTAAAGGATTTTTTTTAATAATTATTTTCTGGGAATGTAAGGACCAAAAAGTTATTTGTTGACCTTTTGCTTGAACGTGTTATCTATATGATTTTGTGTATTTAACTTTTTCTAAGAAACTAAGAAAGAAAGACAAACGAGCACATAGTTGACCTAGTAGAACTTGATTACTGCGACCTATAAACAGACCTCACAGAGACCTTACGAAAAATTCAAGATGTACAAACGATGTCATATCTAAGGACAGAGATGTAATGTCTCAGAACCAGCAATTGTTTAACCGGAAACCTACGCTGACCATGTCAAACAAAATATCGTTATTTAGTTATTATACGCCAGAATTCTGTGTCTTTGCCCGAGCTATTTATGGTGCAGTCAGAAATACGTGGCGTTATTCTCCTACTGTCGAAAAAACCGTTCTATTTTATACTTGTTACTTTAAATATCTGCCTGGTTATTTATAATCGACCAAAGTTGCTACCTTATTTTTTCTTAATCCTATTTATATAACATTTAAGTGTCTTCACTGAAGACGTTGAAAGTATCTTCATAATAATATAACTAGGAGAGTGTGCAGGCTGAGGAAATAATGAGTTCACTGAGTTTAGGAAAAAAGATAGTCGATGAAAAATTATGACGATGTCCATTTTGACTTTGGCTATAAATTCTGATTATTATTGGATGACATAGACTGAGAGTGGGAGTATAAATTATTGTTTCAAGTATTCACGGAAAAAGTAGGCGTAATTGCCCGTAAATAAATTTATAATAGGATCATAGATCAGCTCATAAGCCGCACTGATGAATACAATAGCTTCAGAAAAAAAAGTTGGGCTCGACCGGCAAAAAGATCACATCCATAGAGAGTAACAGCATAGAATACCACTGAATACAGCTGCTGTGTTTCGTTTGGTGTGTGTGTATGATTCCGGAACTCAGACTAGTAGATAAGCATTTCATCTCTGTCCTCTGGAGTGATAATGCATGTGTATCTTGACTTGCTGTTCGGAGTGGTAAATAGGTGTTTATCGGTCAGTCATCCCTTACCATCAGGTGAGCTGTGTGCTCGTTTGTAACTCTTGGTTTCATAATAAAAGGTTTGTAAACAGTTACACAGGCATAGGATATACCACCTGAACCGATAATCGGCGTTGCGCAAATATTATTCCTCGGCTGGGAATCAACACAGGCCTTGAACATAGGGAATGAACGAAGGTACAGAAAAAATATAATTATGCAAAGACTATTAAAAGATCCTCCTTAGTCACTCAACTTTCTTAAATGAATAAAGTAGAAGACAGTTTTAAGAATTAGAAAAATATAACAATAGTTCAAAATAAATAAGTCCATGATATAGGCCCGCCTTTAATCGACAATCTTTATATCCGCAGTTAATATTCTTAATACATGTCGTGACTAATGTCTTTCCGAGATACGACAACTCGGCACTTTCGTAACAAACAAAGGCGCGTAGCTATCACGAGCACTGCTCTTTTGTCTTATTTCGCTTATCATTTATCATTTTCAGTCCCATACTTCCATATTCTTGTTATTAACGGTTTAATATGGAAGTACTATTGCGGTGAATTAATAGGTGAATGAAACCTTTGTTGAGTAATTTTATATCTTTGTACGTATACAACTCTTTTGTTTTGTCATTGTTTTTACCACAGGAAACATGCAGCCCTTTTTCTGTAAACGTGATAAGAGTCATTTATGTATTAAATTCACATCATCCATGTATGGAATTTATTGGCATCTACCGCTATTGCATTTATTCTATTATGGATGTATATATACACATATGTATATATATATATATATATATATTTAACGCTAATTTCAATATATATATAATATAACGATATATAGGTATAATAATATAAATAAAAATATATACAATAAAACTTTTTTTTTTTACTTTTTGATATTTATTAGTGAGTAACTAGCACAAGGGCTCCCAAGAAGGAGCCTCGGCTTGGACCATTACCCTGTTACGCTAGAGCTTCTGACTCGAGGGTGCCCGAGAGGGCCGAACCTCGGCTGTCTGTTGCTTCTGACTAAGAATTATCTACATTAATATCTCTATTATTATTATTGGCTATCTGTACCACCACTTAGGAATGCGTGGGCGCTGGGGAAGAAGTGGCGCAAGAAACTTCAGCGACGCTTCTATCTGTAATGACTGGAGACAACCGGCCTGTGACATGGCGGTATCGCGAATTTACATTGGGTTAGTCCTCGTTAAAACGATAAGTAACTAAGCAAGTTTTTAATCTGATGCTCACTTCACTGTTAAGATGATATATAACAGCCTAAAAGTTTCATGCATCAATCTTTTATATATTTCAAATATCAACTATATCATGATAATGCTTTAAGTTCATAGATACTTGTATATAATCTTATATTTCATAATTTTTATTACCATATTACATTAATACGGGGCTTTTATTTTGTATAACGTATCGTAACTACCAAGTTTGTATAAAATATAATACTGCTATAATTATGTCAAGAAGATAAGATAAATTTTCAATTTCAATGTTCATGGATTAATAAGGAAATTTACAGCCGCCACTTTCTCACACATCGTAAGAATATACTAACGAAAGACTCATTGTTAAATGCTGTCTAATTATGAGAGTCGAGCACTCTTAAAACCCCTTTCACTTGATCTCTTAGGCGTCAAAAAGGGTTTCGGTTTCATAGAATCTTGTCATGTTTGTGTGCAGACAGAATAAAAGTTGAATAAGCAGTATAAAATAAAACGCCACATAAATCTTTTTTTTTTTAAATATTGAGACGTTTGTCGATATTGTTGCAGCAGTAATCGAATGGCAATCGGTAAATTTCACAAACCCGACTTCAAACTTTTTTTTTATTACGTTAGCGAATATTGTAGGCCCATCGATACATTAAATATCGAGAAACTATTTCATCTCGGAAGCATGAAACGGGACCCATTCGCTCAAAGTAATTAACTAACAGGTACCATCTAAATTTAATTAGGTCATTGAAACGTTCGTTCGTAGGTACGGTATAAATTAGTTTGTAAGTATTTCACATGCGACGCCATTTCTCTTTGAAAGCATGACTCATAGACTTGAATTTTTTTTTTATATTTGTTAACAGGCATGGACTACTGATTCTTAAAATAATAAATAACTAGAATTGCCTATTGAAAAATCAGTGAACTGTTACAAACGAGTTACAAAGTTCGTATTTCTTTGAATAGCTTGAAAAGAAGTGGAAAAAAACACAAAGCTATGGGGTCTGCCTGCGGAACGGTCAATGTTCCAATATTAGTATCAACTCTCTGTATAAATACGAGGTCATCCGGAAACTGTTATATAGTGATTCACGGGTTTCGATCGCTTATTGTGCTATCCGTGCGATAGCGCCGTGACGACTAAAATCTACAAATCAACATTTTATCTCGTTTTAAAGTGCCATAGTTAAGTATTTATCTAAATGCTGAATTATGTTTAACCCATTTCTGACTATTATATTTTTATTTATTAGAGAAGAAGAGTTAGAAACTGCCTGACTATGTAAGATCACTGCCACTGCCACTAAGACCTCAAAGGCTACAAAGCTTTAATAGTCAAAACTATTCTTAACGCGTCTATCCCCAAAAGCAGGTGTAAAGGACCTGGCATAATTCATTTTTGGATTGGCGGGAGTGAATTTACCCTAGCTTTATACATTGGTACGGGCCCAAAAAATAAACCCACTTATCCAGCTTCTCCTTTTATTCTTCTTAAAGATTAAATACTGTGCAGGCCTCAAGACATTAAGAGTTCTCTTTCTCACTATATTGGACCACACTGTCGTGTTTTTATGCTGCTGTCTTACAGGAGATACCGTAGTGGGTAAATATGGTGGGTTATTTTTGCCCATAATATTAGCCAAAATAAACACCTTGGCCGTAATACAAATATGTATGTGCTACAGATATAACCACTCATAACTCATGTTTCACTGCCTTGCTGTTAGAATGCTGAAGACCGTTATTAAAATATCTCATCTTTAAAGCAACAATTACATTTGTTTAACATAAAAAAACATCTAAATATTATTGTACAGAATGATCTTAGGACTCCAGACTTTGATATTAATCTATTTAGATATTTAATTTTATTTACGTGACATTTTACCCAAAAATGTTAAACTTTGATATGTATGTTGTTTGTTTTTTTGTATGTTGCTGTTTTTGTCTATTTGTTTAAAGTTTGTGAAAAACGGGTGAAATGCAATAAAAAAAGATTGTTAAGTGCGCGAAGGGATCAAACCTGAAAGGGTTACCTACATGTTTTACATATTTTACGTATATTTTTTTATATAAATAGTTAGCATCACAGTACTTGATAATTCCATTTTCTCAAAATCCCGAGCGCATACCACAATCGCAAATAGGAATGGGGAGTGTTTAGAATATTGTACGCGATATTGTTATGGAATTATCAGCACATATAAAGTGCGGATAATTCCATAACGCCGCTTGGCGAGAAACTCCATAACTCAATAATTTATAATGAAATAGAGTTTTGATATTGATAATTGATTTCAGAAAAGAACTTCAATCATATTAAATTTCAAGAAGGTCATCGGAAAGTACCATATAAGGTTGTTTAGTGGGCTCGACTTTTAACACCAAAAATTGTTGTAGGTTAGATTGTAGGAAAAATGGCTTTAACAAATACATTATGAGGTACGAAACTCTAAAAAATAATAAAATATGTTATTGTTTTTTTCTTAGCTATGGCAAGTTCCGAAGTTCGTTTCAAATAAATTTCTTCATTATGTTTTAAAATTTTCTTATATCAAAATTTTCTTCATCGCCAACGTTGTAATAACTTACGTTGCCAAGTTGCGTTCAGATAAAAATTTTCAGGAGGTTAAAAATTTAGTTCATTGACGCATAATTTTATTGAATGTGCACCTTGGTTAACGCTTGAGCTGTGATTGAGAGCTCAGTATGTATCGTGCACAAGGTTTTTAATTATAAATTCGTGCATAAATTTTAATACTCTTCTTTGTTCAGTTATAGAACTTAAGTCACACAGCCTTATCGACCCCGTTCTTGTTTTAGTACATAGTAAAAGACGCAATATACTAAAATATATAACTGCAAAATCCAAATTTTAATATGGAAACATCTTCTGATTGTTTCCTAATTTTTTTGATATTGTAGACATGTTTACACTTTATAACCATTATTGAATATATAATAAAGTATCTGAATATATATAAATCTGCGAACATCAGCAAAAGAAATTCCGCAGTTACTCCTCTTTTTGTAATTTCTCGTGAACACAAACATATAGGTACATACCATATAATTTTGTCATGGTGTTTAAATAGGATAAACTCACTCTGACAGCAAAATATAAAAATACATCATAGATAAAAGCACAACATTCCTAAAGCACATGAAAATAAAGTAATGCTATGCGGAATGCAGTGACATAAGCAAAAGTACATACTAGTCCTGGTCAAAGAAAAGTTCCGCATAGATCTGAGAAAAAGCGTCACCAAAATTCGTAAGGTTCAGTTATTTCAATAATTACCCTGATAAAAATCAAACTTCATAACAATCTTTAATGTGGACATCGTTTCGCAAATTAATGACGTGTTAAATAGATATAAAGCAAGCGCTCTTTCGACGACAGGCAAGTAATTATTAGGTGCGATGCGCCGCTTCACCTCTCCGAAACACTATTTCAATTAATCAAATTATATGACAGTAATAAACTAACGCTTCACCCCTTAACGTAGTATCTTAGGTTTTTATTTCAGTAAGTTCTCAGAACAACAAATATTTAAATTGATTGTTAAAATCGGATGAAATAGTATTCCAATGGTATAAGGAATCTTGGTTATGTACCATGAAGAGCATTAAATCAAATATATAATTATCAAGAATGGATTGCAAACGTTAATTTAAACTCGGAAAGTCGGTCAAACGTTTTAAACTTTTTACGGTCTCATAAAATGCTTATTATTTTAGTCTAGTTAAGACTAATATAAATTATAATATTATTGCATTTTATATATCCGTTGATTATTAGTATACGGCAAAGGGAGTAAGCCGTTTGGCCAAGCAATGAATTCGCAGGTAACTTCGAACATGTCGAATAGTTCCATTTAAATCTAAGCAGGCAATTGAAGTTCGTTCATGTTAGGAAATGCTAAGACATTGTATCGTAGCAATTCGATTGCACCTTATGTTAATTACAAATGTTAGTATCGAAGTTCGTAAATTTTCGTTAAATACTAAAACAATTTGACGAATTAATACCACTTTTTTAATAATTATATAAGTTATTAACAAAGTTATTGCTTCATTTTTAGTAAAAGTAAGAACACCCTTTATAGTGGAGAGACATATGCCTATTAATGGTATATATATATATATATATATATATATATATATATAGATATATATTGATTCATGTATATGTGTGTGTATATATATAAATATATATATATATATATATAATATTAACTCAACTTTCTGATTGTGTTATCGAATATACTATATACTAATATTTGTGTAGTATACTCACACTTAGTGTACCCCATTTAATCTCACTTCCTTTTCGTCATTATTCTATGGGCTAACAATTTTCTTCATGCCTATTATTTTAAATGTTAACTATATTTGTACTATTTTAATTCTGTGCATGTAATCAAAATGTTATAAATCATTTTATTAACAATACCTAGTGGAAATGCAGAAGTCTATGTAATTTTCATTTTAGTACATGAAAGCGAAAGCTTTAAGGATATGTCCCGTCGACAATGACAAAAGGCGGGGCGTCGGAAATTCAACTTACTCTTACTAATCTTAAAGTTTTAAAAGATTTTTTAAGACAACTATATATGCCATATAGCTTGCATTTGATACGTGACGAGATAAACGTGTGCTTAGTAACAAATAAATACTTACAGCATGTAGGTAGCCGTTAAAATAAATTGTATCGGCTAACTTCAAAGAAGTATAATACTTCTTCTTAAGTACACAAGTAAGCTGGAAATGATTAAAGGGATGTATATACCGCCCTACTTGCATATTTACATCCACTGCAGCTCAAAGGCATATCCAACAATGCGCCTCAAACCTTGCGAGTCCGTGATACTGCTTTGAACTGGATACGGATCGTTAAGGATTAATTAGCATAATGGTATAGGGTATGGTCTACGAAACTCAGTGTCGTAGGTTCGAATTCGTAATTCTACTATTGTCGTGAAACATCTAGCACAAGCATTTAAGCTTAGATGGATTAGTCGACGATAATATTACGAGTAGTAACGTTCTTAATATTGCTATTATTTCATAAAAAATCATCATTAGAATTTTTTTCTCATTGTATTATGATTTCCGAGATTATATATATTGATTGATTATATATGTATATATATATACGAGCTATATATGCGTGTGCTATATATATATATATATATATATATATAGTTATAGTTTTTAAGTTTAACACATGACAAATCATCGCATCAATTTGTAAATAACGGTTTCATTGGTGCTAACGACTATTATAAAAATTACAATAAACACAACGAAAAACTTAAGTGACAACAAAACGATTTGGACAATATTTTTTTGAAAAGAAACATTATACTCGTAGTAATTTGTAAAGGGTTTGTTTTTTTCTTCTCGACAATTGTGATTTTAACTATTCTAAATTAAATATAAAAGTTTTATTATATTTTGGACAACAGCCTTTTAATAATTGCGCCTGTTTTAATGGTTATTACAGCCATTAGAATTACTCCTAGATTAAAGAAAACGAAATGCAAACTACTGGAAAACTAGTTACTCGGCAGTCTCATTATATTTACTAGCAAAACAACCTCTCAACATTCAATAGCAAAAACGTTTATTAAATAGCAGCTCGTATAAAGCTTTTATCAAAATTAAAACGAATTTTTATTTAGACTTAACCATAACAACCACGTCACATGTTCAGTTCTTTTGTTTTATTAACATGTCTGATAAATGAACACATCCACTAAACCAAAATATAAAGTATAATAAATAAGGTAACCATTGCGACCCATGATACCAATAACCATTCTTGTTAAGAACATGCAAATACGAGAGTCATCTTCATTGGTCCACGCTCTCACATAATACCAGAGTAAAATAGCAGCATAATGCTGCTAGGTTTCGTCTGGTGAGTGTAGGGATCTGGAGACCTTGATTAGACAACTGAATTGAGAACGATTTCGATCTTAATGACCATAAGGACAGCTACTACTAATATTTCTTCTCAAAGAAAAATCACTACATGCTTCATTAAGTTACCACTGCATCAATGATTGGATCAAGACTTAAGACTTACAGTCAACAGGTGAAAAGATGCAGGTTTGTGACCCTTGTGTCTAAAGTCAAACAATTGCAGCTGATTAGTAAAACATGGCGCATTGTTACATGAATCATTCATAACAAAGGTGACGACAATCGCGTGGGCTGACTTGGACTTGAATCTTTCATTAAAATCTCATCAGAACCAATGTTTTTTAGAAGAAAAGATTGTTGGTCATGGTTTGTGTAATGATTACTATAGTCTTATATCTCAGAAATTGTGTCGTAAATTTCTATTTCGATTTCGTATTCGATGTTTAATCAAACAATATATTCGATTTAACCTTACGTTTATTTTTAAACATGAAAACATTAAGATAAAAACTTGATAAGAACCTAGCAACTTGCACTGCAAAGTGCAATTATGCATGTGTCTATATTTTGAGAAAAGCTTTTCGAAGCTCAGAGTTCAGGAAACTGCAGAAAACTTCGAAATTACGTGCACATGTATCTTGTAATTAGTTGTGCAACTCTTAATTTTTCTGTATGATGTTATATGTTATACTTTTTTATTGTATATAGTGCATTAGTTTTTATTTTATTATGTATATTAAATAAAAAACACCATTAGTTTTTAATATAGTGATAAATTATTAGTAATTTTTAATGGCAAAATTGTATGATAGAGCCATGCTACAGCTTACACTTCCTCAATCACAGATGGGTCAATTGTTGGATATGCCCTCCTCCGTGATGTTACGCTATTACTAAATAACAGAATATCATAGTAAATTTGAAGGATACTGCTGCTGTTTACCATGTTGCATAAGATCAAGTTCCAGGTAATATAGAGTATTATCATAGGTCTCGAAAGGCGACTATGATAAATATATCGTATATTTATTTATTTCTTTAATATTTATTTGCACAGCAAAGAGAATAGGCGGAATTAATGCCAAATGACATTATCTTTCAGGTTGTATTCCGTTTGTCTGATTTGATGGTGCCTAAAAATTTTTGTTTTTAGAGTTAACTACAGTTTTTCTACGTATCCCGTCAAAGTACAAATCTGCAATGCAAAATGTGACTAAGAATAAATATTGAAGAACGTTAAAGTTTGTGGCAAAGTTGTGGGCGTGTCTTTGTAAATCTCTGGACTACTTGCGAGCTTTATAACTTTTAACTTGTGCAGTATAAACATAAATTTAGTAATCATGTACGTATGTATATACCCTCACTAGTTGGGAAGAAGAAAGTTTGTGGGAATTGAAAATTAATGTAGGTGGCTCAGAATTATGTATTTACGTCAGTCTGTGGGTAAGGCCTATAAAAGGAAAAAAACCGATGATGCCGCGTTCAGAGTTGATAATTGACTTTCAGAGGTTTTCTAGAGGGGCCTCGAAGATTTATGCCCTTGTGCTGTAACTTCCCCGCACTCCAGGATATATATGGGTGATTTTTCCATTTTTAGACATCCTCCATAATTGGGACTGTAAACATATAATGTTAATGTTGAATAAGTGTTTGTTCAATGAGCAGTGCCGTAGTGCTCCAATAACCATTCACATATATTATAATGGGAGAGTGTTCAGCAGCGTATGGGTTGAGGTGATCATCATGACCCATATAAGAGAAGCCATTTTCATGAAACAAAGTCAAAACGCTTACACACAAAAGTATATTACTGTAATATATAAAGTGTAATTTACTTGTCAGACAAAAATGGATATGGATGATGTAATTATTTTTTTACTTATATTCTATATTTACTATACCATATAAATGCATTATATAAAAGGACAAACAAAGAAGTGGTGACAATGTAGCGATGGTGTAATCAAATGATGGCAAAGCTCTACGGCGTAGAGTCTACGAGCCTTAAAATAAATAATAAAGTTTCATAATATAGGGATGCCCGGTACGCACATTTATTAAATAGTAACAGGCAATTTTATATGCTGTTTCGTCAGGTGCTCGAGAGAGAGAAAACTACGCTCCAGTACCATTATTTCTGTGGTATGCCTTTAATGTCCCTGATGATGATCGTTATAGCTTTTCTTTAGCCAATTATGAGAAAAAAATTGTATATTTTATAATGACAAAAAAGGCATAGATTCTTTACATATAATAAAATATAATAGTTAAAAAAATTGTCTGTTTGCCTGTGCATTTGTGGACGCTAACCTCCATAATGGCCTAGATTAATGGATGGTGGATTTCTGTGATGTATAGACCTTATACCGATAGCCTTGTGACTATTTACATTTAGCGCATATTTAATTTTAACCATTTAACAAATAAAAAAGATATGTCCATTTTAAAACAAGTCTCAGGCGAGTAGATGTATTGTATACTTGTTTGAACGTATGAAATCGTAAGCACAGCAAAATTAAAGTAAAAAAAATAAATCATATTTCCTTGAATTGCATTAATGCAATTAACACACGACGATGCGTAGCGTAAATCATGCTATATTCTGTCATGTAATACTGATGATACAAATTCGTCAAACTTTCCCGCTCTGGTCGTTAGATTTCCACTAGGTTTCACTTAAATTAGTATGTATTTGGTATAAATATATAGTGCATATTATTCCGAGTATACTTATATTAATACTTTTGATAGAAAAACGTATGCACTTTATATAATAAAAGAAAAAGAAAAAATCTCAGAGAAATGCGAAGTTACTTTCATCTTTTCTTTTCCGTTCAGACAAACCTTTTTGTTTAATGGTGCGGAATTGTAAAAATATGGCGTTTGACAAACGATATTTAATTTTCTTATCTCGAAGAATAAATCATGTTCATTTCATTTAACTTTCAATAAACATGAATAATAATTGGTTTAATATGAATCATACAATTCATTGGCATTACACATTAGAAGAATAACATGATTCCTGAATTATTGGCTAAGGTTTTTTTATTAGACATTTATTTTATTATATTTTTATTTTTTATATTTTATTATATTTTTTTATTTTATTTACTTTTATTATATATCGTTTGTGACTAAATATTACATGAGAAATATTTTCTACAAAAATTTGATTATGAAACAGGACAATAAATTGCACGGTAAATAATCAAATCAGATTTCGAACAAGATCGCGCCATCAGTCAATCGTATGTGACATGAATAAAATGATAAATTTTTGTTGTTTGCACTTTGTGTAAAAGTTATTATCAAAGCAAAAAAACTGGTTCTAATCGGACTTAGCACATACATACATACGTATTACGTACCTGTTCCAATATAACATAGTATAAGATAAGTTATAGGTGTCAATATCTCATTGATCAATGGATATAATAAAATAAAAAGAAGGGGTCAAAGAGCTTGGGATATATATTACTTTCAGTCGTAGTAGAACTTTCGTGTCGAAGCGAAAACCAAACAATTTTACTAATGTATTTTATGTATGTATGGTAAACCTTTATTAACAAGTGTAGAGAGATGAAGGCTCAAGGTAAATAAAGATAGCTTTGACTGAATAACAACACTATGTATCCGCATTGAATATCGCGGCTTCTCCGAGACAAAAGACAAAAAGACTTTTAGTGTCCGGTTTTACACTGAATTTGAATCCTTCAATTCTGGAAAGAAAAATCTATATCGGAGAAACAGCGTAAGCTCGGTGCAATTGCTCGCGATATAGAGAATTATGTCAATTATATGTTCAGGAACATATATAGCCTGTAACACCGGCTGTGTTACAGACTATATATGTTCAAAATATCTGTAGTATATGAGGATATATAGAATATATCCATTATAGTCCCTGTTTGATCATGTGGTTCATAAAAATTACAACTGAAGTCAACCTTCAGCCCTGGCTTCCAACGCAAAACGGCGTCGAATGAGAATTATATTACTTACAAACTAATTCATACCGTACAAACGAACACGGAGGAATGTTTTAATTACCTTATTAAATTTAGGCGAAACTAGTTCGACATTTTGGATGGTACTGAGAGTTAATTGCCTTGCGTCAATCGTTCCTATTTCCACGCTACTGTGTAGAAATAAGTAACTACGTACGATTATTTTCTATGGATCGTAATCTTAATAAAATGTAAATGTAACATTTTATTTAAATGCGCCAATTGTCTAAGGTTTGCGAAACTGTTTAACAGCTCCACGCAAGAGTTAAGAGTAATTAGAGTGATTAAAGAGAATTTCAATATATTTTTTAAAAGATTGTTTTATTGTGTTATGGGGGCATTTTATTGTATTGCCATGATTATTTAATCTTGTTCTCTTTTTGTGTACTCATATTACAATATTCTGTAAAATTAAAAACCTTTTAAAAGAAAAAGCGACGAAGTAAAATGGGAGTAAAGAGTACTCAAGTGTTATAATTGACTCAATTAGGCTGGATTTAACAATGAGCCTATCATTAGCAGATTCTTACGACGTGTGGGTCGTCCGTGGATTTTATTTTTCATTATTGTGCAGAAAACTAGTTCAAGATCGGTTTTATTTATCATTAGTATAAAACTCTGTAATAAACCGATTGACATTCTATCCCCAGATAGAAAGATGGTTGTTAGCACTACAGCTAAGAACGTGGCAATATATTGAGAGAAACTCCTCCATCCTCCCATCTTCATAGATTAGGTGCACTGGAACATGGAACGTGCCCTGGATTTCTATCTCCTTGTAGGCAATGGAACTTTTTTTTTATACGTGCCTTATACTAGGCTATTCAGGGCATGGGCGATGTTCCATCTTCACTGCTTATGCCAGGGCCATGGAACACTCATACATACATCTGTGGTCCCACCAGCGCCAACCTCATTTCGGCAGCCCCATTTCACGGAATTAACTCCTACCGTCCTCCATACATCCTACATAGCCCCACATTTGCAAATGGTCAATGGATCCCCGAACCTGCCACCCAGAGGATTAACGGTCTTTCTAAAATAATTGTAAAAGCCATTTTGTGCATAGCTTTATTATATGAAAAAATATTCAAATTTTAATCAAAAATATATTCCATTTTTAATTAACAGTACCAATATTTCAATTTGGTAGGTGTCATAGGGGAATTAACATCAATACATTATTTTAACTGAAATATTACACGTGAGTTTTGAAATTATATATATTAAATTATAGGCAGGCATATTTTATATTGCTCGCTTTTGTTCAATTACTATTTTATGAAAGTGAATTTTTAACTAAAGTGCTGCTAAACCAAAGTAAAATCAAGTATAATAAAATATACTCAAATTTGTAAAGTCCGAACGTGATATACCGATTTAATTACATAAATATTTTTAACGAGTCGAGACTGTCATCTCTTGAAAGATGAATAACGTATGTATGTATTATATAAAGAATAATAATAGTAACGTGAGGATCAGTTTTCTATATTTAAAAAATTTTGTAAAATGAAATCTATTTAACTTTATAAAGTGCGAACTTTTAAATACCGATTTAATTACATACTGCATGCTAAAAGTTTAAGACCACCTTAATTAAAGTAGGAAAATAAAGTAAAACTCCAATAAAATATTAAATGTTTGATTATCCTGTTTAATCATCTAATAGAACATTGATTGACAAACAATTTACTTTAAAAGCGTAAAGAAATATTAACGGTCCATGCAAAAAAGGCTATAGTTAGCTAAACTTATTTTTCATCAAAAAATCCTCCTTTATATTTTATGACTTTTTTCACAAGTCTCGGCATACGGGCAATCAATTTGTTAATGGTGTCTTGTGATATATTGTTCTAAATTTCGCATAAAGCATTCCACATTTCTTCTCATGAGGATGGACCACGATTACGGTCGTTTTTATCAAGCTCTTCCCACAAAATTCAATAGGATTGAGATCCGGGCTCTGAGGAGGCTAAACCATGTTTTTAACACCCCTTGTTATTTTATAATTATAAATTGTATTTAACTTCGCATTTAACTTTGCATGTATGTTGAATTTTTTATCTCTGATATAGATGCATCGTTTGCCTCTTGTTCTGATTTAACAGATGATAATACTTCTTTATACCAAAGTCTAAAATGTATATGGTATTTTCTTCAATGCATTTTTAGACTGAAGAAACATTTTATTTAGACTTCATTCAATTCATATTAGTGTCAGAAATCGCCTTTGATGTCTTGTTTATGTCCTGTCTGATTTTGTACTCATACGCAATGATAGAACATATAAAAGAGGGTTGAAATATTCCTCCGAAAATAGTCCCGTTTAAAAATCTCTTAGATTCTCCGTTCGACAACTCAGCTAATAAAGGCATAGATATTTTATCATTGGAAATTTGAATGCAACAATTTTTAGTAATGAATTCCTTGAGTAATCTACAAAGCCTACATGTTTCGGTGCTACGACCTTTATGGGTCTTGGACCCTTCAATATTTTGCCATGTTGTTCAATCCTTGGCTGTCCTACTTTAGGCGGTAAAATTTCTCATGGCACTATTCCTCAATGCTGCCGCACCATCGGGGTTAGAACTGAAAATTAGTAATGCCTCAGAATCTGAATTCCGGTGCAATATAAGGCCAACTATGGTGACCTGCAATCGTAATAAAGCATACAATTTCAATACGTATAACTGTTATAAATTATTTTTTATGCTTTTTTTTTTTAATATTTTGATGCGTTAGTATTTTCATTTTTTGTTATTAATATGTTTGTTAAATTTAGTTATAATTCTACCTCCATTTTCGGTTAATGAATGTCTTTTAATTTTGCTTTTTATATACATTTTCCCTTAAACTTTTTAATTATCACATGTGACAGGAGATTAGCGTATGGAAAACTCGTACATTGGAAACAAAATAATATCGGTAGTAGTGCTACACTGCAGCTTGTTTCTACATACAGCATTAATGGATCCGCTCGGCCGAGGAAAGACCACGCTCTCACAGAATTATAACAGTACACAACTGTGTTTCGTTTCGAGAGCCGTGGGATTCGTAGACCCAATTACTGGTATCAACACATTTTATCTCATTTCTCAGGTCTGAGAATACACGCGCATATAAATCTGAAGGTGTATGCAAGTGTTTAAGTACTGGAATTACCACTTACCACCGTGTTAACTATTTGCTTGTTTTTCACTCTCAGTTTCATAAAAGAAATGTGTTTTATTGCTTAAGCCTTGTCCATAACCGGAAATCTGACGACTATCTGTATATTTGCAGTTAATATCCTAAATACACTTCATGACTTTGTCGTATTTCTGAGATAAGACTACTCAGCACTTTCTCTTACAAACAAAGGCCCGTAGCTATCACGAACACTGCTCTTTTGTCTTAACTCAGTTATAATTTATCACTTTCAGTACCACACTTCAAGATTCTTGTTATCAAGGTTGTACATATGGTATTATATAGAAGTATTATGACTCTGAGTGCTATTTGTGTTTACGTATATATATATATATATATATATATATATATATACATATATATATATATATATTCAGGTTTCTGTATTTGACCGGTTTTGATTTGTACTTTGACCAAGTAGTGTTGGCATTTGAATTCTTCCGGCGAGTTCTACTAAATTCCTTCTTGTAGTAAATGCCAATGGATAGAATGTGTCTTTACTTTTCAGCAGTTCGAGAGAAGATTTGGAATCGCTGAAGCCTACGGCTTCTTTTAATATTTAAATCTAGTAGCGCAGCTCCAACCTTGTCCTCAATTCTGCTGCCACCCGTATAAATTTGTATTGTCTATTCCTTAAGTTTGTTTAGATCATTGAAGATCTGGAAGTTAACTTCTAATACATTTACTGAATGGGGTGTTTCTAGGACGCTTACTTTTTATCCACATTTGGATCTCCTATAAAGTTCTCTGTCCTAGCCTCTTAGAGTCACGCTTTTTTCTACGATTTCTATATCACTGCCTCCCTTTATCTTTAAGAGAGGGGTATCGTATATCAGTTTCTTAGGTGTAATTTAATGGCCAGCCACAACGCGTTATCGATTCTATATTTATAAGGATACCATTACTACTATCTCCTTTTCTTTTAGTGTTTAAATTTCATATTTATCGTGCCTAAACAAGTATCATTTCAAAAACTTTTAGGATATAGTGAGTAGGTTTATCCGACGCCTCACTACCGTTGGAGGAATGACAAGTAAAACTTTGGATTAATCTTAAACTTTTGTCATCCTCTTCTAGACATATTTTTGAAGTTTTCGCTTATAACTACTAAAATAAAAGGTACACAGGGTCCTGCGTTTTCTTGTGCTTGTTTGGATCTTTAATCCAGTTCTCCATAGCTAGATAGATCAAGTGTAGATTACGTTCAGAGCTTATTCGATCCTAAGCATAACAGTGGTGTAGTTGGTTATTGGCCTTCGGAACAACAATCATGAGCATGAGTGACGACCTAACCTCTCTGCTGTCATAATTATTTTTATTAAAGTTTATCCTGTATGAACTGGACGCTCAAATGTCAATACCACATTTTATAAAGAAGGTCCTAAATGTTTCAATGAGTACCACAAGAATCGACCTAAGTGTACATCGACATCGTATAATTTTGTGTACTTTATTATTGTATGTATGTATGTATTTTACTAAGTTTTAATTTACGTTGTAACAATCAGTTATAACAATGCTCAGAGAGTGTCAAGATTGACAGCTTCTGTATTAAAATTTATGCGAGAATGAACCTTCCAATACTATGTAGTGGGAATATGCTCCGAAACTCGCCCCGTTCGAGCTTGCGAGAATCACGAGGTTCAGTGTTAGGTCCTGTCCTCTACATACTCTACATTAATGACATACCGCACTCGCAATGCGGAAGTAGACAACAAGCAGCTACTAACTAACTGCCGTGCGAGAGCTACACTGCAAATTCTACCTGCAGAATGGATGGGTCGGCTTGACCGGGGTAGGATCACGTCCTCGCAGAATACCACCATTATTTTTTGCATAGAATTTTAGCAATGCTATTAACATGACTAATATTCCGGTTAACCACTCCAACTAAGCTGAAAATGCTTGTGCTAGGAGATGGGCCACGACAATAGTCTAACGGCGGATTTGAACCTACGATCTTAAGTTTCGCAGACCGTACTCTAAGCCATTAGGCTATTGACGCTTTATTATTGATTATTGATACCACCGTGAAATAGGAGCGCAATGCTGCTGTTTCGTCTGGTGAGTTTGACCTTTATTATTGGCGACGAGGCATTTCATCTCAGTCCTCAAGACTGACAACGCATTAGTATTATGATTATTTGTCAAGGATGAATGTCTACATAACTGATAACATCTAGTCATGGGCAGGAATACCACCAGGTGAATTGTGTACTCGTTTGATACTCTCAATTAAATATAAAAAAAAATAACTAGCCGTCTTTGCCGACGATACCGGCCTCTACGTTTCTGGATCTAAACCAGCCACCAGATTTAAGCATCTCCAATCCGCAGCGAATACTTTAGGGAGCTGGTTTCGGAAATGGAGGATGGAGATTAATATACTGCTATAATGACAGAAATGCGCGCGCATCATGCAACAAAAACCCGATAAAATGAATGTAACTAAAAATGAGAAAACAAATAATGTACTCATATTATTTATTTCAGCTAGGTCATTCATAACAAACACTTTAATTAAAATATATTCATACTCTCTAATTTTTTATTTACCAAATTAAACTTTCATTCTTGATATGTAATACCTAAAAGGAAATTTCTTCTACCCCATGTAGATAAGAACGCACAGCCTTTTTTTGAACGATACATGTGTTTTTGATTCTACTACGAGAACATATACGAGTATGTTTTGACCTGCAACAAAGTCTTCGTTGTATCTTTTGTCTTACGAAATCCGAATCTAAACTAGCGAATTAATTGCTACGATATAGTGCTCTTTCTCTACTTTCGTTAATATGAACCAAACGTTACGGTTTCTTTTCTTTTTCTTAGAAGAGTTAAGCTTCGGTTCAATTGAGTTGTGGCATGAAGTTCGTTCGATTGGAAGTAGCGGATTTGTTGTAATAGGTTTTACGAAATCCTGGTGTAAAATACTATTGTAGATTTTTTTCAATTGCCTGGTCAAATTTGTTACGGCAAAAATTTAAAATATAATTTTAATTTAGATAAAATAAAAAGGATATTAAATGCATACATAATTTTATCACAAAGGATGTTAATTACTTAAGCTAGCCTACCAAACGCTACCGAACCGCTACGTAACATCCGGCGAGAGAGCAGCGGCCTCACAGATTTTCTCAAGTATTTATTTAGTATATGTTGGACCCATTAATTGATAATATAAGTTATAAAATAAAGTAATAATTTTTAGGTGTATTTACGATGCAAGAAGAGACCACTCTTTTATTCTTAAAAAAATGTTATTGATATTTTTTAATCATAATATTTAATTTTAATCAAAAAATAACGCGATTTACTCACACGTTATACACTATTAGAATGTAAGCCAAGTAATTATTTTCACATCATATCAACATTTGTCGTGCTTTTGTTTTGGATGTCAACGACTACATAACTATAATTAAAGCTTTTGTCGCTACGTATCTACGTATCTATCAATAAATGACGATACTTCGATAATTCGGAACAAATAACTTCGCCTCGACGTTAATTAGACATGCTATTAAATGAACTCTGCGTCTGTAATTGGTAGATATAAAAATAAAACTACCATTTGGTGGTTCTGTTAATTACATTTATATTTGTAAACATTGCCACCAGTGCAGGGTACGGATTTAACGCTACCAGAATAAATTTTAATTTATTGCCGTATAATTTTTTGAAATGCACACTTTGCGTTAACGCTCGAGCTGTGCTCGAGTTCAGTTCAGTACAATACACGTTTAAGTTTATGCATAAATTTTAATACGCTTAGTGCAGTTTAGTAATTTAACATTATAGATTCACTATATAACACCTAAGTTGAGTGAATTTCATTAAAAGAACTTTCAACTATCTTTTTAGTTTGTCGCAGAAAGTTTTGTAATTAAATGTTTAATAAAACACAGAGACGCAAACTTGTCTGCTTGTAAACTATCTACATCATCAAATTAAGATACTCATTTTTTTATATTTAAGGGCGGATTTATGCCGCCCTCTCGTTTCCCCCTAACATGTTTTTGGGTCAGGGACCTGTGGTGTTGGTGTTTCTTTACTTCTTTATTGATAAAAAAATCTTAGCTTTACAAAAATTTCTTAATTCTAATATCACAATATATTTATCACTTTTTCTACTTCTAGTTAAAACCAATGCTATTTGCTAGATTAAAAAACAATAAGGTTTTAATAATAAAAAAGTTAAAAAAAATTAGATAGTTTCAATAATAATACAAATTAAAAAGGTTAAAATAATATTTTACGATACTCATTATGATAAAAAGAAGTAGCGGTGATAAAAGTATAAGCATATTCTTATTGATGATTAACAAATCTTTTTATTACATGTACTTAGGTACACAAATACATGTAATACCCTATCTATAAGTGATAACAATTATATATATATTTTCAAACTTACCAAATAATATTTGTCAGCATTATCCTTCTTTTTTAAATGGGAAATAGCTTGGCAAATGTGGCAATTTATCTTAAGAACTAGTCCATAGCTTATCTAACAGGCTTTTTCTTTAATAAAAAAATACTCTATGCATAAAGAATAAAAAAAAAACAAATACATTTTACTAATGTTCTTTATTGCTTCGAAAAAAAAGAAATATTTAAAAGTGGTTACTCGTCCATATATAAAAACTAATTTCTCTTCACTTAACTCTGTAGTACGTAATTTTTTCTCAACACGCTTCTCATAGATACAGCTTCTAGCTGTATTTGAGATCTAAAATAAAAATGATATAGCTTCTAGTACCTCGTTACACTGAAGTTGCAATAAACTTCCAATATTATTTAATTATTTTTCTATCTTCTCTACTTTTAGCTTTAATAGACTAAGTTCAGAGTGTGGAACGATAGGCTATGTTCAGTAAGTAAAATTGCAAGATAAGGGATATTTTATTGTAGCTTTTCTTATATTTATTTTTACGGTGACACCTTCCGTACATACTAAGTTGTTCTCAAACCGAATAAAACTAAATGGTAAGAATCTCTACAAGTAAACTCTGGGAGTGTCCGAGGTGGTTTTTCTTACGACAATACGAGTGGCAAATGAGAACACAGTTCAAAGAATCATAAATGATTCGTGCAATCAATGTTGGATTCATATTTATAATTATGTATATGAATCCAATATATACTTTAGTTTATTAGAAGTTTTGCTCTTTTATACACTTTCAAAAATTACTCTAACATCAATTAGCCCTTATGTCATGCATTTAATACACACGAACAATTTCAAAGGCCTAATTAAATTAAGATGCAATTAATACGTCATTTTCGATGGTACCTTCAAGTTAATTGCTTTGCGCAAATTATTCCAGTTTTCACGCTTCCCCGATTTTTTTTTTCGGGCTGATAGCTGCTTTTATCCCGAGGGCTTTTACAGTTTCACCGGGTTGAGAGGTGATCGAGCGCTTATGGCGCTCAGTCGAAGCCTCTATTAATGGGCAACCAGCACAAGGGCTCCCGAAAGCCTAGGCTTGGATCGTTACCTGTCTGGCACACCGAGCTCATATAGTTTGTATATGAGCCCGTTATGCCAGACCTTGTCAAACGCCAAGGAAAAGTGCTCCGGTTTGGTAACCCCGAAGGAATTTACTGAATATGTGCTCCATGATGCGGTGCACTCAATGTGTGCATAAGTGTTGTGTGAAACTCGAACTGCTGATTAATTGGTAGTGAAGGCATGAACTGCGAGGTTCGTGTCGTTGACTGAAAATATGTTCCTAGGAATAGTATTTAGGTACGGTGATATGGCTTCCCTCAGGTAGTTCCTAAGTCTGCGCCAGGTAGTAATGGTGTTTACATAAAATTATATGGTGAAAAGAATTTTTTGTCCCCATTTTGTTTCTGTAACATTTATAAATGCAACATAAACTTCATTATTTCTGTATAATTGAAGTCCAATGTGGTAAAATAATTGTTAGTTAATATATAAAATCATGTATAAAATTTATTTATTACTAAAACATAGAAAGTAACAAACGAGCACACAAGTCATCGGATGGCAAGTGATTCTTGCGCCTTGACATCTATATTTATCCTTGACAAGTAATCATAATGGAGATGCGTTGTTGCTTTTGCAGACTGACATGGAATGCCTTGTCACCAGTAATAAAGGTCTCCGGATCCCTACACTCATCATACGAAACATCACAATTATGCCACTGTTTTTAGCTGGTATTTTGTGAGGACGTGGTCCTATCCCGGTCGGGCTGACCCATTCATGCTGCAGCTAGAAATAAACTTCAGTGTAGTTCTACCACTGTTTAAAATGTTTATGTCAATAAAATCTTTATATTTTCGCTCTAGTATAACAGTTTATAACTTAATTGATAAATAAGTTAGTTATTATTCATTATACTGCGCTAAATAAATAGGTTATTATATTTTATGCTGGTACTCACTGTTCCCACATTTCATTCGTAGATTTAAATGAAATATGGGAAATAAGGGAATTCAAGTCGCAAATGTTGGGAAATTAAAAGTAAATAAAAAAATCTAGTATATAAAGAAACACTAGAAAGGCTATTGAAATTAAATAGCATCATTACTTTAATAGATGAGAAGACTAGGTACTATCATTGGCTTGGAATCATATGATAAATAAAATTAAATCCCAAACCAGACGTACCACTACATGACCTCAAGACACTGTGAGCTCCTTCTGCGTAGATTGGACCAAACATAAACGATTAAAAAGGTATTTTCGGTCAAAAATTACGGAGGTGTTTGCAGTCTACTGTAAAATACGAATAATGTAAAGTACCCAGAGTCAGGCGTTAAAAACTTAAAATAAAAAAGCGTTTATTTTATTCAATACTGATAAATTTTATATTGGTCGTGTGAAAATCATTTGATTACTTTAATTAACATCAACGAAGTTGATTTTTTTAATTCACAGTTGGTGAAGAGTTTGTCTTTATCTGTAAATCTTTATTAAGAATGCTATAATTAATTTCGTTCCATTCAAATTCTTTTACAGGATTAACTGGCAAGTTTGGCCCATGTCCAACGCATGATTGATGGTGTCGAAATTGATAAATTATAATTAATAAACAACATTTTAAATTAGATAGAGTAACCTTAAACGGAAAAACATATGTATTTACGTCCAAAAGAACATGAACTACATAAATTGTAATTATATATCTGTATATAGTCTATCGCTCGCATTCACATTCACAAAAGTAAGAAAGGATATAGATTTAAGATATTTTTACATACATGACGAATAAGCTAGGTATTGTTCTTTTGCCCTGATATTAAAATTTAATTTGCTTCTTTGGTGGACGAATTACCTATAATGGGATTTTTTTTTCGGTTGTTAGCAAGGTTGAGAGGTGACCGAGCGCTTCTGGTGCTCAGTCGAGACCTCTATTAGTGGGTACCCAGTACAAGTGCTCCCAAAAGGGAGCTTCGGCTTGGACCGTTACCCTGCTTCGCGAGAGCGTCTGATTCGAGGGTGACCGAGAGGGCCGAACATCGGCACGGTCAGTTGCTTCTGACTAATAATTATTATTAATATACATTAATATTAATATTATTGGCTATCTGTACCACCACTTTGGAATGCGTGGGCACTGGAGAAGAAGTAATTTCAGTGACGCTTCTATCTGTATTGACTGGAAAGAACCGGCCTGTGACGGCGGTATCGGGAATAACCTTGTTTGCGACGCCCCCGTCGTTGGCGGGGGCGGTATGAGGGTCCAATATACGCGTGTAGTGTTTTATGAAGGGTTTGAGTCCTGGTGGTCGCGTTGTTGGGTTCGTCGAGGGTGTGCCTCGGTCTCCTTCGGATGCGGGTGAATCTGTTATTCTAATAATGGGAGCGTTTGATTAAATGTATGGTAGTTTTGGGAGTATGTGAAGTAAACAATGAATTTTAAATAGAAAGAGCTATTTTATAGAATAAGTTATAGATTAGGTAAGATAAAACCAAGAGTTAATGGGGTTCTTTACACTATTAAGGGAAATTCGGATGTGTCAAGGAAAGTCCGTCTGGCAATCTGTAATAATTTAATGCATAAATATATTGCAAAAAAATTTGGGTATAGCATAAGTAGTTTGATATTGAGTCATCATTATCAAAATTTTAATGGACTAATGCCATTGCCATGCAATGCCACTGCTGATCATAGGCAAATACGAGATTGCCACTCGAGAGACTTTCGTCCCCATCGGTTATCGGTTCTACGAGCTATATGCCAATTGAGCTATGTCGGTTACCTTAGTTCTTAGGTAAGCTTGAGAATTTGATATTTCGTTAGTGTTTAACAACTAGAGAGTGCTAATTATATTTCTTGGGCAAAATAGAGCGACAGAGTCGCTAAATGATGCTGTAAATTAATTTTTAGGCACCGGAAAGGTAATATGCTGATATGAACGAACAGTCGATATGTACTTGACATATCGCCTGTTTGGATGCAAATATATTTAGATGTGATATAACAGAGACATGTCACAAGCGTGGAAATAGACATACCTATGACCTCTGCATGCGTCTTGCTAGTTTATTGTTAAGACACATTAGTCATTGCGAGCACGCATTCATCTGCTGGTTCTTATTAGAATATCATATACTATATACAGTAGTACTTCTTAGCAACAATAATATGAATTATTGATAGCTTTGGCTAGGTTTCTATTCGAGGACTTTGCAGTTATGTAACTACTGATATTTTTTTATAAGTTAGCTATTATTTTATGAATGCACTATCTCATTCTTTATCTAGTAACGAAATAAAAGTTACTTAAGACAAAAATGTCCTCTTACAGCCACTCTGGAACCAATACTTGTAAATTAAACTTAATTGTTATTGCCTGTGTTTACTGTCTTCTCGTTTAATTAAGGATAGCTATGTGTTTTTCTAGCTTCGTTGTTAGCAATTTTATTTTTTGAATTACACTTAGAAAATGCTTATAGGTTCACTGAATAAATAAAAATTGAAGTGCATTATATTTTTATATATAATAGTATATAGATATATCTACATATACGCATATATTATTAAAATAAAACATTTTAGTATTATGTTTAGTTTTAGTTAGGAGATAGCTTGAGTTGTATCAAGGATTAGAGTTAGGTAAAATATCTTTTCCGTAGATGTAGGAAAAAAATATTTTATAAAGTCTATTTAGTTTTTAGATTTACTTCGTTTTCTATAACTGAATTAAACTATTTATTTATGTCTTATTTGGAAGGCGATGATTAACTTTTGAGTTTGCAAGAAGTGCTGATAACATGTAATAATAAAAAGATCGCCGTGATCAAAGTATATAGGGTATGAATTCATTTAGAGTCGTGAAGCGTTGGAGGTCGTTACGAGTTTTTTTAAACCTATTAAATATTTGATAGTGCTTATGAAGTAAATACCTTGAATGTTGTAAAAAGGACATTGAACGACTTTTTGTCTTTAACTAATAGTAATAAATAAGAGTAGATAATGTCCGAGAGTGGACACCATTCTTTAGTA
Organism: Teinopalpus imperialis; assembly: GCA_029286865.1. Lineage (NCBI taxonomy): Eukaryota > Metazoa > Arthropoda > Insecta > Lepidoptera > Papilionidae > Teinopalpus > Teinopalpus imperialis. Next base: position 4,080,179 of record JAGSMU010000023.1, on the reverse strand, counting down.
ATTGTGCAAAGCTTTTTAATAGATTAGTGTTCACATAAATGTCACTTATATATCAAAAAATATGTTATCTGTTTTAACTTTACCAATATTGGTAAATTAATCAATCAATCATTATTCATTAATAAATCAACGAGTAAATAGTATGTAATACGTAGTCATAGGGTAAATTTTTGGTTAGGGTGATTTTTCTTATTAAAAATATATATAAAAATGTACATAAGCGATAAAGATTCATTCAACAGTTGTTTTAAAGTTATATTTTATATATAATAGTATATAGATATATCTACATATACGCATATATTATTAAAATAAAACATTATAGTATTATGTTTAGTTTTAGTTAGGAGATAGCTTGAGTTGTATCAAGGATTAGAGTTAGGTAAAATATCTTTTCCGTAGATGTAGGAAAAAAATATTTTATAAAGTCTATTTAGTTTTTAGATTTACTTCGTTTTCTATAACTGAATTAAACTATTTATTTATGTCTTATTTGGAAGGCGATGATTAACTTTTAAGTTTGCAAGAAGTGCTGATAACATGTAATAATAAAAAGATCGCCGTGATCAAAGTATATAGGTATGAATTCATTTAGAGTCGTGAAGCGTTGGAGGTCGTTACGAGTTTTTTTAAACCTATTAAATATTTGATAGTGCTTATGAAGTAAATACCTTGAATGTTGTAAAAAGGACATTGAACGACTTTTTGTCTTTAACTAATAGTAATAAATAAGAGTAGAAAATGTCCGAGAGTGGACACCATTCTTTAGTAATTGTGCAAAGCTTTTTAATAGATTAGTGTTCACATAAATGTCACTTATATATCAAAAAATATGTTATTTGTTTTAACTTTACCAATATTGGTAAATTAATCAATCAATCATTATTCATTAATAAATCATCGAGTAAATAGTATGTAATACGTAGTCATAGGGTAAATTTTTGGTTAGGGTGATTTTTCTTATTAAAAACATATATAAAAATGTACATAAGCGATAAAGATTCATTCAACAGTTGTTTTTAAAGTTATATTTTATATATATGACAAAACTAATGGAATTATTTAGAGTTTTTAAACAGCTGTTGTAAAATAAATTAAACTCTTTTCGTTTATATTTAGATAAGTAATATGAAAAAGGTAATTATATTTTATTGCTTCTTTTCGTAATGTTTGCAACATGGTTGTACATGTAAAAGTTCTCAAAGCGACAATCACTTTATAGTGTCTGATAAAATTAAAGAAACAACGTAAATTATATAATTTTGAAACGAAAGAAAAGAAAATGTGATTAGGCAAAACAGAAACAGACAGCTTGCGTTTTTCGAAAAGTATTTTATATTCTTATATTTTTATAATAAATATGAAACGTTTCAAAGTTATACATATATGAACATTTTAAGAAAACATTAATTTAAGAAGACACTTTCAATTACGACCCCTACAGTACACACTGCAGCTCCCACGTCTCATTAAAGTTGTATTTATGATAATATCAAAGGTAAGGTACTCGTATGTGATACATGTAAACATATCATTCATTCAATATTTAAAAAAAGGATCTTTTATTTTCATATAATTAGATGGGGCTTGTGGGCAGGTCTTACGATTCATAGCTTATATCACGACGAAATGTCTATAGGCATAATATTCCAATAGTATTTAATTTCTTTATAAATATCTTGTATACAACCGCTATTTTGTATGGCATATTTGATTGACTACTGCGGTCTTGTTTGGATTTTATATTGATGAGTAATTTATTGACCTTTGTACAAACGGGATATTCTATTATATATAAAAATATGTATCATATTTTTATGTAACAGCTAGTTTGAAACTTTATATTTATTTATTAAATCTTCAATTGTGGACACCTTATTTTATGAAGAATAGGGTACAATGGGCGTACTTAATGCCTTTTGGAATTCTTTACCAGTCGACCCTTGTATCTGAAGGGAAACATTAACTGTCGGTGCCAATAAAAATAATAATCGTACATACTTAATATACATAATAATAAATAAAATACATTACACAATAAATATGATTAATCACATAATAAATACATAAATATATAATATAGGCCTTAAATAAACTTGAGTTGTCTGTAATAATAGCTTTACATTTGGTAGGATTAACCGACACACCATATTTGTCGGACTAAATTCTGATAGCTTAAAGATTGTTATTGAGCTTTTAATAGTATCATCAATAACAAATAATGGATTGGGAATAGCTAAAGATCGCCAGTATGCAGATGGTACGAATAAACAGTAACAGAGGTAATAGTATTATAATAGTGTTATAATAATGGAGTTTATTAACATAAAAAACATAATAGGAGAAAGTATACCGCCTTGCAGCACATCAGTTACCATTTTAGCCCTTACTGAGAGCTTCCGTCCCACACGTACTGACTGCTGGTGGCCGCGAAGATAATATGTAAACCAATCCAACGCTGGGGCTGAGAATTTAAGGATAGAAATAAGAATATCATGACCGACAGTGTTAAAAATGTTAGAAAAGTCCACAAGCACCACCAGCTTTTGTTCGTCCATCCCTTTCTTTACATATTCATGCTAGTGAACTATAGGATCTAATATAGTTGAAGAAATAAAGTGACATAGGGAATATTGATAGCTAGGGTTTTGAAAAATTTTCACAAATCAGCGGTCGAAAAGTCAAGTGTGTTATCGTGAATATATCAGCGTTTAGCATTTCGTAGAAATTTGAACCAACCCAGTTTTCAACAGTGTGACCTTTTTTAAACTTTTGGAAAGCCCAATTACCTTTTGCTATTGCCACCCGTACGCTCTTTGTCATCCATGGGGCAGGGCGATCTGATGTATAGGTGCATGACGTTATATAATCTGAGAATAATATTATTTAAAACGGAGACCTCATCCATTGTAGAAGATGTCAATATAGAGTCAAGATTAATAATATTTGCATCATTTCTAAGATGTTTATCCTTGAAACAATGCGTAAGTGGAGAATAATGATTGAGATTATATTTAGGAGGTTTAAGTTTATAAGATCAATAAACGAGATCATGTCGAGAAAAATTTGGAGCCAAGAGCTGACCGTGTGCAATGGTCTAGTGATGCTGTAATATAAAGTGAGTCCACAAGTCATCAGCATCGATATTGTGTTGAGTTGCCTTTAAAGGAAGGATGCAGAGATCAACAGACTATAAGATTGATCGAAGTTTATGAGAGCGAGAGGTATTTCTCAATAAGTCGGTGTTGAAATCACATATTATAATGATATTTATGTAGTCAGACATATCATGAGCAGTACATTGTTAAGACCAGTCTCAAGAGTGTTAAAGTAGTCCACCGAAGGAGGACAATGAACCACCCCCAAAACTGCTCTAGTCCCCTTGACATTAATTTTCAAAAACAAGAACTTTTTATTTTATTAATTAGCTGAGTACTCGGACGGAGAAGCTAAGAGAATTTTAAATGGGATTTATTTTCGAAAATATATTGCAACCCCTGCCCCTCTTATATCTATTCTATCAGTGCGTATGAACATAAAATCGAACAGGCGATATAAACACTAATGGCAAGAACGCAGTCTAAAGAAAATGTTTTAACAAAGTTAGAAAAATGACTTGGAATTCTTTGAGAATTGATGTGGCCTTGCATTGAAGAATTTACCATATGGAGAAAGTATAACTTTTAGATTTTGGTGAAAAGCAGAAGCATAATAACATCTGTTAAATCAGAACAAGAGGCAAACGATTCATATGAATTATATATATTTATTTAAATAATACTACATATAAAATAGCTATGTTATTAAATAATTAAAAGGCGAGTAATCGATTTTCTGACGCAGACAAGAGTGTGGCACCTTACAGGCCGGACTTTATGGACTCATGAGATTACCTCAGTGTTGGAAATTTCATCTTATTTTTTATGTATAAAAGTTAGTTGGCAAGCAACTTTAGATTTATCTCGGAATTTTTAATTTCTTCGTAAAGTATGATTGTTAAATTCAACAGTTGGATTTACATCAAACAATTGCTCAGAACAGTCCTCATCTTAAATGCGATATTAAGCTCATAGAAATCTGAGGATCTGTTAGCAAGGCCGATATTTGAAGCAGATCGGAAAGAACTTGAATATTGACGATTCGGGTCGTTCACTGTTGGATGCGGTCAAATGAAATATACCGGTACTGGTCACCGCTGTGCAAAGATGTGCAGTATTCGATGTGAGGCTGAAATTTCCAAGTGGTGAGCCGGCATGAAATACTGTGCCGCCCTAATAAGCACACCTTCTAGCCTTTTCTAAATTACAGCTATATCTTCTAATATAACAAACAACACAATAAACATAAAAATATCAATATATAATCATGTTCAATTATAAATATTAAATATCACAATAAATAAAAAACTTTAAATGATAAATTTAATATTATATTTTAATAAATAACATTATTTATGATACAAATGAATCTACTTATAAATGTAAGGTACTTAATACCAATGAAAAAGTATATTTCGGGAGTCTTCCATAGTTTTCCAAGTTAATTTACAACTTTCGCTAAGTGTCGGAAAACGGCGCTCAAAATGTCGAAGCGTGCATATTTTATTATATTCGCGATTCGCGTAAAACTTTGAACTGCGAAGTTTCTTCTTCAGGCAAGGTAGGCTATTGAAAAGTCTTGAAATCTGTATCTGTTATGTAAAGTTAACAAGTTTTATTAATTAAAAAAGGTTTACACGTCTTTTTTATATAGATGTAGTATGTGGCATCGTAAGAAAGTTCATATGCATTATGGTGCCACTATTAGAACATAAAATCAGAGCTAAGCAAAGTCTTGTAGTTAGAATACCTTGGGTGCCGTTTTTTTTAATGCAGGAATGCCTACGATTACCCGACCCTGCCAGCGCAAGGAAGGGTTACGTTGGACTCGCACCGACGAAAACCCTACGGAAACGCTTTCTCACACATCTGTGACCCCGCCTGTGCTGGCTGACCAGGCAGCCCCTCCTCTGGGCAGAGGACCCTCTCCTTTCCCTGGAGGCAAGGCGCCCCTGAGTACGAGCGCCACGAGCCACGAGAGGCCAAGGGGGTCAGGAAAACAAGAAATAATTCCAGCCCCCTACAGCGGCTTTGGTCTACAGCTCCGCCGCTAACCAAGGGTGAGGACGAAACGAAACACCGGCACTCCTCTCCTTCCACGACTCTACTTCGTCTGTGAAAGGTGGGGAAAGACGGTCCCTCGCACCGACATTTCCGCTCGCCCCAGTCCACCCACACGCTTCCGAGGTTGCGCTCAAAGAGCATACTGGGAGCGGCCCAGAGTGCTTTAGGCCGGCCATTTGGGGTCCTTTTAGCTTCACCGTGGGTGACCAAGCCATGGTTACTAAGCCCCTTGCGACGACAAGAGAGCCTTTCGAGCGGGTTGTAGTAGTTAGAATACTTTTTTTTTTCATTGGGAAAAGCCTACGCATACCCACCCCTGCGGGGACAAGGGTGGGTTATGTCGGACTCGCACCGACTAAAACCCCATGGTGTTCCCTCATCATCGCGTATGGCGGGGTCACGGGAACGCTTTCTCACACATCCGCGACCCCACCTGTGCTGGCTGACCAGGCGGCCCCTCTTCCGCGGGGAGGACATCCCCCTTTCCACCCTTACAGGCAAGGCGCCACGGCCTCCTCTGCGGGTGGGAAGCGGACTCCCCCGTGTCTGCCCCCCAGAGACCATGGGAGCCAAGAAAGCAATCAGCAATCCCAGCCCCCTGCGGTGGGTCTGGTGTAAGGACAGGGAGAGCGGCAGCGTACCTGACACTCCTCTGAACCCGCGGCCCCACCGCGACCGCACTCCAACGGTGCAACCCCCGCTTGAGTCGCGGAGGATACACTATACTCCCTCCGCGAAGCCGTCTTGGATGCAGAGTGTGGGGGTTAACTCCAAACCACGGTTACTAAGCTACGTAGTTAGAATACCTGTGCTAACATTAGTAGAGTCCCGGTGCAGCTTGTTTCTAGATGGAACACGCACTCACACATTCAATATCAGGTTGAAATAGCGGCACAACGTTTTTGTGTTATATCAGGAATGTAGGTATTTATATTAGCGATCCAATGACCCGATTACTACGCATTCAATCTTAGTCTTCAGGTCAGTAAGCTCAGTCAGTTCAGCATGTGCATGTTGATTCTTAGTCGATAAATGATTTAATTTATTATTATTTCCATATAAGATAAAATATCTGTAAATATTTATACCAACCATTTTTTCCTATACTATTACAGCTTTTCTACATACTTCATACATAATATATGAAACCATTCATTTTTCATGTCATAGTTAATTAATTGATGGTATGAACACGTTACTTAGAAATTACTAGTTTATTATTTTTTACCATCGTATTTATTGGGGTGCGTTATAAGAACTGAGATTTCATTTATTAATAATTAATTTAAGTAATTGAAAGCAGGTGCCAGCAGTTCGTAATATGTGTATTTTATTTAAAAACAAGGGTTACATTCATATCTCCGAAATATTCGTGCCCGATTTATTAATGAATTATAAATATAGCGTTAAATATTCCACTTAAGTATCGAGAGAACATGTCTGTGAGGATTAAATACAATCTGAAAAGCAAGTTATGGCAATCATCTTTCGTTATTGATTGAATTCCGTTATTTTTAAACGATAACTGTAGGTGTTTCACGTCGGTATTTACGCAAACGGAAAGATATTTCATATTGGGGTAGCATGTATAAAATATAGGTCCATTTGGGTTTAACTAATTATCTAAATTTGGTTAAAACTAATCTGCTTAGCTTCGAGCACAGCGGTATCATCGTTCGACATATTGTTTTTTTTTTCATTGCATATAAAGCAAAATATCTAATAATATACCTTAGCCAGTTTTTTCGTTTTCGATTATTTTGTATTCAAGAGATAAGCAATAGAGAGAGTCGCAATAGAGCAATAAATTATTTAAAAAATAATCAGCCTATTTAAAAAAAAAAGACAGGATTTTTGGTTTATTCTATTCACAAATACATTCAAGTTGTTTAGGTGGATAGAGCTCAATATAAAGTCATGATGTCATTAAGCTTTGTACATGGGATGCATTTATATTTAACGGTACACATAAAAATCGCCATCTGGTGTAATGGAGAAATGAGTAACGAAGCTCACGAACGAAGTTTTATGTTGTGCCTTTAATACAAGAGTAGCTTCGTATATATCTGTCTGGCTCGTGCAAGATAATATATGGTTTAAAAAGAAAGTTATTTTAAAATAAGCTATTTACTGTTATTAAATATATTGCAGAGTAAAATTTTGTAAAAAATTGTTAATCGTGATGAATCTGAAAAGAAAGCTTTGGTCATTATTTTTTATGTTTACTGCAAGAATTCGATTTCATTACCAAAATACTTATCTCTCTTTCAATTGAGTTGTCTGTCTGTGTATGAGTGTGTAAGAGAGAGAGAGAGAGAGAGAGAGTGAAAGTCTATATGACACAAATAAACAGCCTGCTATCCTGCGAAGAAATACTGGGACTTGTTATTTATCTCAGGTTTGTGAAGAAATTGAGAAGTAATACTTCGTTAACAATATGTTAACAATATTAAAAATACATGTATGTAATTAGAACATTTTAAGAGGACAGACATAAACGCAAATAAACTGAAAAAAAGTCAATTCAAAACATAATACGCCTTACCTAGTGAGAGCATACACAAATGCTGTAAATAGAAGAAATAATTATATATGTATATATATATATATATATATATATATATATATAAATTTATTATTTTTTAGCTACTAATATATTTTTTAGCCCACATGACTAGCAGTTTTCAATGAGTAATTGTTTCGGTAGGTTGCTGTTTTGGTCTTTACATATTTCATATAGGTGACATTTACAAATGTTAATTTTTTGTCACTGTGATAATATATGAGAACAAAAAATTGATCCATCGATTTATGATTACTTTATATTTCATTGTTAAATTATCCCAGCTTCGTTTAAATATACATATTTTCTTTTGAATAGTTTTTAAACTACATTATTGCAAAGTACTACGTATATCAAGTTGAATATTACATTTTTGTAGCTATCTATACAAAGAGCAAATATATATTAAAAAGTGATTTAAGAGCTGGTGGTACATTTTGCCATAAATTTTTTAGATTTTTGATTGAAGATACTTTTCTTACAGGAAAATATACATTTTATTACAGTGGCGCTTGTTTAAGCGATTGTAAAATTGAAATCTTATTTAAGATTGAAATGGCAACAAAAATATATATATCAGCAAAAATTAACCTTTGAGCCACTTTAAGATAACAAACTCAATCTCTATTTCTTTATTCGTTATTACACTTAGGTCATAATGAGTTTCTGGATTTTGATAAAAATCATCAATTAAATCAATCATCAATTAAAAACCAGATATTATATTTATGGTACTTTTATTATTATTCGAAGTTTATGCCCTCTCTATTATCACATTTTTGCATTCATCTCTGACGTGCTGGTGTACAAAAACTTAGCATCCTCTAAAAGATGTTGTAACTTCAAGTGACGTAGAACTGAAATGCCATTGCCTTGTGTCGCGAAGTGAAGTAAATAAATATTTCTTAACAATACTGTTAATATATGAGGTACAACCTACCTAATTATATTTCTATTATAATCTTGAATATATCCAAGTGATATATATAAGATATCACACAAATGAATGTACATTTCATAATACAGTTCAAGACAATACAATGGCATGACAGGTACTTTATATTATAATGGTATTACAGGTACAGGTACTAGACAGTTCAAGATAAATTATGGTGCCGAATTTAGTACACATGGGACATTAGGGACATTCACTCGTGTTCCCCCTTCCGCAATCCGGTATTCCGAATCCAGATGCAATGTACTGATGGCTCATAAAATACTTCTAAACATGAAAACCATCACAACCAAACCACCATGATGATATTGCGATAAGTATAATATTTCTCTGCTGGGAATGGATCTCGGTATCTACCATTCCGAAGCCAGTAACTCTGACTTCTGCGTCACGCAGCAGTCAAATATATCTTACTGTGAGAGACAGAGCTCTAAAGCTATATTATAACGTAGGCGTACATATATAATAAGCGCTACCCAGTCTCACCGCGCATGATTAATGCTTAATCCGCAACTTGCCGAGCCGAGGTTCGGCCCTCTCGGGCACCCACGAATCAGTCGCTTTTGCGCACAGGGTATCGGTCCAAGCCGAGGCTCCCTCTCGCGTACCCTTGTGCTGGTTATCCATTAACAAAGGTCTCGGCTGAGCGTCTACCCGGTGAGGCTGTAAAAGCTCTCTGGTCATCAGCCACAAAACCAAAAATATCTTAAAAATTTTGTGGCAAAATGCTATCAGCTCTTAAATCACTTTTTAATATATATTTGCTCATTGTACAGATAGCAACAAAAATATAATATTGAACTAGATATACGTAGTACTTTGCAATAATGTAGTTAAAATCTATTCAAAAGACAATATGTATATTTAAACGAAGCTGGGATAATTTAACAATGAAATATAAAGTAATCATAAATCTATGGATCAATTTCTTGTTTTGTAGGTATGTATATTCTCGTATATTATCACAGTGACAAAAAATTAACAGTTGTAAATGTCACCTATATGAAATATGTAAAAACCAAAACAGCAACCTACAGAATGAATTACTCATTGAAAACTGCTAGCCATGTGGGCTAAAATACGAAGTAGGTATAAAAGTAAATATATTTTATGTAATTAATAACAATTATAATAGCAGAGAATATTTGCAATATAAAAAAAAAGTGTAGCATTCTTGCTACGGTTTTATTAAAGTTATTATTGACGATTGTTCTACGATTCATCCAATAAATAAGTGATCATGATATGAACAACCTTAAAATAATTCTGGTGTGTATCTTTTCTTTAACAATGTTAGTGTATTATTCTGTAATATTGTATAAATAAATATTTTATACTAAATACATATCTGTAGACAAAAATGAAATGCAAAGGGGAATTTATTGGCAGTTTGAAATGTTCAACAGGTTTCAAGTTCCTTGCTAGTTGGAAAGTGGCGCGCAAAGTGTTGAAATGTGCATATTTTATCCACAGACTCTTTCCTTAAGTTTATAACCTAATTAGAAATATGCTGGTAGCATTTTCATTTAATGGTGTATAAGCTTCGATTTTAATACCAATACGGAATTTTATTTTGTGATTTTCAAAAAATGTTGTTAGTTGTTCACATTCGTAATTGATCTGAAAAAAAAATAGCTTGCGTAAAATAATATAGAGATTTACTAACAATGTACTCCTAGTGTTGTAACTCACGTCTTAATTATTGGTCGTAATAAAATAGAGTAATTCTGTTATTCAGTCAGTAAATGCAAAAAAAAATATTTATAATGATTGCACTAAACTCACATCTAAGCTATTTTTAATATGTTTTTCTTTAACATTCTGCGTCGTTCATTATTTCGGTTGCCACCTAAGATGTTGTATAGTAGTCGTAAGTGCAAAAAGGTTGAATAATAAGAACATGTAAGCACAAGGCTTAGAATTTGCAACAGGTGTCTAAGTCTTTAAGCTACACTAAGTAACCTTTGAAACGCAAACTTTCGTATAACTCTGAATGTTGTGTGCATAATTTATTTTATACAATGCTCACAGCCTGCACCCAAAATGTTATTTTAATTTACAGATCATAAAATAAAGTTTTGCACATAACTTTATAAGTTTACCTATACTTACTGAATAGCTATATTATATATGTCAACTGAATGCACTGTCGAAACTAGTTATGCTATGTTAGGTATTAGTATCAATATGTTATCAATAAATTATTTGAATATAAAATTTTAAATGTAAATAAATTAAATGTTTATGATAAAATTAATATTGTGCATTAATGTGATTGATTTAGTTTTTTTGTATGTCTTTCGACATCTTCCCACTATTTTTACATTGGAAATTATCAATATGGTAATGATATAAAAGTAATATTTGTAGTTTTTATAATAATAATTTAAGAAATTATATCATCATAATATATTAAGATCATGATATATAAAGAACGGTTGTTTATTGTTCAGTCATAAAATAAAGATCTTGAAGGCAGTGGAACGGTCATTAAAAGATTTTTTTCCTGAACGAATAGTAATAAATTAGAGACCTCATTGTCACTGCCTGAGTTTACTCTCTCCTCGTTTAATAATAATGAAGAGCCTTTTAACGTCCTTAGTAAACCCTCGTAAATTTCATTTTATTTGGATTGAAGAAAATACCACGTTAACAACTGTACACGTAATTTTCAAATAATATGGATTAATTATTAAATCTAGAACATGATGGATGGTCACGTGTGGAACGTAGACCGGTTTACTACGGGGATATTGTTAGCTCGCAGAGCACATTGCTAGCACATAAATGACATGTATGGTGTGGAATGTTGGAGTGCTCACTGGAAACGATGTCCTGGCGAAGAACAACGTCTCACCCACGAAGGGGGGGCCATACAGAAACTAGAAGAAGAGAAAAATAAGTCGTAGGGAGAGAGACGCGTGTATTGCCAAGCAATAGCCAGACTGCACGCACCTTCCTGCTCGGACCGTGTGAAGTGAGGGTAGGCAGGGCCATAGGTCCTGCTGAACATAAGCCTACCCCATAGGTTGCCACAAAGCAAGATCCTGAGCCATCTGCATCCATCGATTTCCTATAAAACTTGAATAGGTTGTAGCTTCATCTATTGGTCGTCTTGCCTACACTGCGAGTACCAGTCAGAGATTGCCACTCATGAAACTTTCTTCCACATCGGTGTTCGATTCTACGAGATTTATGGCAGACATCAAAGCAGAATCAAAGCGGAAGGGTGAGAGACCCTCACCAATTCGAAGAACTCAATGGTGTCTTAAGAAGAGTGCGGATAAAACGAAGACGAAGATGGTGTCTAATGTTCATGTCACACCTATACTAGTCATTGTTGGAAGCACTAAGCTCGAAGTTGTTGACGAATATACTTGTAGGCAACTTTGTCCATGTCCACATCCACTTCACACTAGATAATAAATTATTTGAATATAAAATTTTAAATGTAAATCAATTAAATGTTTATGATAAAATTAATATTGTGCATTAATGTGATTGATTTAGTTTTTGTATGTCTTTCGACATCTTCCCACTATTTTTACATTGGAAATTATCAATATGGTAATGATATAAAAGTAATATTTGTAGTTTTTATAATAATAATTTAAGAAATTATATCATCATAATATATTAAGATCATGATATATAAAGAACGGTTGTTCATTGTTCAGTCATAAAATAAAGTTTTGCACATAACTTTATAAGTTTACCTATACTTACTGAATAGCTATATTATATATGTTAACTGAATGCACTGTCGAAACTAGTTATGCTATGTTATATAAAATTTTAAATGTAAATCAATTAAATGTTTATGATAAAATTAATATTGTGCATTAATGTGATTGATTTAGTTTTTTTGTATGTCTTTCGACATCTTCCCACTATTTTTACATTGGAAATTATCAATATGGTAATGATATAAAAGTATTATTTGTAGTTTTTATAATAATAATTTAAGAAATTATATCATCATAATATATTAAGATCATGATATATAAAGAACGGTTGTTCATTGTTCAGTCATAAAATAAAGATCTTGAAGGCAGTGGAACGGTCATTAAACGATTTTTTTCCTGAACGAATAGTAATAAATTAGAGACCTCATTGTCACTGCCTGAGTTTACTCTCTCCTCGTTTAATAATAATGAAGAGCCTTTTAACGTCCTTAGTAAACCCTCGTAAATTTCATTTTATTTGGATTGAAGAAAATACCACGTTTACAACTGTACACGTAATTTTCAAATAATATGGATTAGTTATTAAATCTAAAACATGATGGATGGTCACGTGTGGAACGTAGACCGGTTTACTACGAGGATATTGTTAGCTCGCAGAGCACATTGCTAGCACATAAATGACATGTGTGGTGTGGAATGTTGGAGTGCTCACTGGAAACGATGTCATGGCGAAGAACAACGTCTCACCCCCGAAGTGGGGGCCATACAGAAACTAGAAGAAGAGAAAAATAAGTCGTAGGGAGAGAGACGCGTGTATTGCCGAGCAATAGCCAGACTGCACGCACCTTTCTGCTCGGACCGTGTGAAGTGAGGGTAGGCAGGGCCATAGGTGAAGAGTCAGTCCTGCTTAACATAAGCCTACCCCATAGGTTGCCACAAAGCAAGATCCTGAGCCACCTGCATCCATCGGTTTCCTGAAAACTTGAATAGGTTGTAGCTTCATCTATTGGTCGTCTTGCCTACACTGCGAGTACCAGTCAGAGATTGCCACTCATGAAACTTTCTTCCACATCGGTGTTCGATTCTACGAGATTTATGGCAGTCATCAAAGCAGAATCAAAGCGGAAGGGTGAGAGACCCTCACCAATTCGAAGAACTCAATGGTGTCTTAAGAAGAATGCGGATAAAACGAAGACGAAGATGGTGTCTAATGTTCATGTCACACCTATACTAGTCATTGTTGGAAGCACTAAGCTCGAAGTTGTTGACGAATATACTTGTAGGCAACTTTGTTCATGTCCACATCCACTTCACATTAGATAATAAATAATTTGCAAAATTTCATATACAAACTTAAAGGAAGAATCGGTTTCCCTACAGCTATCTTAATCATAAGAAACGGAAAGAATCTCGCATGTTATAATGGTCTGCTATACTGTGGATGGGTGAGCAACGGCGTTTTATTATTTTTGTATGGATGTAGTCCGTTACCTGCGCTATCGAAAAATCGTCGTGTCAATCGGACTACGAATTCAGCAATGGACTTGATCTTGAGGTTAGTCGCTATAATGTCACTCCTGACGTATCCACTAGCCTCCACTATCGTACGCAGTCGCACGATACTCTTCCGATATTCGTCGGTTGATATACCGTGCAGAATCCTCGACGTCCAGCGGAGTTTTAATAGGTATTTTGAGAGAGAAAGTGTGCGATGCACTATGATAGGCTCCTTTGTCGGCCCGGAACCTGGGACTATTGGGAGCGACTACGTCGGCAGTTATTATGATGAGTTCCGGGAGGTCCAGTGTGTCCGTATCGTACAATACCTGTAAATGGGTCGAGACCGTGGCTTAATGACACATCACTATATCAAGGACGTCCTGTTGAAAATTAGACTGGGTAAGGACATCTGTGAGCTCCTTTGGTCCCAACACATCATATCCCTACCCGTCTACGTCGACGGACGGCACTCTGCCAATGAGTTTACAGGTGTTTGAACCCCCCGCAGACTTTTAGTCCCGGGCATAAGAATGTGGGGTGAAGGTCAACTGCGATCCTTTGACATAGGGAATATGTCCTGCTTCACTAAGCTAGCTCTAAAACTAAAGGTGTCCGTAGACGTAGCCCACTTTTCAATACGCTACGCGCTCAACTGACTGAGTGAGGCAAAGAGAATTCCTGCAGAGTTAAGAATGTCGGGACTCTGCCCGCGTCCTGAGAAGAGGTTAATGCTCGGTGTTTCTCAGCGTGATAAAATAGGTAATCGTAGATATCCGTAGTAAAACACGGGTGACTGGTATAGCTCAAAAGATTAGCAAGGTGAAGTAGCAATCGGCTGGCCATATAGCTCGTAGAACCCATATAACATTTAATGAAGATGTAAGAAGTTCCTAGACAATAATCATGATGACTTACTACGACACTGAACGAAGCACAAAATAACTGCAAGCCTCGTGGTTTAAACCTCTGTGTGCAAAAACTACATTATGTATATTTTAATTTTATTAATTACTACAATAGAATTAGTTTCACGTATTTTGTACATTCATGTGTTTGTGTTTAATTTTAATGTAGTTTAGACTTTTCCCTGAAATTATATTTACATTTTAGATTGCAAATATTTTGATGCATTAGTTTAGTAAATAATTTCAATTGTTTTAATATTGTTAGTTATTTTATTACATTTCCGTTATCTTAGTAGTATTGTAGTTAAATTGACGAAAGTTAAAGATTTTGCTTGATTTTTTATCAAATTAATTTTATTGAATTAGGAATGTATTTTTTGTGAGATACAGTTTTTCAAATCTGTGTACGAACTCGTATCATTATATTATGATTTCGCAGATATCAGCTCACGCCGGTGTCATCACCATACCAGCCACCACGGTGATGACTTTCCATCTTTGTCTTCAAAAGTGACAGCACAACTATCAATCACTGTAGTTTGGCACTTTACATCAAATAAAATGTGTAACCATTCGTCATCCTAATTACCAAATAATGAAAAAGTACGTTTATTTTTGTCTGTTTAACCAATTAAATTAGTAATGGTATATACAGCGATAAAACAACTTTTATTATTAGTTCCAATTAGACTTTCAAATTTATAAATTACTTGTCTCCAAAGTCTACAAACAACAACAATCTATCAATTCATCATGTCATATTCGATTGACTGATTGCATGAATTTGTTCGGAATCGAATTTAATTATTTGCCGGGTAATTTATTGGTCAATTTTATTTAACCGATATTGAAAGGGAGAAAATACTCAATTTGAATATATTTTTTGAGTATCTTCGCCATTGAAATATGGATAAGAAAAAAATAATAGTTATAAATGTAAGCGTAATCTGATTTTGGCTGTGTAAAATAACATATAATATATAAGATCCAAAAACATGGTTAGTTTAATTTCTTATGGTTGATATCAGTTAAGGTAAGAAAAATCGAATAAATAAATAAATAAATAACCACACCACAAACAAAAAAAAATATCGTAGCAACTCTACGTACGTACGTAAATATCAACACATCGACTAAGCACTTTGATTGTCTAAATAGACTTAAAATACACGAATAGAACCCTTTTCAGAGGGGATAGTTTTAAACTTTGATTTTAACGCGGAAGAGGGTAAATCTAGTACAACAAGAAGAAGTTTATCATAAACGAATCCATGCACTTTATGCAGTCTGCGAATAAAATCACATATTTCATGTTTACTTCTGGTATTGACGTAGTATAGATTACTATTCAAGTAAATATGAATGTACATTTTGCCTAATACAACATTAGAAAATATCTATCTAGTATTGCAGTATGTAAATATCATAAAATAATTGAAATAAAGTAGTCGATCTGTCTTGTGTTAGAATGAAATTACGTAAAAGACCACCTTTTCATATTCAAACTGTTCCGTGTTCTTATCTACGTTTAAAATCGAAGTTGTGTCATTACAGATGCAATTTTAATAGTACGATTAGTCATTCATATATATTAGGAATAAGATACGACTGAAATTTGAGGTACGTCTATTTTAATAGGTAATCTGGAAGATTTTGATACGTTTACATTGGACGCACAGAATCTAATTACTCGTATGTAAATAAAAGTTCAGTACCATAAAAGCTATGTTTTGTGGGTTATTGATGTGCTTGCATATAACATCGTGACAAACATAATCAAATAATTTAGAAAGATCACTGATAAGTATATGCATTCTACGACTTCTCCTATGCAGCAAAATTTTTTTTCACAAGTTCTACTCTTTAAAAAAAGCTGTTTTTTAGGGTCACTTAACAGTAAGTAATACTATTAAGTTTGTGTCAATTGAATCTTTGTTCCATTGAGTCTCTGGGGCATTGCTTTTAACTGAATGGTCGTTTAACCATTGTTTTTATGTGAATCAGTTTCTAGGTAGTCACTTACCGTGAGTTAAATTTCCAGCCCAGATTATATCGATATAATATCAACGATTCAAAAAGTATAAGGATAATAAATAATCTTAAAAAAATAGATAAAGATATAAAATCGTTAACTGGTTATGTAGTTTCTTTAGATTTTAAACAGCGGTAAAGATGCAATGCTGCTTATTTGAATTTTTCGTTAATTACTGTTCGTTAACAATAACTGAACACAATTTCAAAGAAATCTTTGTAAAACGTTTTAAAATAAGTTAATGCTCCATATTTTAATATTTTATAAATAATGACACCAATAATTTATTATCATTAATATTCCCTATTATATTAATTTAATTTAAGAAACCACAGGATAAGCTCGATTATTAGTGGACAAATATTGACGTGTAAACCTTCTTAATCTTTATCTTTTTATTCAAACATGAATAAACAGAAATATACGGTAAGTGTGGATGTGCAATGGACGGTTTTTTTTATTAGGACATGTTGTATTGTCTCAACCCAACTTAGAAATGGGACCTGGTAAGGCTAATGATGCTGGAGTACACAAAACGAAGGCCTTTTTTACCCTTTTCATCTCAGCTTATTAAGTCTAAGAGGTGACCCTATCTCTGTATTTCAAACAAAAATGTTAGTTATTTTTTTTCATTATTCCTTCACCAGAATCTGAAAAGAAAACTAATTAATACAAACCAGAGTAATTCAAACCCGTGACTAATACATTGTCCAACGTTATAGCCACTATTCTTTCTCCATTTTTGGAAAATAAAAAAATAAGCAGTTTATAAACTAATTTTGAAACAAAGTTAACCTATGAAACATTTTAACAAAGAAAGAGGTCGCAATAAAACACCAAAATTTACTATCGCAATTTATCACAAAATAAATACGATCATATAAAATACAAATACCTTAAAACTTTGACAATAACTTCAACATTGTCCCGTATACTGCTGTTTTAAACAAAACAAGACTAAACTTCCTCAACATCTTTAGTTAAAAATAAGAAAATCTTTGTATTAACCGGGATTTCGCAATGAATTTTTAAGTCTAGGAGTCATATTATACAATTACTGTAGTTAATACGTAAAACATAACAAATAATTACAAACTAAGGCTATTTAAGGCAATGTGACAGTTGAAATTTATATATTATATTTTAAATTTATTTAATATGTTATACATTATAAAATTTACACGCAGGAAAAAGATGCTATCATACGAAATTTTTACTCTTCTTCTGTCAACTTCATAAAAATGGAAGGTATTATAATATTATTATCTACTTATATATATTATATTTATTATTATTTATTTATATTTATTATAATTTTTTATTATTTTTATATATTATTTATACATAATAATAATAATAACGTGCTGAAAGCTTTCCAAGCGGCTGCTGTTTATAAATTTTACTTATTTCATTATATTCTATATCTATTCATTTCATTTCTGGATGATGGAGATTTCATGTATGGATTAAGAATGTTTTCATGTATGTATTTCATGCACTGTAGATGACCCAAATTAAATAATAAAAATAAAAAATAATGTATGTTAATATTATGTTTGTGAGAATATATATTTTTATGTGTTCTAAAAAAACTAGAAATAAACATAAAATACGAGCAGTTGGCACAAAAACCCTATTTAATTTGTACGACTATATGGACGGTTACATAACAAGCTGACTATTAATAATTAAATATTCTTGTGCATCAAATTTAATTAACATTCGAGGACCATTTAAAACATTATTACACAATCAATGAATGCCTGAAAAAAATGTACGGGACTATTACTCGTTCAATTTAGGGCAGATATGAAAAATATTCCAGTTGTATTATATTACATTCGTAAACAATTTAAAAAGAGTCATCCCTAAGCTTCGTGACGATTCTTCTAAATAATTCTTCTATATAAATAATAATCAATTTTTTAATTTTGACTGGGTATTGCTCCTGTTTCTGAAACTTTATACGAAACTTCTTCTGATCTTACTGTAAGTAAATATAAACATTACATTTAACTAGATATAGAGGCGACACGTTGTTTGTGAGAATGCTTATGTATGAGCATTTTTAATTTATAAAATTAATGTGAAATTGGCAATCTACTATACATTAATTATTAAATTGTATTTCGTCAGTGAACAAAACCTTAGGCCGGCGTTTTCTGCACGGCGCATCGTGACCCTGGATAAAATGTACACGTATCAATACATTGAGCACCACTTTCTAACGCTAGACGCAAGGCCACCTTCAGCCAAGGCTTTTAAAGATGGGCCCTTTTTAATGAGATTATAAGCCAATAGTAAGTGTCCTCGAGAAGAAAATTTTAGTTGTGTTTAGATAGAGTATCTACATATCGAAGAATTAAATAGTTTCAAATATTTTAGGAACATAGTGATTTACTAAAAGGAGGATAAATTAACAAATATCAACAAATTAAATCAACTACGACATTCGCCACATGAAACTACCATCCTCAGAAAGTCTATCAAAACCGAAGTATTTTTTCATTTCGGCCATATTGTTTCATAGGGATTTTCTTTGTTATAACGTTTAAATTCACCCCTGTATCTGATACCGTAGTGAAATCAACGTCCATATTAGCATGGATCATATCAACAGTTTTTAGTAGTCGCACAATATTTTAACTGTAATTTAATTAGTAGTGTGATATGATAAAATTGTTTAAATAAAATAAAGAATGGATGTCACTGAAGATGACGCAAGAAGTCTGTACTGTATGCAAATTGTGTCTATTTTATCTAGAATTTGTAAGTATTATTAAGTATTTTCAATTTAGACTTCTTTTGCAAATACACATAAATTATTGTAACTGGTTAAAAACTTCTCACCCTTTTTTACTTAAATTTTTGAAGTATCAGTTAAACAGCTTCTCGGAGAGAATAAAAAAGAACCAACTATTAATATTCCTCACAATTATTCCTGACTGTACCGGACAAGTTATCATTGTTACTTTTTGATGTTTAACAGTTCTTTTTAAATAAACACCTTATATTTTTGTTAGTAGAAATTCCTTCCGTCGTTTCACCATCTTCGTTAATTTTTCCATATTTCTACGATGTACAATATTTCTATACGTTTCTAGTCTCTCGTGATCTCCCATTATTAACGGCGTTAATGATTTTTTAAATTGCATGCATCAGTGGGGCGTAAATACCCACCAAATAGCATGGCATAAAAGTTGCAATTATTTTTTATTTTTTATAAAACACCAATTGGCATTGCACAAAGGTTGCAAATATTTTTAATTGTTTTTTGTTAAATTAATATACGTCTGAAAGAGTAAAAATAGGTTTACATTTTGACAAAACTTTCTTTATTGTAAGTCGTATTTGTCATTATCAGTGGAATAGGTAATTAATTAATATTTCATTCTTCTTATTTTTAAATGTCATCCCCCGTGCAGATTAGCTATTATTAAGGTAATATTCACTTTTTCAAAGGTCACTCTAAAATAAGGTTATTTTCGGTAATTTTCTTAGATTAATTCGACTAAAATGTTCACATTTACACACATATTTCTATATCTTTGTATATACGGTTGTATATTTCATGACATCTTTAAAATAAACTTCGTATGCTTCAATAAATTAATTTAATGGACCTTATATATTGGTACATCTCAATTGAAAGAGAAGAAAAAAAACATTAATGTGAATTGGAACAGCCTATGTTAAATAATAAGATTCAAACAGATATAAAACAAAAACGCTTTTAAATTAATGACACAGCATAAAATTGTGTTCGCCGTATGTGCTCGTTGCTTGCTACTCCATTACCGCCGGATGGAGTTTTATGTTGCTTTAAATATTACAACATCGTGTTAGAACTAAAATAAAATCGTAAATATACGTGAATTTATTTTCATTCCTTATTTTTTGTTATAATATTATATTTTTTATATTATATTAATGGTGACAAATGAGCACAAATTCGCCTGATGGTAAATGACTGCAGCCCATGACCTCTACATTCTTAAATAAAGAATCAAGGTGCACATTCGTTGTGTACCTGTAAATTTTTTGTAAAAATAAAAATTTTGTATCTACATTCTGTACTCGATGTGAACAATGCCGACAGTATACAGGAATTAAGAATTAAGAGATTCCGAATGAAGGATAGTTAGTGGATGTAATCAGTTCGAGTTCGTAATTCGTTGCAATCTGACTGGAACGCAGGATGTGACGACGTGAACAATCAATCACTTATATAAATATTAATTAACTAAGTTAAATTAATAATATCTAACAATAGACGGTTTCTGGCATAGGCTGCCTTCTCTAGTTTAGCTCTAACAGTATTTTTCTTATCGTAAGTGCATAGTAGTAGGATATATACTGTTAATGATCCTTATAAATTTTAACAATGTTACTTAATGTAACAGTTTTAAAGATTAAGATTACTGTATTTCTAAAATATATTTAACTTTGTTCAATGACGAGTCATTCACATAACATGTGACGAGACACATAAAAGCTACTTTAAATTAAAGACACGACATAAAACTTTCCTTGTTCTTGTTTAATGTGGTGCGATTTATGGGCACTTCTTTCCGTACAATTGCCGTAAACATTAAATAGGCAATAACGTGTACAACGATATTTTTCACATATTTTATTCGTACGCACAAAATTTATAGTACCTTCATTTTAAAATAAGTGCAATATTATATAAATAAAATAACCGCAAGATTTAAACAATATGCGATTAAACTTCATCAAAAAAAATATTGTAATATTAATACAAAAATATTGATTTGTGAATACCCTTTTTGGGTTGAAATAACCGGAAAAGAAAAGCTTATTAAGTCATTTAACTTGATGGTTTTATTAATAGAATTAAAAAAAATACTGAAAGCTGTAACTTTGTTGTAAGCCTATAATATGAACCTTAAAATATCTTTAAAAGCAGTTTGCTATGTGCAGGAAGACAAATTTGTTGACTAAAACGTCTATACAATAAACTTTATTATCCTATAAATGTATAATTTGCCTCAAACTTATTACTAACATACTTTACATCATCATTTACTCAGTAAAATATCAAAACCTTAAAATATCTTTAAAAGCAGTTCGCGTACGCTATGTGCAGGAAGACAAATTTGTTGACTAAAACGTCTATATAGAGATAAAAATAAACTTTATTTTCCTATAAATATATAATTTGCCTCAAACTTATAACTAACATACATTACATCACCATATACCAAGCAAAATATCAAAACCTTAAAATATCTTTAAAAGCAGTTCGCGTACGCTATGTGCAGGAAGACAAATTTGTTGACTAAAACGTCTATATAGAGATAAAAATAAACTTTATTTTCCTATAAATATATAATTTGCCTCAAACTTATAACTAACATACATTACATCACCATATACCAAGCAAAATATCAAAACCTTAAAATATCTTTAAAAGCAGTTCGCGTACGCTATGTGCAGGAAGACAAATTTGTTGACTAAAACGTCTATATAGAGATAATAATAAACTTTATTTTCCAATAAATATATAACTTGCCTCAAACTTATTACTAACATACATTACATCACAATATACCAAGCAAAATATCAAAACCTAAAAATATCTTTAAAAGCAGTTCGCGTACGCTCTGTGCAGGAGATATTCCACTCGGATCCCTCGAGTCAGACGTCACGGAAGTGCTCTCCATGCGCCTCCAGCCAGAAGCTGCAATTAATACTTACAGTGCGATAGTGGTGTTTATTATCGGTAGTAGTCGTGGTAGGATAATAAGTGTCGGAAAAACCAAAACCGTCCAGTGGATGAGTGGTGCGTCAAAGTGCGGGTGGATTACCGCACACCTGCGTGCACACATGCGCACCTACCTGCGCGCCTACCTGACTCAACGACCCCGTAAGTTGCCACACCCGCTCGCCTCAGAGGCGGCTATTGTATTTCCTTTGTTCTGTCGCATTAGGCGACCGACAGGTACTAACCCTAGCGTACCCAAGACGCTAGGATTTCTAAATAGATTGTAGGTCTATTACACCCCCGCCGCAAGGCGGGGACAATAGAATCGTTTTTTCCTCGCGGACGGGCCTTAAGCCCTAAGCGATTAGGTATTGACGCCAACCGCTTTATGGCGTTCATCAAAGCGACGTGTCCCGACGTAGGGGAAAGTTACATGCGTCAAATTGAAACTCCGCGGGTCGCCTTCAGCGACAGCCTGCAATCGCCGGACCCTATCACTCCAGTCGTTCACGACTCCGCTGCGCCTTCTGCGTGCCCTTCCACCTCCGCCTCTCCCCGATCACAGGCGTCCATCGACTCAGAATCGGAACCGAATCTTAAATCCCTCAAAGAACAGGACCTCCCTATCGTTGAAGCGCGCAGGATGACTGATCCACGCACAAAACAATCTATGCCCCTCATTCTGGCCACCCTGGACCTGACTCCAGAAGTCAAGGCCATTTTCAACCTTAAAACCCTCTCTGGCATATCCGTGGAGGCCCCCCTCAGGCGCGGACTGGTAGGACAGTGCCACCGCTGCCAGTACTACGGCCACTCGGCCAGAAACTGTTATGCCAGGCCCAGGCGTCAAATGCATCGGTGACCACGGCACTCCTGTTTGCTCTCGTCCCACCGGAGTGACCGAGGCCCCAGCGCGTTGCCTATGCGAGGCAGAAGGCCACCTAGCGAGTTACCGCGGGTGCCTCAAAGCGCCGCAGAGGCAACGAGGCGGGCAAGGCCACAATGGCAAAATAGCCAAACCCTAAAAAGTGGCACCAACCCCAGCCATCCCAGTTAAGGCCGCGCCTACTCCCAGGCCCGCCCCCACTCCAGCTGCAGCTCCTTCTCCAGCCCCCAAACCCACTGCCCCGTTTGCAAGCCCCTAAGGCCCCTGCAAAATCAGCCTGGGCAATGCCTCCTGCTATGGCGCGAAAACTAGTCGCGCCTATCTCTAGGCCAAACCCCTCCCCCGTGCAGCCTGCCACCTCAGCGCAGGTCACACCTCCTCAACCTCAGGGTATGCAAAACCCAATCACTTACTCGCTGAATTTCATCAGCATGGGGATCTGCCTCCAACAGGCCAAAACCACCTTCGAAATGCTGCAGATCACTGCAGAACACATGGGCACCATACTGGGTACATGGGCTCCTTCTGGGCACTTCAGAATGGCCCAATGCCCAGCCGGGCAACCCCCTAACTCGGTCTCAAATGGCTAACACACTGTTAGGTCGAGTCAAACCCCGCTCTCTGACTGTCTCGTGCTTCAACACAGACGGACTCAGGTCTCAAAAAGACGAAGTAGCTATCCACTTAAAAAAACACAACGTCGACGTTATGCTAGTGCAAGAAACCTTCTTAAAACCTAGCCACAGCGATCCCAAGATCGCAAACTACAGAACCATCCGTGGAGACAGGCTGACCGCCCCCAAAGGCGGCACCCTGATCTACTATTAAAGGTGCTTGCACTGCGTACCGCTCGAGGTTCTGCGATTAACGAACATAGAAGCCACCGCGTGTAGGGTGGCTATGACCGGTCATAGCCCGATAGTTATCGCCTCGGTTTATCTATCACCGACGAAAACAGTTCTAGAATCGCACATCAGGACCTTAATCAACCTAGGTCCCTCGGTCGTCATAGCAGGCGACCTAAACACCAAACATGCCTCCTGGCACTCGACAAGGGAGAATAGAAACGGCAAGGCGCTTCACGCCCTCATGGGCTCTTTTAACTTCGATGTTATAGCCCCCGACTCCCCGACACGATACGCTCTATACTTTACACGTCAAACACCCGACGTCTTAGTCATAGCGTTAATTAAAAATATCATCCCAGCGGTCAACTCTATAGAACTGCTACACGAATGCATATGGTCATCGGAACATAGGCCGGTGCTCCTCAAGCTGGGCCAGTCAGGCAGGCGAGGTCCCTCAGACCAAAACTATCGTTAACTGGCGTGCTCTCGAAGGTAAACTCAGAGCTACGACCATCCAGCAGTTAGACCTTTCTCCCAACGAGATCGACTCACCCGACAAGGCGTTTCGGGCGATCGACTCCTTAACTTCTCACCTCAGCTCGGCCGTCGAAGACTCGAAAAGGAAGGTCCCCGCGTCGACCAATTAATTCGCCGTCCTTCCCTCGAGTCTCCGACGACTGATTAGGTCAAAAAAGCGCGCGGCAAAACTTCACGATAGATACCCATCAGACGTTAATCGCGTTAGACTGCGTCACCTCCAAAGGGAGGTCACCTCTCCAGCTGCTCCTTCCCGGATACGTGGAAGGAAGCGGACGTCATTGGGATCCCCAAACCGCACAAACCATGGAACCTTCCCAACAGTTATCGCCCAATCAGCCTCCTGAACTCCGTGGGCAAGGTATACGAGAGTATTATAATTAGGCGACTAAAAGAACACGTCCTAGCTAATACATTACTTCCCGACGAACAGTTCGGGTTTAGGAATACGCACTCCTGCGTTCAACAGGCCTTCCGCTTAACGGAACACATTCTTGCAGGGCTAACCCTGAAAAACCCCATTGGTACTAGTGCACTATTTTTCGATGTCGCAAAGTCAGGCACAACGGTTTAATTTATAAACTTCGCTCAATTAACATACCAGACAGGCTCGTGCACATCATACGAGCCTTCTTGTCGAATCGCAATTTTCGATATAGAGTCGACGGCACGCGCTCCTCAAGCCGGCCGCTCCTAGCGGGAGTCCCCCGGGGCTCCGTTCTCTCCTCGCCTTATTCTCACTTTACACAAGTGATATTCCGAAAGATCCGCAGGTCAGTCTTGCTCTTTCTGCAGACGATACCGCCCTATACTATTCAAACATACACAAGGGCCGTATCACCATTCGTCTCCAAGCCGCAGCCAACCGCCTCGCCGAGTGGTTTCGGTTATAGAGAATCGAAATTAACCCGGATAAAAGTGCAGCAATCTTCTTCTGGAGAAGCTCAGTCGACCCACTCTGCACGGCACCAGTACCTAGTCGTAGAAAGCTAGGACTTATCACGATTTTCGACCGACCCATTCCGTGGGTAGAAACGGTCAAATACCTAGGGTTCACCTTTGACCGTAAACTTAGCTTCCACACGCATTTCAAAAATGCGAGAAATTAGTCCGCGTTCGTCATGAGCCGGCCTCACCCGCTCATCTGCGCTAAAAGCAAAATGTCCCTAAGACAAACTCCTTTTATATAAGTTCCAATTATGACCTACGCCAGCGTCGCCTTCGCCCACGTAGCCGAAAACAAATTAAATCAACTACAGACGTTTCAAAACCGCTTCACCAGAAGAGCAACCGGAGCAGAACCATATCAACGTAACATCGATCTGCACAGTGACTTACATCTCGTCACCATACCGGAATACCTGAAATCTATCTCGCAGCGCTTCTTCGAGAAAGCGCTTTTGCACTCCAACCCGCTAGTGGTAAACGCCGCAACCTACGATCCGGTACCGAACCCGGAAACTAGGAACCGTCGACCCCGTCACGTCCTCGACGACCCCCGGACCCACGCACAGCTCAAACACCTCGTCGCGTCGCCCTCGTTTCCGAGCGCGACGCAATCTTCGCGACACCGCGTACACTCGTTACACCCGCGTGTCAGGGCGGTTCTCACCGTCCACAGCTTCCGATTGATATGATAACAGGTGGCGTCCGTCAGAGGCTAGGTTCGCACACCAAAACCTCGGATGGTCACTAGTCATCACCATCCATTCTCCACTCGGGAGAATCACTCGATAGCT
The DNA here is from genome assembly GCA_029286865.1 of Teinopalpus imperialis. NCBI lineage: Eukaryota > Metazoa > Arthropoda > Insecta > Lepidoptera > Papilionidae > Teinopalpus > Teinopalpus imperialis. The sequence goes on along the minus strand of JAGSMU010000023.1, from coordinate 4,053,638 downwards.
AGGGAACTGGCAACTTGGGTGGCATCATCAGATTGGTATGAGACCAAAGAGTAGAGTGACACGCTCAGTTTATGAGCGCTTTGAGTAAGTAAGAGAACCACAATAGGGAACACGGTATATAACCAGCTCACGGACCCCTCAGTTCCGTGAGCCCTGTGTCCGATGAAGCTGTAAGAGCCGCATAGGCTAACAGCATCAACATCAACAGAATCTAGATGTGCAGGAAGACAAATTTGTTGACTCAAACGTCTATATAGAGATAATAATATACTTTATTTTCCTATAAATGTACAATTTGCCTAAAACATATTACTAACATACTTTACATCATCATATACTCAGTAAAATATCAAAACCTTAAAATATCTTTAAAAGCAGGTCGCGTACGCTATGTGCAGGAAAACAAATTTGTTGACTAAAACGTGTATATAGTATAATATATAATACGCATATATCAAAATTTAGAGCGTTAGCGATAAGGGCAATAGATATATACAACTATCCATTATAAGATTGTTCTTGCAAGGTTTGGTACATTTGTGTTATATATCGTTAACCTAAACACATCCCCTGTAACATACACACACGTACACACTCAACACAACGAGAGGTGTTTCAACATAAAAAGTTTTAATTTTTTTGTATTATATATATTTCTCTTGATTTTTTTACGTTAAATATTTGGATTTTTTTAATGTGTACTATTTTGTTACTAATAAAGTAAATTTTATGGAACGGGGAACGACGCCGTAGGCTGAAATACGGTCGTTTAACCAAGTTCGGCAACGGATGCTTACTTACTTGGGTGATGTAATGTATGTTAGTAATAAGTTTGAGGCAAATTATACATTTACAGGAAAATAAAGTTTATTATTATCTCTATATAGACGTTTTAGTCAACAAATTTGTCTTCCTGCACATAGCGAATGCTAACTGCTTTTAAAGATATTTTAAAACCCACTATGTCGATTGTCAGTCATATTAATGATGTTCTGGCCGATTTAGTCTTGGGTTACTTTCTCAATGGTTATTAGATGGTGCTGTGCTGATCAACTGTGCAGTAAATATTATTGCGCCGGAAAGTAAGGATGTATTACGTCATTTTTGCAAGCACGCATTCGACGTCGATCTACTTTAATGCGATGTGTAAAACTAGCGATAAGATCTCAAAACGGATGTATTCAAAGACGGCGATAGAGGGCGAGTTCTGTGGTTGTGTTTGTTCCCCTCTTAGAGCTTAAGGTTAAGAATTAGCCTGGTACAAAAATAGCCCTCGGTAGGTAATTGAACCCATGGCCAGAAGTGTACATCTCTGTCATATTAATACTTAATTTCACGTGGTTGCTATTTTGTATTATTGTATGTATATATATTATTGTAATATACATGACATAGTTATACTACTTATTGCATAATTGAATTCCAATGAAAACCAAATAACATAATATCTTATTAGAAACAGTGGTCATGGTGCATGGTCAAGTGATAGCATAAGCTCTAATAGAATGTTATTGGTTATAGTAATAATTGACTCGCAAAATGGCCGTTATTATCATATATGAGTGAGAAACAAGGCAATATTTCTTGATAAGCTATTCTGTATTTTAAATTAAATGCTGTGTTTGTTGTGTTGTTTTTTTATCGTGACTTACTTTCCTTATTCTAATATCATTTATGTTTTAAATGTTTCACGGAATTAAACTCAGTTTACTGGATTTTCACTATACATTTATCACTTCGTACGTCATAGTGTAGTAAGTAAATTTAGAATTTAAATAAAAGACTAATTTGTCTGTTGTTGAAATGTTTATTAATTTTTTTTATTATTTCATTGAGTGTAACAAACGAGCACATAGTTCACCTGATGGTAAGTGTTCCTGCGGCCCATGACATCTACATTCATCCTTGACAAGGAATCATAATACAGATGCGTTGTCACCCTTGGGGTCTGAGATAGAATCACCCCGGCCGAGCTGAACCATTCATTCTGCAGTTAGAAACAAGTTGCAGCGTAACTCTACCAATGACAAAATATATATATAAACCTACATAATACAATTGTAAGTATACGTTTATTTTAGTAATTACAGTGATGTAATTATTTAACTTACCAATATATAAGATTTAAAAGCGGGTAATATATAAGAATAAAAAAAAATTATAAAGCGTGCTGAGAATGAATAAGGCATTTCAAATTAGTAATATAAAAAAATACATAACTATTCCTGTAACATTCAAATCAATATTATCATTTATTCCTTCATTTTACTTTAGACTATTATTATAGTATTTAAATGAATCAACCAAAATAGTTCTTCCAGAATATATTATATATAAACAGTATCCCACTGGCTGAGAAGTCATATCTCAAGAAACACCGTTTTTTGTCGGACCCTAAAAAAAAAATATATTATTATTATTCATTTATTGTAAGACCTTACAAACTAAAGCGAATTTGATGATATAAAAATAAAAAAAATTCAAAGTATTTAATTTTTATTTTTATTAATAATTTTATTATTTAAAGTACTTATACTCTCAAAAGCTTTATTCATTCTCAGCACGCTTTAAAAAGTTACAGTTATATATTTAAGGGATATGAAATGTATTTCGCGATAAAGCATTATGGACGATTTACAGATTTGATATAAGCATATTTATATTCAAAATCAGTAATCCCCTAAAGGGACGACTGTCTGAAAAGGGCATATCATTATTTATAATATTTTAGACGTGGCTGACACTTTGTAAGCGTTATGAAAAAATATGAAAGCCGCACGGCTAGTGATCAGAGGAATTTTGATTCGCAGGGGCTACGTTAGATTCCTAGCCGAATAACAATATTAATGCAACGAAAAATGGTTTAGAGTCTGCTTGTATTGTATGCATGTCCCATGTCCTTAAAATTGCATCTGATTCCTCCTGCGATCCTTTATCACATGCAGTACATCGGACATGTAATGGAAAGATAGCTGTGGCACTTAAAGTATATATTTTTTTCCTAATAAAAATAGAAGATGCACGTGCACCCTTTGTATGAAATGGTTTGTTTTTTTTTTCTCTACTCTCATCGTACGAAACATAGTAGGTCATTCGTTGATTCATGCTTAATCTAAAACCTAGCTGCGACTATACCATGAATACTCAAGGCACCAAAGTCCTTTAGTAATAACTATGCCATCATTATTATGTTATTTTTGCTGCTCGTGTAATAAATGCTTTTAAACAATGCAACAATTTACAAAAGAATTTATTAACAAATTTGTTCTGTCCTCATATATAAGTATTGTATTGTGGCATTCGATCTGGTATTAAATTGCCACATTTTATGTTTGAAAGTTAGAAAGAGGAATCCCTTAAGAGGAACTTAATTAAAATTCCAGAGCTCAGTTCAAGGGAATAGAATAATTTTATTATTAACTTAATAAAATGTATTGAGAATTTTTGGAGATTTTTAAGTATTTCTCATAGTTTCACATTGTATGATTTTAAAAATGTAAAAAAAATGACTTACTATACTTCATACCCATTAAACTATTTAATGTTTTAACTGATATAAAAAAGTTAAATCTTACTATTTATTAGTTTAAGGAACGCTTACATACATTCAGTCAAAAAAGTATCGGGATTGGATGATTTGTTTATGGTTCCAAATTGTTACATTGACACAACTGTTTTGGCACGGAGTTTGAGTTGCATCTGTTATTTAGATTAAAAACAATACTGTATTTAGTTATATTATATCTAGTGAATTTCCTAATGGACAAAAAATCGGACAAAGACACAGAGTTTGTCTTAAATTTTGCACTGCCAATGGAATTTCGTGTTTGGAGTCACTGAAAATTTTATAATTACAGAAGGCTTATGGTGAATCCATTTTATCAAAACCACGTGCTTATGAGTGGTACATAGCGTACAAAAGTGGTCGAGATGTGATGGAAGATTTGCCTCGCTCTGGTAGGCCATCAACGTCTGCAACTGAAGTTAACATGACGTCTCACAAGTCAATCTGCACCATTTTTAAATAATCACTTGAATAAGAAACATGTTGCCGCTCGGCTAGACCCAAAAAATCTGAATTATCTCCCAAAAACAGTCACTGAGGACATTCTAGAAACATCTATTGCGACCCCAACATTCATGAAACGCATTGTTACTGGTGCCGAGACGTGGGTTTACGAGTTTGACATTCAAACTAGTCAAAAACCTTCTGAGTGATGCCTTCCAACTGAAAAAACCACGCAAAGCGTTTAAAAATGTTTTGATGATTAGATTATTCGTTGGCGTTAGTGTATCGTTTCTGGAGGAGCATACTTTGAAGGTGATAAAATTTTGGATGAATAACTAACATTTTGTGTATTATTGAGCTTTTCCCGGTAATTTCTTAACAGAGTAGTACATATATCATAAAATATAACTAAAATATAGGTAAGAAACATCTCTGACTATACCCCTCATAAATATAACAATCATGAATATGTATATTGAAAAATAAATGTATTCAAATAATAGTATAATAAAAAAATCTGTGTCATTTGTCCACTCTATCTGTTACAATTTGCAAAAAACCGTCCGTCCTCTTATTCGGGTTTTCGTCATACTTTATTGCACTTATTATAAAGACGAAGTGCCTTTATAATCTATATTTAGTTCACACTGGTGCGACATATAAGGGTCGTTTAAATTTAAGATGATTATTGCAATGCTACTGAGAAGCTCAGAACAGTTAGTGGACTCATCCACGTTATTGCTCTGCCGGTGCGATATACTTGTAAGAAATTACTATACCCTAGTACGCAAGGTTGTTGGTATTTTGAGGCGTAGAAATAACGTATGATTAAGTGAACTGTGTCCTGGCTTGTAATTCTGATTTAATAAGGTAAACGCACCTATTTCTGTAGTAATTCCACATAAACTTAAAAGGACATCAAACATGAAGTAGTCAATGTACCTATATGAAGGTAAACTAAATTTGCGTAATTCTTGGTTTCATCTAATTTTCAAATCTTGAGTAAAATTAAAATAACCAGGTAGTTTCTATTTATGTGGTATTTTATTATTTTCTGATCGTTATTTGTTATAAAGAAGAATATGATAAGTGCAATCATTTATCATAATATATAAAGTAATTAAATTTTAGTGATGATCTGTCATCACCGTCGGTCCATGACATTTGTATTCATCCTCGGCAAAGATTCAAAGTGCAAACGTGATGTCATCCCATAGGGCTGATGTTTCGTTATCAGTAATTATGTGCCAAGATCCATATAGTCACCAAACTAAAGATAGAAGCGCAGCGTTATATTCCTCGATGGTATTCTGTGAGAGCTGTGCCGGTGGAGCCGACCTATTCATATTTGTTAGAAATAATTTTGCCATGTTTTGATTTTACCAAATGAAATTTATTGTCCTTAAGATAAAAATTAAAATACAAACCATTTTGCCTTAAATATGTTTGATAAAAATGAAGTAAAATTGATTTTATTAGCTGAAGTTAAAGCGGAAAACTATGACACGCTATTATATGGTTATTAATACTATTCGAAACATAGATATGTACTGCTATTTTACGTTAGTATTCTGTGAAACTTAAATGAATTATATGACAAATCAGGTCGGTAGATCACGAAACACCAGTGCAAATAATCGGTATATCAATACACAGTATGGTATGTTATCTCACCTAGTATATTACTAACTGTATTCTATTATGTGCCAAGTATTCGTTTGGATCAATACTTTTGTAAAAACTAATGAGTATGTTTTGGAAACAAATGTCACACAGTCAAAATCAATTTGTTGTTTTATGGTCGCATGGTTCGCAACGCTTAATTACCATTTGTATGCCTTTTTATTAATTACAATTAGTCTTAACACAGGATTGTATAGGCTTTCTGATAGATTTTTCTGATGCAGAGTATAGTTCAATTTAAGATTTCAGATGAGTTGTCACCTCTGACTAAGAAATTTCGTTGGAATGTCTTTTACTCACCGAAAGCATATTGCTGCGGCAATATTTGTTCAAATTTATATATACCCTTACGCTGTGTTTTTGTTTTAATGTCTTTGTTGAAAAGTAAATTTTATTGAGTGAAAAAAAGAACTTCTATTGTTATATGTGCAGGAACGTAGTCCAATTCAATTATTGATACTACAAAAAAATATTCTAACAATGAAAAGAGTTTATTCTTCCATTTAAACAATGTTTTGAAGTTAATTCTTTAATGTTAAATATAACGATAATTATAGCAATGTATGTAACATGTATAACAAATACTAGAATTAGGTTAAATTTATCTTCTTTGTCAAGAATTGTATTGTCTACAGCCGTAACTTCTACGAAACTTCTTTAACTACAATGCTTAATTTTTTCTATAATGCTTACAATCCACAGCGGTTTAATAAGAAAGCTGGAAGAGCTGTTTATATTACCAAGTGAGCTGGGTCAGTAGTACTCGAATTTTCGCACTTTTTAATTCTCATCACTATCCTTTTAAAGAGATTTTTCTTTATTTTTTAAAGAGGTCTGCGAGTTTAAATAGATTTATGTGAATGTTGCTACCATTGCTTGTAATAATACTTACCCTAAACCTAAGGCTTTTATATTAGTTAGTCCTCATAGTCTCGTTTGGTGCTTAGCCTCTTATTTGCTAGGTAGCATGGTACACCATTTGAAACGAGATAAAGCTAGATAAAATGGAATTATTTCCATCGTTATTATTTGCAAGTAATTTTGCGTTATAATTGCAAGCGAGCTTTATTATAAGGGCCAATTTCCTTTATCTGCATAAGCCATAGCAAACATGAGGAAAAGTTTTCTTTTTAATTCGATGGCATAGCTTCACAATCGAACTCTTTAACAGTGATCTCTGTGACCTATGAACATCATATAAACATTATATGAGAATCAGTCTAGACATAGATGAGACAGAAATAATATTTGTATCTTAGATTAGTATCCTAAATTATGGTGCAAATGGACAGTGAGAATTTGTTTCATGCTACGTAATTATAGCGATGTAGCAGTTGACTATAGGTTCATGTTAATGAAATATAGGCATATTATATGAAGTATATAATATAAATAATGTACTGAACTGAGGCTTCTTAGAAGAGATGTATATTTACTTAACAGTACACATAAGATCACACGTAAGATAAGTATGAGTGAGCTACGTTGCCAACTTGAAATGTGAGTCCTATATCGTGTCCTTTGTTTAAAATTTTTATGTGCAAGATAATTATTTTTTAAATGTATGTATTCACATAAAAAATATTGAAGGGAAATATAAAATGGTGAAAAAAGACATTTGTTAAACGACATGTACAAAAATTAAAAGATACAAAACTAATTTGAAAGTAACACGTAAAAAATTGCACCAGTTTCCATCAGTTTACGACGTTCGGAGCTACTAAAAGAGGCTTTCAAAATGTCGACACATGCATAATTTAGAGTTACTTGCACTTTGCAGTGCAAGTAGCTAAGTTCTTAACAAGTTTTTATCTTGATCTATTAATGGAGTAGCGTGATATTTTAGTATCATCTTTTTGATTAGTGTAGTGTAAGATATTTAAATAACACTGCCTTTATCAAGGAGATAACAACTGCATTATTATTACACTAATAAATGTAATAACTCGTTTTAATTAATAATAAGTAAGTAGTAGTCATTAGATGCGCAAGTCTCCTGAATAAAATACAAAATATCCGTTATCTGTTTCCTAATTTATGTTTCCTTCCCTTATTCCGATCGTATTAAATTGGCATTAATTTGAACTATCAAACTTATAGGTGTCCTAGTTTATCTTAATTTAGCTGTAGCTCAAAATAGTTATGACATGGTACCACCATTTTGTTCAGCGCAATTCTCCCCCTCTATGGGTCTGCTCGTCGACAGCCGGTGAAATTTGGGTGCAGAGCTTTGTCAGAGTATTACTATCATTAACTATAATGATGTGATTTTATTATTGTAAAATAATATATATATATATATATATATATTTATATATATATATGTATATATATACATATATTTATATATATATATATATATATACATATTTGTATATATATACATATATATACACATATATATATGTATATATATATATATATATATATATATATATATATAACCTTACACTGCTCTTATGATCCTAACCATTCGTGTAATCGTTTATTTGACTGATGCATTGACTAACTCCAAATTATAACTAGTAAGCAAAAAATATTTTTATATTGGGTTAAATGTTGCAATTTCTCTTTTCGATATATTTTCTTCAAGGATATTGACGTAATTTAGATCCTATTAGAGCTACTAGATAATAAAATACCATCATCGTCCATAATGGAGCAGCAAGCAACGAGCACATGAGCAGAACACAGTTTTATGTACCATCGTTAATTTAAAAGCATCTTTGTTTTATATTCCTCTCAATCGTGTTACTGCTTAACGAAGGTTGTTACAAATAACGCATTATGTGTATAATCCGAACACTTTACATTTCTACTTATATTCTTATTACTTAAACACATGGTTCGTTTTATTTCCATTTTATAATATAAATGAATGATATTCTAATGATTAATTGTAATAACGCTTCTTAAATAGTCTAGAATAACATTACTAATATTTCGGGTAACCGCTCAAACTAAGCTGAAAATGCTTATGCTGGGAGTTGGTTCACGGCAATAGTCGAATGGTGGTTTCGAACCTACGACCTTAAGTTTTGCGACCGTACCCTAAACCATTAGGTTATTGACGTTACTTTTCCTTTCTTTACTTTAACGTTTTTGGAGAGACTGTTTAAACAAAGCAATATATATTTGCTCATCATTCGTCATTTAAAGTTGAGAAAGTTTCAAGTTTTTAGGCATTCAAAGAACCAAGTAATGTCAACAAGTCATGACGATGGATATAAATGGCATAATTCGCGGTCGCGATATAAATGTACATGAACCCTAATGTTACAAAATAATTATAGTATTATTCTTAATATGGTTTAATATAATATAGGTTGTTATTGCTTCAATGATATTTAAGAGTAAATTTCATAATACATTTTAATTTTTTGCAAATCTATAAATAATTATAGACTATTAGAGAGAATGTAAATGATTCTTGCTATTTCTTAAAAGAAAAAGTATACTAAAAATCCCAGAAAATCAGTGTTCTGCAAAGGTGTTTGTATTATGTTCTTGAGAATTATCGCTTTCATGGATATAAACTTCACGCAGAAATTGGGGCTCCATTATCGGTAACAGCAATCTTAGCTGATTTAGCAAAAGCTTTATGTTATAATGAAAAATATATTTTCTTCGCCAATGGTTACAGAGTGAACAGATTTTTAAAAAAAATTGGTTGGAAATTATGGTTAACTGATAATATTGATGTTGCACAAAACTGGCAAACAAACTTCGCTCTATATCGTCCATTTCAGGTTAATTCGTTATCAACTCAACTTCATATAATTTAAGGCTAAGTTTCCACGGCCCTTAAAATCACAGGTCGAGCGTATTTTTGCGGACGAGAATGCATCACAGGCGAACCTCTGCTACCATAGCACCTGAACCCCGACCAATGGTGGAGTGTCGTAGTCAAGATGAAAGAAGAGAGAGATGTGTGATCAAATAATAACATAATGGATATGTTTATCAATCTAGCCATGGAATCACTTCGTCTCAGAACGGCCGAGTGGAGCAGTGGTAATATCTGGCTTTTGAGTCATTACTCTTGTTTGATTATCAATCGAGTGCAATACACTATTTTCATAGATCTGGGTCTGTTTTATGTAAATCCGTGTTTCTGATACTTCATTTGAACCAGGAGGAAAAAAGTTTATGTATTTGTATTAGTGAGAATGCTTACGATTCAATTACATATCCGGTGTCCACTACTAATGTAGCCACATTAGTAGTGAACAGCTGCAACATGAATTTGTCGGCTTGGAAATGGAAGGACCTTGTCTTCTCAGAACACAGGGAAAATATCTTCAGTGAAATAGCAAAGAAATAAAAATTGCTGTGATTCGTATGGCGGGCGCTGTGTAGAGTGTAAAGGCGAAGACCCATTTATTGGTAGCGAGGCATTCCGGCGCATTCATGCAGGGATGTACAGCTACTCTGGTCTAAAGTTTCAAATCGCCCGGCGACTGTCATCGGAACGTTTGTCATCTTATTCGTAGAAATTGTCAATAGCAAGTTACAAAAGCTTACAAAAAAAATATGGTTTGCTAAAATTTCAAGTATTCAACGAAATTATGGGAATATCTAAAATATTTTTTATAATTTAACTTAAATTTTATTAATTTCCCTTAATTTCAATTATTTTTTTACTTTATTACTTTTGCAAAGATGCTTAACATCCTAAGCGTGAATATATGTAGTTTTATTTTTGCCTAATTCAGAATTTTACTTCAGAAGCAAAATAAAATATTATATTGAAAATGTGTTAAAAAAAAATGGCTATCAAGAAATATATATTTATATATATATATATATATATACATACATAAATTTTATATTTTATTCCGCTTGTGAATGAAACTTAAGGGCGGTATTTTATACACAGATTGTCTCCCTCTAGATAAAATATGCACGTTTTAACATTAAACTTAAGAACCATTTCCAATTACCAATAATGGTCTTACCATTTATTTACTTTACTGTATTATTAAAGTGCTGTATTTTTGTAGACAGTCTCCATTATGAGCGATGTGATTTTTTTGGCTTTGAAAGCTACCTATCAACGTAAGCCACTCTTTTTACTATCAAAGAAGCCCGTTAATTTTGATTTATAAAGACTGGATCCACAGCTTCACACAATGGCTCCAACAAATGAAAAAATGTGTAAATAATGATGGCATATTCTTCGATAAACAATAAAAGTATCATAAATATAATAAGTGGTCCTATTTATCAAAATTCAGAAACTTTCAGTCTGGCCTAAGTAGATAGAATAACCCAAGGTACCCTAGATTCGACGCCTGCATATCGTGTTTCTGTACTGCAACGTAATTCCTTCCCATTATAGTTATAGTGCTGTACTTACCAGACTTACGGACCATTTAGTCGTTAGTCTATTTCGATGAAGCTCTAAAGATCATTGTGGGTTAAATACAATGGAAATAGATTTTAAAAAAACTGTGGTGGGATCTTGATAGGGGGAAGTTATTAAGTTTGTTCTTTTCTCTCCTATTAAAAATATTAACTTATTTTGTTCTATTAATATGCAATATTGTATTTACCCCAAATATGTATTAATTTAATATTCCTATATTAGTTATAAGACTTTATTGTTAGAACATATTATATTTTTCACAATTGCAGTAATAACTCCAAAGCGATATTTGTAAAATTGGTTCGTTATTACCTTTATATGTGCGTAACAATCACGTTCGAGTATATATATATATATATATATATATATATATATATATGTAAATTAACAGTTGTAATAGTTATATAGTGTCTGTATTATGTATATAACTTTTAGAAATTTAAAACAATAATTTTAAATTTTTTTAATGTATATAATTTAAATAAAAAGCAACTCAATGTGCAGTAATGCACTGTAAAATTTAGAGTTCACACAAAATTAAATGCGTTTCTTTAAAATGTGTCTTAAAACTTTCTTAATAAAGTCAACGAGACACCATTGTCTCGGACTGGTATTTTTAAAGTACTATTATACTTGCAAACTTACAGGAATTTTTCAGATAAAGATAAGGGTTTTGAACTGATTGTTTTCAGTTAAGTTTTATAATCCTTACATTACATTTCTGACCATTAACTTTGTAACTATTGCTGCTGCGGTATTTAATTAAATGTAGTAAGTTAAATAAATAATATTTAAAAATAATTAAATATTTGGTTTTTTGTTTATAACCTTCCACAGAATCAGTACCTAAACATACAAAATTAACATCTAAAAATTAAACAATTGTGCAAATTTCAAGAGATAGTCGCGACATTCCAGTAAATAACAATTTAAAAATTAATCCATATCAGTTGATGGTAATTTAATCAAAATTTATTTTGCATATGACATTGCTCACGAACTTATAAACTGATGTTTTTATCGATTGCTATAGAATACATTATCTTTTTTCCTCAAAGTGATGGAATACAACAAGGAATTTCAGAGCAAGTATATGTTTTAAGCCAGTATCTAAACAGCATAACGTTGACTTTTTCAATACCTTCAGCCTACTTATTTTATTGACCGACCAGACGAGGATAACAATGAATATCTCCAAATAAAAGAATATTATTTCCAATACAATTACGCTACAGTTATGAACTAGCTGCAGCTCGAAAAGGTAGGCTTCTCCGAAGTAGGAATAGGATTTTGAATTATCATAATGCATATATTTACGGAATATATATGAACTGCTTGCTGAAGGTGTAGAATATAGTCATAGTCTGATGAAACGTCTTTGAATATGCTTTCTATATTAATGTACTTACTGAATACGGAATTGGTGTTATATATACTCGATATAACATATTATGTACCTCTCAGAATATTTTTAATTTTCCTGATGTCTGTTAACTAATAAATGTTGGCTTTTGAATTTTCAATTTCCCGTAAACTTCAATTCGACACTTGTTCAATGCTTCATTTTCCTGTATGTATTATTAAACTAATAATAAATGAGCGATAGTAGCTCAGTGTCCGGTCGCTCTCTTTAAATACACGGCACGGAGTTCCCGAAATTGTAAATTGCAATTTTGCTCGGCATTCTCTAATACATCGTGAGGACAATAATTTTTTTCAAAGACAATTATATGAAGTCCCGCCAATCCGCAGTGAATCCATGCGGCGGACCATGTTACATGTTCTCTAAAGAGGAGGCATGCTTAGGCAGTGGAATCTATCTTAATTTTATTTTTATGATATGATACTAAGTAATTTTTATATTATTATCTATATATGATTTCACTTATAAAATGTTAATTTTAAATGCCTATGAAAAATTTACCCACTTTTAAGATCTTTGAATATTTTATTGATGTTGATTGTTGTCTTGTCTTCTATTACTTCGCCATTATCCATTTAATATCATTATTAAAGAGGGAATGGATCTAAAAACATTGTTAGTCTTTTTATTTATAAAATGAGATATACATATTTCATGAAGATGTATATATTTAATTTAACGCAAAAAAATATCGGTATTTACATTACTTTTGTTTACAATTTAATATAAAGACTAACGTGAATTATTGAAACAGGCTGTTTCCACGATTTCAACAGAAATAAAACAAAGATACTTTTAAATTAACGACACAGCATAAAACTGTTCGCCGTGTGTGCTCGTTTGCCCGCTGCTCCATTACTCTGATGATGGAATTTAATGAATCTTTAAATGTTACAACGTCGTTTTACAACAAGAATGACACTATATAAATGTATTTTTAGTTACCATTACAAATACATTTATTTGTTCGGTAGAGGGTCCGATAAACAAAGTGGGCATGTTCGGGGACCCATTTGGAGAATAAAAGTTGGCCAAAAAAATACCTGACCCTCTATTTTTTTTAAAGATTTTTTTGTGTTAATTTTTCGGTTTTCATCGAAATTGTACCTATTTACCACCGTAAATCTTTTTTAGACTAGATGTTTTTACTTTACTTTAGTCTCTGATACATTTTTAGACCACGCAAAGAAAAATTGAATAGAATTGGAGCTAACTAACTGGTGTAGAGAACATACAGTGAAAAAATAAAAATAAATTTTACATCAAAGTTCAACTTTGACAATGATTTAAAAAAAAACCATTAGCAATTCCGGAGGTCATATGCGTTTAAAAACTTCTCTAATATTTATTTCTAATTACGATTACATAATAATTGGTATAATACTTACCAGCTTTGATTGATTGACAGATGATTTTAACAACGACGAAAAGTAATGTAATCGCTTATACTCGTAGATCACACTATTGGGAAAAGGCTTTGCCTAGTATGTCGAATAAGTACTTCTACTAAAATTAATATTGTATGTTGTAGATTTCACTATTGGAAAAAGGCTTCTCTAACACGTCAATTAAGTACCTAAAATTACGTTCTATAATTATTAATATCTGATATTAATAGCGAGCTTCTGTATACTGAACGAGTAACTGACAGTATTAGTAACTAGCAATTGTTAGATATATAACAATTTCGAAAAAATAATGTTCAACAATTTTTCGTATATCTTTTTCTTTTCAGCTCGACTAAGAATACCACGCCCTCACAGAAAACCAGCGCAAAATATCAGCATAATGATGCCGTGTTTCGTCTAGTTACTGGTTCGTGGAGACCTTTATTACTGGTAACAACGCACCTGCATTATGATTCCTTGTCTAGGGCTTGATGGGCCGCATGTATCACTTGCCATCAGGTAAACTGTGTGTGGGTTTGTTACTCCCAATGTAATAAAAAATAATAAAAATATAATATAATGATATCTGGACCTGGCACACGAGGTGACCGACATGTGCAGTGGCATGCCAACCGAATATATTCCTTTAGCCGTTTCTGCAAACGGGTTAATCCAATAATTAATAATATTTTTTTATTTATATGGGGAAATGCCTATGCATACTTAACCCTGCGGGGGCAAGGATGGGTTTTGTCGGACTAGAACTTGACTAAAACCCTATGGTGTTCCTCCATCATCGTGTTTAGCGGGGTCACGGTAACGCTTTCGCACACTACCGCGACCTCGCCTGCGCCGGTCGACCAGGCGGCCCCTCCAGCGGGGGGAGGACATCCCCTATCCACTATTTAGCACTGACCTTGCTCCCTCAGATATGTCAAAGTGTTTTGATCAGAAATCATAAATTTCTACGGCAATGGGTTATTATGAAACTACCTACAAAATGGCAACTAGTTATCAACTTAGCTAGCTTAACAAGTTATGTTAATGTGTTGTTTCAATGCAATGTACCTAATTATTGCTACTTGCTTAAACAGAAAAATATATATATGAAAAAAAGTAATGTGTATCTTATTGCAGAGTTAATGTTTACGACAGACATATCAACAAAAGTACTCGTAAACCGCACCACGTTAAATTCAAAGGAGGAAACTTATATGCCATGCCTTTAATTTAAAGTATATTTTATACGTTGAGACAGACGTCACGTGAATGACACAATAATAAACGTTATTTTGTGAATAAAGCTGAAAATACATATATATATATATAAATATATACATGTTGATAATTATGGCAAAAATGGCACCCTATAATTGCAAAATGAAAGCGGTGGTTCGAGTGATGTCTTGGCGTTCGGCCAGCGGGTGCATTCGAATGGAATACCAAAATTTCGCCATCATTTTTTCACTTTATTGTTATACTTTCCTTTTTAATATATTTCAGAATATGTTGAAATAAAGAATAAATAATATGGCTAACTACTTGTGCTTCATTATTACTACATGATAACCTAATTCATTCATTTCAAATCATTTTTATATGTCATAATTCCAATAAGTGATCATTTGTTTAGAGCTCTTTAGATTATGAAGTTTTATTTAATTCACCTTCTTTATTAGTAGGTCGTTATTAGATTATTTGGATGTAACATAATTATAATAAGTTAAACAGGTAATTGATGAATTTGTATGTCAAATTGTAAGCGGCCTTTTACCGTACAAAACTGGGGGCAGTTATATATTATCAGGTAAGACATTAATTCTTTTAGTATTTTGGTGGAAGGTGGAAGTCTGCTAGAAATAGAATACATAATAATAATAATAATAAATCATTTATTTCAGATACAATTTAATTATAATAAAATCCATATGCAAATTACTCATCTCTAAAGTAGATTAAAGTTAAAAATAAAGCAAATATAATATCAAAAAGTCAACAGATTAAAATTAATTAAAATAAAATATGCTTAAAATCAATTCGAAAATCAGATTATTAGTATATTAGTTATTATGTCAACAATAAATTAGACTACATTAAAAATGAGATAATAACTTAACCTGCTTATTATTAAAACCTATAATCGTTACGATCTGACTACTAATTTCAATTCAATATAATATATATAAATTAAACATTTAGTGTAAAGAATTCCCCGTTGTATCTCTCTTAATTGATTTCAACCACGGCCATCTCTTGCTGTAACGGTAAACATGAACAGTTAAGACCTTATTATGTCGCAAACGTGAATACACTCACACGTTGATCCTGTTCTTACTCTTATGTAATTTAAGTGCAATGAGTCCGCAAGAAGGGTTACCACCTCACTAGTGTAACTACATTATTTTGATATCTGCAACACTGATACGCGGCTATTTTGAGCAAATGAGAACATGGTTCTCCCCTGGCCTAACCGACCCTACCATGCTGCATTAAGTTTAAGTTGCAACAGGTCACTACAATAAAGAGAACAGAATAAGAGATTAAGGAAACAATATATGAGTATTACACAACATGTACAAATGCAAGATTGTGTTAACAAAATAGGGTGATAATATACCAAACTTATAAATTCTGTCTGTAAGTGAAATGTAGTTATAAAACAAATTAAATACATAGGCCTTATACATATTTTCCTCGAGTATAATTTAAATAAAAAAAAATATTAAAGCCAGAAAGTTCACGAAACAATAATTTTACCATTGTTTAATATTAGTCATTACTAATGTATTTGTTGTTTTGTATTGTAGCAATATCATTATTAAAACTTTTGGGCAGAGTAGAGTAGAGACTGTTTGAGTGTCATATAATTTTACACTACATTAAAGTAAATTCAAGTGTTTATTTAAAAAAATATGAGTGATCTTATTACCAATAAGATCACTCATATTATATAGAAATAATACGATAATCTGAGCAAAGGTGAAAAGGTATGAGACTCTTTCCATAGTTTGTTTATGGACTAAATACATTTCATATTAATTATGCTACTACACTATATTACCTAACCTAAATTATATTAATTTAATGCAATAAAAATATCTAGCTTTAGGGTGATCTGTTCCACAGCTTGGTAGTGTTTCCACGAAAGAGTATCGTTTTGAATGATGTCTGTCTTTTCGACAACTGGCTTTTAGGCTTGATTATAACCCGCCGATTAGATCGCGTGATCTGTCTGACGTAATCTTCCAAATCTGTTTAGCGGTTTATATTCATCTATACACTTTCATAGCAAAATATTCGATTACCATTAATTGTTCTCGTCGTTAAGTATTCTTTGATGTTTTGATACAAATACAGGAGTATGTTATATCCATTGAGAGAACCCCCTTTCTCCATTCTCTCCTCATATACCGCGTGCAGGCTCGGTGCGCCCTTCTGTCAGTGAACGTGGAAGATACAACTTAAATTGTGGAAACGCTGTTGGACAAGAGAAAAGTATAGTTGGGTTCATCATATTACTGTGGTTACTATTAAGGTGATTTCAATTAATTATAGACTGGTAAATATGGGCTTAATTTTTTTTGTTGTTGAGACTAACGAACGAGCACACAGTTCACCTGATGGTAAGTGATTCCTACGGCCCATGACATCTATATTCCTACTTGTCACGGAATCATAATGTGGATGCGTTATCACCCTTGAGAACTGAGATGGGATGCCTCGTCACCAGTAATAAAGGTCTCCCGATCCCTGCACTTACGAAATAGCAGCATTATGCTGCTATTTTACGTTGGCATTCTGTGAGGGCATGGTCCTACCCCGGTTGAGCTGACCCATTCATTCTACAGCTAGAAACAAACAGCAGTGTAGCTCGACCACTATATGGTTTAATGGTCTTGGCATTATGATGTAGAAGCATTATAGTGCCAACGTTTAGTATGTATTTGAAGTGATCCATTTTCCTAGAACGTTAAATATATAGATTCGTATAACAATATTGTATTATAGGAATGAAATATTCTTTGTTTACAGATGAGAAGAAAAAAACAAACTAAGGAAAAGTAGAAAAACTTTAGAAAAGGACCGTACACTTCCAATGGTGAAAGGAAATCCAAGGCTGAAATAAAAAAAAAAGTTATATCTTCATTAAAAATTTAAAAATATCACTAAATTGCATTGTGTGTATCAAGCTCATTGCTCCAATAATAAAACTAGTCATTTATCTTCTATTTTCTATTTGGTTTCGTAAAACTTTTAACATAAGTTTCCATATTCCTAAAAAGGAAAAATTTCCTTTGTGCCTTTCAAGTAAAAGTTATGATTGTATAGTAAGTTATATTGTATATAAAAAAGAAAAAGAGGAATCTCATAAAAGATTTATATTTCACCAGAAACTGAACTAAGTACATAAAGAAACCGTATGTGCCAACTTTGATCTACAGAAAGTCTTAAATATACCTTATGGTGAAAGCATGCTTCTGTATTATAGTCGAAAAATTGCATTTTAAGGATTACGAAATTTTACGACAGCAATACACAATATACGAAAGCAAAACAAAGATCGAATTTTGCAATGTATGGATAGAAGCTGATGCTAAAAGGGGAGCTAATGAGATTGTAACGCGCTTGCTTGCATATATATACATACAAAATGTCGATAAACGTGGCTACCTAAAGCAAGTTATACTCTATTGCGATTCTGCTTTTGGCCAGAATAACAAAATTGTTCTAGCTATGTCGGGGTAAGCAATATCAACTTGTGAGAATGTCAATAATATTCTAATTAACTACTTGATTCCTAGTCACACATACGCCATCATTGAGTTTGCTTGAAAAAATCCGGCACCATATGTTGTGAATGTTATGAATGGTGAAGATTTCTTAGGTTTTGATAAATTGGTTCAACATATGTTTAAGTCGAATCAGTCAAATTATTATATATTAACATATCCAATTGTCACTTAATATACAAAACATATCAATTAAATGTTTGTTAAAACCTCAATGTTGCCGAATGCTGAGGCTACTGAAATTCACCTCAATCCTTTGAACGATGCAGTTCCGAAACCTAAGATTTACCCGTCAAAATAACCAATTAGTCAAAAAAAATTACAGGTTTAAAAAATGCTTGACAAAAACATAATTTCAAAAAGATTTCCTAAGGAATATTTGAGGTTTAAACCCAACACCAAAGTCAGTGACTGCTTACCTGACTTGATACCGATGAAGAAGACGAATAAATAAATTTCAGATGTTTTAATAATGTTGATTAAATTAAAATAAACATTAAAATTTATATATTAATTATATTCAATTAACATAAAAACAGAAGTACGAAACAGTAGAAAAGTAAGAAACACTTGTATTGATACTATTTTTATACCACATTATAATGTTCACTTCAAATAGACAAGCTCTACACAAAACACAAAGATGTAATATAGAAATAATATAGTATGAGCCAGGAGTATATGAGAAGTGTATTTCAAGGAGCTAGTGAAAGATAGTTTTATACAAATTTTCAATATCTCAGGTTTTGATGATTCCCTTACAAAGCTGTAATTTTAGCACGTCATGTGTGGTTTTAAATTTTGGTATATCTATATAAACTCCTTTGGCTAATTTAAATAATGGCATATTAAGTTGAAATCCTTTACACTTTAAAATCCCTGCTTTGGCTGCAGTATTTAATAATGAACTTATTACTTAATATTTAGAACCATTTTTTTAATAAATTTCACAAAATTAGCAAATGTTTGATATGCACAAATTGTAAAAGTGCTCTATAAGCTATTTTAGGCAATAACTTTAATTTTAAGGTCTTGCAGATTTTTCGGAGAGTGTAGCGTGTTGGTGAGACCTAGTGATCGCGTCATCGCGATCGTCGATGGGTCCCTCAGTCTCCTTCAGATGCGGGGGATATTTGAGATGGGATTGTAAGTGAAGGCACTCACAATCAGAAGCGGGAGGCCTACTTCATTCCGCAAGAACCAGAGCGCACTGGTGGTCTTGGGCATGAAGCCATTTTGAATTACCTGAAGTCAGGAAATGTGATGCGGGGAGGCATGCGCAAAGACGGTGCTTGTGTATCTTATAATGATAAGCTGGCATCCAACCCGGATGCTGCTTTATAGTGTATTTTTATTACGCAGGGGATACTTTGTAAGCAAAGGACAGGTGAAAGGGTTAGAGGGTGGGTAAAGGCCGGTGTCAAGCGCGAAAAGTACTAATTGTACACCACGAATACGCTGAATTTCGTTAGTGTAGTGTGTAGAGGTCTGATCCTTGTGATATTTCAGCACGAACTGGGTGGGATTCGGATCGCGTTCCCTCGACGCTGTATCGAAAGGTTCGATTGCGGAGAAAGTCGCGTATGGTTATGCGAACTAACTCGATCTGCAACACCGACCTCATAAAGTTTGTATATGAGTCCGTTGTGCTAGACCTTGTTGAACACATTCGTCACGTCCCAGTTTCGTAACCCCGAATAAATTTGCTCGTAGTCGATTGGTAGGGTGCTCGGTGAGCATTTGAGTTAGGTCAGAGGTCAGACAGACATTCGGCTTTCTCTTCATCTAAGAAGGCGGGCAGTTTGTTTGGACGCGTAAGGCAGCCATTTTTCGGGCGGCACTCTTTTAAGGACTTAGGAAGTCGCCAGAAGGGGAGATCGTTCCTGTACTGGGCTATTAGTGATCGTACTGAAGGGTACGTATCATCAGGCGGTCACTTTCGGTCGGTTTCGCACAGTTTTCAGAAATCTAATAGGATTTTAATCAAAAAAGGAAGGAAGGGTAGAAGGATCTTATGGAATGTTGAAATAAAACTGACCATATTTTTATTTCATTTATAACTGAACAATTTTTATAGGTAAGCAGTACATATATAAGCTGAAAACTGTATGAAGATATTTTATGGTGATACTTATTTAAGCCAAGATGAAGCGTATTCAATTACTTAGAAGACTCACTATTTAATTGTGGTAATAAAGTCTGGTTTTCCGAGTGCTGAAAATGAGAAACCTATGTTCCAGTATAGTAAGAAGGTTATGAAGTATAGTTAGAATAAGTAATAGTGTAATTATTTTTATTTCAAATACCTTTTTCATGATAAATGTTCAGTTTACCAGAAAGTTCTATTCTCAGCACGTTCGTAATGCTTACTCCTACATGTTTAAGGAATATGAAATTGTATTTTGCGATAAAGCTTTATCGACGATTTACAGATTTGATATGAGCATATTTATATTCGAAATCAGTAATCCCTTAGAGGGAATCCTGCTTGAAAAGGGGCATATCATTATTTATAAAATTACAGCAGATATTTCCTTAACGTTATGGAAGTATGTAAATTCATATTTTAGCCACGCGGCTTCAGTGCGAATTAGCGAACTTTTACATGGATTATTATAATGAATATTCTATTGAAATAATTTTAGATATATACGATTTTTCACCTTTAGTTTTCTGATACTAATAAATTACTCACTAAAAACACATTAAGAACCTGCTTGATCAAATTTTACGCGAGAAAGGCAAATTTCTACGGTTGCTTTAAATAAAATATTAATCTTTTATTTTCTGTGATCTTAAAATGCAGTATTATAATAACGTTATTAAATGACGTACGATCTCGAAAAATATTACGATCTTGCGAAATCTTATGGTTGTAATTTATATATATGATATCAGTTGTGCAGCATATAATAGAGTTCCGTTAGTAAACACGCAAAAAGAGAAGCAATCACTTGTTGTCATCTTCCTTAATACAATATAAACCAAATGCTACAATTACATTAATTAATTAAACATTATAAAGGTTCAGATGCAATTTAAGGGATACGTGACGTACAAATAACACACTTAGACCCGAAAGAAACAATGTGTTGTTTGCATTAATCTCATTTAGTAATCACCGTGATGATTTACATTTTACCAACTTTTTGGATGATACAGCTGATCATAAAATGTATTCGGGAATTTCAATTCCATTTTATGATCTAAAGCCGCGGTATGAGGATAGCGGTTCGGAAAGTTATATTAAATGCATTGTGATACCGTAATGCCGCTTTACTTGGTCTATCAAATGCCTCACTAATGCCTCGCGAATGCTACACATTAAACTAATCTAACTGAAGAGAACTTGAGGGAAACTGCAATTGGCAGATGAGTTCCCTACGAGATACAGGAGTGCGCAAGCTTGATTGTGAACATTGTTACTCTTACATTGGGTAAATAATGGAGTCTATTAATCTCGTGGGGTCTTGCGAGGTTATTGAAATATTATTAATAAAAGCTGACGGTCGCCCGGGTTAACTCTGACAAAAATACGTCAAACACCTCAACTCCTCGTGACCATGAGAGCTTTAAAGAACTCTATACGTCGGGAATTAAAGAAAAAATATTAACCATGATAAATTTGTTAAAAGCGCTTTATTCTCAAATACAATAAACCATCGATAAATTAATGGTGAGAATTTTTATCGCATAATTTATTATCACGTCATTAAAGCCTTTTTATATTATACAGCCAAATATTGCAAATGTATCTACAATGTTGCATTTCTGTAAGATTTGCATTCGGATTTTTTTTCAATGCTTTTTTCATAAATTCTAATCTTAACTTGCACTCCTTTGAACTCTTCGGGTCCTGATGGTTACTTCAGAATAAATGAAAAAATTATCTTGTAGAAAAATTCCTAAATACTCATGTATTTAGTTAATAATTTGATATTTGTGACTTACATATAGAACAGTTTTTAAATATTATGCTCCTACACATAAAGGTACCGTGTAACGTAACGAATAATTTTTGTTAAGTAAATTATTGAAGATTTCTTAGTATGCACATATCCTCGGTTGTTGAAGTCAATAATTTAAAGAATATTCTGGCAAATAAACTATTTGATTGATTGATTGATTGCCTAAGTCTTGATCGTCGATAAGCGATATAAGCTTGTTATCTCTCTTTTCCGCTTAAGCTCATAAAGAATTGTTCTCTAATGGATAAGTATCTACCTACTGATTGTAAAAGTAACATATAGTATATATAGTAGTAAACAGTTGTTTTAATAAATTAAATACTTATTCAGTTACGAATATTAATATAGAATAAAAATTAATAGAATATCTGTGGGAAAATCCCAGTGTTTTTAGCCCCTTTGGGTGAATAGGATTTTAATAATTCTATAACTTTTTTTTGTTTAATGAGAGGAGTTTCTACTTGTTTTGCATCGTTTTTTTCTTTATAATATATTTCCTCATTAGATAATCAATTTCCTCATCTCTGGGCTGGGTTATCTCTGTACCAGCTCCTTCCATTTGGTAAAGACTGCATTCAACGAAGAGAGGTGAATCATACCAATCGGAAAGTATCACGACCACGACAAACGATTCTCGTTGATGATTGACTTGATTCACTGGTATTGTGAAAAGATGTTTCATCAATATGCATTTTTTACCGTATTTAGCATGGTGAGTTGTTGAGATAATTCCAGCTACTGAGTTTAAATACTGTACATTACGATAGAATTTAAAATTTCATCCTTATCATCTAGATGGTTGGCACTGTCCGCTCTACACGAAATTTTCTGCCACGCACTACTTCTCTGTGGAATCAACTGTTGACAGCGGTATTTCCTCATCAATACGACTTAGGGACTTTTAAGAACTCCTCTGGTGTTGCAGATGTCTATAGGTGGCAGTAGTCACTTACCATCAGAGAGATCCTTGTTCGTTTGCCACCTAGTACTATATAAAAATATCCTTGATGACAACTTTAATTTTTATGACAAGAAAGGGACTTCTCACAATAGTTCATTAAGTAAATCATAATATATCATTAGATAAAATAAACTATACAAAAATTCAAAAGAAAAGCATGAAGGAAACAATGATATTTATTACTGATTTCTATTCAACTTAACAATTTTATGCTAAGCTATATTTCCGTTTACAATTTTCAGATCCATCCGACATGTAGAATGCTTGTGTGTACTTGATACGTGAAAATGCTATAACCCAAAAATATATATAATGTTGAAAAAAATATATATAAAACATTTATTTGAATTTGTACCAATGCCTTTTACAGGAGTTAATTCTAAGGAAATTCGATTCGCACAAATTAACATGCTTTTCCAGATATGCTGTTCAATTGGTATTACTGTTATTATATATTAATACTAGTAAATACCTCAAATTGCTATTAATTATTTCCTTGGTGCCAGTATCAATGAGCAATCGTTGTGTCAGTCATATCGTCTAGGGAGCTTCTTTTGTTTGATTCCCGAGAGCAATATGCATGCAACAAATATTAAAGCTTTAGAAAATTTATTTTTCAAATATTTAAGTTTCCGGGTCTGGGTATGTTTTATGAAACTGCATCCGAACTTTCTACCGATCTAACTGCACATGCATTAGATTGTAATAGGGGTACGGGCGACGTGAGCACTTCTATATTTGTGGTTATACTCTCGGTAATATAATATTTATTGGTAATAGCAACCAGGAAATTAACGTGATTGAAACTATCTAACTACAGTAACTACCACAGCTCCAAAACATTTATTAAAAATTATTCCGTATACCGATAGAACTTTATACAATAATTTACTAACTATCAAAATAAATCGAGAAAATAATATTTCTTTAAATGGATCAAACACGTTAAAAAATTATTCTTAAATAATATTTTAAAATTCACGTCACGACGTAGCTTTTACTAAAACAACTGCAAAAAATTTCCCATTGCGGTGAAGCTAAAATTTCATCAGAACATTTTGAATGAATATTTGATGGGTACATGGATGATAAGAACAACACTTTAGACATTGCATAACAGAAGAGATTTATTAATTGTTTCGTTGAAAATGAAATGCAATGAATTCTTTAAAATCCTGATTATCATTTGGTATAAGTATTTATTCATTCTAAAAATGATTATAGTTGTTTATTATTCTACGCCCTTCTTTTATTCTATTATTGTTAAATATAAAGCTGTTGGCAGTGGAAGGATCCATCATGCCCCTCTAGTCCTGGAGATCTTATAAATTTTAGATACTTTCATAATAATTATAAATCAAGTCTATAAAAGTCTAGTCTCATCGTGCCTACATATCTATAAACAGCCATACCTGTACACAGTTCGCAGTATAACTACCGCAAATGTTTGAGCTTGGAAAATTAATCTGTAATATTTTTTAGTTTTCTTTATACATTATATTGCTATAAATGTCAAAGAATATACAAACCTTTTTTTCAAATACTTCATTCACTGTGCAAGTAATATGGTATTAAAAGAACGATAATCTGTTCGCCAAAGAAAGTTGTGTACCCGCATCTCTTTTATGATAGGGGTGACAAAAGAACACAGTGCACCTAATGGATAGACGATGACGGACATTCGGTAATTTGTAAGTAATTTAAAAGCAGTATGATTAAAATTGTATTATTTTCATTAACTTATCTATAAAAGCTCAAATCTCAAACTGCTTTCCGCTTGTAACGAGAACTCTCTCGTAGAGGTCGACCCTAGGTCAAGTATTCTCGTTGAGTTATCGGCGCCGCTTATTATCACTATTTATTTGGAACTCAATATTCTATAATTATTTTATATTTTGCGAAGGAATGGATTTTCTAATGAAAGTGACTCAGTTAAAACATAAAAACAAAAACGAAAATTAAAATATAGCACGTATAGGGGAATAATTAGAGTATTTTTTGTTAGCATCCTACGTTCGATTTCCACCAGAGAATATTCAACCACGTAATGTCTCCTGGTTATTATTAGATGATATCAACTGCGTAGTATATATTTAGTGACGTAAGCATTTCCGAGAACACTTGCTCGTTCTCTCCTCCCATAGTCCGATGTAATGCATGTGAAATAAAATAGGGGGAAGGTTCAGAGGCGGTTTCAAAGACGCGGGACATTGTACAAAACATCCAAATCGGAAAAACAATAATTTGCGATACACAAATATGATTCATAGTCCTCGATTGAAAACCGAACCCGTGACCAGCGACACGACATTGCGATTATAACTACTCAGGCGATCATCGGTGTGCAAATATTGTCTTATCGAACTGAATATTCAAGCGGTAGAGAGTGACACTTGACCATAGATCAGTGAAAAGCATTTGGCAAAGATCATAGACGTCCAATGAAGGTATAAATTAATTGAACTTCACTTAATAGTGTATCAGGTGAACTGTGTACTCGTTTGTACTTAAAAAACAATGTGTTTTTATGGGTTTGAGAATATAAGTGTAAATCAAACACTGACATTGCATCCGAATATTCTGCTGATCTTGTTGTATGTAAGTGTAGTGTAACTTATATCGTATTGTAAGGCGAAACATAAGGAACTAGTTTTATTGTAGTTTTAAACTTTGTCAATATAAACAACTTGATTTAGAGTATACATGAGATCATCAGTTGTATTATTTCTGTTACGTATACGAATAGGTTGTTGCTTTCGAGTATTTTATTATTTTCGTGAGCATCGGTAAGAGTTATTTCTTCAACATATTAAAAGTACGCGCAGGTTTTCTCGCTTAGTTATCGTTAACGATGTTTAAGCTGTTTTCACAAGAAATTTTCACTGTGGAACAGTTTAAGCGGATGAATATAAGAAATGAGTATCCATTCGTTTCTACGATTTTTACGTTCCTCTTGTTTGAACCATTTATTTAGTGCTTACAATTATTTATATTTTAATATATAATATATATCATAAATTATTGTCAGGTTAAATAAGTTTAACATCGCCCAAGAGTTCAACTGACGAATCCAGGACAGTGTTAGGGAAACTTTTGTTTATGCATTGCGTGTAGAATGGGTATATATATAGGTATATAAATATTTTTATATCCTTTTTTTTAATATTTCACAACACAGAAACCACTCGGGTTTGACTTTGCTGCCCAGTCGTCCTAGTTAAGACATATATCTTTATTATAATTATGTAGGTAAGTAAAATGTTTATGTTTATTATTTATGTTTAAATAAGTAAGACTACATACTATGTTTACAATAATTATTGCATAAACCTGAACAGGGTATGCAGGCTGTACGTAATGTCCAAAGCGTTAGAATCTGGAATCTGTAGGTCGTGGGTCAAATCTCATCTATATTGTACCATCTCTAAAGATATATACATATACACAAATATATATATATATATGTTATATATATATATAGATACAGATAATTTTTTTGTTCGGTAAACGACGATATGTTCGATGCGATATCAAGTTTGGGATCTCATAAGCTTAGAAGAAATGTGGATAGCATTTTAGGTAAAAGACTATTTAGATAAAAGACGACGTGGGAGAGCTTATTTTATAATTTATAAATGTTAAGCTCAGCAAAACTTTTGTACGTGCCCTCATTCTTAAGAAGCTAAAGATATATCATATATAAGTTGTATCATTGATTGCCTTCGAAACAATAAGTCTCTGCTCGGTATCATGTAGTACCCGAGTGAGAGCGGTCGGTAAACAGAGGCTATAATAAATCACTATAACGGTTTTCCGATAACATAAACTCTTTTGGACTCTAACTACAGCGATAACACTTCGTATTATAGGAACAAAGTATCATGATTACTTTAGGATAACCAAATAAAAGGTTAGTAAATTTAATTAGTAGTATATTGACTGACTCCATACTTTTTCAGTGTTATTTTTAATTTTTCCACCGCACCTATCATAATTGTCCTTCACGCCACGGGTTGGCTGGCAGAGGATAGATACCTTGAGGTATTAATTTGAAGAGTATTTTTTTTTTATAAAATAGGTATTCTGTGTTGGATTGTCATGGAGATAATAAGGATGAAATTTGGAATTCTGTCGTGATGTAAGATATTGAAACCCAGCGGCTGAATCAATCCGAACAACTGCTCAGAACACATAACATAGTAAATTCACTAAAAATGCATAGAGATGCAACATTTCTTCCTAATGGCAGTGGATCAAGCCGATTGGAAATTGCCTGAGTATCAACGATTGGAACCGCTCGTCGTTGAATGCGGTCAAATGGAAGGAGCTGGTACTGAGATACCGGGTGCCCGGCCCAGAGATGAGAACAGTTTTCCATCTGAGGCGAAACTTGCGGTTTGTAAAGCTGCACACAGTGGGCCGATATGAAATACTGTCTTGCGTCAAATAAGCACACCCAGTTATTTACAGGTCAATTTGTTATTAACCTCGAAGTGAGCGCGCAAATGAACGTCGCTCGATATGTTAACGCCAAGGATTTCTATATAAGGTGAAATACCAAGGAAAGTATTTTCGAAATTTGGACGCGCAAACTTGTCTCACCTTAGGGTTAAACTGGACTAGATTTGTCGACCCCAATCTGAGACTTTGTTTTGCAAAGTCGCGACCTCAGACACAAGTTTGTTCTAGCGCTCGTTGACGTATTTCCGAGAAATTTTGCCGCGGCCACTGCAAAACAGCAGACTGTGGACGACAGCACCATTCCCTGCACTGAATGAATGTTATTAATTTGCAACATGTCATTGATATATAGAAGAAACAAGGAGATAGCACACAGCCTC
Source organism: Teinopalpus imperialis (assembly GCA_029286865.1). Classification (NCBI taxonomy): domain Eukaryota; kingdom Metazoa; phylum Arthropoda; class Insecta; order Lepidoptera; family Papilionidae; genus Teinopalpus; species Teinopalpus imperialis. The sequence goes on along the minus strand of JAGSMU010000023.1, from coordinate 4,025,207 downwards.
GGAGAACACGTTTTCACTGGTTTGAAGTAAGAGCATGCACCGTGATTGATGCTTATATAGGTCGTAGACTGTACGTGATAAAACTAGTAACCCACCTGCACAATTTGTCGGGAAGCCCATAGGAAGGAAGCTTCGAAACACGCACTTTGTGCCAAACCCGATCGCAGGCCTTTGCTATGTCTACACTAATTACCAAGGCTTCTTAGTTTTAACTGCCTATACACATCGATGTGTCAAGTAGACCAGAAGATAACCAGCTAAGCTACCCCGACGGAAGCCGTAGTGGTGGTTGCTAATCAGCTGGTTCTCCTCAAGCTACCTTATCACCATTTTTAGCAATTGGGTAGACCAAGGCTTTCTTTCAACAGTTCGGAGCGACGTCTAAAGAATATAGTACCGAAAAAAAATAATAACAATATTACAAATAAATAAAAATAATATTAATTTTGTATTTGACTATGTTTTTTATTTATTCTTGAACAATGGATAGTAAAACACATTTAATTATATTTTTATTAAAAGTTTGAGAAAGTATTGGTAAGTGCAGATTAATAAAAAATTGGGTAAGAATAAAATTAACTCAGAAGAACAAATATAAATAATAACACTAGGACAAAAATCTTCACCCGGTGGGATCCTTTACATGGGACGAGAAAAAGCTGGTTTGACTATCTCACATGACATATGTGAGATAGTCAAACCAGCTTTTCAAATAAGGATTGGCAGGAAAAGGCTGGAAACAGAAATGTTTAGAAGAAAATGGAGGACCTTTGCTCAGCAGTTAGGTTATTAGGTTATTAATAATAATAAAAAGTGTGAGAAAATAACAATAATAAGCTAAAATAAATAATATCAGTATTATGATTATCGTCCATAAATAACAATTGTGATAATAAAGCCTTTATTACAAATACACATAGATTATATAATCCACTCCGCATTAATACCAAATTGCGAAATTGCTTTTTAATGTATATGCAGCCTATCCAATGATACCTACCATACAGTAATCTAATTGGTTTATAGAGACGACAGCTAATTTCACTCAGTTCATTGGATTGAAGGTAAAGTTTTTACTACCGTGACAGCTTTTAACCTTTTATAACGTAGGCCTGGTCTCGTGTGGCATACTGCTCTTATAATTGGAGCAGCGCAAAATACGAACTTTCAGCTTAAGAACTCAGCGGAAATGTGCACTAAAATACTAAATACCGTAACTGCATTATGATTACTTATCGAGAATGTCTAGGGATGTCCTAGGCCGTATGAGCCAGTTACCAAAAGAAGGACTGCGTCGTTTGTTACCTTTAATTTCATGGAAAAAAAAACTCTGTAAATACACGTCCCAACATATTGCTTATTTTTCAATTCCTTGAGGGACTATTGAACGTCATTATAAACTTCAATATAGCCGTAAGAAGAGGCATTCTTATATTTACCCTTTATAATGATTGGTTATCAAAAAGCACTTTCAATATTTTATCAAAATGGCGAATTTTTCCATTTCGTTTTACAAAGTGCAAAGTACCGAAATCTATCATTCGCCTGCTTATAAAATATTTATTCGAAGGCGGAAACATAAAAAATTAGAGGCAACTGTTTAATGGTTCACCATATTTCTGAGTAAGAGGAAATGATAAAAAAGACCAACTGCTTGAACTTGAATGAATATTTTATTGGTGTGTTACGATAAATGTAAGTAATAATAATAAATTGATTTTACTAATAATAACAAAAATAAAGTTTGCAATTAAAATAGTACATTTAGAAGTATTCATCAAAGCAACCCTTTCTAGTATATTACTACTGAAATTGAATAGATTTTTTTTATTGAATAAATCAATGATCAACGAGCATGTTTGTATAATATTATATTATTTTTTTATTTATTTATAAACTTTTGTACAACTAAAATATGCACAAAGGTGGACTTAATGCTTAAGGCATTATCTGCGAGCCAACCTCGGGATGCTTCAGAGAAATCGAGGTAGGGACAAATGAAGAAAAAAAGAAACATACAGTAATCTAAATACTTATACAATTATATATACATATCATTATATATTATCTTTGGAATTTATAATACTAAATAAAATAATATATAATTATATACATTTACATAAACTATAAAACGAAAATATATACATAATTATTATCGATGTAGTGAATCTGCTGACGCTACTTCAAAAAAATGCTTACGAAATTTGCGTTTAAACTCTAAGCGACTTTTAGCAATTCTATACAAAATTATTATTATTATTATTACATTCTATACCCAGAGCAGTGCTATTATTTAATACTCACCATCATATCCCTAGGCCTGAGTAAGGAGTAAGTAGTGATTACTTAGCTCCATGCCTATCGGTCTACATTTGTGCAATAAACTTATAGTAACTTATTGCGTCTGATACAGGCTATAATGTCAGCCTCTAGACGTTACAGAAGCTTAGGAAGTGTTTACGTTTGTAGGATAAAAATGAAATTGCAAATTATCGTACAGAGAATTCTCTAGTTTGGGTATGAATGTTTTGTATGAATGTTCTATATCAAATGATTACTAACACGGCACGTAGAATTTCTTCTAATCTATAGCCTGATTATTTTATTTCGAATATCAGTGGGAAAAAGTTGTGTGGTTCGTATGTTGAGTGCAGGGATTCGGGGACTCAATTAGAGATGACTACAAATTCCATCTTAGTCCTGAGGGTTGGTAACGTAGTGATTTTTTGGTGAGTATCGATGTAGATTTCATGGGTCGCAGTAATATGAAAAAGATATTGCTAAAATTATAATGCAGATGCGTTGTCACCCTTGAGGACAGAGATGGAATGCCTCTTCACCAGTAATAAAGGTCTCCGGATACACTCACCAGACGAAACACATATTATGGTGCTATTTCACGCTGGTCATCTGTGAGTGCGTAGCTCAGTCAACCTGACCCTATACACTCTGCAGTTAGAAACAAACTGCGATGTAGTTCTACAACTATAAAATCTTTTTTTTATGACTTCGACGATGACTAACGACTATCTGATGCAGACTCGCATTACACTGACATTCAATATCGATAAACAAACAAAATGCAAATGCGTTGTCACCCTTGAGGACTAAGACGAAATGCCTCATCAGCAGTTGTAATGGCCTTTGGATCCGTATGCGAGTACCGAGCGTATCGGACCAAACACAGCAGAGTTATGCTGCTGATATTCTGTGAGAGGATTAGCCCTTCTCCAGTCTATCTGACCCTTACACACCACTCTAGAATTGCAAATTTGTGGGATTTACTCTTTACCAGTACCAAAAAAAGAATTGGCGCAAAATATATTCTGGAGAAATTGCTGCATATACGTTAAAGAAAAACGCAGGCACTGAATCCAGAACCATATCCTCAAGTTGTTAAAAATAACATGTGTGTCAAAAGGCTATTGATTTAATCTGAAATCAAAGACAGAATCCAAATTTAGATTTTACTTGGCACATAATCGTACTATGACCACTAAAGTTCCATGTAGTCATAATCAGATTAAGTGATTTGCATAACTGAAGGAAGTTTATTTAGTATCACAGAATATACATACTATGTCTATTAAAGTGCCATCCGCGGGTTCATTTATTTCGAGAAAAACCCTTATTATTTATATTAGTCCTTATTGTTTCCATAATGATCTAAATTCAAACAATACAATATTGGCTATTGGACATAACGAAAGGAATCCTCAAGGTAATGCAATTGAATATCCTCTAAAGGAATTCTCATTCTAAGTTTGCGGCAGTTAGCATGGTATTTCAATACTCTACTACAATTGATCAGGTTTCTGCATGAGTTCGATTATAATACAACTATTTCAATTAATTACGCAATTATTAACGTGAAATAATTCATATAATACTAATACAATACGATTTCGAAATTTAATTATTATGGTTTCTATTTTATTTTTTATATATGTTATGTTAAGCAGACGGTAACTGAGTCATGTCTGTCCGTCCAATAAAAATATTTTTGAAATTAGGGTCTATTATACGGAATTCACTGAATCCAACAGTGAAAAATGAGAAAAAAAAGTATTTAGAATGTTAGCGTGTCAAATTTTTTTTAACTTATATATATATATATTATTATTTTTTATTATTATTCTATTTGTTACTTATAGACAAAGGTACTAGAGGATGAACTTTGATGCGGTTTGTTTAGATAGCTGAGGACAAGATAATCGTACATATTATTAAATTCCCTAACATCTAATTCCCAAGGTTGAATACAATTTATAAGAATTTATATTATAAATTATTATTTAAAGGGACGTGATTATATTATCGATCACATATCAAAACAAGTCAAATCTTATCATATTTAGACAGAAAACTGACGCATACGTCTCCGTATCCTCATGCTTCTGTAGGCAACATAAAAATGAGCATATTTCCATTGTTATGTCAATCGATTATTATCTGTATCTTCAAATGACGATAATTATTTGAAAGAACTTAATAGCATATATAAGATGAATTAATATATCGGTTACTGAGATATTATAAATAATTTAATTAATTTCTTTGAAACACACAACCCACCTGATTTTAACTGGTTTTGAGCAAACGCAATGTCTTTACTGACAACCAAAGTGGAAAGTTTTTTACTGGTTATAAGAATACTTTACGCAGTTCCGAGAGATTGAGGTCATGTTTTAAAGAAAATACCGTTAGGGTTATATTCAAACCTAGTTCATTCATTAAGTAAGATTTGTAATGATAAAAACGAATCAAAAGTTCAGTAATTATAGGCTTGTTTGTACAATGAATACGGTGATCAGACTAGTCGTAGGTTCGATATCAATTAAACTCCCTGAATTTGACCACGTAAACCGATAGTACGTAGATCTAATTTTGTGGTAAGTATTTTGCTTTAATAAATAAAAATAATAATATATTAATTATATACTGTATAACTTCCAGATTTTTTTTTATTTCTACGGCAATAAGAACACGGAAATTTTCAATCCCAATTCTAAGTACGGATAACATATCAACCAGTGAAGGAAATATTATATAAATAATAATATTAATATAAATAATAGCTGCTAGGAGACTGGAATGTCTAAAGTGTTAAAGAAAAAATAGCCGTCAGCATTATAAAATAATAAAATAAAATAGCCTTTATTTACTTACTACTAACTTACTTTAACAAATACTAACTTAATTAAATCTATCTATAAATCAAAAAAATATGTGTATATAATTATATTTATTAATGTATGCTGGTAGTAGTCGTCTATGCAGCGTAGGTCTCTCTAAACCTTTCCAAGTATCTCTTTCCCGAACCATTTGCATCCAGTTATTACTACACCTGCGGCTGAAAGTATCTCTCCATCGTTTGTCTGGTGTTACACAAAAGGCAAAAAGCTAACTATAGGACGCTCCCTTATTAATTATTTTAATGGATCAATGGTTACATTTAAATATTTAATAAGCATTCCAAAGGCATGGGGAAGTTTGGCTAAGATACTTTGAGCGCATTGAATAAAATATACAATTTCCAAGAATAAAGTTATGCTTGCAAAACTTAAGAAGGACTTCGACGCCCAATTAAAACTTTTGAACAATTCACGGTGTAATTAGATCCTTATTATATGATTTGGTATAAACTACTAACTATAAAACTGTATTACGACAATCAATAATAGACTTGTCAATGTTATACATGAACATATAAGCAGAGAAAAAGAAACTAGGATTGTTTCTAGAACTCCAAGCACTATTTGTGCAAAGTAATCTATTCTAATTCAACAATTATGTTAAAATTGTTCCTTTTAATATGAGTAAAATTGTTATATATATATTATATTATGTAGATCCTATTCTTCATTGGTAATCATGTGATTTTCAGGCATCGTAGTGTCCAAGGAACCAATCTTATCTCTTTTAAGGATATGAAAAAACTATCTTATGCCCTCTTATTACAGATAATCGTTATTTGGGAAAAAAATGTATAAGATGTCAGCACATAATAAGTCTTAGAAACATTCATTAATTTGTAATTTACTCATAACTGTAACTGTGTTTTTCGTGCTTAGAGAATATATATATAATTATATGTCTTTCATCTGTGGCTTTACCTTTCTACTAATCTGCGTACAATACAACTTATACCATGGGATTATTCTAAATATTGTTTGAGGTAATGCCATCTACTCTGTTTCGTCATCTTATCTTCTTCAATACATTTTTTTTTATTATTATCAGTGTGACTGGCTTTAGTGTGGCTGTTATGTGGCCATAGTGTCAATTTGAGTGAATTTCGACGCTCGACCGCGACTTATACGAATAAATACGAGGGAAGGGTCCCACCCTTAGGAAACATTGCATGATTTATTTAACTCTTCTCCTATCGACACTTTGTTGCTTATGGTGTATATGAGCGACGTTGATAACTTATCACAAGGTCATTCTCATGCCTCTTCTATAAAAAAATATTTTTAAATTCTTTATTTTCACGTTATTCAAAATATCGACATTTAAATGTTTTTTAAACTCTTACACAAAAGACATTGGACTTTTTTTTGTTCAATAACCAATTAAAGATTGTGAAAGCAGTGAAATTGTCATTAAATGGTCTTTTTTCCTGCACGAGTAGTAATAAATTAGAGACCTCATTACTGCCCAGGTTTACTCTCTCCTCGTTTAATAACAATGGAGAGACTTTTAATGTCCTTACTGAGCCCTCATAAACGTCACTTCGTTTGGATTAAAAAAATACGTTAACAACATTGTGAACGTAGTTTTAATATTAGGTGAATATATGCTTTTTTATATCACGTCTTAAATAAAAATATTTATATGCACATAATTAAGCCTAATTAGACTTGACTTGGTATTGATATACGAGCACACAAATTATATAATAATTGATATCAATGATTGTGTTTTGATATCCCTTTTACTGTGATAAAGCCACAAATCAGCCAGGAACTGACAGTTAACGAGTCGACTCATCCGATTATGGATCGTGTTCCAATAGTTCAACAATGTTAATTAGCAGTATATTGCCCAACTATTTAAAAAAAATCATCCATAGTTCTCAAGAGAAATTTTAAATCTACGAAATCTAAGCTACAGGCGGAATGAGTTCATATAAGCTAATAGTTTCCCTGTATATAGGTAACAAACTGTGTTCCCAACTAGGCTTTGCAATTAAAAAAATAATGATTTATAAAGTATAATGTTGTTTTTAATAACCATTATCTGACATATAAGACCAAGTTCTTTTAGATAATTATGTTTCATACAAAATTATGCAAAATTTAGTATAGATATCGAGGTTTAGACGACGTTTACTGAAAAGGTCTTCTTTTATGAAGCTATCCTAAGACCTTATGCAGCCCTGTAGGACAGACAGCCGAATAATGTCTCATATACTCTTAACCTCCACCGCTCCATGGTTTGGCAGGAATGGCATGGCACGGCCTCTCCGAGTTTACATCGAATCTTTTGACGAGCTGCCATAAACCATGGAACCAACCATCTTGTAGGTCTGATGATAGGGTGGCGCAGTTCATGAAGTATCTCGTTTCTGAACAGCTGATGGGGCTTCAATGAACACTTATTACGCGTTGCCGAAGCAGTGCACCTATGCTCGAAGCCTGGATGCAGCTAGCTTGAAGATTCACCTAAAAATTCAGGTACGCATGTTTTAGTGATTCTTTGTAAAATAGGGCTAGAAACATCTGCGAAATACTTTTCACCGCAGTTGCAGTTAACAAAACTCCGCATCGCATACGCTTGTGGTTAAATGGCCTAGTACGGGGAACTGGACTGCATCTTGGTTAGCTGAATCGGAAGGAACCTATTTCTGCAGTTGTACCATAGATACTTAATACCGTTTTGGCGTTGTGGAAAACCTAAGGAGGAAGTGCCTTATCTTTTAGATGAGAGTTAATTGAAAGTAATATGATAACGCTAAGCAATATAATTATGAAAACATAAATAATCTATATAGTAGTTATAAAGTTTGAAGGAAATAAAAAGGTAGTCAATAATAATAAGCCAAAAAAGTAAATTAATAAAGCACCTTTTTTAACTGTAATATTTAAAAAATAAGAATAGAAAAATTAAGTTCAGCAAGCGGAGGAGTTCTGATAAGGATGGAGTGTGCATTGAGTGACCATAACACCTATATCAATGCTCAAACTCGATCATGATACAGAAAAGCGTAGTTACTGTTGAAGACTAAGATCAGCCTAAGAATTAAGAGCCTCCGAAAAAAGAGATTTCATCAATTGAAATGAAGACGAACTGTGGTCTTATTTTGAGAGCCAATCACTTCGTGCTTGAGCTAGAAAATATAATGTACCTACAAACACAACAGCATTTTACGGTGTATATTTAATAAGAAGCATATCAAGTGCGACTCTAAATTAAAATAAAAACAGGATGAGGAGAACGCAACTAAGCTCTGTAAAAGCGCAAAGTATCTCTAATACGCTGCGCAACTCTCCCACAAGTTCACGGTCGAAGTATGGAGCCATAGACTAGGTCCATCCTTGGAGGCTAGCAGGATTAGTGTTTTCGAGTACTCATTTTTTTGGCACTCATGGTCTTATGGTCTAAAGTCCGCTGCCCACGTGGTGAAGATGGGCTGTGAGCGTGAAAGTATGTCGCAAGTTATAATTAAAAACCTTCCTTGAGAATTGATGTAAACATAGGTAAACACAAAGCATATCTATTCAATAGGATCCGAAATAAGCGCGTACTGTTAGTGGTGGATATATACTCTTATAAACAGATTTTAGGTATTTGAAAATGGGTTTCTGTTTTATAATTTGGGAACTTTAGAACATTAAGAAAAAATATTATGATCTAAATTAATCTTGAATCTCAAAAACTTGAAACTTGAATCTGAAAAAGTTTGTTGTACAATTATAACCGATATTATATTAGCATTTGTTAGTGCAATTTACTAGGATACTACGATCTATAAAAATATTTTATTGGTACTAATTTCATATTTAAAATAAACTGTATCATTTTCACTGTGGAGTTTACACTGTAGCTATAAAATAGTTGGCACAACCATGGAAGAGGCACCCATGTGTTCTGGGAAACTTAAAACAAATGCTTAGCGATGCTTTAATTTTTTTAAACAAGGGCAGTAATGTAAAGTGAATCTTGGGCCTTCTACTTCCTTATAAATATTCCTTATAAAAGTAATGTTTTCTAAGGCATATTTATAAGGAAGATAATACCGATGCGTTGTCATCCTTGAGGACTAAACTAGATCGCCTCGTCGCCAGTAATATGGTTTTCGTTTATTTTTCACTCACCAAAAGATACATTGCAACACTAAGATACGTTAGTATTTAGCGTGATCCATCTATATTTATATATTCACGACGACTTATTCGTGCCGCAGCTAATTTACAGTTAGAACGTGGCTCTACTACGTAATAAATGTAACGTTAATGTTACAAACTGGCCACATTCTCTCGCTCTCGTGGGTATCGTTAGAATTTTGCCTTGTTTTAGTGTCACTTAACGATAAGGCTATTAAATGGTGGTGTTAATTACGTCTGGAACAAAGAGTCTATTACATTAGGTCTCTGGGGTGTTGCTTCTAAACGGATAGTAGCATAAGCATTATTTGTATTTCTCGCATTGCAGTTAGTTTAGGTTAACATGGTCACTGGTTTACTACTTACTAAATTTACTCATTTATCCGCTATCAACCCACGGGTCTATACTAATATATCAGTTACTTATAAATGCGTTTACCGAAACAAATTCTTAATAATTAATTACTTACTAAGTAAAATACTTTTAAAGTAATTGATTTAAAATACATAGCAATAGGACTTATTTTAATTACTTTAAATACGCTTATAAGATCATTTTAAAGTTAAATGTCCACATCAAAGCTCTCGACTATTTATTATAAATAAATTAACTAAAAGTTTAGGAACATTTACATTCAACATAAATTCCAATCCCTGACAATATACAAACAAACTCAGGGATATGGATTCTTTCTTACCGCTGCACGGTAAAAAGAATATTTATTACCTTGAATAAAGAGGCTTACATATGAAAATTATTATATATGAAATAGCGACTCTTTTAAATAATCTCAAATTTTTCAACACTATTATATTCGCACTTCGTTTAAGTTTAAGTCTTAAAAGTCTGACACGCCCACAACTTTGTAAAACTTTCATGTGCTTCAATATTGTTTCATCGTCCCATTTTGCAGTGTACATTTTTAAGTTGTTAATGAGTTGGTATCTAGATCAATTATTTCTGATTTCAAATCAGGAGTTTCTCAAGTTGTGTATGTTAGTGTAGTAGCAAGTTAAATAAGTCTTATGTACATGACTATCTATGTACATTTATGTAGCAGTATGTGAACAGCTTATATAAAGCCAAAGATGGTGAGTGACCCCTGGGTGCGGTATATTAATCAGAGCATCATCCAATAACTAGCATGGTGTAGCTGTAAATGGAAACAAATTGTTATATTTCACATTAAATCCCACTTAAATCTTAGGAATTATGTATATTTAATTCATATGTTCTTTGAACAACTTGGTATTATATTTATATGAATTGGATCTCTGATATACAATTGGATATACTGCAGGCCAAAAGTTTAGGACTACCTTAATTAAAGTAGGAAAATAAAGTAAAACTCCAATAAAATATTAAATATTTAATTACCCTGTTCAATCATCTAATAGAATATTGATTGACAAACAATATACTTTAAAAGCGTAAATAAATATTAAAAGTCCATGTAGAAAAAAGCCTATGCTATACTGATTTTTCATCAAAAAATCCTCCTTTACATTCTAGTAATACAGGCAATCTATTTGTTAATGGTGTCTTGTGATATATTGTTCCAAATTTCGCATAAAGCATTCCACATTTCTTCTCGCGAGGATGGGCCACGATTACGGACGTTCATATCAAGTTCTTCCCTCAAAAGTTCAATGGGATTGAGATCCGGGCTCTGAGGGGGCCAAACCATGTTTTTTAACATCCCTTGTGCCTCTTTCTCTTCTAAATATTCTCTACATAATTTTAGCTATGCTTAGGATCATTTCCGTATTGAAAAATGAATCCATCTCCAATTAATCGCAACCCGGAAGAAATGGCATTTTGTTCTCAAATGTTTTTGTACTGTTCCTTTTTCAAAATTCCTTCAATTTTAATCAAATCGCCAGTTCCTTGTCTAGAGAAGCAACCCCAGGCCATAATTGAGCCACCATCATGCTTGATTGTTGGGACTACACAATCTGACATCATCTTTTCTTGGGCACTGCGTCGAACGTAAATTCTACGTATTGAACCGAATAGTTCAAACTTGGATTCATCGGTCCAAAGCCCCTTTTTTAAAATCTTCTTCTATCCAATTTCGATGGGAAAGAGTCCACTGCATCCGTTTTGTTATTTTGCGGCCTTAGCACAGGATTTCGAACGGCAACGCCACCATACAACTTCGCTTCTCTCAGTCGTCATTTTGCTGTATAAAGGTTTAACGGGTTTTTTTACTTTAACGAGGATTCCTGGTGCTGTTAAGCGTCTATTTCGCTTGCTGGTAATTACGGTGCCATGAACACAAGTCTTCGATAACTTCAGTTGTGAAGCAATCTCATTTGCATTTGTCTTCATTATGTAAAACAACGATGGACGACGACAGAACGCACTTCACTGCAAATTTCTCGAGCTTTTCCCATTTTACATCTTCACTGTAGAAACTACAAGTTTAGACTAATTGAGATTGTTTGTGAACAAAAACAACAAAAGCAAAGTAATTAGTAATGAGGACATTATAAAAATATTTCTTCTACTACAAGGCCTACGCTTTCCGAAGTGGTGTTACCGATAGGATATTAGGAATGATATGGAATTTTTATTAATGATAATTAATTATTATACCTAAATTCACTTCAATTAATAGTAGCCTGGTGTCCTGTATAAGGATTCAGGATGTAGATATCATGTCCACCGCGCGAACTATAATGAAATAACACGTTCAGATGTCGAACCTCGTCCATTGAAGCTTCTTTTATGCATTCTCTGAATTTGAGTTCCTTTCCGGATTGAGTTGATCCGTTTATACCTTAGCTAGTCTTAGTTGCAAGAGAGGTTCGGTTGGGTTGTTAGTGCATCCAAAGAAATCAGTTCAGAACTTGGCTATGCAAGGTATAAAATATTTACATAAATATCCTAACAATGTTTTTTCATGGAATCTACAGTGTACTCTTTTGAATGGCTTCTGCAGCGTACTAAAAGTGTAGTCAAAATAAATAAAACAATAAAGTTATACAGTCCGGTCCGGTTTCCAATATCATGGTACATCGGAAACCGTAGGTTAACCACCCGTCACGTGCGTCCCTTATTACCGGCGTCTTCGTTCTACTAGAGAATAGACTCTCATATTTTATCCTTATCAAAGTAGACAGTGAGAAGTAGGCAAGTGTAGAAGGGACACGATGTAACTTGAGTAGCGCACATAACACATCATCACAAATATAAGCAGTTGATTTATTGGTAAATAAGAATCAGAAAAGGGACTCTACCTTGGTACTGGCAGGTAGGTTTTGAATTACGAACTGTTAGATCATAGTTTAAACTTTTTATCCACTTTTTTAACCATCACCGTTTTAGTTAAAAAAAGTTTTCAGTAGCTGTTCTACAAATAATTCATGTATCATAAAATATTTTTATCATTTTCGAAGGTAGAAATTAATAATAACAAAAATGTACTTCCTAGATGGCACTGTAAAATGCGCAAAATTAATAAGATTTTTTGAAACATATTTTTTTGATAATTCCTCCGACATTATCTTGGTTATTTACTGCAAACAAATCTACTATATATTAAACCATAATATTGATCACAATTTATTTATTTGCCATATTTATTTCGTAATTCTTTATTGCATTAACCTTAACAAAGTTAAAAGTTCACTATAATTAGGACAATATATATATATATATATATATATATACCCAAACTTTGACTTTGGAACTTAAATAGATTAAAAACAACGTGCGCGCAGTACTGCAACATTATAAAAATGTAGTTTAATATTATTTACACCGCATAAAATAAAAATAAATGTATCTCAATTATTAGTTCAAGTATTAATGAAATTAAATTCGCTCTTCTAATTTATGTTAGTATTTATAGTTCTAAAAGCGTCTACAGAACCGACATTTTAGCCAAATAAAAATCATGATACGTACAGGAAGTACAGAACAATGTTTTATGTCACATTTTAAAGCATCTGTTTTATATCTGCCAGTATCACATTATTTCTTGGAGAACGTTGCAAAATACCAGTACAATGTATATCAAATTTGACGCAATGAAATATAAGAGACGATACTGAGTTTATGTGGAAGAGCCACACCGTACCTAGCTATAACAGGAATAGATTAGCTCTACTAGAGAAAGAGCACTACATCGTAATATAGGTGACAACGCAGTATCTACTTTACTATTCCTGATTGAGATTGAATGTGGTCTTTATGATTGTCACCCCTAATATGACAGAAAAATAATTAAAAGATTTATTCATCAACATCAACTTGCAAAATGTTAAAATTCTGTATTTTTTCTATATTTCCTAAGGTTCCACTGTTTTTTACAGGAGAATTGGCTATCACAGTGCCAGGCACTTTGCAAATACTGCTGCCGTTATTTTATTGTTTTTCGGCGTCGGGTGGTAATTTTACGTTTTTATAAATAAAGTAAATGGTGCGCTGCCTCTTTACGAGGAGACAGGGTTAAATGGAATTCGTACCCACTAAATGCACCTCCAGTATTTAAGAGGAGATGCACTGAGCCTAAGCACGTCCCATGGGGCGCCTCGCCTCCCATAGCATCCTCGCTACATATGATCACAGCCCCCACTCTTATCACCCGCGAACACGTATTCCCCTTTTATTCGCCTTATACGACAGGCCATGGATACCTTAACCCTATTCTAAAAGCCCGGGACTAAAGTCTGCATGTTAGCTGTAAGGGCTGTCAACACTGCTACCTGTCATAAGTCAGCATGTTAGCTGTAACATATTCCCTACTGTTATTCTAGATCAGCCAGACGTAAATTTGCTAACAAAAACACTATGATATGGCTTTCTTAAGGATTTCATAAATAATACACTAAAATATTAGGTCTTTACCTATGAAATTGCCGTTCTTCAATATTGGCCATTTCAAACCAAAATAAAGTTTTGATTGGCTGTGAATTCTAAATTCAAATTTTTTTTTAAAAACATGACATTCTTTTTACACAGTCAGTCTTTTGTTTATTGATTAGCTTTGTATTTTCATTACGTTTGAACATTTTCCGTCATAATAGATACTTTAAAAATTCGTGTAATTATGGAATTATGAGTTCCATCGTGGCATAAACGCGGTACAAACGGCACGTAACATCAATAACATTTACGGAGAGAACTTTACAAACGAACGCACAACCCGTTATTGGTTTTCCTGGTTCCGTTCTGTAAATTTAGATTTGAAAAATGAACCTCGTGGTCGTCCGGACACTTTGGTCAATAATGATGAATTAAAGGCGATTGTGGAAGCTGATGATACACAATCTACAGCCAAGCCAGCAGCAGCTTTTTATGTTAACATCAAAACAATATTGGTCTATTTGCGACAAATTGGCAAGGTAAAAAAGCTTGATAGATGGGTGCCACACGAGCTTAACGATCGCCAGCGCAACGTACGTATTGAGACTTGCCTCACGTTGCTCAACAGGCACAGAAATTAAAGAATTTTGAATCGAGTTGTTACGTGCGACGAAAAGTGGATTCTGTTCGACAATCGAAAGCGCTCAGCAAGTTGGTTAGATCCTGGTTCAGCACCAAAGCAATGCCCTAAACGAAAAATGACTTCTAGAAAGTTGATGGTCACTGTTTGGTGGTCTAGTACCGGTGTGATTCATCACAGTTTTTTTACGAAACGGCATGAGAATTACTGTACGTGAAGAATTGAAGGCAATTATGGAGAAGCTCTCACATCTGCAACCAGCTTTGGTCAATCGTTTGGTCGTCCCCGCTGTCCCACACGTAAACGACCCCATACTGGACAAC
This sequence comes from Teinopalpus imperialis, assembly GCA_029286865.1. Taxonomy (NCBI): domain Eukaryota; kingdom Metazoa; phylum Arthropoda; class Insecta; order Lepidoptera; family Papilionidae; genus Teinopalpus; species Teinopalpus imperialis. Next base: position 4,010,102 of record JAGSMU010000023.1, on the reverse strand, counting down.
AGACAGTCTCCAAGCTACAAGAGTTGGGGTTGGAAGCTCTCCCTCATCCAAAGTACTCACCAGACCTTGCAACCACCGACTGTAACTTTTCCCAAAATTTGGACCCTTTTAAGGCGAAAAAAAATTTAATTCCCAAGAGGCAGTACAAAATTCCTTTGAAGGGTTTGTTGCCTACCGTCCAGCTGATTTTTATAAGGGCATCAAAACTACCACTGCGTTGCCAAAGTTGCATCGATTACATGGGTATTACTTTGAATAACAGAAATAAAAAAGTTTGAAAAAATACTTTAAATTATTTCATACAAAACGGCAATTTCATAAGTAAAGACATATTATGAGGTAGTTGGTGTCACTACAAAATGTTACGCCCTTGTTCACTGTTTTAGACTTCACGCCTAAGGGCTTGCACTCACCTTTGAACGAATAGAATCTTTTCTTAGACTCCTGACAGAATAAAGCTGCCTCCTATGCAGCTACTTTGCTTTTTATGTCTTAGGAATGAAATAAAAGAATCTAGTGGCTATTTGTGTATTATTGTAAAATATCGACTATTCTACCAGTCCAACTGTAGGTCAAGTATTATCTAAGAAAAGTAAGTAAAGAAAAGTATGTACAAAAGCGCAGCTTATTTTAACAATCAAAATCTCTTTCAGCAGGCCTGGTGTTGGAGATATTTTTGAAAATAAGACACAAATTGTACTAACAAAATAAAATCATAATAATAATAATAAAAATAGTCATAATAATAATATACAGGACAATATTTGTTAACAAACACATGCACATTAATATAATACATAGATAAGAAATATAAATATTATATTATATTATATTATATTATATATACATATATATATATATATATATAGACAGTGGTGGTCATATAATTAGAAACACTTCTAATGAATAAAGAAAGTACAAATGTTCGTAAAAATTATACACATTCAATAATAAATAATCATGCAATGATATAGCCACTCAAATAAATAACTCATAAAATGCATAAAATATAAAACATATCTTACTTTTAATTACAAAATGAGTCTTACACATGTAGGAGTTTATCTTCTGTTACTGGCCGCTTGGAAGCCTAATTAGGAACATTTAAAAAAGCATCCATAGCTCGTTCTTTTTTTGGAATTGGAGAATAACATTTCTTTCTTGGCGGCAATTCAAAATTTAACCTGAATTTTGTTTTGTTTAAAATGGGCAAAAATAAAAGTTGTGACGCCTCAACTAGGCAAATAATTGTTAATTTACATATAGATCATAAGTGGACGTACAGAAGAATAGCTGAGCATTTAAATTGTTCTGTTAAGAAAGTTTGCAATTGCAATTCATTATAAAACACATGGAACTGTTGAAAATGTTCTTAGAAAGGTTCGGCCAAGAAAAACCTCTCCCTGAGAAGATACGCTAATCGTTCGTGTTGCTAAAAAAGACCCAATTAAAGGCTCCAACCAGATTAAAAATGAAGTTTTTTCGCCTGATGACCCGAGAAACATGTCGTCAAGACTGATACACCGAAGATTAGTGGAAGCTAAATTGTTTGGAAGAATCTCTCGAAAGGTAGCGCTTCTTACCAAGCAACACCGAGAGAAGCGATTATTATTCGTAAAAAATATGTAAATTGAACGGTACGAAAAAGGAAAAAAGTCTTATTTTCAGATGAAACTAAAATAAATATGGTAAATTCCGATGGGAAGCGCTATGTTAGATGTCCTGTAAACAATGCTTTTAATTATAAATATACAAGTCATGTACGGTAACATTAAAGTTTGTGGGCTGTTTTTCCGGATGTGTAGTTGGATCCGTTCGGATGATTGAAGGTACAATGGATCAATTGCAATACAAAAATATCTTATGCACACAATGATTCCCTAATCGGACGATCATTTGCTTGTAACCTTGATCTTACAGCATGACAATGACCCTAATGACACGGCCAATAGCGTCAAATGTTTCCTTAGCGAACGGCGTATATCCGTTTTAGACTGGCCAGCAAAAGAAAGTCTCAAACAAACGTAACACCAGTCAAAACGAACTATATGAAGTATGGAATTCAATACCCCTAGAAAAATGTATGAAATTGATTGAATCAATGCCACGTCGTGCAGTGTTATTATTGAAAATAAGGGATACGCCACTAAATATTAATTATAACTTTTGGTGGATAGTAGCTATTTCGTAAATAATATTACTAATACATAAAAAAAATATTGTTTTTTGTACTTTATGTTCTTGTTAGTTGAGTATTATAGTTCATACCTTAAAACTGATTTAAATGTTTGTCCGTAATGTAATATTAAAAATGCACTTGTGTATGGCATGGCATTTATATTGTTTTTCTAATAAATGATAAATCGTTGAACATATTGTTGTCCTGTTTATTGTTTAATTTCAAAATAAAAATGATTGCGGTGAAGTATCTTACATAATGTCAAGGACCGTTGGTAGTGTTTCTAATTATACGACCACCACTGTATACATATATATATATATATATATATATATATATATATTATGTTATACCATACAAGAAAGCTAACATAATATTGCATTATGTATATTCAATAGGTCAAAGATACGCAGTGTTCCTTTACTAGTTTTTTAAATAAAACAATAGTTCACTTAACTTTAAACATAAATCGTTTTTTTCATCCTTACATTGTGATTATGAATGAGAAATGGATTATTGTGAAATTTATTTAAAGGGTCTATACAGTCTATTAAAATCGATTATTGTACAGAGGATCATTATCAGCTGCGCGGCTTACTGGGGTGTAGAACTCGTAGATCCCTCGATTCAATAATTGTTAAATTGTAAAATTCATTCAACATGCAATGCAACAAATGAAGTTATTAGTAGTTTTAATGGGTTTTAAAAATACCATTAAAATATAAACTACAACTAAACATATTGCATATTTTTATAAACAAGAAAGGTTCAAGACATTGACATCCCTGAGGAACAGGATGCAGTGCCTGGTTACCAGTATGCGCCATTTTTGCTGGTACTCTGTGAGGGCATGATTCTTAACCGACCCAATCACACCCCACCTAAAGACTAGCGAGATTCTACCACCAGTAAACAATAAACATATTGTAGAGACGACAGATAGAAATATTCTCAAAACTACTAAAAATAAATATTAAAAATAAGAAAAACGTATTAGTTGCTTACATTTTATAAAAAAGCAAACAAAAGTTATGACATTTACCTAAGAACGTCCTCACTGAAAAGAATTTGAACTACAATTATAAAACTAAATTTACATAAGAATATACCACAAATAGCCAAATATTCTACTCCTAATCTTAACTGTGCTTAAAACTTAAATAGCTTAAACCTATCATTCGGGGTAACTGTTCATACAAAAACTAATCCAATCCATTCTTCTTTATTAATTGTTGAAAAAGTTGAAATGCCTCTAGCATATGTAGAAAATTTGCTAAAATTCCCGTCCCAGTTTTCAGCTGTACTAAAGAACTATGAAAAAATGTCCCATTAACTAAAAATTTGCGCTAACTTTTCACATGAACATACGGAATGAATATTTGATGGGTACGTGGATGACGGGAATAATATTTTAAAAATTGTACAGTGGAAAGAAATTATTTTTTCTTCCTCTGCAAAACTTAAATGTATAAAATACAGCTTTAAAGAACGGTATATCACTTTTTTTAGTACATGTGTCATAAGTTATTGTAATTCGTACAGTCGTAATTTATAAACATCATAATTTTTTGTCCCTTGTTTTGTTTACATTATCTTTATCATTTTAAATCAATATCCCATTTTAAATGTAACTAAATCGTAGTTAAATAAGTTCCTGAAAAGCTTGTTACAGGAAATTCAGGAACAACGGGACAATCACGTGCCAAGAGAGGCTAAGAGAACGTATCGCAAGTTCAAGCGTCTATACGTGACAATCCAGACTTGTTGACCCGTAAACATTCTGATGCTTTGAAGATGTTCAGGTCAATGCTTCGAATATTAAAATTAGATTAAATCTTACATCCACACAGACGATGGAGATATAAGAAAACCATTTGTTTACTCAATGCTCGAAAGGTTGACCAATGACAATTTGTTAACAGATGAATGCTACTTTACCTGAATCGCCATACGCTAAAGGTAAATTTATAATACAGTATTTATATATATAGTCACAATATGCCATTTGATGGAACAATCTAAAAATCAATGTAGCTTAACAAGCCAGTTACAAATACTATTGTTACAAACTTCCGGCCTATTTGCCAGTTCACCATCTAAATAAGTTTATAATTTATTATTTAATTATTTAAATAGTCCAAATTTGTTCATTAGGAAGTTTCCGTATTTTTTTCTCGATTTACATTAGTTTCCAAACAGCAAACAATTATAACGCCTCCCGCCTATCGACTGCCGGCGTACTAAGTATTCATTTTAATTAAATGTTGGTAATTGGTAATAGTCATTCATATTTCTTATTATAATATATATATATTATAATTTGGCGAATGCTATTTTACATTCTACGGATAATGCTTAAATTAATACGAGTATAAAAGACGTTGTATCGTTAATTTCAGTTTAGTTGTTGTTTGCTCGCCATAGAATAACAAATGTGGGAGAAGTCTCTGCCGGTCTTATTCTAATACAATATAAATTGTTTTACTGCGAATGTAGACTGGGATTGCTGCAACCTCTTAACCTCCGGTTACACTATCTAAAATGTTTATTCTTATGTATGGGAATAAAACATTTTTACTTTATAAAATGGGTAGCAAACGTGCAAGCAGATCACCTGATCTCCTCTATATACGGCACGAGCTAGCAGTTTACAATTAATTTCATTAATCTCCAATAGGCCTATAGGTGAACAGTTCTAAGCGATCACCTTTTTTAGGACAAGGGTGCACCAAAGCTGTCTTCTAGCAAATCGGGGCGATGCCTACAGATTAGGAGTACCGAAAAAGATGCGTAAAAATTATGGCCAACTCTGAAACAAACGTCCTCAGCACAGTTGAAGGGATTCCATAAGGCCTACTTGACTTGAGGATTTTGATGTTGTCCAGGGAGAAAAGAGCTTTACGCCCTGACCTCCGAAGAAATCGGATATATGTCATGGAGCTTTTTGCATTGCTTTGCATCATGGGCGAAATGTATAACAGAAATTGTTAAGAGACCAAAATACATGGGTTTCAGAAGGGAAGCAAACTAGTCTCTCGCTAATTCCGTCAATGTGCACATGCAATAACTCTTTCGTAGGACCTGAAGGCAGAGTTGAACTTGTTACGGTAATAATCTAAAGAATATATTTTTAAACAGACATGAATTTGCGTTAGGTATTTCTGACAACTATCTAAGGTCAACAAATAAAAACGTTTCTCTTCAACACCAACCTGCTTGCCAAGAGTAGCGATTATGGCGTATATAGATATGGCATAATTTTATTTCGAAGCTAATATTCAGCAATCGATTTGTATTCATAGTACGAGTTTGGCTGGAACTTTTTTAAACTTGAGTTTGGTTCTACACTTAAAGCAAAACCCTAGTTTTTATGGTAAAATATTTTATTAATTAATTAAAACAAATAAACGAAGAAAAAGAACATAACATATCACGAACTGGACTAGACTAGAACTAGACCTGAAACAGTCCAGCTATGTTATTCTAAGTATAAGCAAATAAGGTTCATTGTTTTTTAAATTTAAGATGCTTTTGACCATAATAGCTGCACTAATGTATTCGCAAACATAAAAATTAACATTTTGACATCTGATGAATTATAGAAACTGAATTGTTTAGTTTTCAAAAATTGATGTGTTCATCTTTAAATGGTGCTTACATCAGATTTGAGTTTATATATTTATGAATTAAGATTGTTTTCATGTATGCGCTGTAGAGGACCCAAATTAATTAAATAAATAAATATATCAATTGATGCCCTTAGTACAGGAAGTATCATTTTAGCCAACGGTTTTTGTTTGTTGAGAGTTGTTGTTGTACCTAAGGCAAAACAGAAACTGGATAGTACAAGATAACAGGCTACGAATTTATAATCCGTGTATCGGTAGCTGGAACCCTGACCCACCTTAAAGTTGTTTGTTCAAAAGTAATACTTATAATATTTGAATATATTAGTTTAGGAATAATTAAAGTATTGAAAAATATTATATTCAGTTCACAGTCTAGCATGGCGGTAATCCTAAAATTATATTATTTTCATTACGCTATACATATAACTATCTACGTCCCAAAGATGTTTCCTCTAACTACAAAGCTTCGAAGTGCTCTCCCGCTTGTACAAGGACTCTCATGAAGTGGTTGACCTAGGGTCAAGTATGCTTCTCGGGTTAATATCGCCATTTAGTATCACTATTTATCTTGAACTCCATACGCTGTCTATTATTATTTAATATCTTAGGAATGGATATGGTTTTTTTATTCATAAATAAAAAAAATTGTGTAATTAACTGTGTAAGTAACTATCAGAATTCTTAAATAAGGATTTTTGGAAAATTCTTTAAAAAGAAAAATGTATTTTCGAAGTACTGCACGTCTACGATCAAATAAACTGCATTATGCATTGGACTTATATTTTCTATCAAATTAAATAACTAATATTTATAAAAATACTGTCACTATATATCCATCGATTTTCCTCAAACTTTCATAGGTCATCGCTTAATGTAGTGGAGGGTCGTAATACTCTGCGTTTGTCAGTGCGAAGTTTCCACTTGAGAAACTTTCTTCCCGCCTGTACGTTCCACGATTTACCAACAAAGTTGACTTAGGTATGATACACAGTTAACCTGATAGTAAGTGATTATTGTTGCTCATAAATTTGTTCATCCATTCTTAATAAAGATGCAAGATGCGTTGTCAACCACGATGACTTCGATAGAATGCTGATTAAGTTTCTGGTTCCCTACACTCTACTCACCATAAGAAATACAGCAACCTATGCTTTTTCACGTTGTATTAAGTTAGGCTAACCTTCCCCAGTTGAGCCAATCTATTCATACTGCTGCTGGAAAATTATAATGGGTCGGGAAAAAGGTTTTCTTATTTTATAAGTTAAAAGTTGTAGTACAATCTCTTTGGTTGTTGATACAAATTTTTGTATAATTTTAAAGGTCCGAAAACCGAGAGATCTGAATTTTTGATTATCTTTTACTGTTAAAGTTGAATCTCTTAGAGAGTTTTTTAATGTTTATAGGTTGTTTAGAAAAAAATATAATTAATGATATAGATGAATATCCAGGTTAAATCGCAATATATATAATATATATATAGTTGAAATTACCATTTAATGGTATCAAAACAAGCCAGATGGTTTTGATACCATTAAATAGACGACTTTTTAAAAACAGAAAGATAATAACGGTTTGGCCATTTTTCTATAGTTTTTCGCCAAAATAAGTGAATCTAAGGAAGAAATTCGATACATTTTGAAGTATTACAAAAAAGGGAAAAATGCTCCATAACCCGCAAAAAATCTGTGATGTTTATGAATTTAACGCAGTGCTAGTAACAATAGCACAAAATTGGTCAAGCGTTTTCAGTCCAGGCATTTGATGTTAAAGATGAAGAATGAATGAACTCAGGTCGACCTGTTACAGATAAAGTCGATGCCATTTTTGAAAAAGCGGAGCAAGATCGGCATATTAGTAGTTACGACATAGCTGAAGAGTTAGGGGTAGACTACAAAACAGTTTTGACTCATTTAAAATTTTTTGGATATATAAAAAGGCTGTATATTTGGGTGTCACATAAACCCACTGAAAGAAAACTAAAGAATCGTGCGGTAATTTGCGATTATCTATTGAAACGTAATGATACCGAACCGTTTATGAAAAAATTGATCACTGGTGATGAATAGTGGATTACCAACGACAAGAACGTGCGAAAAAGATCACGGTCAAAGGGCAGTCAAGCTCTGTGGACTATAGCGGAACCTTGATTAACTCGCAATAAGGTGATGTGTGTATGATGCGATTGGAAGGGCATTGTTCATTTTGAGTTTTTATCGTCGGGCAAAACCCATTCGGCAAAGTGCAAAATGGTTTTTCATTACGATAACGCTAGACCACACAAATCTTTAGCCACTCAGCAAACGTTGAGAGAGCTTAGTTGGGAAGTGTTAATGCATGCACAATATAGCTCTGATCTTGCACTCAGGTTACTTGTTACAGTTTCTGGATCAGAAGTCCCAAAATTGTCTACATCAAAGGGATTATGTCACCTACAAAGTTGTAACAAGTAATAAAAATGCCTTGAATTTATGTATATAATACGAAAAAACTTTTTCTAAACTTTATATATGAAGAAGATCAATAAAATAGAGTAGTGTGCTCCTGCGTGTGTGTGTGTGTGTGTGCTTGTTATTAATATGTATTTTATATATTTTGTGACTAATGAAACGTACGAAGTGTGCTCTTTTGGATCTTCCATATTTATTTATATGGTATTGTTTTAGAGCCTGGTATGAGAACGACTTATCGCCATACTGTTATACAAGTATTTCCTATTGTATGTTTTATATATATAGTCCCTGGCAACATGTTCAAGAAAATTATTTTATATTTTATTTTTGCATAACTAATTTTTACAGGCTCATCTATTAGTGTAAATTCTTAGAACAAATCTTATACATATTTGACATTCAATGTGTGTTCTGGTTATATATATCGTCGTATTTAACTTAATGTTTCAACCATGGCAACGTTGACACAAATACCAAGAATGCTATGGTGGTGGCAAAGTGTGACGTGTCATGACTGGCATTTATGTTTCAATTATGTTTAATTGGCATTTCAAGACTTTTTGAGCTTTTTATATACGGAACGATAAAACTTATAATACTTCGACTAATTAAATTAACAAGCCAAAAAATTAGCAAAAGAAAAGTTAACCACATGCGCTGAATGTCAGTAAGAATTGTTGATGGCCAGTTTGGCAGCTACTTATTTTAGCAAAAAATTCTAATAATTTATAACAAATTTTGGTGTTTCCTGCATATAAACAATAATACTGCAACTCAACCTAATCCCAATCACATCGTATGAGCATTGCGTTAAATCGATGGGAAATGTTGTTACGAAGTATTAATAAAGGTTTTAAAGGTTTTTACTTTTGTAAGTGGTGACAAAAGGGCACATAGTTTACCTGATGTTTAGTTACGACGGCGGCCTAAGACATCTACATCCATTCTCAACAAACATCCGTGATGCAGTTGCTGACCACTGAGGATGGAATGCCTTACCTGTTATTGGTTTCTGAACCTCTACATCTTCTGCAAGATCACACTAGTATTTTGTGTGAGCGTATTTCTACCCCTTTCGAACTTACCCAATAATGTTGCAGTTACTTGCTGAAGCTTGGTTCTATTGCACAATAATTGTTATTATCAACATGGTCGACATAACATAAATAACTTGACTTGCCGCATCCATGAGATCATCTGTTGTACTTCCTTCTTTATAGGTCGCGTATGCCCACAGTATCCAACAAAACCAGGCATGAATAAGCTTTTTGTGCTATTTTCACAAGCATCACAGGGAGTTATCGCTTACAAACACATAAAGTACACACAGGCATCGGGGTTATACTTATCGGTAACAACGATCTCAAAGCTGTTTTTGTAAGAAAAGGTTAGAGCACAACTGTTAAAGCGGCTTATTATCTGAGAAGAATCTCCATTCGTTTTTTATATCTAAATACCACGAATCTTTTTTTATGTTTCTAGTTAATTGTAAGTTGTTTACAATATATTTTGAAAACAATTATATGAATATAATTGTAAAGTCAGGTTTGTCCAATTTCGAACAAGAGACACAGTAATATAATATATAAAGACAGTAATATATTTTCTCGTCCAGGTTCTTATAATTGTTAAGGAAAAATGACTTTAACCAGGGCCTGTTGACATATACGAAATCGAGACGTGGTTGCTAATAAAAACAAGAACTTAGCGAGATTTGGAAAGGGCTATGCTTGGTGTTTCTCTGTGTACAGTAGAACAGAGAAGAAAGTTCCTCAAGTCACTTTGTGTAGTCAAGCACAATCTAGGGAAATCCCTCATCAACTGGAGTGAAGCCCTTAAATTTCTCGGAAGTTGTTGCATCCAGGTGGCTCCGGGTTACGCAACTACTCTGTGGGGCACGTCTTTGTTCCAAAGTACACTAATGATGTACGATGATATTAAATTGTGATATCCTAGCAGATATTGGATTTATGCTGTAAGATTATAGGCACAAATCCTATATGGTTTGGACCAATAAGTTTCCGTTCTCCGGATTCTTTAACAATTTTTGTTTGATATACGGCGATTGGCTTAACGTCAGTCGTGTTTGGGACCTCATAAGCCCGGATGAAATATGGATAGCGTTTTTCATCTTTGTCTACTCCGATTCGGATTAGTTCCATGAAAGATTATTTTATATTTTTATTACAATAAGCTGGTGAAAACTCTTCATACAAGTACGCGTTCTGTTAATGCTGAACATATTTTTTCAGTATTAAGTTGTACAATAAGATACAATAAGTCTCTCCACGGTATCATGTAGCGTTCAAGTAAGAGCGGTTGGTAAACAGACGCTGCAATAAATCACGATAACGGTTTTCCGATAAAATGAACTCTCTCGGTCTCTAACTACAGCGATAGCACTGGTCGTATTGTATCGTATGTTTCCTTAGGACAACCTTATTAAATATTCTAGTTTTTAGCCTGTATTCTTTTTATTTTAAAGGTTATCAAACATAAAGCACCAGCTTATTTAAATCAGAAGTTGTAAATGATATCGAATAAGAGATCCTTAGGGTCCCGGCAGTGCGCGCCGCTGGTCGCGCCGCAGCGACACCCCTCAGCCGCTTTTAGGGGCAGTTTCCGCTATGCTGCACCTAAATGTTGTAATGATTTGCCGACACCATTAGGAAACTTGTAACATATTTTCTAGTTTTAGACTCAAATTTAAAAAAAAAGTTTTCAGTGAACACCAAAAGAGTGAGGAAACCCAAAAGAGTGACACGAGTGCTCTATAGCTGATGATATTATTAGTATTATTATTTTTTCCCTATAACTTAGCATGAATTGAATGTATGTACATATATGTAATCAATTAGCGTCACCACTGAAAGCACCTACTGTTTGTTTATTATTATTAATTGTAGGTAAGTAGGAACATTAAAAGAAAATGTGAGTTAGAAATTTTGAATATGTTTAATTAGTGTTGTATCGTGGCGTCACCAAACGGCTGGCTACGAACAACGGAAGACCGTAGTTCGTAGCCAGCATATGTTGCGTTGGGACCGATTCGCGATAACTAGCATTTAGTTTTATTTACTTTTTTTTCTATTAATCATCTAATTGAATGCAATAATGTTAGTGTTCTTACGAATTAACAAATTTTGTCTTTTTTTTAATTTATTTACGTCCTACAAATAATAAAATAAAAATGTAATATTATATATGTATTTACATAACCGAAATATTTATTAATAATACTCATTTAGTAGTACAGTAAATATATTAAGTTACACTTCAACTGTGCGTAAACGTTACACGCACATTTTACATTGCATCTCCTTAAACTAAAATTTACTAGGATGGATCCGATGTGTGGTTCTTATATGCGGAGAAATTCTATATGCATTGGGTAGACGAGGATGTGTTATGTTAGACTTGCGTTGACTAATATCCTAGGAAGCACCTGCGCCACAAAATGGAAGGACCGCGGAAATCCTGCATATTAGCGTAGGTATGCTATAGTGGGGTAATTTCTTTTTAAAATATTGATAATTAATAATTGTTTAATGTTTTAAGAAAGTAAAGACGAGAGTATTTGTGACGTCTGAGATGAAAAAAAACTTCTCGACCTTAACAGTGGTAGAGTTACTCAAAAAGTTTATTTCATATTGAAATTTATATTCAAATGGGTCAGCTCGACCAAGGTAGGACCAAGCCTTCACAGAATATCAGCGTAAACAAGCAGCATAATACTGCGGTGTTATTTACAGTTCTACATCTGAATATTCTATATCGTGGAACATAGCGTTAGTTTGGATCTATCTTTCGAGGCCAGAAGTAGTGGTTCCGCTAATGCCCATATAAATGTTTTATTACCGTATATATTTATTTATACTATATGTTTGGTATCATGGGCCAATTCTTGTTTAACACTTAAGTAAAGCTATATATAACAAACGTTATTTAACATTACATAACCTCAGCATCGTTAACTATTTGGCATTGCTTGTAAAACAAAGATGTCTAAATAATAATAATTTATAAAGTTTATTTCCGTTTCCTCTCGTGAAGTTAAGGATTATCTCCATAATAGGAATCAACATCACATTATTACCCAAAGAATAACCTTATTTGTATCTTCGCTTTGGTATGTTCAGAAAATATGTTCGTTCTTCTATTCAAAAAAATTTAATCTAAAATGATTTTCATGGGCAGCGATTTTTTCCATTCGGTTATGCAATGTGCAAAGTGCCGAATCCTATCAGCCGCTTGCTCATTAACTATTTACTCGATGGCGGGAAGGTAAAAATTTAGAGGTATCTGAAACGGTTTAGGATTTTACTGAGTAACTGAAGCAATAAAAATGGAAAGACCAACTGCTTTACCTTTGATAGTAATATGAATGTTATGATTAATACATAAATGCGGAAAATAAATATTAGTTATTAGCTTAATGAGTTGATCATTAATAATAGTTTTTCAATATTAGATTTTTTTTTCATAAATGATCATGGATGTCTTATTCATATTATACACCTGATAATTAATGGTGATATTCTGTAAAATTTATGTAAAAACCAGCACGAATGGATCGATTTGAGCTGCAGAGGTTTGCACTCTCACGAATAACCATTATACGCTGATCAATGTAATATATAACATATTCTTAAAATAACACGACAGAGGATCTTGTAATTAGTATAGTATCTCATATACTGAATTCGGACGCTGTAGTATATTAACCAAATTATAAGGCAATTTATTAGACGGTCAATGTTCAGTAAAGGCCAATATTTGTGCAACACGTAAGTTGAAGGTTTTTATATAAATATGTATCGTAGACTCATTATATTCCATTGTGCAACTACTAATAAATTTAGAGTCGCAAACTCTTTAAAGTTGAATATTTCCGACTTCATTTATTAAAATTAGGTTGATACACATGGAAAGTTTATATGGTCGTAAATAACCCCCGCTCTCAAGTGCAGTTCCGTGTAAGAAGCAAATACGTTGTCACTCCTGACAATTATGGAATGTCTTGTTATAAGTATCTATTTTCGTCAGTTCAAGGTCAGTGCTGAGGCTGTCCTTAATAATAATAATATATATTTGACAAGTGACGTTACTAAAATTATTAAAAAATGAAATTAACAAAACATAAGAAGAAAATTTTCATATCGTGATACAGGCATTCGGGAAGGATGGATTGAAGTCTCCCTCATGACTACTCTTGATTTTAAGTTTCAATCATTTTGGTATATTATTTTCACGAGGAATAATATGCAGAGGTATTTCGTCACTTAATTTGCTCGACCAACAACCTTCTACTTCTGTGTCCTTCTCATAGCTCCGACTTTATCCACTTCTCCTTCTTTGTTCAATCTGTTCTTCTCTGGAATGCTCTGCGTCCTGAAGTCAGGGCAGCTACAAATCGTTGCTCGTTCAAAGATAAGGGTTCGGGAGCAATTTCTCAACAGATTGGCAGAATCATCTCAATATTAAATGATTTGTATTTATATAAATATATCATATATATATGTATGTATCTTTTATTTGTTATATATGCATTTTATAATTACGCAAATATTGTTTGTTTATAATAGTATTTTACGACGTGTTCTTTAAGCATACACCTACCTCATTTCATCTCTGCATTGCTCTAAGGTTGACTGGTAGATAATGCCTAAGGCATTAAGTTCGCCTTTATACATACTGTATATGAAGCCTAAATAAATAAATAATATTTTAATTAACGATATAAACAGCGCAAGTACCAGTGAGCATATTCGTGAGCTTTTATATTATGAAATGATATATGTTCTAAATTTAACCAATTACGTATATTTAATGGCTCGTTGACGATTAAAATGATTACCTCTGTTATCAGAGGTAATCATTTTCCGCCTTTATACATACTGTATATGAAGCCTAAATAAATAAATAATATTTTAATTAACGATATAAACAGCGCAAGTACCAGTGAGCATATTCGTGAGCTTTTATATTATGAAATGATATATGTTCTAAATTTAACCAATTACGTATATTTAATGGCTCGTTGACGATTAAAATGATTACCTCTGTTATCAGAGGTAATCATTTTCCGCCTTTATACATACTGTATATGAAGCCTAAATAAATAAATAATATTTTAATTAACGATATAAACAGCGCAAGTACCAGTGAGCATATTCGTGAGCTTTTATATTATGAAATGATATATGTTCTAAATTTAACCAATTACGTATATTTAATGGCTCGTTGACGATTAAAATGATTACCTCTATTATCATTATCAGCATCATTATCGCATTCATGATGATCATGATATAATCATGAATAGAACTTTTCTGTTATTTAAGTTTCTATATATTACTTTTATAGTCCATTTTAACACGTGTGCCTTTCTAAGAAAGCCCTAGGTTCAATGACGACATAACTCACGCTTTTAATGCTGGTTCCCACACTATCAAGAAAGAAATGTGTTTTGGCTAGTTTTAATAGATTTCCACAATTAGTTAGTCGTTCGTCAGTAAGGTGTATTAATTACGTGCACGTGAAGTTTGCACTTTGAGAAAAAATTGATGTATTTCTCCTTACTATAGCGTATAGAGGTAAGAAATATATACATAATAATATTTATCCCCAAAAAGTATGACAATAACATGGCGCCGCTATAACTAGAAGTTAGAAGGAAAGGAATGCTCCAATACTTGAAACTCATGTATTTTTTTAGGTTATGACGCTGTAAATAGAATACTCTATTCATAAAATATTTTGTGCTATTTATATCTTCTATAAATATACGCAAATTCATTGATAATCGTTATGCGAAGTCATAAACCTACTGCCATATGCTGATTTTAGAACCCTTTTGTTCATACATTTTGGTGGACACATTTTCGATAGAAGGCTCCTCCTTATTGGTCGCTCCATAGTCCTTGCACTGCTGCTTAATATGAGAGCATTCCAACATTAATGAAACGAGGCATTAACTAATAAAGAACCGCAAGCATATCGCTCTTGTACAGACCACAAAGCCGTGACAAATACGCTGAAAATGGAAAAGTTAATTATTAACTTTCCTTTATTAACGCCTCGTTTAAATGAGCATTCTATTGTATAATTAAGTACTTAAATTCATTAGAAGTCCCTCCGAAGGGTCGAAGCGGAATTTTGTGATGGCAAAACCGTTAGTCAGTCCGTACGTGTGTCTGTTATCTCCTTAATGAAATTAGAAGGGGACCTGAGATTTAAAGTTACCTAAATATTTCCTCCATGGGCTCACATTATACATAAAATTAAAATTATATGCATAGTGAATACTTGTATATAAAATGGTGGTCTTAGTTTTTAGTATATTTATATTTTGGTTATTGTTAAAAACATTTAAGCATTATAACTATTATAAAGTAAAGTAACACACTATGTATACATATATAAATATATATATATATATAAACATATATATTAACATTTATCCTTGACAAGGAATCATTAAGCAGATGCGTTGTCATCCTTGAGGACTAAAATGGAATACCTCAGATATACTGCGTATTGGGTCCCCTATCTTAAGAGATTAAAGGTTACATAGTTGGATAGTTCACAAAGAGCTTCGCTGTAGATTATTGGAGTCAGTCATGTCATAAAAATTAAGACAACAATTATTTCTTACATACCTATACCGATTGCCTCGCTGATTTTATTCGCCCTTAATATAGTAAGTTGAAACTTTTCGGATCATGATCATCATTGAGGCCCATCACTAGTCTACTGCTTAGTAAAGGCATCCCCCACAGACTGTTAAGTTCCATCCTGAGCCACCTGCATCCATCGACTCGGATAGAACGTTCATTTCTCTAGTGCCTTAGTTCCCAAAGTGGTCCAGGTGGACCCCCGGGAGTGCACGGGACACTCGACGGGGGTCTACGTTGGCGTGACAAAAAATTGGGTTCACAATTTGTAAGCGGGTGTCCACGAAAATATATTTGCTTTCGTTTTAATAGTATAGTAGTTTTAGTAGTTTTAGTAGTAATAGAACTAAAATGTTGGCTTGACTTCACCTATTAAAAATAGGCAGATAATATTTTAAGAAGCTCAGCGACTGTTACTTGTAAAAACTTGCATATTCTACATTTTTGTCGAGTTTAGAGAATATGGTGGAAATGTAGCTGAAGGAGGTCCACCGGTAGCAGCTAAATTTTGAAACTGGTCTATGAGAAAAGAAACTCTGGTCTAGTGGGTCGTCTTACGCTGCAATGGCCAATAGCAGGTTGCCACTCGGCCTTTCTTATCCATTGGTTATCGGTCCTAAGAACTATATGGCGGGCCCATTACCACTTCAGCTTACTGATCACTTGAGCTATGTTTCAAGTTTCATTGTCGCCTGCTTTGGAGTACAAGTTTATATAACTATATTAAATGCGGCTTGTTGCCAAAACATACGATTCAAGAGAAAATAACTACACAGATCATGTCACGCTGAAACTGTATAGAAATAAGTTAATAATTTTGTAGTTATTATGAATATTATAACTGATCATAATATGATATTTTTATGCTTAGCTAAAATAAAATAAGTAATTGCATATACTAAATCAAAAACACCCATTGACTTTGATGAAGCTGTAAACAGTCTAGTTAAAAAAGCCTTGTCTACCTTATTACTATGCAAAGATCCTTACATAGTAATTAAAATATTAACTAATAAAATACTATATACTAATACTAGCACATTATTAAATCATGGATAACCAGATTACAACGTAAGATACGATATAAAAATAGGAATAATATGCAAAAACAACTTAAAACTAATCTTTATGATAAATTGTAAAAATAACATGCACAAGATATGGACTACTGAAGCAATCTGATCGAAAATTAAAGCGCACAAATAAAAGAACACAGTTATTGGATAAATATCCTAAAGTTCTATGGATAAATGTAAAAAAAAATCCAAATATAAAACTAAATAAAACTACTAATCATGAAATCCTAGACTTAGAATCGTGTCATAAGAAATCAATTAATTCTGTTTAAAACAGTTTTGTTACCATCGGGTGAGCACTAGCGGTAGATATCCTTACTAATACATTCACAAATAAATTTATTTACTATTTGAGATATTGTTCCGAATGAAGTAAATGACATACTTATAAACTTAAAATCTAACGGTACCCCGGGATAAGATAATACACCAATCAAATTTCTTAATGTATCCAAAAATATGGTTATTCCATTCATTCGGCTAATTTCTGTTTTTTATCGGAGTCTTCCATAATATATTATAACCCGTATAAACAGGAGTAGTCGCAAAGGTGAGTTAATAATTATAGGTATATATGATATGTTCTACTGGCTATATTAAAAATAATAGATAAATGAATCAACAAAAACTCGTACAATATCTAAACAAACATCACATCTTATTAACAGACTCCACATGCACTCAAGACGCCGTTTTGGATCTATCTTCAAAATATATAGTTGAGCAACAAGACTGTAAAACCAAATGTTTAACTGTCTTTTAGGCCTAAAAAAACATTTGTTAAAATATCTGTACCCATTCTTGTTCAGAAGTAGGAAAAGAAGACGATGAAAAATGTTAAGCGCTCAATAATTTTTTTTTATACACAACCTATCTAGCCGGACCTATAAAGTCAAAATAGGAGAGTTTATTAGTAACGAACTGCTTATGATGCACGGGAGCGTTTTAAAACCTCCCTTGTTTCTTTGTGCTTTGTTATATATATCAATAATCTATGTAACAACAAAATAGATAACGGACGGATATAAGTATGCGGATGACATGGCCTTTTTTTTCGGGGAAATCGTATGGAAAAGTACACAAAGACGCAGAAACGGGTTTGGCTAAATTAAATCTAATAACATTTAATACCACAAATCCTACATGTTTGCATTTGCAATACACACTTGCGGTCTACAAGATATACTATGCTCATGCCTTATAACTGAAAAAGTATCGTGCACTACGTAATTAGGATTCATAATTGGTGAGAAGCTTGCACACATTCACATGTTGAAGTAACTACTAGAAGGCTAAGAAATTTGGTTTGAATTTTAAAGGCTCCTAGACATGTGGCAATGACTAAAATTTATTAAAATACGTTTACAATCCTTTTGATTAATATATTTAATATTAAACAATAATTATAACATATTTAATTCCAGCTTAGGGTGGGGTGTCTAAAATGAAATTCCTAGAACCAGAACGTGCTCAACGATTAATAATAAAGGTACTAAACAATAAGCCTTATAGGTTTCCTACAGAATAAATATATTGTATTGGTAAGTTTATGGGTGTAAGAAAATTATATATATTTCATGTAATACTAGAGAAACATAAGAACTTAAATTCTACTAATCTAATTGAACTACTAATCCGAGGAAGCTAGTTATAGGCATTGGGGGCTGTTATAAAAAAATTTGGTAAACATCAATTTGAGAAAAAGTCTGATTACTTATATATTAGTTTAAATTAAAAAAAAAATACGCATTTATCCACGTAAGATTAAAAATATTGTAATTTACTTGTGGCTTATCAAATTCAAATGTGAATATATTTTTACATAGTATTGGTATCCTCCGTGGGTGGTTTATCCGCTCTTATTGCACAAGTGGTTTTTAAGAGATTAGGGAAAGGGACGACGATTGTTTGTGCAGATACTATAGCACTATATTATATCCTACGTGGTTGATGTCATTTGGTTATATGCAAAAGATATTGCAGTGACTTCTGAATTAATGTTATTTCTTCTTACAAGCCACAATACAGTAAAATTCACCTAGATGTTAAATAAACACGTATATGTCGTTAAAGATCTACATTAAAAGCGAACATACAGCAAACAGATAAATGCGTAGGTAGCGTAGTCTGTGTGTACACGTAGACTTGTAAGGAACGTGAGTTTAAGAATGTGTTCGTGTACTACTTCTCACAGTTCTTTCTTTTTACTCTGTAACGAGGTATACGGGTACTTGGAAAATCTTCATGGTACTTTTATAAAGCTCACATGAAAATAGAAAAAAAAACGGCATCATTGAGGGTTTTATATACATAGAATCATAAATGAAGAATAAAGGATAAAGTTTACTATAATAATCATTTTATATATAAATTTTGTAAGCTGGAATATTTTCCTGAATACTAAAGTAAGAAAGGTATATTAATAATTAAATATAGTATTAGTATATTATAGTATCAATATTATGCTTTGTCTAGTCAAAAAAAGAAATCGAAGAAACGAAGCGTTAAATCATCAGGGATATCAAAGTATATACATTATGAGTCCATACCGAGAATGAATGTGGCTATAAAAATAATGTAGCATCAGGTGAACTGTGTGCTTTTAAGATATATAATTGTAATTATAATTTATATTTATATATATATATATAAAAACCCTATTCATGACCATTATTTTCATTTCAGCTCATCAAAAATCCATTGCTGAATTTAGGTCTCTCCGATAGACTGCTACAGATTACGAACGTGAGCCACTTGCATCCATTAATATCCTGCACACTTGAATAGTTACTACGCTGCGATGGCCAATACGAAGTTGCCACGAGAGAACCTTTCTTCCTCATCGGTGTTCGAGCTATATGGCCGGCCCATTGCGTTCAGCTTACTGATCCTTTAATCTTCATAGCCCCGATCGACAGACATTGGTTAGCTTGGTACTTTTACGGATATCCATGTATTGTATGTGCAAAACCGTTCGTTACTTGGTAAATACCCTGACCTCAAAACTCCTGGTAGTTTAAATTACATAATTGCTTAAGTGATGCACCAGTCAAGTCATTAGTACCCCAGGTAGTCGTTATTCTGCTATGAGCCTTAAGATACATTTTAAGTACTGCAATTATTTAAGTGATTTCTTCATAGTAATCAAAGTCAGTACATAATACAATTCACCTTGGCTATTGGAGGATTGAGGAATTTTCATGAAAATTACAATCCTCTACTGGAAATAATCCTGCATTTGCATAACGTTTTGTGTTCTAGTTGTGGGTTGAGACAATGATGATGACCATGGAAACGTATAGAAAGTATTTCTTAGAAGTACACCGGAAAAGTATCCCTAGGAATATACAATGATAAAAAATTACGATTTCGTATTTCACCCATTCATTAGGTAATTGAACATGTTAGATTTTGCAACATGAATTCACCGCTTTTTGTGGTTCTCTTACAAATAGTTGAAAAACTATTTGTTCACACGTTAATAAATCTTGATTTACATATCTTCTTTGTTTTGTAACCTTCTAGAGCGTCGATGGTCGCAATGTGTCGATTGTCTTAGAATGTCACGCCACGTTATTGTTATCGGTAATTGTTTATGTATTGCTTTATCTTCTTTAGGGACGCTTACATAAGATTTACCCTGTAATAAATTGAGTGGATGCTTGGAATGCCAATATTAATCAGGGCCTCGGTAAAACATGGATCTACAACATCGTCTTACTCGTCGACATTATGATGTGGTCAAAATACCTGGACAGTGAGTTAAAAACCTTTGAGACGATCTTGATTATGCGAACGACATCGTCCTTTTATCGTCAAGTTTTTGAAAGCAACATCCAGCTTTGCTTCTTGATCGAGTACCACAAAACAGGACTGCTGAAACCGTATGAACCAAGAACTCTGCCGTAGTAATGTCCTAAACCTCTCAATCTAGCTTGGGTTTTATTGATCTTCAGTTTCTGATGAAGATACTGAAGATCAAAAAAGGGACAAAACTAGTTTTTCCCAAATAATAGTTAGTCGATCACAGCTAAGAAATACATTTGTTATTTATTATTATATTCGTTATATAATAATAAATAATAATATAATTTTGTTTTTAAATTTCTACACACGATTTCAAGCAATAAATTCTCTAATGCCTAGGTATTGAAGTGAATCGTATATCATTACAGTGAGTAATATTCCAGTACGTTCTATAAATATTTGGTAATATCTACAACCAATAGACAGTAAAAATAATTGTCGTTTACGAGTAACTGTATCTTTATTCTTTTTTTCTTATATGTCAAGCAAAATCTGATCAATATACGTTCATCTAGAAAAACACCCACACACATAATAGGTCAGAATAGTGTAGTACTTTAACTTGAAAAATATTTTTGTCGGTTTCATTCAATTTATTGAAATAATTGACACTTTACATATTGTGAAAATTAAAAGATGAAAGTTTATAGAATTTGTAATAAAGTTACTAAAATTTTGTTATTACTCATTAAATAACCTGATTAAAGCAACGCAAATCGCGAACAAAAGAATGCAAGGTGATATAATTTTAGGAATTCAAATATTTATTTTCACTGTAAAATGGAGACATTGTTTTGGACATATAAAAATGCTTTTTAAATCAATTTATCCCTCGGAGACATTTACTCCGTGTTCGCTTTAAAGCCGCTCAAAATGCATGTAAGGATTCTCCTACACAAGATTGTGCAGTGATCTCATAAGTCTACGTGTTCTAGAATTTATTTGCTGGCTTACTTTGAACCACACTGCGCTGAATTGAATTTTGTAAATCGAAATAGTTCGAATCTGCTTAAAATATATTTTAGTAGAATAAAATGAATGGTAAAAACGAGTAACGCTAATTTTGCAATTCCGAAAGTTTTAACTGATGAAAAAAAGTACTTTTGTAATATACTGATAGGTGAAGAACCATGTTTGTATAACTTCGGCCGCTTGGCACATTAAACTGACAAAATTTAGGGGACACAAACTTTCACATTCCATTCTTCATTTCTACGACTGCCTTTTGATCATCTAGTATCACAGTGGTAATGTATCCCATCTTGCAGGAAAATGAAGTAACTATTTGTTTCTGTGTGCTTCGTGCAGTCAACTGATCTCGAAAGCACGATACCGTCGACTGCCATAGTCTCGCAAGCGTAGAATCTATCTTTATTAATTTACACTAATCTTGTTGATCTTTCTGCTCATCGATAAGTATGTACACACATCTCGAACAACGCTTACGGATGGACAGTTTTCCATGAATTATTGAATATATGATTTTGTTATTCTGCTACCGAGGTCATATACATTCGTATTCGTAGGTTTTTATAAATATTTTTTTGTTGGTTTGAATATTTTTTTATCATTTTCTTTTAATAACAAAGGGTGTTTTCAAATGTCAGTAAAAAACATAATACATTATTATATATATATACATATATTATATATACACATTAGAGAATTTTTTTCTCATTGTTCATAGTTCAACAATAGTTATTCTGAGGGTACGCGTAAAATCTATATTTAAAACAATAGTAAGGTAGAAAAATATACGAACGCATTTATTGTGCTATTGAGAACACAAAGAGTTTAAAGATAAAAAGCAAGGATTATATATCATGTTTTTAATTTAAAAGTATCCTGTTTACTATTAATATGAGTCGTCTACGATAGTAAAGGTGTTTTGTTGAGAATGTATTGGCCCACTGAGTAGGGCACTCAGTGGGCCTCCCGCTCGCGAGTAATTAGATAAAGCTGTAAAGGTCTCTGGACCAACAGCAATACTCACACGCGCAAAAAAAAAGATAATGTATGGGGAGGAGTAGAAAATAATAGACTAGCGGGACTCAGTCGAAGGTATTGTATATAATTCATGACTAATTTTGGTAGGTTTTGTTAAAATGCCACCTGCTGCGTAACGACTTGGGTATAGGTAGAATCATCGACCAAAATTTGTGTAAAACTAATCGATGATTTTCGAGTCTAAGTGTAATGCTTTTCACCTCTTGTTGTCAACACACTATGCAAACCCTTCTCCAATCACAAATGCTACACATAGTATTCTTACTATACTACTAGAGTATAGACGATGAATTATTTGATGATGATATTACTATAAAGTTTGTTTATTAAACAAATTAAGCAGTTCATATGTTCTAGAAGAAAGAAGATATATTATAGAAGCTCTATCATGGATTTTTCTTTTAAACAATGCAAAAAAAATGTTGTGGCATGATAAGTTGTAGTTTAGTGCTGCTGTGTTTTGTATGAAGAATAAAAGAAACCGGCGATCTGTTACTAGTTTATATTAGTGTTCAGCAATGTCTTAGCGTATTAATTCTTTCTATATATTCTTATAGTAGAGTCAGTATTATACTACTAACCTTTGTCAACTTTACGTCCTTAAAAGAAACCCTAACAAATTAACTATATATACAACCTATTCCCCACAGCCCTATTCCACTAACAAACAGCTAGGTGTACAAAAAAGTTTCACCTGTATATGGTTAAAACCCCGAGTATTTATAGGCAAGTTAAAGGATAGGTTTTCTATTTGCTCATCGCTCCGACTTCATAAGTGTTATAATTTGTTGACAGTTCTATGTCAACAAAAACGACCCTCCTTTTGTCGTTATGTAAATATTTTAAGGTTGGAACTATAATTAAATATAGCATAACGCTTCTGTATTTTATATGATGGGTGTAGGAATCCGGGGACCCAAATATAATATTCTGTCTGAGTTCTTAGTGGTAAAATATGTGTACCTCATTTTTTTAGTAGAGGATTTAATTCGATTTATTTATATAGATCTACACATCAGATCACATAATAATAGGGATCACACCAGATGGATGACCTGTGTACTAGCAACTTAACCCAAATCCAATTTCGATAAATAATAAAGATGTAGTTTGAATATTACAACTGAGGAAAAGATCCAATGCCACTCTATAAGTAATTAAGTTTCCGATTTCCGATATTACAAGACGAAATACGGCAACAACACAGTATTTTAACAGGAATTCAACGATACAAAATTGTGTTTAGAGAAATCTAAAAAAACCTCGCAAACAGAAAATATTTTGAGTATTTTACTTTCATCTTCTATTAAACAAACCTATGCAAGGTTTGTTTAATAAATAGAAAGAATTGTATTTAATTTAATACTATACAATATATTTGTATAGAATAAAATATTCATTTTGAAACTTAAGACGCCGCCCGCTTCACAAAGTTAAGCAGAAGTTATTGAGATGGAAACCTATTGAACGTACTATGTATTTTATTGCATTTAACTTTTTTGAAATAAGATGCATCATTTCTCTTTGCCGTTTATTTTATTCCCGTATATTAAGTATTATTAGTATTCAGTGTGTCGTAATGTTTCCCTTCCAGTGTATAAGATGATTTGATTACTGATATTATATTTAATAATATAATATAAGGGACATAATATTCGCTTAACATCAGGTGGGATCGTGGTCAATCATTAGTTTTGAAAGTTAAAAAAAAAAATTCCAACAGCCGTGGGTTCGAATCCTAAGTGGCCAGTATCCACGAAATTTAGTTTTTTTGAATTCCTTTGAACAAAACTCATTTGTTACACTTTTTTCTAGTATACGATTCTGGTTATTTCTTGATTTCCGTATTTCAGTCCCTATTATGGTTAAATAAGGAGAAAATAGTATATTTTCTTCAGTATTAATAAAATACGTCAATAGCTTAATGGTTTAGGGTACTTTCTGTGAAAAATAATATCATAGGTTTGAAATCGACTGTTGACGTTTTACGGGGATTTATTTCATTTTTTAAAAACAATTAGTTAATCTCTAAATAATAATAATAAAAATTATATTTTGTACTCCTAATTTTACTTCTACCTTTAATTACTTTTTTAGCTTTTGTTATAAATATATTATGTGAATTGATATATAATATAATTAACATATCAATTCACATAATTCCTATCATCAAGCGATTCATTTATTTAAATTTCTTTCTCAATGTCGTTATATTACTAATATACACTTATGTATTTTAAATCATATTTATAAATAATAAGTACAAAATTTACGTGGGAAGCAGTCTAACTGGAAACCGTGAGAAAATTTGTTCAATAATTTTCGATCACAGCAAATATGCTATATATGCATATGCTTACTTATGACTTTTATCTTTTAAATATAATAGAAGTTAACGACGTGCGAAAATATATGACGAAAGATATATATTTTCAGATAAAATTATATAAATGAAGACGTTTTGGATGCTTCTAATATGAAAAAAAATATATAATATTGAAGCTAGTTAAATTTATTCTAACAGAATATATAATATAATAATCTCTTTGTGAAATAATTTTTATGAAAAATATATTTTATCCTCTCATAGTACGAAATAGCAGCATAACGTTGCGTAGTGAGTATGGGGATTCCGAGACCCGTTTACAGGCAACGAGGCGTTCCATCTCAGCCCTCGGGTGGGTTGCATACGCGCAGATGTCATGAAGTGAACTGTGTGCTCGTTTATCTTCCCTAATATTATAAAAATACTAGCTGACCCGGTGAACTTCGTACCGCCTAGCAGTCAATGAATGTCGTATTACTTTTTTGCTGAACTTAATTTAAGATTTTAAGAACGTAATACAATGAATAAAAGATGTATTAAGTTCAAACGTTTATTGGGATAATATATATAAAGAAAATAAAAAATCAATAAAACTACAAAAACAAGTACTTCAATGGCGTGTCAACAAGACTTGATTGAACTAAGCTACATAGGTTGTACTCGGGTTAATCTGAAGCACCTTCTGATATACAACATTTTACGTTTTGTACAAGAACAAATAAAACGGAAGGTTTGACGCCACGTGAACATTCCACATACAATTGACCATGTGAAAAACATGCATGTTCTAGATTCGCGGTTTAGACATGTAAGTTTTACTACTACAAAAATTTAATTAAAGAAAACTTGGGAAATTACACAGAATGGTATTAAAAATGTATTCGAAGCAGACATTCTTGAAAAATAGTAAATTTATTTTCTGTTTAAAATACAGGATTAGAATAATTGTGTAGATTGCTAAGTACATCATGTAGTGTATAAAGAACTTTGAAGCAAATTGTAAAAAATATTGTGTTATAACTGTAACTACAAACTTCATAAAGAGCACTAATGAGTCGATTCGACCAAAAAAGTATAGATTTGGTGGTGCATTCGTAGCTCGGTCTGATTTACCTCCACTAAATGCCCAAAGTTTTTATATCACATGGTGAGTTAAAATAAGTAGAGAACCTTTCATTTGGGATGAGGCACTCAAATTTAGTCGTGTAACAATGCATTAACATTCGTTATTGAGAACAGATATTAGTGTCTATGAATAGCGAGAAATATTTACCACCAGCCAGTCATCTGTAAAAATTAACGTCCAAATTACTGTCTATGAATAAAAAAAATATTTTTCAGTGAGCAACCTATTTAAGTTGAACTAATAGTATGGTATATATGACAAAATTTATTTAAGAATGTAAGTAATGTATTGAAATGATAATAATATGAATGATAATCTCTATATCCGGGGAAGAAATGTTCTGGAGTGGAAACCTGGTAGTCGATGACCCCACAGTAGATGAAGCGGCACATGAAAGTTTGTGGGAAGTCGATGGTTGCAGATGACTCAGATTCGTGCTTTATGGCAGTTTATGGCGGACTATGTTCAGCAGTGGATTATTGACGGGCTACGATGATGATTATGTTGAATATCCTTAGTAGTAGCAGTGAGTAGGTTGTCCTTCTGTCTCCCAACATTTTCTTATTCCCAACTCAGGTGGTGGTTGGCGTTGAATTGCATTCGAATATTTGTTAAAGTAGTAATTAGCCGTCTTCAAATATAACTAACAGGTTAACTATGTTCATTTTTGTCGTAATTTCCTTATAAAAAAATAAATTCTTATTACTTTAAAATTAGTACAACAATTAAAAGTTTTGTTCAATTTCTCTGGCTAGAGAGGAATATACGCTCTTTGTTATAACTACCATAACCAGCAGCGCACGACCAAGAGACTTATAAAACGTAGTGCCTCACTCATAAAATTAAGAACGTGACATAATACTTACCTCTTGAGAAATTTAACTTGCATTTCTATGCAATATTTCCTTCTAACTGGAAAAAAAAATAAGTACAAAGAATCAAGTTGTATAATATTAGTTTATCATAAAACGTTATTAGGTAAAGTGGTTTTACGATTGCGTTTCGTGTGATAAGAAGCAACAATCGGCGACTGAAAATCAACAATCTAAATTAAAGTTGTTTATATTCATAAAGTTTGACTAAATAAAGTCAAACTATTATAAATTTAGCACCAATTTCCAAAAAGTAGAGCCAAAGAGAAAAACCGGCAAGAAACTTTAAAGCACTCTTTCTGCTTTTGCCTTATTGTTTACACGGCATAGCTTTTGCTTGCTTGCTTGCTTTTTATGGTGAAGTAATCATTGATTGTGTAATAGACCTTTAGCTTTAAATCGTCCTTGACTGTTATTTATATGTGCACAAAGGTAGATCCTAAGGGGCAGTTTGTTATTTAATCGTACACCCAGGCCTTATAATGAATCGTGGATATTTTTGCAATCGATGGTACGGACTATCTAATTTTATTTATTTTATATGTTTTCTAAGAATTTATTTTTCTTTAATATAAAGGATGAACTCAACTAACATTCTTTAATAGTTTCAAGTGGCTCAGGTTGGGTTTTCATGGTGATTCATGGAGACGGCCTATATTATAGCGGTCGACTATTGATGTTGATTTGGCAATAACCATATTTTGCAGCCGCGACAAAATAAACTCTAGTTTTAATTTTTAGTGTTACAGTAAAAGCGATCTATAAAGTTATTAAGGTCAGCAAACAAACTTGAAGCATGATTGGATACTTCCCCCAAAAAGATGAGGTATTACTAAAATTGAAATAAAACTTCACTATTATGCTTCGTTTTTCGAGAATACAATTTAACCCAATGTTAGGATTTTAAGAAATAGGTAAAAATTCTTATTCAGCCATTATAAATTACATAAATAAAATAGTACGAAGCTGATGCTGCTTTTCAGCTGCTTCCAACATTTTGAGGAGTTGGGGACGAACAAATAGCAACTATTTTCAAATAGCCTACTACAAAAGGATAAACACAAAGAATAAAGTAACATATAAAAGAGACAATAACAAATCGAGTTTTTTCTATAATTAATCATTTTGCGAAATCTGAAGTGTATGCAGTGAATAAAATAGGAGATTAAATTGGAAATTGCAGTTTTTAGTGTACTGGTGTCAGATTTCAAGTGAAACTTTTTTCGCGTGAAAACTATGGGTTTAAAAAATAAAACAAAATAAGACATTCGACTGTTATACTTTCATTTGTTTTTATATACAGCTTTTAAAGCGAAGTTGGATGCCCCGAAAATCAGAGTAAATTTTTAACACGAGTTCCGACGTGGGATTATGCAGCAGAAACTGCTCATATTGTCAATGCTATGTTAAGAGAGGATACAGTTAATGAACTGTTGTACGGGGTACTTAGATTTGGTTTTAATAAAAATATATATTTAGGAACTTGAACTTTATAGACTTTACAATAAAAATAAAAAAATAGAGGACGAGTACGCCAGATTAAGGATTGAGACGGACTGCCGCGGGCCGTGCCCTTACGACTAGCTAGCAATTACAATGGTGCTGATCTCATACACAAGGGAGGTATAACAGAACGCACCCGGCGTTTTTAGTTTAACCGCTTTCCATCCATACTTCCATCATTAAAAACCTACGGCCCCGACGGCATCACCAACAAGGTGATAAAACTTCTACCTATGTCCATTTTACACCTACTGGTTATAATCTACAACGCGGCCATATCCAAAAGCACTTTCTCGAACACCTGGAAGGAAGCCGACGTCATAGGGATTCACAAGCCCTGGAAACACGCAATTAATCCATCGGCCTATCAGCCCATAAGCCTACTCAAAGTCTTAGGTAAGGTATATGAAAGGCTCATCCTCGCCGCCTAAAGGACTTAATATTGTCCCGAGAGCTACCAACCAATGAGCAGTTCGTGTTTCGCATACACTCATGCATACGTCAAGTGCACCGCATCACGGAGCACATACTAAGTAAATTTCTTCGGGGTTTCCAAATCGGAGCATTGTTCGTCGACGTGGCGAAAGTTTTCGACAAGGTCTGGCACAACGGGCTTATATACAAACAAGGTGTGCCAGATTGACTCATACTAATTATACGAGACATTTTCCGAAATCGACTCCTTTCGATACCGCGTTAAGGGAACGCGTTCTGAGGCTCTTCCCATTTTTGTCGGAGCACCACAAGGCTCCGTCCTAGGTCCCATTTTATAGACACTCTACACCATCGACATACCGTGCACTCGCGGTGTAGAGCTGGCTATTTTCGCCAACGACATTACGTGTTTGGAATCAAACCAGACGCTATTTGTAAACGCCTCCAATGCCTGCTGCCAACACCTTGGGGAAATGGTTTCGGAAATGGAGGATCGAGGTTTACGCCACCGTAGCCACGAGTAGTATAGCACCATGTACTTCTCTCGGCGCAACACAACGTCTAATCTCCCAACCATAGAAATATTTGATCGTCCAATCCCCTGGGAAAAGACAGTCAAATACTTAGGCGTCCCTTTAGATGGTTCTAAATAATAATTCTAAATATTTTTATTTAAGCTAAGCTAGCTTAAATAAAAATACTTTTTTTCACAACACAATCATATTATTATACCTAAACTCACGTTTTTATTTCCTTGGTTTGTATTCGGTTTAATTTTTTGTATCTTATTTTCAGAACATATCACCTAAGAGAAAATACGACAATAGTTATATAAATTTTTACATTAAAACCAGCGAAATTAAAACGTCACTGAGAAACGGTACATATAAATTTGTCTGATCGTCCACTAGAATTCTTTGAAGGAAAATTAGAGAATATAAAAAAAGTAAACTCGGGTCTAGTGGTACGAGATTTGAAATATCGGAAAAGCATTAGTAGCATCGTTTGAGATTTCTAAATTAATAGCACAATCTAAAATATCTCACACACTCGGAGAATCACTCGTGAAACCGTGTTTGATCAAAACCGTCGAAGAAGTTTTCGGATTAGAGACCAAGAAATAAATACAAGATATACCTATGTCCAATAATACGGCCATAGCTCGAATTGAACTTATGTGTAATGATATAGAGAAGCAACTTGTTTCAAGAATCAAAAAGTCGCCATTTTTTGCTTTTCAGTGTGATGAATTGACCGACATTTCAAATTGTTGTCAACTACTTGTATTTATTCGCTTCTTAGACGGCGATAACATAATTAAAGAAGAATTATTGATTTCACGGGAACTGGAAACATCATCAAAATGTATCGACGTCATGGACTCAATATCGGAGTATTTTGAGAAACATAAACTTATGTGGGATAAACACGTTGCCCTCTGTACTGATGGTGCTCCGGCAATTTTGGGATCACGTTCCGGGCTGGCGACGTTCGTAAAACAGAAAAATCCTAAGGTTAATAACAACGCACTGTATCATAAATTGCCAGGCGTTAGCTTCTAAGACATTGCATGTCTTAATGATACTTTGAAAATGGCCATAAAAGCTTTTGATAATATTTACAACGGAACGTGATCCCAAAATTGCCGGAGCACCATCAGTACAGGGGGCAACGTGTTTATCCTACGTGGGATAAATAAGCTTATGTTTCTCAAAATACTCCGATATTGAGTGCATGACGTCGATACATTTTGATGTTATTTCCAGTTCCTGATTTCACTGCAGGGCCTAAATACACGCCTTTTTAAAAAAATGTGTACTGAAATGGACTCTGACCATGAGGCACTTCTCTTTCACACAGAAGTTTGATGGCTATCGTAAGGTAATGTTTTGGGACGATTATATTAACTGAGAGCAGAGGTTGAGATTTTTCTAGGTGACAAAAAAATGAACGATTTGTTAGAATAGTTTACTAATCCAGTATGTCAGATGAATTTGGCTTATCTTGTGGATATTTTCACATACTTAAATAAATTGCACATGCAACTGCAAGTTTATACTAAACTTCGAGAAATCGCCTTGCGCTGTTTCATAGTTTTTTCAACCACTTATTTATGTGAACAAGGATTTTCTGCTTTGTTGGTAATTAAAATCAAGGAGAGGAATCGTTTGCAAGTAAGTGATGATTTGCGTGTAACTTTGAGTAACAATATTAGTCCTAGGATAGCTGAACACTTGCAGAAGATGCGAACTCAAAAATCACATTAATACAAAATAACAGAAGTTTATCTTAAAAATATTATTATTTATTTTTATGTAATTTCTTATAGAGTTTTTAGTTAGTTTCAGTTTGATAATTACAGTTTATTTTTATTTAACCTACATAGTGGTCCCTAATTAGAAAAATGTTGGGAATCCCTGCTTTAGATGAAAGACTCACCTTCGGTCCGCATATTAACCGCGTACGGAATCGAGCAGCGTTCACCCTACGTCGTTTGCACCCTGCGTAATAAAATTTCACCATACAAAGCGTGCTTCCTACCCATAATGACATACGAAAGCCCCGTATTCGGTTTGAAAGGTGACCGAGCGCCATAAGCCCTTGGTCAACTCTCAAACCAGTAAAAGGCCTAGGGCTAACAACGGCCATCAGCTCTAAAAAAAATCACTGCAAGCTGCCTCGACTCGTCAATCGATCTTCACCGTTATTGGTCATGATAACGCAAGACCACATACTGCTCGAGAAACAGATTTAACACTTCTCTTCATTTCTTTTAAAAATATTAACGAAAGTTTTCAGATGTTGTGAAAGTGTAGTTCTTTCGCTATTAGGTTCTATAACTACTCTTAAGAACCATTAGAGTTACGTTACAGTTATGATCTAATTGTAACAAAATAGAGTTCGGCTAGGTTTAGCTATACTGTGTTTCGAATGGTGATGGAAACACACCATAGACCTTACTACTCTGGAAAAGGCATTGTATCTTCAACAAAAATTGTGACAAGGGATCTGTATTATCATTCCTTATCGATAAAGAATGTTAGTATGGGCTTCAGGAATCAACTATCATCACGTTACATGTACTTTTGTCATCGAATATAAATTTAATTTAAGGTTTTGATTGAAATGTACAGAAAAAATAACGCGCTGATTATGCATGATTAACT
Organism: Teinopalpus imperialis; assembly: GCA_029286865.1. Lineage (NCBI taxonomy): Eukaryota > Metazoa > Arthropoda > Insecta > Lepidoptera > Papilionidae > Teinopalpus > Teinopalpus imperialis. Next base: position 3,977,849 of record JAGSMU010000023.1, on the reverse strand, counting down.
TTACTCCAGATATTATATAATACTCCTTATCGCTCGTGTATTAGAAGGTATTATTATTGTGAATAGTATAATTTTGAACTAACATATTAAAACCTCTACTTAATTTTGGGGTTAATTATATTGATAAGCTTTCGAAATTAGCCTCTGTTAACTTATATGATAATGTTGCCCAAAGCTTTAAAAAAATATGCTTATGAAGCTTAAGCGATAAGATTAAAAAAAAGCGCTAACAATAAATATCTGTGGGGGAGGCCTATTCGTCAGCGGATTAGATACGATGAAATAATGATGAGAATGATGATAATACAAATTATGATATTATTGTTTCGTTTCTCATTCGTCTGTTTTATATATTTTATTTGATGTGTGAATATACTCATGACAAGACAATATGAATCTTTAGCTGAGAGCATTGTTATTAGAACTATGACTGGGTTTGTAAAATCCGAAAATGGTTGGGTGTATTAGTAGTGATTTTTAAGGGATTCGGAACAAATCCGTTCCCTTCTTGAAACAGCACGTTTTTGCTGTAGTTTTTACAAATATCTGTAACGATATCTATTAATCTTTCTGGATACTCTATTGTTAGGTTCTTATTAAAAATATTGCAGTAGAATGGTATTATTATTTTATTATTAGATTTGCATGGGTTCAAATTCTACACTTGAGTTAACCGAGTTTCCTTTGCGCAGATAACTAATATTAGCTATCTTTCATGTCCGACATATTACATGAGGTTTAACCTGATAATATTTTATGATTTAAAATAAAAGCTCCAGGTTAAATATAGAATATGCTGTCTAAACTATGATGCAATGCGTTTTAGTTAAGTTGCTCGAATATTCCAAATAAATAAACACTGAATACTTATATGATTTAATTGTAAAAAAAAATCCAGTGGTAGAAGTATAACGAGTATGATTGTCAGATGTTATATAATAATATTTTGAATAACATATTATATGTTATTAAAATATAACAAAAAAAAATCACATAAAATATTACATTTATCCCGAATGCAAAAAAGTCATATGGAAACCATATATACAGAAAAGGAAACAAATAAGCCGATCAAAACAACTAATTTAGTTTTAGTTTTGTACCTTTTTTTTAATTAATGTAATTGTAGTCAACTGTCTAAAGATAAGCTCATATTATATTCTTATAAATACTTTAATCTAAATACATATTAATACAGACATAGTTAATTAATTATCAGTAATCTATTATAACAGGAGACGTACTCGCGTAGCTATTATAAAGTTAGTTCAGAGGTAGTCTTAATACGTTGTAAGATTGCTACCTTATAAGTTCGAATTAAATGTCTTGACTCGGTACAGATTAAAGAATAAAAATAGAAAATATCAAGCTGTGTCTAATTTCGAACTGCAGGATGAATGGGTCAGATGGACTGGAGTGGACCATGTCCTCAGAATCCTAGAGTGAAATAGCAGCATCACGCAGCTGTGTTTGCCATACTGTGTCTAGGTTACCAAGACCCAATTACTAGTGATACCAAGTATTAATTAGTATAACTGAAACTAGAAAGTATGACTGCTGGGTGTAAAATATAGATATATTTTTAAAGAAACTGGTACGAAATTCGAGTTTGTGATAGAACCTTAGATGACGGGTACCAAAAATATATGCTGATACTCATAATCAATGTATTAAAAAAACTTAATTGAACTAAAATAGTCTCTTAATTCATCGTATTCAATTGAGAATATCTCTAATTCTACTTAATTCGACAATAACAGCACTTCGGTATAGATACAAAAGTTTAGTTTAGTTGTCTAGTGTTTGCTATAAAAACAGTCTCTGAAGTTGTTACGGTCAGCGGACAAACCGAGGAGCTGTAATTAGATAGTTCGCACAGAGAAGAGACGGGGAATTACTAAAATTTTAACTGCACCTTTCCATTGTGTCGGGCTTATGTCGAGAATGCTATTTTACTATTTATTTACGTCGTATCTTTTAGTTATATAATAGACTTATTAACTATTAAACAGTTAATAGGGTACTAAAATAATGGTGTTCCTGGACTCTAGTGGTATTCACAGTGTACTTATATCTCATCATCCTCAAGGAGTGGAGTATTGTCCCACCTTTGGATTAAGATGGATGGATTATTACCAATAAAACGATCTTCATTTCTTTTTTAAAAGCTTAAATGCTTAAAAGCAAAAATTACATTGAGAGTAACAAATGAGCACGCAGTTCATCTCATACCAAGTGATTTCTGCGACCCATGATATCCACATTCATCCCTGACAAGAGATCATAATGCAGCTGCGTTGTCACCCTTGAGGGCTGAGATGGTGTATAACCTCCGGATGCCTACACTCACCTCACGAAACACAACTGCGTTATACTGCTATTTAACGCTGATATTCTGTGAAGGCGTGGTCTACCCCAGTCGAGCTGACCTATTATTTCTGCAGCTAGAAACAAACTGCAGTGTAGCTCTACCACTGCTATACTTTAGGCATTCTGTAAGACTGTAGTTGTTTACCTTTAAACAAAAATGTAAATGTTACTCATAGAGCTATCAGTTTATAAAACTCAATAACTTTATTTATGTTTAATATTATAAATAATACTACTATTATATTTATAACATTAATTATGAACTCGCGTAGTGGCTATAAATGGAACATCATATTCCAACCTATCTTTTGTCGGTGACTCAAATGATTGATTCGAAAAATTCGGCGGCATACTAAATGCTTAGCAGTATGCATATTTTTACGCAAGTTGTTGTATTACGCAAGTTGGTGCACAATAGAAATTTATTATTAACTTCGCAGGATGCTGTATTTTTAGTAAATAAGTTTAATTTCAACTAGTTACAATTTAATTAATATACAAGATATTTTTTTATGAAACTAAGGGTGACAATCGAGCACACACTCGTAATGTTTCTATACCTGCATCTCTGGATCCGTATATTCAGCAACCCGTATTGTCATTTTCTAGATAAGCCAAGTAATTATTGCTGCAGCTAGATACAAGCTTCAGCGTTGCTCTGCCATCGTTTAAAAAGTCTAGAAAATATTCAAGTAATAAATTGTGTTGGCCGTTTTCCAGTTATGCAATTGATTATTAATATTTCAATTATCTTCCTGGATTATTTCCAGGAAGATAATTGAAATTGCAATTGCAGGACATATATTTAATTTAAATATATATGTCCTGAAATACATAAGGCATAAAAATCATAGAAGTCATGTTATTTACGTCCGTAAGCTTCTTCCATCAGGTTACATATACATATATGAGTGAGATGTGATCATTTATTTCCATGGGCCGCTGTCAATTTATTAAACATAATATTACACTTTTAGTATACGTGAAGATCTAAATATGTAGTTTCCATATAGAGAAATTGGATGACAAACGAGTCTAAAACCCACCCGACTACATGTTATTCCTGCCGCCCATATTGATACACTGTTTCCGAAGAGGAACAAAATAAATTTACTTAACACATATGTGTTTTGAAATTTATTTGTTTTTTTTCACGTACCATACTAAATACAAAAACGGAAAGCTTCTTACTTTTCACGCCAACTGCGTCTACCATGGGAAGTATTTAGTATTTTAATCACATCTTCGGATAAAAATATATTGAAGCAGACATGATTATCCAGATGTTTAAATAACACTGTATGCTTATTTATACTTAAATTTAATTCCCCTAAATAAGAACTTCATATGTACTGCACTATTACTGCATATTTTCTAAAGTTTATATCAAACAGATATGTTTGAGATCAGCTGTAACTAATGAGATTAATTTATTTTTTCAAATTTTGAAGAACTAATTTACTTGTCAGATATATAAATCTATAGATTTTTCTTAATTAAAGCAATACACACAAATAAATTACATACAACATAATAACGATTATTGGATGGTAGATATATTGGATGCTGGGCAGGCCCCCCGCTATACGGCGGCCGCATGTAGGCTCCTCTTTACTTCACCAGGGGTGTGACCCAGCCACGGCTGCTGTACCCTCATGCCGCGATATCAATTATACCTTAGCATCAATTATATTTAATAACGACGCCATTCCAATTTCTCCCATTATAAATCAAATCTCACTTTGCATGTTGATAGCATGAATTATCCTCTTTACCGATGAAAAAAATTTCACGATTGAAGAACACTACAATAAGCAAAATGATAAAGTGTACGCTCACAGTTCTAAAGAAGCTGCTCAAGTGGTCGAAAAGGTACAACGTGGTCATCATCCTACGTCAGTGATGGTTTGGTGGAGCGTGTCTTATCAAGGAGTCACAAAACTATATTTTTGTAAAAAAACTTCAGCCAAAGTGTATCAAGATACAGTCTTGGATCATGTGAAACCCCTCAGCAATACACTTTTTAAAAATATACCACGGACTTTCCAGCAGGACTCTGCACCTGGCCACAAGGCACGAACTACCCAAGCCTGGCTTGAAGCCACCGTTCCGGACTCTATAAGAGCTGAAGACTGGCCCTCATCTAGCCCAGACCTCAATCCTTTAGACTTCATCACTTAAGATGATCACTAAACTGAGAGACTTAAAATACGTATCAAAAAACTTTATTTTAAAACGTACTTTGTCAGACTTCACCACATCTGAAATCTAGCTATAATTTGAATCACTCGGTCGGCCAGGAAAGAATGTTAACCGAAAAGAAACCGGAAACTCTGACGATCCGTAATAAGACTTTTTATTTTAGTCCCCAAGAGTGACTTATTTCTGATCTTGACAAGTAGAATTAAGTGGTCTACCCGTCTTCCTGATTTAGAGCAGCAAGAAGAATCGTATAGTAAAATAAAGCGTTAGGTCAATATTTTAATGTAAAATAAAATTGTTTTGAAAGTATCTTTAATTTAGAAAACCTTTAATTCATAATTTGCGCTGGTATTCCTACAGTATTAAATTAATTATGAAAAATTCAATGATTTTCCTGCAAAGCTGCTAATACCAGACCGAAATCCGAATTCCATCCTATGCATAAATTTTATATTTGCCTACAAATTGAGCTCAAGAGCGAGAGTGCAGCGATCTGGTACTTATACTACTACGGACCGCGATCGTCACTACAGCGACTCATATTATCGTTATCTGATTTGGCGATCAGTTTAACAACAGCGTATGAACAGTCGGCTGCTTTAAACTAGATAGACGTACGTCCTTTTAGAGTTTTCTTAGAATTTTAATATGTTCATAAGTTTCTAAATATTTACATCTTACTACAGACAACATCAGTTTAAGTCTGCCTATTATTATCTGAGGAAGGGGCGCACTACTGATAAGGCAAAGTAAATTTACAAAAATAACAGAATGAATCTCGATATCTATGACCAATTCGGGTGTATAAATGTCAATAAGCATGCCTTGATTTTGTTATGCGTTGAATATAATATATATATATATATATATATATATATATATATATATATATATACTACAAAGTAAACTCCTGCTTTTCATTCTAGTGTAGCAGTAAAAGCCGTCTTTAAAATGGTCAAAACACAAACCGTGAAGAAATTATATAGTTCGCGTAGAGAAGAGACGGGAATTTACTAAAATTGAAATAGCACCTCTGCCTTTTACTATTTCATACTTATGTCGAGAATAATAGTTTTATACTTGTTTAACTCTTTTTAATGAACTATTATACCAATTGAGAAAGAAAAAACATTAAGAGTATTATAGTTCGTTATTAAATAGCAAGCCTGTATTGTATATCACCTCAATTTTTCAGATGACATAATTTAACCACCCTCAAACCGTCAATTTATATATTTTAGAAAGAGTCTCTCTTTCTGTAAAGGAATTACTTTGGGTTTAGCTGATAATATTACAAAATAAGATAGATAACATACTTTATTTTAATAGTATATAAGTGTAATTAATAATATAAATGAAAGTTCAGACACATACAATCTCTACATAGACAAATGCTTACGGCTCTATGAAATATACTGCATAAATAATGTCATACATACATACACACTGACAAAGGTCTGAATATAGAATGTCTGATAAAGGTAAATAGTTTCTATTAGAAATATGTTTCCTGATACATCATTAGATATTGATCTGGAATAAATGCTTAAATGAAGCTTTTGATTAATTTAAGCAATTGATTATTCCATTTCGTGGGGCTTTTTCTTAACATGGTGATAGCTGGTTTATGAGCTGAGCGGAATCATTGCGAGGATATTTGGAGTTGTGAAACCTAACCTTTTTTATGGATGTTGTATTTCGGGAATTCGAATCCTTTGTATCTTTTATTAGTAAATTGGATAAGCAGTTCGATGATTAGTTCAGTGATTTTTTTTTCTCGTTGTAATTCTTCCTGCAAATTTTTGAAAGTCGTTTTATTTTCTGAAAGAAATTTCCGTTTTGGATTGCGTAGTCACATTGAAGCTCAGGTTGTTTTTGCTTTCTACGGGTTATATTAGGTACGTTTTCTAGTTTGCGCTGGTCTCGGGATGACCGGCTACCGTTTATGAACATATTGCTGTTCAATGGTCGTTGTGAGTTCGTGTTTATGTAATTTTTCTCCGAGTGTAGCGGATTCAAGTAGTTAGCGCAACGAAAAATAGCAGCTTTCTCTCTTTTACTTGCGGTGTAAGTGGAATATCTCAAACGCATTTGCACTTGGGTGTATTATTGCTTAACTAGCGGCGTAACGCTAATTAACACTGCTAATTTAACTTTAACTTTTATGTTTTGTTGTCAGATTCTTATCGTTTTGGAACGTAATTAAAAGTAAGACTTGAATTATTGTAATTTACAAGTATTGTTCTGTAAGCGGAAAGAGAATTCACGGCCACACCCTCCCTTCTTGAGGTAAAAGACTCTCTGCCTGTTTTCCAATGTGAGGAGAAGCAGCCCGTCTCGATGCAGGTATTATAAATCCTGTAAAGTTATTTTGTCACACATAGTCTAGAGCCAAGACCCAGGCGCTTCTGGAAATACCATCAGCCGTTGGAACCTTGATTTATGGATTGAAGCCTTATAGATTTATCAATTATAGTTAAGTTTACCTTATACTGCTATCAAGTATGGCATGGCTTAACTCTCATGCGACCAAAAAAACATATTAAATCGCTTAATGTACCTAAAAAAAATTATCAAACAGTGTTATAAAAGTTTCTGTCCATTTTAATACTCTTCTCCATGCTACATTTTCTGCAAAATACATTTTATTGTCTCACAGGACTCACACTAGTACAAAACAGAGATACTTTTAAATTAAAAACGTGACATACAATTTTCTCGCTCGTTATTTCCACGCGCTCTGTGTTCTTTATAGCACAATAAATGCTGAAGTAGATTTTTGTAGATTACTTTTATTATAAATATAGACTCTCTGCGTACAGTACAACGAACAGTGTTGAATAAAGTGCACTTGTGAAGTATTATTTTTATCTGCGTTTTGTTTTTACAACCAACACAATTATTTATGAATGTGAATGAAAGTAGGTTAATTAATTTATAGCTATTCGATTCCATATTGACGAAAGATTTTTAAAATGTAATAAATTATCACGTATTTCACCTATTTACACTCAGAATATTTAATATCTAGCCCGTATTCCGCCCTTCATTTTTTGTCATTCTATCGGATTTCGTATATAGGTATTAGTAATCATCGCATTTTTAAAGCTCTGCTTATATACTACTTTACTTTTGCAAACAAAACGAATCCACGTCTTTTGTGTGTATTTCTAGTCTGTGTAAGCATGAGTAAGTTCTGAAGACACCACACGCAACCAAACCTTCACCAACCTAGATACATGTGCTGCAGCGAATGTGTGTGCTTCTAGCATTTGGAAGTTTCTTATTTCAGTAATTTGACGGGATCAGTTTAGTATTATACTACCGTTACATATGTATTATATAATCGAAATAAAAGTTTTCTAAGCAAGATAAACTCTGATATCCATTTGCAGTTAAAATTTAGATTTTCATAACCTTTGAAAGACCTTATTTTTACCAATGTGTTCATACTCGAAGGAGTGTAATGTCGTAAGTACACCAAGCATAGACATTTTGGAGTCCTCAAAAGAAATAATTTATGAATCATTAGAAGGTAACGATGGTGGTATGATGACAGTTTTACAGCTAATCCAATCAAACACGTTGTATATAGGGTAATAATGATCCTCAACGGTTGTCATTAGTATATTCTTAGCCTGGGAGAACCAATGAGCTATATGTGAGAAGTTGTTTATTGCTGCGTGATAATCAAATATATAGGCAAAAGAAGGTTAAGCTGATTTTTTATGATCATTGTCTTTTGTCAACATGTCCTCTTTCATGTCATATTTTCTAACTTTTCTCTTATCATTCTGTTCCTTAATCTATTCTAATCTAATTGATTCTATTCTATTCTAATGTAGTTGTAATTTTCTTTATGACCGCATTTCTTCTTCGGTAAAAAATTGTGTAATACAGCAATACTATCACTATATATACATGAACGTGGGAAAAGCTTTACCAGTTACCAGTTACAATTACCAGTCGTGCCTTAGTTGATACATACAAACTTCTGACAATAATAAAGTGAACTTCTTCATTCAGTCTCTTCGTGCATATTCTTAATTCTGCTTAGTCTATTAGTCTATTAAAAAAAACTCGAACGATTGTACGTATTGGATATATTGTACCTTTTATTAACCCATATGACAATCTACTTTAGGTTTACTTGGTGTAAATTATGTATTGTAACTATATATTAAATTATTATGAGATTTAAACCATTTTCTACGACATGTAACCGTATTATATCGTAAACGCGAAAATAATAAGAAAATGCGATGAAGTCTTAAATTGCAATTAAATTTAGAAACGAGAATCCGAGCAGCCAAGAAAATCTTCAAAATGCGATAATAATAACAAATAAGTTTTGTTCGCTCGATGTAGCGCACGTAATAATATTCAGAGAGGATTGTCGACCCTTTCAATCTTCTCGACGCTTCGATAAGTCAGCGCTGAAAGGACATCTCCAGCTAACTAGGCGGTAAGCTTTGAGACTCGGAGACTTGTTGCTTGAATGCCATTTATCATTCAATTTATCATAAGGGTTTTAAGCGTTTTTATAATGAGATAAAATGTATTATATATTTTCTTTTTACATCTTAATATTTTGTTTATTTATAGTAAGATTTGTATTCTCATTTATTGAATTCGGAAAGTAATATTTTAGAGAAAAATAAATCTTTTTCTTACCTGTTATTTATTATTTACTTTATTTAAGATTTATATACCGTATGTATAAAAGCGGACTTAATGCCTTAGGCATTCTCTAACAGTCAACCTTAGGGGTATACAGAGATGAAATGAGGTCGGTGTATACTTAAAATACTATTATATTATATAAATAAACAATATACGCGTAATTATAAAATACATATTTAACTAGACATATATAACTAATACAAATATACATACATATATATGATATATATATATATATATATAAGTACATAATTATTTAATATTGAGATGATTCTGCCAATCTGCTGAGAAAAAGCTCCCGAACCTTTACCTTAAACGTGTACGTACGATTTGTAGCCGCTCTGACTTTAGGAGGGAGAGCATTCCAGAGAAGAACAGATTGAATAAAGAAGGAGGAGTGAATAAAGTCGGAGTTATGAAAAGGACACAGAAGTAGAAGGTTGTTTGTCGAGCGAAGGTTTTTATCATGATTAGAGCCAAGGTATTTAAAATATGAAGCTAGATAGGAAGGAGGAGTGGGAAATATCAGGTTAGGATAAAGGTTAGTGAGAGGGCGCAGATTTCGCCGCAGACGAATGGGTAGCCACTTTAATTGAGAACGATAAGTAGACATTTGGTCATATTTTCGAAGGTTCGTATTCGCAGGAATCGAATGCAGTTATTTAGAAGACGATCAAGTTTGGTAAGATCTGCATTCAGGTCGGAATAGCACACATCGCCATGGTTAATCAGGGGAAAAATTAAGGGCGGCATAATCGTTATTTTGGTCTTGGACGGGAGAAAGTTTCGCAAGGGGTATAGAGCACGCAGGGTCCCGGTAACTTTTTGGCTAACATGAGGTGCTTGCCAACTCAGCGTTGTGTCAATGTGAATACCGCGGTCTTTAACAGTAGGGCGCATTTCGATAACAGAGCCATCAAAAATATTTGCGGGTAGAGCGATTGTGTTCAGCTTATATAGGTATATTGAGTTATGACTACCTCCTATTATAGCCTGGCACTTAAACGGGTTAACAGAAAGACCAAATTTATCAGACCAGCTTTTAACATTTTCTTGGTCTCTGTTAACCATTGCCACCACTGCAAATACACAATCGACACTCGCTGTGAATATAAATGCAAGTTATCGGTATAAAGATGATACGTACACTGAACTGGTTTTGTGAAATGAGATTAATAAAAATTGAAAATAACAAAGGGAAAGAATACCGCCTTGAGGAACACCAGCATGTAGGTTACACCAGCTAGATGAACATCCGTCGATGTGGAATGATGTGTCCAACAGCTGAAGTTCTCGAAAATAAGATGAGATCCAGTGCTTCGATAGAGATTGTGAAATGAGAAAGGATGTATAGAAGGATGTCGTGACTGATGGTATTAAAAGCGTTCAAAAAATCATCCAAAATCAAAACATAGACTTTGGTGTCCGCCATGCCCGCTCTTATATCACCAGTGACTTTTAGAAGCGCGGAAACAGTACTGTGACCGGGCCCAAAGCCAGACTGTGTGGTTATTTAGGTGGACAAACCGCGATAACTGTTTGTGCACATAAGCCTCAAGTACCTTGGATAGGAAGGGAAGAATGGATACAGGGCGGAAATGATTAGGTATAGAAGGATTTGAGGTCTTGGGTAAAGTAATTATCTAGGCATTAAAAGGATGGATAAGTTCCAGAATCCCGGGAGAAGTTAATGTTGTAGGATATATGTAGGTGGGATGCAATAGTCCAGGATGTAGACACTCATTCGACGGCTGATATCGCAGCCCACAGCATTGGAACTGATGGAAAGGATTATCTACTTGATCTCATCCGTCGCAACAGGAGAGAAGTGAAAGATATCGATATTGTGACGAGGTAAAGTATACCAAAGGGTAAGTATACCATTATGTACTCGACCGTATCACGTTTGTTGATCCAGAGTATGAGAGGCGAAATGGCGATTGATATCATCCAAACTAACTGTGCCCTGAAACTCAACACGTATTCCATACGATAGTTTCATAGGCCGGCAATGATCTTGTAACGGTAATAAAGTATTTAAGCAAAATAAAAGTCTAATAAATACGTTATTTCTAATACGATAATGCCCGCTATTAACTCCATCGGATATCGGAATTACGTGATAGCCCGCAAGAGCAGTTCTATTGGCATATCCCCTATTGGTTTCCGTAATAAGTAATTTAAATGAAATAGATGTTTTAAGAAAGCATTTAAATTTAAAATAAAATATATCATATTCCTTTAAACTTATTTGTTATTGTACAAGTTAAACAACTCCAAAGATTGCTGTTCTTTGTTATTCGCTTTGCTTCTTTCTTATCGCTTCTTATTTTTTACGATATTAAGTGATAAAAGAGCACACATAACCCCACTCTCGAGGCTTAAGATGCAACGTCTCGTCAGTAGTAATGAAAGAAATTGGTGATCTATTCTCCAGTTTTTTTTGCTCGCCTGATGAAACATAGAAGCGCTAACTAACTTATTGCGCCAGTACTCCGGATAGCGTGATCCTACTACGATCGAGCCAATCTATTTTTGTTACAGTTAGTTCAAACCTATGGCGCGAGTCTACTCCTCTAAGAAGTTAAGATTCCCATTTAAGGCTACTGCAGGAACAAGGCTTTTTCAACAAGGCACCGACAACACGGGTACGTTTGGAAGATGTCGGTTGTGCTAGACAAGTGTGCTTCTGAGCACTATGTCCATCAATATTAGGAAAGATTTAAGTTTACGTCAATCGGTAAAGCCACGTCCGTTAACCTTTCTTCTCTGGAATTTCCTTTTTTAAAGCATTGTGATTTTTTCTTAGTTTCTTCTTCTTATTAGAAAATAAATATTTTATTTTATTTTCGTTACTTCTCTCTACGTTAGATTCATCTAGTGGAAAAGCATTGTTAGTAGTGTATTTAGGTCACTATGTACAAAGTATAAATGAGATTTATTAGAATTAAGTTTTCTGTTCGATTATATATTTTCATTTTTTGATTTGGTTTCTATAGATTGTATAGGTACTCTCGTAAATTTTCCTTTAGTTCTTTTATAGTGTATAATTCTTAAAAGCTCAAAGCCCAAGAAAGCTGTTATTTCATCAGCCCCCATTTGTTTTACTTGCTACAGTAGTAGTCCATCTCCAATGGAGTAGGTGGAGATGAGTGTAAGTCAATAACTTCATCTAGCGTATCGTTCTTTTTATTATATGAGTAGTTTAAAAGCTTATAACAACAGTTTTGTGTTTACTTACTTACTGTGTTTACTGTACTTTTCTTTCGTGTTTCTTAGACTTATTCCTGACGGATTTATGCTTTTTTAGTCATACAATTATCTCGCAATTTTTCCTCAGAACGCACGTGTCGTAGTACCACGACGTAAACGTAAAGGGCAGATCTAATGCCTTTGGAATTAAGTCCGTCCTTTGTGTGTCCTTTACATTTGTGGACTACTACGTTTTTACTTTCTGCAGTCGAAAAATATTGTTCACAAACACTATACATAATGCAGTATGTAAAAAAATTATCCTAGACGTTAAATCAAACCTAACTTGAAACTTTTAGAAACGAGTTTTATCTTTAAGTATTTCAATTTTTTAAATATTCTATCTGCAGAATTACATTGATCCATAAATTTGATGCTGTATATTTAAAGCTTTCACTGAATATAGTCGACCTGTGTGTAGGGTTGCAAGGACTTAGGTATTGATCTGAATGAGGATGGAAAAACAGTATTTTGAAATAAAACAAAATATTTCTAACTTATTCCCTAAGTGTGAAAAAGTGTGAGAATTTAAATTTCATTAGTATAAATATAATACATATATAAATTATTTTTTCTTAGTACATCATAGAAGTCATACACTTACAGTACACTCATAAAGTTAAAGCTACAAATTATTCAATACATACTTGTACATAAGGCTTTATTATACTATGAAAGAAATACGTAAATAAAAATAAGCTTAAAAAGATATGGAAATAAGATAAATATATAAAAGGCCTGTAAGAATACAAATTAATGATTACAAATGAAATATATAAAAATTCGAAATGTTAAAAGCAAAGCAAATTTCGTTGAAAAAGTGTCAATAAATTCTTCTCTATTATTTTTATATGAGTCTACCGGGCGCCAAGTCACTTGTCGTTATAACAACGAACCTTAGAGATTTATAAGATAATTTTTGTGTGAAATTAATATGAAATTGCCGTTTTGTATGAAATAAGTTAAAATATATTTTTTTCAAACTTTTTTATTTCTATTATTCAAAGTAATCACCCATGTAATCGATGCATGTTTGCCAACGCAGTGGTAGTTTATTGATGCCCTTCTTTTAAAAATCAGCTGGACGGGAGGCAACAAATTTTCAAAGGCATTTTGCACTGCCTCTCGGGAATTGATTTTTTTTCCCGCTCAAAAGTTGTCCAAATTTTAGAAAAAGTAACAGTCGGTAGGTGCAAGGTCTGGTGAGTACGGTGGATGAGGGAGAGCTTCCAACCCCAACTCTTGCAGCTTGGAGACTGTCTGTTGTCCAGTATGGGGTCACGCAATGTCGTGTAGCAGCAGCAGGGACGACCGATTGACGAAAGTTGGTTGCAGATGTGTGAGCTTCTCCATCATTGTCTTCAATTCTTCACAGTACACATCTGCAGTAATGCTCATGCCGTTTGGTAAAAAACTGTGATGAATCACACCGGCACTAGACCACCAAACAGTGACCATCAACTTTCTATAGGTCATTTTTCGTTTAGGGCATTGCTATGGTGCAGAATAGTTTCGTTTCTGCGCCTGTTGAGCAGCGCGTTAAGTTCGTGGGGCAACCATATATCAAGCTTTTTTACCTTGCCAATTTGTCGCAAATGGACCAATATTGTTTTGATGTTAACATCAAAAGCTGCTGCTAGCTCGGCTGTAGATTGAGTAACATCAGCTTCCACAATCGCCTTTAATTCATCATTGTTGACCAAAGTGTCCAGACGACCACGAGGTTCAGTTTTCAAATCTAAATTTACAGAACGGAACCGGGCAAACCAATAACGGGTTGTTCGTTCGTTTGTAAAGTTTACTATATATAGGTTTAAATAAAGAAAAATTCTTCTTCTTGTTAAAGTATATATTATATCACAAACATGAGGCACAATTACACACACAAACACATATGTACGCTTCAATACGTGCGCGCGTATTTCACAACACAACATGTGTTTGGGCTCACTTCTTAAAATTAAGTTTATTAGATTTTTAATTATTTTATATATTTTTATCATGTATATTTTAGATTTATTAAAAAATTTCACATATTTTAATAAGGTTATTATATAAGCATATTTATCATAAGTCTTATAACTAGTTATTGCTTCCTTATGTTAAATGCATTTTATTAATTTCTATATTATTCTATATTATATTATTATTATTTCTATATTATATTATTCTATAATTAATTTTCATGGTATATTTGCCAAACTCTTTTTATTCTATGTATTTAGTTGTAAATAAATAAATAAATAAAATTAATTAATTGTTGATGTTATGTGCCGTTTATGCCGCGTTGATGCTACGACGGAACGCATATTCCATAATGTCATGATTTTAAAATAAAATTAATTTGAATTCATCCAATCACAGCAGCCAATCAAAACTTTTTTTTTGGTTTGAAATGGCCAATACTGAAGAAGGGGAATTTCATGGGTAAAGACCTTATAAAATCAGATTATGTACATCAATGTTCGATACCTAAAAACATTAACATTACTCATCGACTCCGTTGTATCAACACTACTGCTAACACATCCATTTTGTTACCATTAACTGTGTTGTCGGTTTCTTCATACATCAGAAAACTAAAACTAAAAAAGAAAAGTCTTGTGAAAATCATTTCTATGGAGTGCTGAAGGTTACCTTTTATTTTCCTTTTAGATTTTACATATTCATATCTCTGATCCATATAGTTTCAAATGGCTCTTCAATATTTACTAATAGAAGACTATTTTCGAGGTTGGATGTGAAATTAAGTGGTCTCAGTTAAATAGAAGAATAGATGAGATGATTAATATGATACTAAATTCGTAAATAAAATAAATTTAGTTTTTCAGTTAATATGATTTATATTGCTGTACATATTATTCTGTTGTGTAAATAAACATTCTTAATTAATAAATAGAGTTATAAATAACATAAATAGAGACGGCTTAAATATATATTCACCGTCATGTCGTTTGACTAAACTATATATAATATGAAATAAAATCGATAGAAATATCGCTATGAATGGAACAGAATAACACAAATTTTAGAATTGACATTACTTCGAGATCTTAAATGAGAGATCAAATTAATTTATTTATGTAATAATTAATTTATGTAGCCAATATGCTAATTATAAAATGTCCCTTTTCTCATATAAAATATCTAATATAAAAATGAAGAAAGTTATTCATAAATTATATACCTTTATAAAATTTTGGTATCCGCACAAGCACCCTACCGAGCGATGGAATGGCTCCGGATATTCAATTCAGATTCAGTGGTTACACTTCACATTAACTCGTTCGACCGCTGACTTTCATTCGATAACCGCAAACGTAATCACTTTTCAGCTGATATAAACCTAGCATTTCAGTGGAGTAAATTTAACCTTTTTAAAAAATATTTTTTAATATATAAGGGAGCTTAATTAAATGGATAGATTGAACTTTTTGAATTCTTTTTAGTCCACTATTAGTGTACAAAGGGTACATGGAAGTAATTTAGGATTGTGCACAACCGTGTCTAGCTGAAAAAAAGACACGAGAGTTGTGTCTGGGTAGATTGGATTAATTTAAAAATCCTAGCAATTATAAATATTATCATATTCTCGTATGAAATCACGAGAATATGATAATATTTATAATTCCTAGGATATATGATGGAGCAGTTAGTATTTGGGCAAACATAGGGACACTCACATTGTTGCCTTTCCGAATTTGATTCAGGAAATTATATGATATAAAAATAATGACATTGCTGGAAATTTAGGCAGCGAATTCTGATTTCCATTCCTAGCTAATGTCTAACTGATGCTCAAATAAATATTCCGCACGGTTCTTATTCTAAATAACAATAGAACATAATAAAATTTATAATGGAAATGGTGTAAATTGCTAATAAAAATAAAACTCATACTAAATATTTATATTAAACGAAAATCTAATACTTCTCTTTCTAATGTATATCCATTAAACCACGTTATCCACGTTAAAAGACAAAGGGTATGTGAACGACAAAATAAAGCTAACAATCTAGTTATTCACTTCACTTACTTAAAAGGTAACCTTTTAGAAGTTTATAATTAAATTCATAAACAGAAAGGGCCTACGAAAATGAAATCAATGTCAAGAGCTAGACTTAGACGACAGTTTAGTTAAAGTAAATCTTATAATTTAAAATTCAATTTGAAACTAAAGCTGTTGTAATACTAATGTACTTTAGATTTACGTCACATTTTATATTGTTTGTTTAAAAAGAGGGTTTTGCTATTTATGTACGTGTATACAGGAAATAATAAGTACTCAATAAAGTTTTAATATTTTAATATGTTTTTGTGATCAGTTATTTGATACTGTTCGGCCTCGTCGACCTTTGAATTTTTTGGGGTATCAGACAGTTATCATCTACCTCTTTTTTACAGCATTCCTTTAGTTATTACGATGGATACTAGAAGATTGAAGGTTTTCTAACCATCACACAGCAGCATAGTAATTTTGTCATTTTGATGGTGTCATACGTAAATATCTTATAAACTTTGACATATAATATTTATTAAATTGTTAAATAAATTAAATTTAAGGATATTTCATTTATTTAACAATTTTATGTCGTATGGTGTTAATGTATAATAAATTTCTTACTATTATGAAATTTATAACAGTAAAAAGTTAATTTGAAAACCATTTTACGTAAAAAAGGTAAATAGACACGGTAACGAAAAAAGATCTACTTTAAAAACAAAAAAATTAAATCAAAAAATCATATCATCGAATTGATTGAATTGCAATTCAATCGTAACCACATGGCACTAATTTGTTTAAATAACGAAATCAAGAAAATAATGTTATATTTTAATTAGCAATATCTTTGCACTGATTTTTGTAATGTTTTTGGTTCAGTGTTAGTGTATCTTGATTTTTCGCACATCTATAATAATAATTATTATGTATTTTTGATACATATACAACAGTAAATAACATAATAAGTTATAAAAAAGGAAATAAAAGCATACATTAAACACAAAGGAATACAAATTAATTAACAGAGGACAAAAAACAACCAATGAAAACTGCTGTGCCGGACAAAGAAAAGGGAATCATGTGCTGTCCCTCACTACTAGAAAATATTATTTTATTTAAATTATAGGAAAAAAGGGCTATTTTGGTAATGATTTAATAGTTAAATGGGTCGTTGAATGATAAAGTAATTCCTCATGTTACTTACAAAAACCTTATTATATTAGCTTCAAATTATACTGGTATTAGAATTTCTGAAAACATTGTAAGAAAATTTTACTGTTCCTACTATTTTACATTAAGGGCAGACTGAGTGCGTCTATTTTATCGGGAAACTGTTATTGTGATTTATTGCCCGCCTCTGTTTACCGACCGCTTTTAGCCGATTGCAACATGTTGCAGGTGGAAGTCATTGTATCTAATAAAACGTCCACTATATCTGATTCTAATAAAAAATAAAGGTAACATATTCATTTTTATATAAAAATATAACAACTTGTTTAATACAATATATGTTTACTTTAAGAGTATTATTAAAAATAAATATTTTTAAAATTCTGATTGTTTGAAAGATCAAATAGTGGTTACAAAAAAACTGTTCGAACGGTATAGGCTAACAGAATACTATTGTTTAATCACTTTTGTGTTTTGTTTGTTTATTTTTTTATTACATAGAGAGTAACAAACCAGCACACAGTTCACTTACCCTTGATGACTGAGATGGAATGCCTCATCACCAGTTTGGTCTCCCTACACTTACTAGTCGAAACACCCCGGTTGAGCTGACCGATTCATTCTGCAGCAACAAAATGCAGTGTAGCTCTACCACTGTAAAATGTAGTTTGACCATTATAAAAATAGCTTAAACCAACCAACCCATACCTACCAACAATAAATAATATAATTACCAATATTTTTTTACCAATATCTTGGAAAATATGTCAGTTTTTATCACAAATGTAAACACACGTTTACATTTGGGACACTGTAGCCCTAAACTATAATTTTGCGTTTTTATTCCGGAAAATACCATACTCATCAATTCAAATTGAATCTATACGAGTTAAAGCTAGTTTAGAATTGCGTTGTGGTTCTAACAGATTTTCATCCATAGTTTTTGTACCAAAAGGTATAAAAATGTTCGAATAGAACAGACGAACGAATGAAATTTTGTGACACTTGAATCGCATTTATTCGTTGGGATGCAAAGAATACTGGTAAGCTAAAGTTCCATTATAAAATGTTATATTTAACGTTACGTCTTGAATTAATCTGTAGATTATTCTTGATTCTAGAATTGGACCACATTGCCCATAACTACAACTGTCACTTTTTGTTTTAGCGCTCAAAGGTGTGGTAGTTACTGAAACTTCAAATGTACAGTTAACAACTTTGAGATAAGTCTTGACAAGATAAAAAATGCCGGTCATTACATAAGAAAACCAGAAAGCATCGGAATAAGGTGAACTTCAGCGTCTATTATCCTAGAAATTTTACGAGATCGGCATCGGCAGCAAGAAGCCCAGGCGTGATTACTATCGAACTGTCCTTTCACGAATTGAAAACTGGTAGAAATTGAAATTGGAAGAAATTCCTCAAACAGAAATTAAAAAAATAATTCACAGCATGCCTGATCATGCAGTCGGTTATAAGGGCCAGAGATGTGTTGATTAAACTCTATTAAAACTATATATGTTAACTTGAAATAATTATTTTTATTTGTAGAACTTTTAATTTGATAAACTAACATACATTTAGGCATATATAAAAGAAATCAAGCATTTTAACAATCCCCAAAACGAGCTCCGGTGACATTTTGGGCCGCTTTATATATCTTGTACACTGTTTGATCAATGAAGTTTTGTTTAACTAGAAGCTTACTATATATTAACGATATTGGTGGCGTTATCATAGACCTAGGCCAGGCTCTAATCTAGACATCGTTCACTACGTGCGTATTGTCGATTAACGAGTCTATATTATAGATTTTTTAAAAAAAATTGTTTGCTAGCACGACTATTGACAATTCATATAGATATGGTCAATGAAGGATTTAGTGAATTCTATATTTTTCTTCACAATTCGTGTAAATTGATTGAATTAATATGATAAATTGATTTATATACAATAAAAGTATTGCTTCGTAATAGGTTTTGATTATTTGAAATAATTATTCTTATCTCCTATAAGTAATATATTATTTTTATTTGAGAGCATTTATATTAGGTTTATTAATGCTAACGGCATTGTAATATTTACTGTGCAATTGATGTATTCTGGTAATAATCAGAATATGTTGCCATGGTTCAAATCAACCAAGATAATATCATCATCATTCATAAATGTTATAAAATAAAACAATAAAACAGTGCCGCTAAATATTGCACCAGCGAGAAACCTAGAGCGACCATTTTATCGGAAAACTGTTATCGTGATTTATTGCCTCCTATGTTTGCAGTCTGCTCTTAGCCAATTGCAACACGTTGCAAAAGTCATTGTACAAAATAAACTAATGATTATATATTTCTGGACGAAAAAGAAAGAAATCTTATTAAACTGAAACAAATAAATTAAAAAAAGCAATTTTACTTAAATGGAAGTTTATAAATTATATGCAGAAATGCGGTCAGACAACATAAAATTACAATATAAATAATAATTATAATACTACAGAAGTCTTAATACAAAAAAAATATTTCTTATAATAAGGGAAGGAATTCAAATATTTACTTCTGTCAGCAAAGTATTACCTCTTAGTTCTGAGATTGTATCTGCAAAAGCTACAACCGTCTATCCTCTGATTTGTTATCCCAGATAAATATCATTTCAAGGTAATAAATTCATTTACAACATCATGGCACGTAAATTATTACATTTTATTGAAAATAAATAAGGTAAAATGTTTTATCTTCCACGATAAGAAAATCTTGTTAAACGGTTTGAGGTCTCAGTAAAATGGCTTTTAGATTGTTGTTATTGATAAGGTTAAGGGAAATGCTAAGGTTTGCGTGCGTGCGATAACTTTTGCAGACGTTTAAGACGATAATACGATTACGTATTCAGACACCAGCTTTAACTCCAATTGTATTTACTTTTAAAAAAAGGGTCCCTATTTTTTTGTTTTAAAACTTAAATTTTGATGTCATAACTTTTGATGTTACCACTAGATATTGCGACAAGAATGTAACTATTCTTAACGGTAAGTTCCAACAATGTAGTTTGGAGTTAAGAGTGAACGGTTGTCGGTAATTAAATCCTATTTGGAGACGATTGACTTAGTAATCGAGACATTCTTACAATATATAGAAGATAAATATAGTAGGTGTTTAAATTTATTGCTGTATTGGAAATATAGTAGTCAGCCATGGTAGTTCGTAATTATTTGCATATTAACAATTGTGTATGCTAGATGAGGAGAAACATGGCGAAGAAACTGGCATGTCATAAAAAAATTGTACTATTCATTTCACTAACCTACATCCATCGAACAGAGCAAGAAATATTAGACCTATTAGTCAGTATGAATTATAAATAAATAAGTAAGAAATATTAATTTAATAATAATAATATTAATTATTAATATACGTTGATCTTATAATATATGTTATTTATTAATAAAAGATAAGTAAAGTATATTACTTTAAAGAAAAAATCGTAAATGTTTGCGTTGTAATTTCTAAAACGTTAAAATTTTATGAACATAAGCATTATATATATTTAATAAAATAAAATGGAGGAAGAAAATAATATATATAATACAGTTGAATAATCATAACTTAAAAGGTTTGTTTCTTTTACACGAGATGGATAAAAATATATAGAATTATTCACACGAATATCAGTTATGTTTACTCAAAAATTTCAAAGGGTGTTTACGGGCTTTGTTCGCTCACCGTAACTACTTCAGAGACCGATTTAAATGACCACCTCATTCGGTGTAACTTTCAGTTAATTAATTATACATTATTCACGATACATATAATATGTATTAAATATTCTCTGATTGCAGTATATTACTAATTTAATATTAGTTTATGTACGTTATGTATATTTTGTTTTACGTATATATATGTATATATATATATATATATATATGTATATGTATACAATAATAATAATATTGTTAAATTGGTTGTTCATAAAGCAATAAAATAGAATTCTAAACACAAGCTAAAACAAGCTATCACTTGACAAGTTAATAATTTAACTCTTTCTTAGTAGTAGACATACTACTTTTGACACGTAGAATACAATAACATTTTACTACACAGCATTTAAGTTTTAGGCCGCGTTGCCATAGTGACGAGATTGGCAAAGCAACAATATTTTTGTGTATCAGAAAAGGTTGCTATTTAGGTCTGGACATATTGTACGTACATATGCGATGTACTGTATCTTTGATACCTCATCCGAATCTTATTCCTATCTTAGATATTGCGCGTGAGTTACATCGCACTAGGGAAGGGGGCGACGAGTGTCCACCTCTGTATTTGATGTTTGATACTCTGTGTATGCTAATTGCACAATTATTTATCTAGCGTAGTTGTTGTGATCTGGTTATAATCAAAAAATATCGCTGTTGTCGAAATTGACCAAATGAACATTATCATCAGTGTTGAACAAATTTAAATATTTTAATTGAAACTAGTAAAAATGTCGAAGTGTCAAAGCCTAATGATTTAAGGTACGGTCTGCGAAGCTTAAGATCATACACCATTCGGCTATTGTCGTGAACCATCTCCTAAAACAAGCATTTTCATCTTAGTAGAAGTTAGGTTAACCGGAATATTAGTGATGTTAATAAAAATTGCTAATGTTTAAAAAAAAAAAAAGGTTAAATTTTTCTGAAAAAATCCCATAACGTTCTCCTTCCTTAAGAAGAAATTGGGGTCGAGAAAATTACGTAATATTAAATTTTCAGACCTTCGTTTTCTTCGACTTTAGGATGTTTTAAAATGATATAATTGAAAAATTATAAGATTTTGTCAAAAACAGTAGTATTACTTAAATTTTTAGAATTAGAATTATTGTCTTGGTACTCTAGTAACTCATGCCTATAACTTTTTAATTTAAGGTATTGCTTGGAATTTCAACTTGCATATTGTAGAGATATATTAGAAACTACTTAATTTTTAAGTAGAGATCTAATAACCTCCTAAAACCACATCTAAATTCACCTAATGGGTAATCAACATACACTTACAAATTTTTTTAAAATTTCAGTTAAGAGAAGTGACTGACTTCTACACATTTAATAAATTGGTCATAGATGATGTAGGTACGATTAGCAAACAAAGCCTTAAGTAGTCCTTTGAAATTTTTGATGATATTTTCATATATTTGATCAATCAATCGATGTTTCAAAAAATATCGCTTATATGCCAGTCTTTCGGTTTATGTTTTATTACAACATAAATAGGTAATTACTGATTATAATTATACTCAAACAACGTCACGCTGTACGTATGTATATATATATATATGTGTATGGAAAGTAATTTCAGCGATGATCGAGAACGTTAACAATCTATCTGATACCATACCGGTGCAATGTTGAAACAAAGGCCAGCTTGTTTATACGTCAAACGGACGTAATCTATCCTAGAAAACAGACACAAGCATTTGAATTTCACTTAACGATGTTAATCTCAAGCTTATATCGCAGTCCGTTTATTTGACTATAAATAAATGTAAGTAAGGTTTTTTTCCCAGATGGTGTTTGCAAAGATAGTAAGTGCTATGCACATGTTATCTTAGTAACTAGATTTGTTTCCGTTTTACCAAGTCAAGAACCTCGTGACAGTACTCTGGTGGCGGGGCACTAATAGTGATAAAATGGCCAAATTATTTATTTTTGCTTTGGCTTAAAATGTAATGAAAACTGTCATATTAGTAGTCATTACTTTTTTATTGTATTGAGAATGACAAATGAGCTGTCAGTTTACCAAGATGGAAGTCTCATAACCAGTTATTAGCACTTGAGACAGACAGCTTGAGGGATCTCAAGGACAAGGACACTTACAAACAACACAGTAGGTATTTTTAGTTGGTATTCTGTGAGGGCGTGGTCCTTCACCAGTTGAGCCGAAGGTTTCATGCAGCAGCTAAAACGAAAGGCAGTGGGGCTCTCTACCACTGTTAAGGTTGAACAATAGTAGTGTTATTAGTACTTAGGTTTAACAGTATGGGGAAACTATGAATTATTATATATAAAAAAATATACGAATGATGTAACATCGCGTTTAAGCATCATGTATGGCTTTATTTCAGAATGGCGGACAAACACGTTTTAAAATATTTTATTTCTTGATAGATCTGCAGAAATCCTTAAAATAAGAGAAAATTGTATTTCATGTTTAATAATTACGCCTTTAATACCGGAGATGATGGCTTCTCCGTTGCCGTGAATTCGCAACTAATCATACTTTTTACTTTCTTTTATGTGAACCATAAAAGCTCATTTTACCCAACATCAAATTTTTTTTTTCTATTAATTACTAACTTTAAAACAAACAAAAGGCATCTAAAGAGCCTCTGCTTTGTGTTTGTTTTTACTAATTTCAAAGGTGTCAAATACATGTAAAATGTGTAACATATTATTATCATTGAAACTTTACTAAAATTAAATAAACATTAAACACCAAATGTCAAATTTCAGTATATCATAAAAAGATCAACAAAATCAATAAAAAGATTCTCGCTTTAATTCGCTATAAAATGTGTTATTGGTTTTGAATCCAGCACGTTCGCCATTTTGTCAGTGTTCTGGCTACTTTTTCTGAAATATAACCTAAATAGGTCAGACTACTCACATATTTCCGAGCTTTTGAACATTTCATTCGAAACCGCAATTTAAATCGCAATGTCCTTTGCATGGCATTGCATTTTCCGAATGAAAAAGCTCGTTAGAGACAAAATACATCATCGTCAATTGTCCAGTGTTTATAATCTGTGTCAATGTGGTACGCAACAGATTTTTTTATTACATTCAGAGTAACAAACAAGCAAACGGATCACCTGATCCTCAGTTATTACTGCGGCCCATTACATGTACATTCATCCTTGATAAGGAATCATAATGCGGATGCGTTGTCACCCTTTAGGACTGAGATGGATCCCTCATCACCAGTAATAAAGTTCTCCGGATCCCTATACGAACCAAGCGAAACAAAGCAGCATTATGCTGCTATTTTTCGCTGGTATTCTGTGAGGGCGTGGTTCTATCCCGATCGAGCTTACCCATTTATTCTGCAGCTATAAACGAACTGCAATGTAGCTCTACCACTGTAAAAAAGTATAGGTTATTAGTCGTTTTTTATATATTCATTCCGCAAGATGCAAGAACCATTCGACCGCGTTGAGGAATTGTTATTCCGATATACTCGTAACAACTTTTTCGAAATATGTTTAGTGCTTTGGAAATTCTTAAATATGGACTCAAGCTTTGATGTTGGAATTAACGAATACAATAATATATGGACATAATACCAAAACAATCAATTTTTTATACATCTTTATACCATAATGGGCTAGTCATACATGTTCTTGTTCTGCGTAATTCAGCGCTAACGCAGTTACTTAATATATAATAGTGTCAAGCAATCGCTATGTTGTCATTAACTTAATTTAAGTGTGGTTATGCGTAAGTATAAATACTTTACTTTGGTTGTTTATTATGACTAGTGGATTGGTTGATACAGAAAGTATATACATGAGTTCTAGCATTCTATCTTCACGCTGTTTAACTATTATTCTTCTGTGTACGTAAAATTTTTCACACTATTACCTCTAAACTGATGACCCCCAAGTGTTGTAGTCTACTCACCTATACCATATAAAGCAGGTGCACGTAACGTAACAATTAAATCAATTTAGTATTTATTCAAGTAATATATATATATATATATACTATGAAATATATGGTTAATGGTCGACACTTGATTCAATTGTCGTAGATTCTTAGCTCGGTTGAATTACGTTTTTATAAATCTTGCTCTTGGGTTTTAATAGAATTAAATCGCAAGTTGAGCTTTGCCTTGCCTCTACTTCAGCCAGGTTGCAATAATCCATTGTTTCACAGCATGACCAATTTTGCTATCGTACGGTAAAAAAAAAATAAAAAAAAATAGCCTTTATTTACTCTGACCTTTGTACAATTTGTAATATAATAAAACATAAAACTGTACTAACTAAACTTAATTATACTATACTTACTATACTTATTTCTATTTTTTTTTCGGTGTTTATATAACTTAACATTTAATATCAGTTACCAGGTCAGGCTGTCTTGTCACATAGGTGACATATGGTGACGCATCGTACTGTATGTAATACCTAAATAAATAACAATAAATGGCAAAAATTAAAACTTCATTAATAAAATAACCCATCCTAAACCATATTCGAGTATGTTAAGCTGTTTTTGTTGAAACTTTAAAAACTATTTTAATTATTTTGTAGGGATATGTTGCTACCCTAATATTTCCCTGCTGCCACACTGAGCTATGCGGTTCGCAAAACGACGCCAATAAAGTGTTCAGACCAACATCTTGACCTCTCGATTTCTAGTTCTAATCGAACTTAAACCAACTCCTGATTGTTTTTGACCAAGAATTTTATATTATATTACTTTTTGCTTAAATTTCTTTTTATGATAATAGGCAATTGTAAATTATTTTTATTTTTGAATACATTAATAGCCTTATCTTGTATAACTATGTTCAAGTATATTTATTTTAATATGATAAAGATGTCGTTTTCAACTACGACGACATCATGTGGAATTTTTTTTATAATGTTACTGACAGGAAACGAGCACACAGTGCATCTTGATAAAAGATGACTGTGGCCCATGACAAACTAATCATAAACGTCAACAACTTCAATTAATGAATTACGTTCTCTTAATTCAACTGCAAGTACGGTATTTCAATTTTTTTTTTAAGTTAGTTTATGGTATTAGCTTTTAATAATGTATGAGGTTAAGCAAATCTAACAGAATTGAGCCTTGAAGAAATAATTTCTAATTAAACAAAATTGCTTAGGCATAATATAGAAGGACCTGAGTAATACGACATCTAAGATATGGCTGTACACTTTGTCCCTTTACCGTAATTCTGTTAGACCCTGCTTTACTGCAACAATAGAATTAAATTTCCGGTTGTCCTTGTAATTCATGGCATAACTTACGAATACTCCATAATAGCTCCTTCAGGTTATTGTCAGAATATTATTTGCTTGGATGTAATTTATGTAATGATTATAGACATTTTTATTGGTAAGTTTCTTCGTTGTTAGAGCTGTTATGTATTGTAGTATTGGTGACGTTTTTGTGTATGTATAAAAATTATATTGTTTAGCAAAAGAACGTAAACTACTGTCAAAAGCAGAACGTCAAATGAGGTAATATAATCTTAATAAAATTGTCCCTTTTGGAGTTGAGTCGAAATGTATTATAGGATTGTTTTACGAATTTTAATAATTCTAATTGTGTACATGTATCTATATTTAAAATACTTTTATGCAGAAAATTCTAAAAATTGTTAGTTTAATTTGGAGTCTTCCCACATTCATATGTGGTTAAGAATTAGTCATTAATTTGTTTACGTCTGACTTACTTGGTTTCAAATTCTCTCGTACATGTTTTGACTAAATCGTTATTTTAATCAAATCTATGAGTTTGTAATAGTTCTGAAAGCAAGAGGATTAAGTTTAGATAAATCTTATTACCTCCCCGTGTTCGTCTAGAGTTCAGCATATGCATGTGATACATCTGTACACCGTTGTTAACTGCGACGAGACAAAAATTAAACGGATAGTGGAAAATCCTTCCAAATAACCTTCCAATCGTGCTTGATAATGCTGATTTTATAATTTGTTATACTAACAAATCAAGTGAAAATCCATTGAAAAGGCCAATTCCAAATATATTTCGGTAATTTTAAGACTAATGCTAAAGCTTACTAAGATAAACAGCGCTCTTCCTTCAAGAGTGACAAGCAAACTGTCAGGCTCATTTATTTCCATCAAGACTTGGTAATCTGTCTGCTGCCAGTTATCGTTCTTTGTTTATCGTTTTATCTTTCTGTTAATTTTAGGTTTTATTGTGCATTAATATTCACATGCATTATATTGTTTGGCAATATCTGCATTTTAAATTTTTTAACCTTATATTTTTTTCTTCTATATATATTTCAAATAATACACATTGTAAAAGGAAATTAGACTCATTATTAATACATCATAATGAGAATGAAAAATGACAATAAAGGGTTTTCATACAGAATAAGAATTTTTATACAATAACTAATTTCGTAACATTTTTTCTATTCTGTCACCAGTATAATCATAAAACAAAATATATAGTAGAAGAGGTGATTTACTTTGTAATCCTCCATTTGGTTTCCTTTGTAAAATACGCCATCTGACAATGCTTAAGTCATAGTCTTGAATAGGGTCTGACAGCCACGGTACTAATTTATGGTGAATAGAACTTTAAAGTTTTCACCAGATTACAACAGATTAAACCAGTTGAAAACACTACTATTGTTAACACGAACTTGTTCACTGACGGAAACATTCCAAAGTCATTAAAGTGTTACATTTATAGAAGTTACTGGCAACGCAGGTTTCTCACGTACTTAGAATTTTAAGGTTGTCAAATATACGCCCAATAAATGGTTTAGTTTTTATTCACAAATAAAAAAGCAGCAGCACACGGATGAGCTAACGACTTCAGTTAGAACATATTTCATTTAAAGGACGGAAATCTCCAGCATAGCTATCTATGCTCCAATTTCCCTTTTTTAGAATAAACGACAGCGCTCAGCAATTTAGAGAAAGAAACTGTGTCTCGCTTTTTGCTCTGTAAGTGACTAGTTGTCAGCCTATTGCTTAAGTTACCAAAAGCCTTCCTTTACTGGCTTTTTACGAGTAATTAAGTATGTTTAAATATTATCATAAGTTAAATATTTTGTCCTCCCGATTGAGTATGCAAGGAAAATTCTTTATTTAAACGATATTAGCTTGAAAAAATGGTTTAAAACTTGTTTTCAAGCTTACCAAAGCAGTTCAATTGGGTATGATAATTTAGTAAGTATTTCTCAGTCTCAGTAAAAATCTAAGGCTCTCTTTTTGCATCCAAATCGATTCTTGATGACAGGGGGAACTCACCGCTGACCATCTTGCAGTGTGAGAGCTCCATGCCAGATGTCCGATTTCCCTAGAGGTCAGTGCGAATATCACTTCTCTTCACACATCACAAGGACATCCTAAGTTGTGTGCGCCTGATGGAATGACTCCAATTGTGCCTGGATCGTGTGCTCGAGAGTTAACACCGATTTTAACGTATATTTTTCTGGCTGCAGTGTCCGCCAATACAGTTCTAGTCGAGATCACTCGAATCTTAGGAAGAGGCCTCGGCCTCATAGACCACTTTCAAAATTTAGCTGGTTCCGGTGAATCTCCTGCAGCTACATTTCTAACATATTTCCCAAAACTCGACAAAAAATGCGAAGATTAGATCTTACTACGGAAATATTTGTTCCAACCACGATCTAATAGTTTTCGAAAAAAAGGGAGAATTGATTGGTTAATTAGTTAATTGATTGTGGTGTGAGTGGATGTAAAAAAAGTAAAGTTGGCTAATCACAAAAGTCTATCCAACTGTACTTTTTTGCCATCTACTTACAGCACAAGGAACCAATCAATTCACACTTAATTCATTAAGATAACCCCATATGGAGTAATAAAAATAAAAAGAAAAATTGTATATTTTTTTGTGTTCCATTTATTCAAATGTGTAATTATTACACTAATAATTATTATTGTTAACATTTTGTGTTGTAATATGATAACAGTCGTAAAATAATTAAAATTAAACATTAAAAACGTTACTACAATGACAATCACAAAATAGTCATAATTTTAATGGGAGGGATGTACTTGATGGATTGAGAGCAAATATTTAATATTTGGCTACAGTTTTGTTAGGAGTACCGTTCCGTGATATTCAATTTGCTGATTCCTTCTTTTCGTTAAAATGTTTTTAACGACACTAAAATTTTTTTTCCACAGAATATGACGAGGGAAACGCTATCAAAAACTTTCTCGCAATTCCTCACCGTCCAGGATATTTTTCGGGTATAATGCCTGCAGCCAAAACGTTTGATACCCTCTTTTAATTTTCACCTATAGCGCCTCATTAGTGTCACACTCGAGTAGCTCTTGTCATATATCACATTCACCACTTCCGTTTCATCAAACGGATTTATGATCCATAGTGGTATTTCCATCGTCAGAATATCTTCAAATCTGATTTGAAGTCATCATTTAGGGCAATCAAATGTTGAACGTAGGTCTGAACATCCTTATTAAGGCATTCTACTTGTGACAAGTTTGAAAACTAGGAAAATTCGCGCCTACTAATATTTTGATTCATAAATTATAATTTTCCTAGAAAAGCTGAAATTCAACCCTTTATTTTTATTAAATTGAGGCTGTCCCCTGGTAATTGTAAGTTAGTCTTATTTCTATATTCATTAAAATTTTTGAACAAATCTGTCAAATACGCGATGTCTGCTTTCAAATTGATCAGGTTTTCTTTTAAATCTGGATCTTTAGTCTCCAGAAACTCCAAAAGTGATTCAAAAAGTGAGTAAAATCTTGTTAAACATGCACCTTTCAACAACTAGCGTACTTTAGTATGTAAGAGCAATCGTTGGAAGTCTTCATCATTTTCATCGCATAATTGTGCAGATAAACATTTATTCAACGCATTTCTTCTTATTTTGTTAACTTCCTTCTTATTATGCTATCTCTTACCTTATTTCTTCTGCACGTCAATGACATTTTGCAAATTAATAACATTCATTACCATGCGGCCGATAGCAAATCTTGTTTAATTTAACTATAAGAAGACACAAGTTTGCACGTATACCGCTAAAAAAAATCCCTTAATCTTATCTCCTACATTTGAAAACACTCCCTTGTTACTTCAGCTAGTATAAAAATTCTTGGCATTGACATATCGAGCGACGTTCAGTTCTGCGGTCACTTGGAGGGTTATAACAAATTGGCCTCTTAAAAACTGGGCGAGCTTAATTGAAGAAGACAGTATTTGGTATCGGCCCACTGTGTGCAACTTTACAAACCACAAGTTCGGATTCAAATGGAGTACTGTTCTCATCTCTAGGCTGGATCACCTTAGCACAAGCTTCCTCCATTTGACCGCATTTAACGAAGAGCAGTTCGAATAATTAGTGATCAAGTATTTTACGATAGGCTTGATTCACTGGCATTGCGAGAAATATTGCAGCTCTATGCATTTTTTAATGATTTCACCGTGGGGAGTGTTCTGAGGAGTTGTTTGTATTGATTCTAAGCGCTGAGTTAAAACATCACACATCATAACAGAAATTTAAATTTCATCCATCTTCTCTATCATCTCGATGGATGGCAATCCACCACTGTGCGCTTTATGCGAAATTTGCAAATACATTTATATACATTTGCCACTTACAACTACTCTATGTCAATGGTATTTTTAGGGACTGTCAAGAAAAGAGCCTACACTTTTCTTACAGGCCGACAGCGCATCTATGATTCCTCTGTTGCGGCTGTTCATGGCTAGAGGTGAACACTTACCATTGGGTAAGTTGTTTCCTCGTTTGCCACCTATTCATTAAAAAGATATAAAATGTAAATATACACCGAATAACAAAGAAAAATCATCGTCTTTATCATTACAGTCCATCACTAATCCGTAACTCAATAAACATAGGCGATAAATCCGACATTTCTTCGGGACAGTTGGTCACACTAACAGCGGTAAAACCAATTGCTGGATTCCTGGATTACCGTGTCCTCCCCCTATCCTCAATTTTCAGATAATCCTATAGAATTCCAGCGTAACTTGTTTGCCTCTTCATCCAGTCTTCAGCCATCTTCGATAGTTGCCACACCTGGCGATCGTTTTGCCAACTACAGCTTTCCAAACGCATTGCCCATTTAATGATGCTGCCCGTCATTGGTCTGATTATTTAGGGTATAGAGTTCAGAGATAGCCATACCGCCATCAATGGGTGAGAGGTGAGACCCACGGATTAAGATGAAGGAAAACATGAGTATGCTTTTTTGATTTAAACAACTTATTTAAATATTTGAACAACCTAATCATAGTAAGTTTATATTTCAATTGAAATTTACATTCATGTTCATTCATTCATATTCTGTATACATAACGCAATCGTTATTGTATGCACTATAAAATATTTAAAATCAATACAAAAACATTATAGTTCATCAGTTGGCTTAGCGAGATTTATTTAGAAAAGATAATATGAAAATGTTATTTATATACAATTTACTAAATATTTTAAATGTTACGAGTATTATTAAAGTAAGTTATACATTATAAAGATTTCACATATTTTAAATTAAATTAGGTTAATACGTAACAACATTGTGCTAATAAATAAATGTGTTCATAGTAGTAGTAGTATTAAGTTTTAAGCATACGAGTTATAAGTATAAACAAGAAATTTGTATTTCGCTTGACATTATTGATGCTGAGTTACGTTCTACCCCAAGATTTTTAAACGCAGATAAATTTGAGGGTAATTTAAGTAATGTCAGCAATGGGTGTCGTTAACTGTAGGAGCGGGTTAAGATATATTTCTTTTGTTATTCAAAGTAATTATCATTAACGTACGTACGTGACCTAATAGTTAATTCGATGGAATTGCAAAAGAGGCCAACATTTGAGCTAAACAAATTGTGGGTATTTGGGTTTGTTTTTGAGCCATGTGTCGATTACATTATGTCAGAACTTTTATCGTATGTATATCGTAACATACGATATATACAGTACGTCGACGTAGGGGTGGATGCGCCGAGTGATTGTTTCTAAAATTACGAGAATATGGCCGAAATTATATGCTGCACAATTAATATTACCTGATGGTATCAATTAGAATCGGTATAATCACAGTCACGGCATTTAGTTAAAATAAATTGAATATAATTTTACTATTAAGAACCTATACTTTATTTTATTCAGAGTAATGGACAATTATCAATTAATTGCCCATTACTCTGAATCTCTCATCATAATTAGTTCTTTAACAGTAATTGGGAAATATGGGTAATGTTGCTCTGAAAACTACTTTGAAGATAAGAAATTTAATCACTATCCGCTCTTTATAAGCATAAAATATTTCTATTTCATTATATGTAATGTCGGCTGTTAATAAAGATAGATAATTAGATAATTATTTTTTTATTTTTAAAACTATTTTGACACGCACGCACAACTATGTGAGGTGACAACACTGGCAAACGCAACAAAAATGACAACTAGCAACAGACAGATGTACGGACTTCTAATAAACAAACGAGTCCAGTAGTTTGTTTGCTACCATGGAAGATCAATGTTTAACTCTGTGACGGTTCCTAGCTTATGTCGTAGAAGCTTAACTTAAATACTTGATATGTACAATTAATATTAGGTGATGGAAACAGAGACAGACAGACGAATAGATGGTCTCGACCAATGTTGGATCACGTTTTACGTTGTACGTGCGTAAAATTGTATTTTACCACTACTGTGTTTCTTCTTGTGACATTACATTACATTAGAGTCAGAGGTGTTTAGAGGTGTTTATATGTGTGTCTGTGTCGTGGTAAATAATTGTACTTGATGTAAAAAAAATCGAAACTTTTTTTAATTCTCTATTAGTTCTGTGCTCAGTTGTGTCGTATCTACGTAAACAGAAGCTCATTCGTCACCACTTCCTCGATGTAGGCAATATTTTAGAAACACTCTCATGCCCCAAAAATACAAATGTTTGCGTTGTACAAATATTGGCCTTCACTAAGAATGAAATCCACGATCTGTGACGCATCTTAAGTAGAAATAACC
This sequence comes from Teinopalpus imperialis, assembly GCA_029286865.1. NCBI lineage: Eukaryota > Metazoa > Arthropoda > Insecta > Lepidoptera > Papilionidae > Teinopalpus > Teinopalpus imperialis. The sequence continues at coordinate 3,944,423 of JAGSMU010000023.1, read as the reverse complement.
CAACTTTTTGTATTTGTTTTACGTTTTACTTTACGTTAAATATTTATATGTTTCAAGTAAATTTCCTCGACTTATTATTCCGTCCATACTATATTAACTATGTTGAACTAATCATGTCATTAGATTCAAAAGTTTAAATTGCAATAACACATGTGTTGCAAATATTATGTTATTTGCGTTGTCACCCTTGGAGACTGAGATAGAATGCCTCGGTACCAATACCTGAATCCCTGCACTCACCGAACGAAATATATGTGTTGTGCTATACGTTATTATTCTGAGAATTCCTTCCCTGAAAAACCCGACCTATATATGTTGCGGCTATAAAAAATTAGAAACTCTCGATAGTTATGCCAAAGAAATGGTGATTATTATATATCATCATCAGCCAAATCGGTGAAGCCGTTCTTGAGTTATAAATAGTGTAACTAACACGACTTTCTTTCATATATAAAGTAATATATTAACACTATTTATAACTCAAGAACGGCTTCACCGATTTGGCTGAAAATTGGTGGGGAGGTAGCTTAGAACCAGGAGACGGACATAGGATATAGGACTTTTTATTCCGTTCGACCACGTCCCCGTATGACAAAACGTCAAAGAGAATACAAATCACTATAAAACATTGATAGAACATGTTCCTTCCATTAAATTAAACGGCTTTGGTGTCGTCCATCAAATATCCCGGAAATGTGGTCACTGAGGACTTGAAGGACGACAAAGATATTGAAGGAGCGAAGCGATGGCCGTCCGCAGTAACATGTTGGCCCACAGATTTGTGCGATGTAGTACCGATGTTAAAATCACGCTCTTTAAGGCGTACTGCGAAACATTTTACACGTGCAATTTGTGGGTCAGTTACACGCAGCGGGCTCTGAGCGCCTTCCGCGTACAATATAATAATAGCCTCAGGATGCTGCTCGGGCTCCCCGGACATTGCAGCGCGTCCGAGATGTTTGCGCGAGCGCGTACGGACGGCTTTAACGCCGTACTGCGCAAACGGACAGCCTCTCTTTTACGCAGAGTTTGGGAGAGCACCAACACCATCCTAAGAGTGCTAAGTGAGAAGCCCGACTGCCCGAACATGAGACACTGGCTGCGTGCACACGTACACGTATCAGGCACTAGGTCGCTTAGATTGTGGTGGTTTTAGGATTGGGACTTATACTATTTTACTTATATTATTTTATAAATACTATGATTAATGAATATTTAATAACGTTGAAATAATATTCTGTATTGATAAAATATGTGTAGTGTGTGTAAACGCATCTGTCACGGAATATCAAAACGCAAATGACAGCTAAACGTAATTTTGTCTATGGTTAAGTATGATTGAAAATTTGATAATTATAAATTTTGACAGAGATCAATAATCAGTAATTAGTATTCTCTTTGAATAATCATTAACAATGCCGCTACCAAGACGATCGAATCTTTCCCGACAAAGCCGTAATGCAAGAAGGATACGAAACATTGCGAATGAAAGGACTGAAGAAGAACAAGAAATTGCCCGTGAGGACCGTCGCGCTCGACTTCGTGCTTCTCGATCACAAGAGCAAAGTCAGGCTGTCCGTGAAACGGCTCGGTTGGCAAAGCGAAATCATCGAGTGAACAACAGAGATCAATAAGTAGATAATTTTTGACGCACAAGAAGAGATTTATCAAGTGCTGATTTGAATCGCGCAGCGTTTCGATACGATTGCAGCACTGATTACTGCTTGCATCCTAGCGTTTGCATTGGACCACTGGACGTTGTTTGCGAGTATTGTGGCGCATTGAAGTTTTTCGGAGAAACGCCCGGATTGTGCTGCCTTAGTGGGAAAGTGAAATTGCCATTATTGACTCCGCTACCTGAGCCATTGCATTCATTGCTTTGTGGCGAAACACCCGAATTACGTTATTTTCTTGTAAACCCTCAAAAATACAATGGTTGTTTCCAAATGACCTCATTTGGGGCACACATTATCGAAGAACGAGGATTTAATCCGACATTCAAGGTATTTATTTTATTTGTTTTTGTACTTACACACAATATAGTAGAAGAATAACTTACTATACTTATTCATACGTATTATGTTTGCTAATTCTAAAAAAGTGTTTATAAATCAGTAATACTGTCTTTGCTTTTTATTTTGTAGATACAAAGACAGATTCACCATCAAATTGAATCATTGCAACCTCTCGAAGATGCACAGCATAATTTTTTACAAATATACTTCATTGGCAACATGGAAAAACGATTTGATCGAAGTCAAGAGATCAATGCAGCAATGAAAAGAGCAATTCTTCAACTTTTTCATGAACATCATGCGTTGGTCAGGCTGTAAAAGTGTGCCAAATGAAGACTACAAAGTAGTGATCAGAGCAGATAAACGACCATCTGGAATACACGAACGCAACGAACGCTCATTTAACGCTCCAACAATAGACGAAGTTGCCATCCTGATTGTTGGTATACACTCGGAAACACGCGATATTGTGCTTACACATCGCGATACTGGGCACTTGCTACAAATATCTGAAATACATCGTTTATATGAAACGTTGCAATACCCGCTGATGTATTGGCAAGGAGAAGATGGATATTATTTTAATATCAAAATGATAAATCCATTTAATGGCGAGTATCAATATCATAGTTCAACATGACGTATGTACATTTTACATTGTTTGGTTTCGGTTTGCAATAAAAGGTCAATTACACTATTACCAGGAAAAGATTAGGGGTTGTTGGTATAAAGTATAGTATAGTATAGTATGGGGAAGTTTCTTCACGACGAAGGACAACAGCATTATCATTTCGTTGGTATTCTGCGAAGGCGTGGTCCTAGCTTGGTTGAGCTGATCCATTTATTCTGCAGCTAGCCGGATTTCACAGACACCATTGCAATATACAAATGACATACACTTCCTATTCATAAAAAATATGCACCATGTTAATTTCTTTGGTACAAAAATAAAAAAACTTGAACTCTTTCACTTCAAACCTTTATATCATACAGATTATTCTCTGTTTTTTGTCATACTTTATTACACAACTTATTAATGTTTTACGTAATATCATGAGGAAACTTTGAGAATGTATCGGGTCTTAAAAGTTTAAGATCTCACTTATTATCGGAAAACTGTTCGCGTAATTTCTGGTCCATTTAAAGTTACGAAGCGCACTCTTCCTAACATGGTGTGCCTGGCTTTTATAATTATCACCTGATAGGATTTTAACAATAAGGTGGCATATATTTTTAGTATGGCAGTAAATAAATCACAACTTAATAGAAGATTTAAGATTAAGTATAATAAAATGAATATATGAAGCTCTCACATAAAACCGAACTAGGATTTATGATCATCCATAAGACCAAAGTTAAGGGAGGTGAGTCTAGTACATAGGGACAAAAGCATTAGCAAATACTTTTATTGTTTTTAAGAAACTGACAAATAAAAACTCATTGTTGCGATTTAGCTGGGATTTGAACCAACGACGGTGAAATGATTGGTGAAAAAACATTATTTATATATCAAAATCTTCACAAAAGAAATTATTGAAATTATACTATTTCGGCAATCATCATCTAATAAAGAATGGTAATACCAGTATTGAGGTATACGAGACACATAGCCGTATCAATCACCAGGTTGATGATACCGTTCAAGTCTGACTAAGGTGAAATTACATTTAGAGTTAGGTATATATAACCGCATAAGCAATCCTCTGAGGAAACATCCTCCGCTAGACCCAAAAGAATAGAAAAATGTTAAAGCTAGCATTGACTTTACTATAGCTTAACCTAAACACAATTAAAGAGGCACAGACAATGTATTTTTTACTCTTGGCCTATAAGCAATCCTAAGTTTATTTATATATAGATCAATTTGTGTGACCTCATGCCTCACGTGTATATTTCTAAAGAATTATTTTCGCGTTTGGTAGTTTTAATGGAGCGTAAATAGAAACATCATGTATTGTTTGTGTGAGCTATAAATGATTAATATAATAGTCCTTATTAACAATATATCGTTGCGTTCAATATGCTCTTTATCGTGTTAACATCAAGTAGCGTATGCCGCACTTTTAGTACACAGCAGTTATGGTGGCCGTCTTTATCTAATCGGCGTTTGTATCTGTGTTTGTATTATAATCTTCGTAACTCTTTTTTTTTATTATACTGCAATTCTGTTATAAGTTATTCTAATAATTCGTTGTAGATAAATTAGAACTAAATTTAAAACCTTAAACTTCTAAAAATATTAAAAAAAATCAATTAATGTAAGGAACTTGACATTTGAAATACTCACCTCTTATAATCCCTAAGGATAAGAAATTACATTAATATATGAAATATCGAAGACGTCCATCTCAGAGGTGGAAACGTATAATTTCGATTTCTTATTTAGCATGGACATGAGCTATGGACCGCAGAGATCACTTACAGTCAAGTGAAAAGTGTGGCTCAATTATCATCCTTAAGTCTGTAATAAATTTATAACACACCTAAAACATTAATACTATCCAACACAGTTATAAGTCCCTTAAAGGTTATTAACTATCCTTGAGTAAAAAAAATAATTCATGATCGATGTGTTGACTTTCTCTTAGTTTATTGTACAGCCAACTAGGTAAAGAGGAAAAACTTACAATACTGTAGCTGATTAGCATCAAACGAAATTGGATTTGGGAAAGTTTTCTAAACTAATGTAGATCAGATCGAAACTTATATATAGTTTTGTCCGAGAAGATTTCGTTTAATGAGTTGCTTTATTTTTTTCTTTTTTTTCGGGCTGATGGCCGCTGTTAGCCCCAGGGCTTTACAGTTTCACCGGGTTGAGAGGTGACCGAGCGCTTATGGCTCTCAGTCGAGACCTCTATATATGGGTAACCAGCGCAAGGGCTCCCGAGAGGGAGCCTCGGCTTGGACCGTCACCCTGTTTCGCGAGAGCGTCTGACTCGAGGGTGCCCGAGAGGGCTGAACCTCGGCTCGGTCAGTTGCTTCTGACAGAGGATTATCTTAATTAATATCACTATTATTATTAACTACCTGTACCACCACTTCAGAATGCGTGGGCGCTGGAGAAGAAGTGGCGCAAGAAACTCCAGCAACGCTTCTATCTGTATGGACTGGAGAGAACCGGCCAGTGACATGGCGGTATCGCGAATAACTTTGTTTGCGACGCCCTCGCCGTCGGCGGGGGCGATATGAGGGTGCAATGTGTGTGTGTTGTGTTTTATGAAAGGCTTGGGCCCTGGTGGTTGCGTCGTCAGGGTCGTCGAGGGCGTGCCTCGGTCTCCTACGGACGCGGGTAAATCTGTGATTTGCGATGGGATTGTAAGTGGCGGCACTTACAATCAAAGTGTTTCGGTGTGTGACGGCAGAGCCGAAATATCGGCGAGAAGCCTGCTTCAGGTACTGAGCTATGGTCGGCAGCTCAAGATCTATGTGTAGATTTTCTTACGCAAAAACCACGGCGCACCGGTGGCCTTGCGCATGAAACGATTTTGTATTACCTGAAGTCGGTGAATGTGACGCGGGGAGGCATGCGCAAAGACGGGGCTTGCGTATGTCATTATGGGTCGGATGCACGCTTTGTAAAGTGTAATTTTATTACGCAGGGACATTTTGCTATTTTTATTAAGTAACGGGTGCAAACGACCTAGGACGAATTCGTACGCGGTTGATATGCGGACCGAAGGTGAGTCTTTCATCTAATGAGACGCCTAAGTATTTGACTGTCTTTTCCCAGGGGATTGGACGATCAAATAACTCTATAGTTTGGTGATGCGGCGTTTTGTTGCGCCGAGAGAGGTATATGGCTGCACTTTTGGTGGGGTTAACCTCGATCCTCCATTTCCATAACCATTTCCCTAAGGTGTTGGCTGCAGATTGGAGGCGTTTACAAATAGCGTCTGGTTTAAATCCAGACACGTAGAGGCCGGTGTCATCGGCGAAAAGGGCTAGCTCTACACCGCGAGTGCGCGGTATGTCGTTGGTCTAGAGTGTGTATAAAGTAGGACCTAGGACAGAGCCTTGTGGTACTCCGGCACAAATGGGGTGAACCTCGGAACGCGTTCCCTCGACGCGGTAACGAAAGGTTCGATTTCGGAGAAAATCTCGTATGATTAGTACGAGTCGATCTGGCACACCGAGCTCATATAGTTTGTATATGAGCCCCTTGTGCCAGACCTTGTCGAAAGCTTTCGCCACGTCGAGAAAAAGTGCCCCAGTTTGGTAGCCCTGAAGAAATTTACTGAGGATGTGCTCTGTGATGCGGTGCACTTGATGTGTGCATGAGTGTTGGGTGCGAAACCCGAACTGCTCATGGATTGGCAGCCCTCGGGATACCATGAAGTCCTTGAGGCGGGTGAGGATGAGCCTTTCATATACCTTACCCAAGACTTTGAGTAGGCTTATGGGTCGATAGGCTGATGGATCGGTTGGATGTTTTGAGGGCTTGAGAATCCCTATGACATCGGCTTCCTTCCAGGTGTTCGGGAAGGTGCCTTTGGATATGGCCGCGTTGTAGATTATCACCAGTAGGTGTAAAATGGACATGGGTAGGAGTTTCATCACCTTGTTGGTGATACCGTCGGGGCCGGGAGCCTTGCGTGGTCGCAGGTTTTTAATTATGGACCCAACTTCGGTGCATGTAACTTGAGTGACGGAATCGCGAGGTGGTTCCTTACTCCTCCGGTCGACCTCGCTGTTAACCATTTCAAGGTGAGCGGCGTCGATCGGTAGGGTGCTCGGTGAGCATTGGAGCTTGATATTGTCAGCCAGACATTCGGCTTTCTCTTCGTCTAAGAAGGCGGGTGGTTTATTGGGACGCGCTAAGGGAGGCATTGTTTAACTACTATGAAGTGTTCATTCAATTGTTAACCTGGATAGCCAAATATATTATATAAATATATATATATATATATACATATATATATATATATATATATATAAGCATGAAATCTTAAATGTTTAGTTGTATTTAAAAACAAGTCGCTCAATGTCGCTAACCCTAAATGAGAGCGAAGATAAAACGTCTACTTCCTTTAGAAGTGACAAGCATACTGCAATGCTCATTTGTCTCTTCGTCGACTGCTCCATTGTCAGTTACGTTGTTAGTTAGTCACTGCGCACCCTGATTATTTACCACTGTCTTTTATCTAAATATTAAGAAATTGTGCTCATTGTAAAATTTTATTTAAAGCATTTTTATTAAATATATGTCATAACCGTTAAATAAAAATAAAGAATATTTTAACTTTTAAATAAAGCCAACACTAATGTCATTTATTAATGAGGAGCGTTGGGATCAGAGACACAGTTACGGGTAATAAGGCATTCCATCGCAGTCCTCAGGGATGGCAACGCGTGTTCAGTTTGAATCTTTTTTGAAGATGGATGTAGATGTCATATACCACAGTTACTCACTTACTATCTATCTATATGAACTTAGTGCTCTTGAATCACACTTAAAATTATGCAAAAAAGCACTAGTTTTTTCTTCTGTCACATGCAATGTGAAATGACATTAGAATAATCTCATTATCATAATGATGTGCGCTTTATTAAAATATCAAGGCTAGGGATGCAATAAGTGTATTATATATTATATTCAATGTCTTTTATAATATGAGATAAAACTTAGAAGAAAATATAATAAGATGGATATGGAAGTATCAGCACTGTCAGCGCCCTTAGCGCACAACACACCATCTTTGTCCATAGTCCACAAGTCGCTTCCACCTCAGCCTAGGAATCACCAATCATTCTCCACTCGGGAGTAATACTAAGATGGCTCAAGTTTCGGTGGCAAGAAAAGATATCGACAGATTTTTTTTAGAGCATTTCATAGTAATGCAAGTAATTCCATGTCACTTGCTGATCCCAGATCCGCAAATCCAGAAGAAGTTCGTTGAATATGTAAGAGGCTAATAGCACTAACATCAACAAGAATCGAGGTGTTTTTTTACGCTTGTATTTATGACGGTGTTTTGTGCGCCCACGCATTCTGAAGTGTTGATACAGGTAGTTAATAATAATAGCGATAATCCTCTGTCAGAAGCAACTGACTTGAGTCACCCTTGAGTCAGACGCTGTCGCGAAACAGGGTAACGGTCCAAGCCGAGGCTCCCTCTCGGGAGGTCTTGTGATTCCTACGATTTATGAATCGTATTTATCCTTTATAAGGGGTGTAATACAGATAACTTGTAGCCCCGAGGAGAAATATGAAATGCCTCAGCATAGGCAGGAAGGCTTTTTTTTCACTGGATTATGGTTTGTACGGTAGTAGAGCTATATGTAGATAGCGGTGACATAGCTACGTTGCGTCTAGTTTTTAGCTCCAACATGAATGAGTGTACTCTACCGGAAAAATACTACGCCCCATTGAATAACAGTATGGTGAGTGAAGGGATCCAACGACACAATTATAGGCATTCCATCTTAGTCCTTAAAGATGACGAGTGTTCATCTTAAATACTTATTGAGGATGAATCCATATTCACCTGTGCCGCAGGAGGTTATCTGTTTGTCACCAAATTAAAAAAAATTGTTGATATTTTTGATACTTTTGTATTTTTGTGTTCTTATATTTGCTATCTAATAAATAGCAGCATAATGCCGCTGTGTTTCGAATGGTGAGTGAATGAATCGGGGGAACCAATTACAGATAATAAGGTATTCCATCAATCCTTAAGGACAACGACATATGTATCTCGAATCTTTGGTGATAATGGGTATAGATGTCATAGGTTGCAGTTATTACTTACCATCAGATAAAATGTGTGCTCGTTTGTCACCCCTAATACTATTGTGTATAGTTTGGTCTGGCCATGTTTGGATGGGTGATCATTAGAATGCCGTGCTTAGGTCATGTTGAGGTGTCGGTCAAAGCTGTTGTTGTATACCAGTCATTAGGCCTGAGTTAGAAGCCGATTATAACGTTTTTAGTGGAGTGGATTCCCAATCCATTGCCCATCCTTTAATTTTATATGGACTTACTACGTAGTAGTTTTACGTTTTACGACATAAAAATGGTAATAAATTTTCGTACTATATACTTTTTTCAATTATAATATATTTTACTTAAAGTTTTTTCTTCCAACGGTGCAATGATAGTAGAACAAAAATATTACGTAACGTAACAAAGTTCATTCAATCTTCGGTCACCCTAAACTACGATTTAACAAATATATATGAACTACCAATTTACTTTCGGTTTATTGGCCTTACGCATCCAATTAGCAGTGAGCTTCCAATATTGTACTGTCACGATTGATAACGGAGCTTTTATTGTAAATACATATAGAAGTGCGTCATTTACAGACCACAATTTATTCGGGATTGCAATTTATAGATGCGATTCGGGCGTGCGATTTTTACAATATATATGTCACAATTCATAAATACCACTTAAATATTAAGCATTTAAACAAAGGTATGAAAAGAAAACTATCAAACAAATTAATAAGAAATTTAGTTGTGGATCGTAATAAATTAGTAATAAAGTAAAGTAATTTGGGTTGTCACTATGTGCACTTAAAATATGTTTTACTACAATATTATTAAAGTAGGTTTTCAGTATTATTGTGAAACAGATTATAAAAGCTATTCTTAATCAAACTTACAATTAAAACTTAAAGTGCTTGCTTCCTTTTTTTCAAAAAAGGAATTTGTAAATTTATAGATGTTTTCTTGTTTTTTGTTATATGACTCTCTTATAAATTCTATATATTGATGTTTCAATATAGACCTTTTCTCAAGTCTGCACTATTGATAAACGGTGCTTAGGCATCGAGTACGAGTCTCCAAAACGTTACTTTAACAGGTATTTTCAAAATAAACCGACGTTTTGGCATCATTTTGTTGTTTTCTAAAAGCTCTGCTCTCACCCACTCTTTTCGAAGTCATGCGATGCTTTCAAGATACAGAATCCTATTTCTAGAAACAAGTGAGAAGAAAGTCATCTTAACGGATTTGCCATTTGTAAAATAATTGAGAGATGATATTGTCTGTAAACTGGGCTGTGATAGCCCGATATAATCTCGCCTAACTTGGATTCATGTAGCTTTGCTTAAAATCATGTGGTACGACCACATGGTTTTCTCAAGAAAAGTACTTGATCTTATACAAAAAGACAGAAAACTTGGGCTTTACTATTTTTATTTTTATCAATCGTATTAGTGTATATTTAATATTGAAATATTATTTTGCTAATTAAGCTTATTATTGAACGATACATGTCGGGTGGAATTCAAATCCCACACCACTGGTACCATTTTGTAATTACCATCTGTAATCTAAGTTATAACACGTACATGAAATATATTATAAATTTTGTGTATGTCCGACCGCATGTTTCGCTTATATAAATAAGTCAAACATGCGGTAGTATACACATATAAAACATTTATTTCCGGAATTGATATTGACCATGGATTTTGTTGTTAAACGCTATCCCATCCTATAAAATTTATATAATTTTAATTACATCGCACTAGGTTTTATCATATTATCCTTCAGATTAATGAGACTTACTAAACTTTGTATCATAAATTGCAAAAGTTACAACCTGTTTATATTAAAAGCAATATCAAGTCTATTGTAACTTTAATTTTCTGTGGAGACCTTGTTTTACGAACTTTTGAAAATTTTATGATTGAAGGCTTATTACGTTATTTTATAATATTTTCCTAATTTTGTGTTTATATGTAAGGACAATTGTTATGTTTTCTATTTATTTGTTAGCAAAGTTATTTTTGGGAAATTATTTTTACGTAAACACCTTTCACTTTATCGTTTCTATCAATAGCTAAGTTCCGGTAAACTCCACATATTTTTGAAATATAAAGCAAATATAACAGCACAAAGATACAAAAGTATCAAAAATATCAAATTTTTTTTTTGAAAAACAAAAATACGAGGAATTTGCCAAAACTTAAAATTAACCAAAAAAGTTGTTTGCTATTATGCCAGCTCAATGTTTACCTTTTAATACGCTGCTGTAATAAACCAATTGTAGTATGAAGGCCAAGGAAAAGATATTTGTAGCATACCAGTGACTATCAGTTTTTATTTTATACTAGTATAGGTGGCAAACAGACAACCTCCAGCCGCACTTTCACACACACATATAGATGTCGAAGTGCCGTAGGTAAATATATGCCCAGCCGGGCAACCCCCTAACTCAGTCACAAATGGCTAATCCACCGTTAGGTCGAGTCAAACTGTCTCATATTTCAACGCGGACGGACTCAGGTCTCAAAAAGACGAAGTAGCAATCCATTAAAATAAAAAACATCAACGTTATGCTAGTGCAAGAAACCTTCTTAAAACCTAGCCACAGCGATCCCAAGATCGCAAACTACAGAACCATCCGTGGAGACGGGCTGACCGCCCCCAAAGGCGGCACCCTGATCTACTACAAAAGGTCCTTGCACTGCGTACCGATCGAGGTTCCGCGATTAACGAACATCGAAGCCACCGCGTGTAGGGTGGCTATGACCGGTCATAGCCCGATAGTTATCGCCTCGGTTTATCTATCACCGACGAAAACAGTTCTAGAATCGGACATCAGGACCTTAATCAACCTAGGTCCCTCGGTCGTCATAGCAGGCCTATACAGCAAACATGCCTCCTGGCACTCGATAAGGGAGAATAAAAACGGCAAGGCGCTTCACGCCCTCATGGGCTCTTATAACTTCGATGTTATAGCCCCCGACTCCCCGACACAATACGCTCTAAACTTTACACGTCAAACACCCGACGTCTTAGACATAGCGTTATATAAAAACATCGCCCTAGCGGTCGACTCTATCGAACCGCTACACGAATTGTCATCGGACCATAGGCCGGTGCTCCTCAAGCTGGGCCAGTCGGCAGGCGAGGTCCCTCAGACAAAAACAATCGTTAACTGGCGTGCTCTCGAAGGTAAACTCAGAGCCACGACCACCCAGCAGTTAGACGTTTCTCCTAACGAGATCGACTCACCCGACAAGGCGTTTCGAGCGATCGACTCCTTAACTTCTCACCTTACCTCGGCCATCGAAGACTCGAAAGGGATGGTCTCCGCGTCGACCGATTAATTCGGGGTCCTTCCCTCGAGTCTCCGTCGACTGATAAGGTCAAAAAATCACGGAGAAAGCCGAGTATCTCGCGGACAGTCTAGAGAGCCAATGCTCCCTGTCGAACGCCCCCGCGGACCAAGACCACCTCCGACAGGTGAACGCCGACGTGACACTTAGGGCGTCGTTACCACCAGCGGGCGATCCGTTAGAACCCTTGACCACCGACGAGGTCACAAACATCATAAAAAACCTCAAAAAGAGGTCAGCTCCCGGCCCCGACGGGATTAACAATAAAATACTTAAAGCGCTTCCCGCTAATATAATGTGCCTCCTAGTGGCAATATTCAACACGCTCCTCTCCAGCTGCTCCTTCCCGGATGCCTGGCAGGAAGCGGACGTCATCGGGATTCCAAAACCGCACAAACCGAGGAACCTTCCCACCAGCTATCACCCAATCAGCCTCCTGAACTCCGTGGGCAAGGTATACGAGAGGATTATTCATAGGCAACTAAAAGATCACGTCCTAGCTAATAGATTACTTCCCGACGAACAGTTCGGGTTCAGGAATACGCACTCTTGCGTTCAACAGGCCTTCCGCTTAACGGAACACATTCTTGCAGGGCTAACCCTGAAAAACCTCATTGGTACTGGTGCACTATTCTTCGATGTCGCAAAGGCATTCGACAAAGCCTTCTTGTCGAATCGCACTTTTCGATATCGAGTCGACGGCACGCGCTCCTCAAGCCGGCCGCTCCTAGTGGGAGTCCCCCAGGGCTCCGTTCTCGCCCCTCTTATTCTCACTTTACCCAAGTGATATTCCGAAAGATCCGCAGGTCAGTCTTGCGCTTTTCGCAGACCGCCCTATACTATTCAAACATACACAAGGGCCGTATCACCATTCGCCTCCAAGCCGCAGCCAACCACCTCGCCGAGTGGTTTCGGTTATGGAGAATTAACCCGGATAAAACTGCAGCAGTCTTCTTTTGGAGAGGCTCAGCCGACCCATTCTGCACAGCACCAGTACCTAGTCGTAGAAAGCTAGGACGTATCACGATTTTCGACCGACCCTTTCCGTGGGTAGAAACGGTCAAATACCTAGGGGTCACCTTTGTAAACTTAGCTTCCACCCGCATATCAAAAATGCGAGAAATAAGGCCGCGTTCGTCATGAGCCGGCTTCACCCGCTCATCTGCGCTAAAAGTAAAATGTCCCTAAGATATAAACTCATAAGTCCTGCGTAAGACCAATTATGACCTACGCCAGCGTCTTCGCCCACGTAGTCGAAAACAAATTAAATCAATTACAGACGGTTCAAAACCGCTTCACCAGATTAGCAACCGGAGCAGAACCATATCAACGTAACATCGATCTGCACAGTAACTTACATCTCGTCACCATACCGGAATATCTCAAATCTATCTCGCAGTGCTTCTTCGAGAAAGCGCTTTTGCACTCCAACCCGCTAGTGGGCGCCGCAGTCTACGATCCGGTACCGAACCCAGAAACTAGGAACCGTCGACCCCGTCACATCCTCGAAGACCCCCGCTTCATGGGGGAGTCGAACGCCAGTCCGTCCTCAACGGACCCCTCACACAACTCAAACACTTCGTCGCGTCGCTCTCGCCTCCGAGCGCGACGCAATCTTCGCGAAACCGCGTACACTCACTACACCCGCGTGTCAGGGCGGTTTTCACCGCCCACAGCTTCCGATTGATATGAAAACAGGTGGCGTCCGTCAGAGGTTAGGTTCGCACACCACTCCACTCGGGAGAATCTTTCGATAGCTAGGGAACTGGCAACTTCGGTGGCATCATGAGATAGGTATGAGACCAGAGAGTAGAGCGACACGCTCAGTTTTTGAGCGCTTTGAGTAAGTAAGAGTACCACAATAGGGAACACGCAATATAACCAGCTCACGGACCCCTCAGTTCCGAGTGCCCTGTGTCCGATGAAGCTGTAAGAGCCGCATAGGCTAACAGCATCAACATCAACAGAATCTAGGGAGGTTGTAGGTAGAGAGGAGGAGGGTGGAGGAGGTTAGATCCATCCTCAATAAGTGTTTCAGATGAACACTCGTTGTCATCTTTAAGGACTGAGATGTAATGCCTATAATTATGTCGTTGGATCCCTTCACTCACTATACTGTTATTCTATGAGGCGTATTATTTGCCCGGTAGACTACACTCATTCATGTTGGAGCTACAAACTAGCCGCAACGTAGCTATGTCACCGCTGTCTACATATAGCTCTACTACCGTATAAACCGTAATCCAGTGGAAGAAAAAAAAGCCTTCCTGCTCATGCTGTGGCATTTCATATTTCTCCTCGGGGGTGACAAGTTATCTGTACTACACCGCTTATAAAGGATATATACGATTCATAAATCGTAGGAATCACTGACCGTCAGGTGAACTTGTGGTAATTTGTCACCACAAATATTATATAAAAAGAATCCTTAAGATCATTGATGAAGACATTTACTAAGTTCTTAGACAGACTTTATCTCTAACTGTTTTAGTTTAGATCGTAGATCTAGGCGATATGGTATCTAAGATCTAGGGAGAGCACGCCCTCAAAATAGCAGCATAATGTTGCTGTGTTTCGTCTAGTGAGTGCTGGTATCCGGAAACCTTTATTACTGGTGACGAAGTATTCCATCTCAATCTTGAAGTGCGATAACATATCTCCATTATTTCTTTAATTTCCAATTAATTTCTATTCCTTGTCAAGGATAAATGTAGATGTCATGCGCCGCAGTGCAATAATCACTTACCATCAGGTGAACTGTGTGCTCGTTTGTTACTTTCAATGTAAAAAAAGGGAAAATAATATAATTTAATATTTAATTTAATTTAATTCAGTCATTCATTGCATGTCAAAGGAACATTATATAGTTTTATCTTTTATAATAAATCATGTGACATCTCACAGGGACATCGCAATTTAAAAGAGAGTTTTTCTTTTTATTATAAATATAATATTTTTGTGTACATTATATGTCTATAATATACATTTTAACGTTCATATTATAATAAATTATTTAATTATACTCGTATATACGTTTCTATAAGTAATGAGAAGGTTTAGTCCGTGTAAAATCATCTTACATAATATATATTTGGGTACGTTAAATTGAAAATTTTACAGGTTCATTAACTACGATTCCATCAACCGAATGAGATAAATTTGCTTCATTGAGTTCGAAACTCAATAAAAGCGCAATTGTTAAATCTCCAGAGAATTTAATTTGAATTGAAAATATTTAGCCTTATTTGAAAAGAGACGGGGAATAAGGAATGGTGATAGCGGTCGTGGGTTCGAATGAAGCCAATTTGAATGGTACTAAATTGTGTTTTACGGATACTTGGATACATAATATGACTCGGTAATATGTTAACCCGGTAAAAGTGGTAGCTTAATTCATAATTATCATAGGCATAATTAGTTCGAGAATAGCATTTGCTATTCAACTCTATACAAACTAAAGAAAATACCTTATATAAACATAAATTACTTATTATCTTATTTTATTATATATAATAACTTATTATCTGTCCATCCAAGAATACGCTGAGCACAGTAAATGTTTCATTCGTTAAATATTAAAAATAACACAAAATTATTTATCAATTCGTTTAACAAGAACCAGTTAATAAACCAAGCAAAAATGTAATCAGGTTTTGAGTTTCCTAATTAATATGGTTTGTACTTAAAACAATAGACCTTTAGCCAATATAACAGGGCAATGAATTAAATAGTTTGAAGAATATTTTAATTCCCTTAACAAAATTTTGTTAACAATATTCTTTAGAGAGCATATTTTTTTTAATCGCATATTTGCTGTTGCCTTATCCATCTCCACATATAATCTGTAACATCAAAAAGATACTAATATCTATAAACTAATAACAATATATATAATATTTCATAAAACAAAATATAATGTATAAGCGTCACAGCGGGTAGAAGCTAAAGGGTTGAAACATGAACCTATGGCATAAGTCATTAATATCTTTTACACGTATTCCTATCCTATCTGCCCCTATTTTTACCCTGCCCTTCCCGGCCCTATTGCTTTGATGTGAGACATGCACATGCATACGTTCATGAACGCGTGGGCTCTTTAAATCAAAGAAAGGTAACTTTAGAATGTAGAGAAATAAAAATATATTACATAATCGTACATATTTATCACGTACAACAATAAATTGATGGAAGTGAATTGATAGTAAAATAATAAACGTAAATGGCGTGCTTTTATTTTGTGTTATCATTCGCGTACCTAACAAAGAGAAAACCGTTAATTCCAAAACCGCTAAGGTTGCTTTCGATACGACAAGTTTTTTACTTTCCCGATTGCCTTAAGTAAATTAATCTATATGTTTTTGCCATTTAAGCCAAAGGCTGCTGTTAGCTCTGACTCGATTTAACAGATGTATTTATGTTACCTATAATTGAATGTCAGGGGTACGATTAATCAAAAGAGAGAGTAAATAGGTGGCGTATTTATAACTATTTTAAAGTTTTATAGTGCTTATAAATTTTAAAGTTATAACAATCAATATTTTTATTTGAAATGAGCCTGTCCGAAATGAGTAGAGACTTATTTTTGAAATTTAATTTGCTTTTAGTTTCATATATCCTAAATACCTTGCAGTTGAGTTTTGGTTTATAATAACTAGTCCGGCTATAAGTTCTGTTACAATTGAAAATGCATTTTTTTTAATGAAGAAATATAATATTATTAAAATTTGTACATCCATATATCTATCTCCAAAGATTTTTTTAGAGACTCATTGTCGCCGTGTCGTTTAGCGCAGGTCATGTCTTCTAAAACTGACCATAATTTGAAGTCTAAAGGGTTGAGGTCTGGGCTAGATGAGGGCCAGTCTTCAGCTCTTATAAAATCCGGAACGTTGGTTTCAAGTCAGGCTTGGGTAGTTCGTGCCTTGTGACCAGGTGCAGAGTCCTGCTGTTAAGTCCAGGGTTATTTTTAAAAAGTGTATTGCTGAGAGATTTCACAACATGATCCAAGACTGTATCTTGATACACTTTTGTTGAAGTTTTCACTCCCTTTTCACAAAAATGTAGTTTTGTGACTCCTTGAGAAGACACACCCCACCAAACCTGATCATTGACGCAGGATGATGACCACGTTGTACCTTTCCGACCACTTGAGTAGCTTTTTTAGAACTATGCGCGTACACTTTAATATTTTGCGTATTGTAATGTTCTTCAACCGTGAAAATGTTTTCATCGGTAATGAGGATATTTCTGTGCCTTTCATCTGCGTATCGGGACAGAAGGCGTTTTGATCGATCCACTCTCTTTAATTGTAAGATTGATTTATATGTTTATATGCATGTCCTGTATATCGACGATAAGCACCGCGCTTCAGATCGTGTTTTTATAATACGCGACAGAGTCCTAGTGGTAAAATCTGCATTTCTCGCGATAAGATTTTTTCCTAATGGGGTTTCGACGAATTCTGGCTTTAACAGCATTAACATCCTTTGTAGTTTTAACAGCACGCAGCCGCCCCGATCATTTCTGGTCTTCGACAGAGTAAGTGTTGTTGAATCTGTTGATAATACGATATACGAACATACGGCTGATACCAAGCTTTTGAAGTGTCTGGAATATGACCGATGGCTTGTGCAAGGCGATCACTGCAATCGTATTTTCTTTAACACCCCATTCCATATTGTAATTTGATAATGAACACGAAAAAAATGTGAAATGGCGCAAAATCGAATGAAGTTATAAATGGCCAGACTAGTTATAATTGTCAGACTAAAAGTAATTTGCGCTATTGGAAACTGGTAAAGTATAATGAAACGGGTCACTCGTTATTGGGAAACTGTTACTGTGAATTATTTAGTACCTCTTTGATTTGCACTTTTGGTCGCTATATATGTAGATACTTGTGTATACAGTTGTATTGAAAAAAGTTCTCAATATTTAATTTTCATATATTTTCCATACATTTTTATTTAGTTAGTTTTATTTATTAGTCGTCCAGTTTATAAAAGAACATTAATCATAATTTGTCGCCGTAGTCGAAAACGTTCAGGAGAAAAAAATCGGCGATCATAATATTTGGCACATAATATAATCTAAATTGAATATTGTATTGTAAACGGACTTAAATCAAAAATGTCACCATATGTTTGTAATTGTGTAACTCCACCGCTATTTCCTCATGATAGTTCAGTTGTATAAATTTATATTTTAATTTGTTGTTGTGTTCTGGCTTCTTTGAGGAAATTTATATGCGATGCATATGTTGAACAGTGAATTAAATAAGACATGACATTTTAATTAAAACTTATATTCATTTTATTATAAGACTCATTTCACATGAGTCTTAAAAGTTTACGAATATAAACAGAGCTCATCCTTCAGGAGTGACATGCTCATTTATTTCCATCAACTGTCTGCTGCCAATTATCGTTCTTTATTCATCAGTTCATCAGTTAACTAACTATAGTGGCTTATGGGTTTATTGCGCACTAAGACCGAATACAGTGAACTCGTAGGTAATTGCTGTATGTAGAATGGTTTTATTATACATATATTATATTTTTTTCATCCTTTCTTTGGCTGTGTTGACGATTGGGTTTTGTTAAGTTTTGGGAAGTTATTGATTGTTTAAATTTTTTTTAAAATAATCATAACAAGGAGAGACAGTATTATTATTTGTATATTACTACTCAGTGCGTAATTTTTTTTCTATTAATTAGTCACGGATCAAAACACATAACGGTAAAGGTGATTAAGTTTGTATCCCTCTCGTTGATTTCATTTGTGAAGTACGCCGCCTGACATTGTTCAAGTGACAGCCTTGAATAGGGTCTGACAGTCACGGTACTAATTTATTGCTAGCCAAATTATATGCTGTATTTTACAAACATTGAAGTTTACAACAGATTAAAGGAGTTGAAACTCCACTTTTGCACTTGTGAACATTTAAAAGTGATTTAACTTTGAGTCATATTACCCAACTTTAACGGCTATATTCTACAGATGTTTTTTTCCAAGAAATTAGTTAAAAATTCAAATTAAACGTTAACCTATAGATCCATTAGAAGAGGACTACGCTAATAGACTACAATTTTAAGTTTTTCAGATTAAAACATTCAAGTTGTCGTGTTTAGTTTGAATCGATAAATTTCACAACGCAGTCCTACCATCAGTTTGTGTAGTACATCAAAGTTTTATGTACATAATATAGGTGTATGTAATGGCATATTTATAGGTGAACAAATTTTATTTAACCTTATCTTAACGACGCTGATTTATGTTCCACCGCGGGACCTCTAAACTGAGATGAGTCCGAAAGTAATCTATTTAATATCAGTCACGTTTTAATGATATACGAGTATACTGTGGGGGTAGATTAAGAATAATCAATATTCCTTTATTTTTCTATTTTATCAGCGATTTAATAAGTATTTGAATAATTACAATCACTACGAAATTTTAAAAATAAAAAAAGAGGTAATTATTAAAATCTCTAAAGAACTTACTGTTTCAATGGCAGACGGAAAAATGACCAATTATCTGTGACGATAACATAGGGGATATCAACATCTTTTAAGGTTTAACTTTATATCTTTATAGTCTAGACCTTATGTCATATAAAATTTCATAACAAAAAGGTCGAGCAAGGATTGTACACATTTTATTTATCTCCAAAGAAACTTAGGTCAATATCACGTCCTGTTATTTGAATTTAAAAAAATTAAAAATATTTTTAATGTTTATTAATTATATAAGAAGTTTTCAATACTCTTATTTAACTAAAAGATGGTATAAAATACTCTTCTTATTTGGCAAAGCAACAAGAACAGAATTCAAAATATCTGTATACGTTCCAAAAAATTTCTACGATAATATCCATTTTCTGTGCTAAGATCAGGTGATTGCCCTGAATACATTTGCTCATATTTATTGATTTCTCCACTTTATATTATTTAACAGTGGTACGGCTACGTTGCTGTTTGTTCCTAGTTACAACATGAATCGGTCGGCAAGAACGGGAATGGACCGCGCCCTCACAGACTAACAGCGAAAATAGGTCATCTGGCGACTGTATGGATACGGAGACCCATAATACTGACGACGTGGTATTCCATCTAAGGCCTCAGGGGTGAAAAAGTATCTAAAGAACAGTGAGCGGTGCATAAAAACTTGCACCCTCAACGACAAGATTTTAATTACCGGTCTATTTAATCCTATAAAGGATGTCAATAAACTTCTATCTTTTTTTACAGTCCACGAAAGATTAAAGAACGATATAGCATTGGTTGTACATAGACCACTGTACTGCGCAATTTCTTACTGGTCACGGAGAAATGAATTATTTTAATAGTAACCACGCAACTGTCGTCCAGATTCACATTAATTAAATCTACATTACTTTTTTTCTATATATTTTATATATAGAAAAGAAATATATTTTTATATAGTACTATATACATAATTTAACTTTATTATCGTTTAATATTTTGAGATTTCCTATAATATTAATCAAGCGACAATAAATAAACTTTGTTATAAAATATTATCCCTCTGATTTAAAAAATACTTCACTATACCTTCGTATGTGTATCTGTTAATTCTGTGATACATCTATCAAAATTTATAACTGAGTCGAACCATGGTTTATTGGTATCTACTTATGAATAGACAACATAATTTACATAAATTAAAATTATTAAATGGAAGGTACAAAATGCATGCAATACTTTTGTAATTGTTCCATCATTATTAAGTGACGTCGTGGCAATACGATTACAAGTTAAGCTTCTAATGTAGTAAGCAGATATTTTGTTTCAAGAAAAATTAAATATTTCGAATACCGCCAAACCGCAGTGGAACCGCTTTGTGACTATGCATTAATACCCAGCTCCAGAGAGGAGGCCTAAGCCCAAAAGTGGGATTTATATATAGCTAAACAACAGTTTACTGTTAAAATTTTTCTAGGATTTAGTTGCTCTAGAAAATACTTTTTATCGATGAACAACCAACAAAATATGCAGGTGCGTCGTACAAACGTACTACAAAGTTTACAGGTGAGATACAGTTCCTGTATTATTGATAAAAGGAAATATTATATTCCAGTGAACTTCCTAACTTGAATTTTATGACTTTAAACCTTATAACCTTTATATATGTCATACAGTTCGTTCGTTCGTTCTTTGATATATTTTATTACAGCGTTTATTGACGTTGAGCCCGTACCATACGGAAACTTTGAGAACGTATCGGGTCTTAAAAGTTTAAGATCTCACTTAGTATCGGAAAACTGTTCGCGTAATTTCTGCCCCATTTAAAGTTACGAAACGCACTCCCTCTGACATGGTAAAACATGAAATTCAATATAAAATCTAGGTATTCAACAACAACCCCTTCATATGGTCAGTAACTTCGTTAAATGCTCGTAAAATGAAAACTCATTACTACAAGTTAAAATCTAAGTGATAATACTCATTACTTATATGGAGTTTTTTTTATTATTATTAAGTACCTAATGTCGGGCATGGGTTGCAATGCAATCTAAGTTACTATTTTTTACTACAACTATTAACTAACAGGTAACTATTTTTTTTTGTAATTGAAAGCTTCAACTTTATTTGATGCACATTGATTTGTACATGATGAACATTAATTTATTTATGAATATATATATATGTATATGTATATATATATATATATATATATATATATATTCATATATATATATATATATATATATATATATATATATATATATATATATATATAAGATTATACATTTATTAATCATTAATAGCGTACCTATATATGATGATCATCATCATCTCGACTCATCATTATTGCACTACTGATCACTAATTTTCATAGCCTGCTGCAGCCATCGCTCCACTAGTACAGCATGACAACAGTGGCAATTCAATTCATAACGTTTTACCGAAGGAATCAAACACATGACATTGGACGACTATTTTAAACAATTCTAAGATATATAAAAGTTAATAAACGTAATCCATTAGATTTACTATTTTACTACAATGTGTAAATTAGAAACTAAACTTCGTCAAAGTTTATTGTAACTCCACGAAGATAAAGAAGAAAACCCTACAATACTGTAGCTGATTACCATCAAGAGAAATTGGATTTGGAAAAGTTTTCAAAGCTAATGTAGATCAGACCGAAAACTTATAAATAGGTCTATCTGAGAAGATCTTGTTTATTGAATTGCATTCTGAAAAGATTTCTTGGCGGTTCAAACCCATTTTCTTTATTATAGTTATTTTCACTGCTTAAATTCCAGTAATAAATAACTTATAAAATAGTGCTTATATTATGAACATTAAGGCCTTTATTATATTAAAAGGCCAAGGTGAAGTATCTATTCCAAGAAGCGTTAGTCTGGTTGGCGATTTCTTCTTACTTCTTTTGGTTGCGATCTGACAAGTTAGTCTTATCAGCATACGGTGTATATCCTGGTCTGATCAAGTTGAAAAGTAACTTACTGAAAGATTTTTTTACGAATAAATATCTGACACTGGTTTCATTCCAGGGTCGTTGAATTCCAGTTCGTCGAGGGTATGTTCTTTCTGCACACTACAATATAACCATATCTGCTGCATATTAATAAACTGCTGAAACCCACTATCTTCAAGTAATTAGACTATTGTATTTGTAATTGTATAGAGATTTTACAGATTACATTTTGGAAAAATTGTGAAGGTATTATATATACTTCTGTTTTACCATTTTTCCTTTATAGGATATAAAGACGTTCGGTGGGTTTCCTTTCTATTGTTGTAAATTTTGAACGTGTACAGCATAGGCCTGGAATAAGTTCCATCAATGTTTCCATCTGAGTATTTCCAAGAAAAGAGAAAATAGGCATTTGTTATCTCAGTGCACTGTATTTTTTCGTTATCGAACTGCATTGCCACTTCAAATCAGGCAAGATTGTGATCAAGCTCTGGATTTAAAACAATTTAAAATAATTCAAAAATTAATTAAAGACGAATTTCTGTAAGCGGACTATTAAACAATAGAGAAAAAATTACAAAATTGATTTAAAGTTTGCACATTCTCTTATTTACTTGATTGTACACATATGGTATACATACACTTGTAAATAAAAACACAAAGTGATTTTGAAATAAACTAACTAACCTCAATTTCTTAACAAATTCTCATAAATTTAGAAATGATATTATCAACAAAAACTTTTATGAGTCTTATTGAATTATAATATACTTTACTCGCACTTTATTTTCTAGGCATAACACTCTGTGGATATAAATAAGACGTTAATTTAATTTTGCCTCAGACGGTCTGGCTTCTTCCATTTCTAAGTTAACCAAAATAATTAAATTATAAGTCTGCAATAGCCTGTTTACAATTTTTGAAACTAAATAAGATCTATTGTGGTTTTTGTGTTCTTAAATAATATTATTTATTTATTAGTAACAAAACTTTAATGAGAACTGAATAATGAAATATATGTACTAATTGATTGGATAACGTTTTTTTTATAAAGTAGCTTGAACCTGGCTATGTCCATAGTAGGCAGTTAACGTTGTAATTAATGCAATGCGACCCATGAAAACTTGAATAAAACTTAAGCACACCAAACTTCCGGAGCTAAAAAGTTAATATAAATGCAATCGTCAAATTAAATAAAGCTGGCATATTGGCAAATTGGCATAAACATAAGAAATCGTTATGTAAAAACTTTCTCGTTTATATCTCGTATTTTGTTCATTGATATAAAATCTAGCGGAATATTTTAGCACTATGTGCATTAATTAGTAAACTGTTGATTACAAGAAATAAGTATTTACGAATTTAGGAACGTTTGGTACTCAGAACGGTACAAAATATTAAAAATCCGATCTACATTAGATCTACCACTAGAAATATATTCACTTACTATGATATATCTAAAAGTTAAGGGATTATTAACTATGTTATTATATATATTATAAATAATAAAACAAATAGATATAACATAAAAAATAATTATCACTTACAAGTTTATGTATATTACAAAATAAAATAGAATCACAATTTATAGAATGTTATTTTTATTACCATTAATAGGTTTTTCAATTCTGTTGCAGAAATTAGAATGTGTGCGGCTGAGCAAGCGGTCTGTATATTTATTTACTTTACTGGCAGAAGATTGAAAGTACGAAGGGAAAGTAGCTTTATTCATCATTTATTGACAATTATTCACTATTTGCACTATGTATGCTTGATACCCAAATCTTAGTGTTACAAGTTTTGTGTGTTAGAATAAGAAAAAAGGTATTATTATTTTTTTTACCTATTAGAAGTAATCGGTCCTTCGACCACTAGATTACGAGCTCAACATTCTAACCGAGGCAATCTCTGTTTCACTTAATAGATAGCCTATTGAGAGAAATTAATGTAATTTTTCAGTCTAACGCTATGGTGAACTTAAACCCAAAGCGCTCCTTCCCTCGAATGCTTGAAGTTAAGACTGATGGATGAATTGGTATGTAGGTTTAAATTGCCCCACGCTAGCGGTATATGTATATTAAGCACTGGTTCAAGAGAATATCAAATGACGTGGATCTACATTGTATCCTTACTAGTAGCCTAGTAAAATATTGTCTATATGGAGTTAATCGCTCTTATGACATAACTAGTATTTAAATCGATACACATTGTTTAATTTACGTGCCGATAAAAGAAAGATGGGTGGGATAATTACTGTATTGGCTCGAAATTTGTTTTTATTATCTTGTTTTTTGGGCTGCCACTGGTTCAACATTGTTTGGAAAATCAAAATTCATCACGCGGTATCTTGCTGTTTGTTCATCTTTTCATTTTGGGGACAAGAAGGTCAAGTTAAACTAACACAAAATATAATAATACCTGGTCGAGTTAGTACTTGTATTTACCGCAGAGAGACTTCTTGTTAAGTGTCATAATTGCAAAGTTTACTAATTTGAAATATATTAAAGCCATAACAAATGTTTCATCTTATCCATCCAAGGCAATTATATTTATATGTTTTGAGCTATACAAACTATATAGTGGGCCGGGGAACAAACTTGTGTATAAAGTCGAGAATTTGGTAAACAAAGTCTCAGATTAAGGCCGCAAATCTAGCCCAATTTAACCCCACCAAGACACAAGCGCGTTGACCGCTAAAGAGTATCTCTTTGTCGCATCTCCTTATTTTGAAAAACTCCCCTTGCTATCTCAGCTAGTACCGGAATTCTTGACGCTGACATATTGAGCGACAGCTCCGCGGTTTACTTGGAGGGCAAGGCCAAATGGGCCCTAAATATTTGGACGTGCTTAATGTAGGGAGACAGTATTTCATGTTGATTCACTGTGTGCAACTTCACAAACTAAACAAAATGCAGTTTGACAGCAAAAGTTTGACCGCATTCAACGGAGAGCGGATCGAATCGTTAATAACCAGGTACTTTCCTATGGACTTGATTCACTGCCGTTGCATTTCTTTGCAATAACCGAATTTACCATGGGGAGTGTTCTGAGGAGTTGTTCGGATTGATTCCAGCTGCTGTGTTTATACGTCACGACGTAATTAAAAAATTTCATCCTTATCATCACGATGGTTCGAAATCCACCACTGTGCGCTTGAAATTTCCTGCCACGCACAACTACTCTGTGGAATCAGCTGTCACCAGCGATGTTTTCGAACCGATATGACTTAGGAACCTTCAAGAAACGAGCCTATATCTTTCTTAAAGGCCGCAACACATTTGCGACTACTCTGCTGTTGTGGATATATAAGGGCGGCAGTAATCACTAACTTAATCGGGTGAGCTGTTTGCTCGTTTGCGAACTAAAGAACTGTTGATCGAAATCATTGATTCGGATCTCTCCTGACAAAGCTGTTGTCAGGAGAGAGAGTCAAGCAAGAAATAGAGAAAAATCAGCCGAAATTGATCAACAGAAAGGGTGTGGTTTTTCATCATGATACCGCCAATACACACACATCATTAGCCACTCATCAAATATTTAGAGAGCTTGGTTGGGAAGTGTGTTTGTTTAGTGTTATTATTATTATATAGCCTTGACCTTACCCTCTCAGATTTTTTCCTGTTTCGATCTCTTCTGAATTCTTTAGGTTAGTGTTAGGTTAACATCAAGAGAGGACTGTCGAAACTACTTATAGTAGTGATCATAAGTTCTAAAATTTCTACAGCAATGGGATTATGTCACTACCTAACGCTAACCTAAAATAGCACATATCTTGAATTTATATATAAAATTTGACAAAATTTTTGCAAATTATATTTGTACATTTGTTAAACTTTCACTTTAACTGACACATGAATGGTATCTAAATATGATATAACATACTTACGAGATAAAAAATTTGTAAATCTCGTTTTCTGGTGTTGGTTAAAAACTGACCGTAGTGTGTAGTGTGTTGCTCTGAGCTATAGCTAGGCTTATAAAGAATATCTGTGTAAACAATTATCTGGCGCTGCGGTCCATACATATACTTATATATGGAACGTAGCAGCGCAAGAAAGAGAAATCCTACTACTGGTAATTAATTGGTAAAAAAGAGAATTTATATATGGTCCCTTTGTGTCTGTTTGTCTACAATACCACGTGTTATTAAGTGGTGTTGTAGTCATAGATGGTGCTAAGCTGGTACGCATGTACCAGCTGTTCCATGGCTGTATTTTAAGATCAACAGAGAAAACGCCCGCAAGTACTGGTACAGCCTCAATGCTAGTTGTGGTATATGTTTTCCGTTAGAAAATTAATACCAATCTCTGGTATCTCAAGTAATTATCGAGGCACTGTTGCCATCGCCATTTCACAGACAAACACTGGCGTATCATAACAAATACTATCCACTTATGAAGACATATAAATACTATTTTCTAACTACCTTCACTCGTACTAATTACTTTCGTTTGTGCCCCTTTGGTAGCCGATGAGGATGTTATATTCAGTGAATGCTACTCGGTAGAGTATGCACATGGTTGTCATTATGACTGGTTTGGTACTTCGGGCGTACCTTATCTGTTGATCAATACCAACGAATCTTTTTCCACTAATTCTAGTCACGACAGACATTGATAGTCACGACAGAGACTATCATGATAAGATTTTAAGGCGTCTAAACGTTAAAGGCCTGATATACTCGGAGTTCCGGCTTAGTACCTGCCACCTATATTTGATTGTCGTCTACAGTCAAAGACATTAGTGACTTAGTAGCTCATAGCCATGTAAAGAACTGCAATGTCACAAGATTCGATAAATCCTCCTGTCCTTTTAAACATACACAAATTACACTGTATGCCCATTGGTCTGTGCAACGTCCTAGCCACCGAATAATGAATTATGTCCTGGTTCACTTAAACACAAAGATACATTACCATATTTAGATGATGTTGTCATAACGATATGACATGACGAGGCTGGAGATGATTTAAGATTTGTTCGTACTATCATATTTACATTAAAATTGTCAAACTTTTTGTCACTTATATTTGTACATTTGTTAAACTTTCACTTTAACTGACACATGAATGGTATCTAAATATGATATAACATACTTACGAGATAAAAAATTTGTAAATCTCGTTTTCTGGTGTTGGTTAAAAACTGACCGTAGTGTGTAATGTGTTGCTCTGAGCTATAGCTAGGCTCATAAAGAATATCTGTGTAAACAATTATCTGGCGCTGCGGTCCATACATATACTTATATATAGAACGTAGCAGCGCAAGAAAGAGAAATCCTACTACTGGTAATTAATTGGTAAAAAAGAGAATTTATATATGGTCCCTTTGTGTCTGTTTGTCTACAATACCACGTGCTATTAAGTGGTGTTGTAGTCATAGATGGTGCTAAGCTAAGAAAAGCTGGTACGCATGTACCAGCTTTTCCATGGCTGTATTTTAAGATCAACAGAGAAAACGCCCGCAAGTACTGGTACAGCCTCAATACTAGTTGTGGTATATGTTTTCCGTTAGAAAATTAATACCAATCTCTGGTATCTCAAGTAATTGTCGAGGCACTGTTGCCATCGCCATTTCACAGACAAACACTGACGTATCATAACAAATACTATCCACTTATGAAGACATATAAATACTATTTTCTAACTACCTTCACTCGTACTAATTACTTTCGTTTGTGCCCCTTTCGTAGCCGATGAGGATGTTATATTCAATGAATGCTACTCGGTAGAGTATGCACATGGTTGCCATTATGACTGGTTTGGTACTTCGGGCGTACCTTATCTGTTGATCAATACCAACGAATCTTTTTCCACTAATTCTAGTCACGACAGACATTGATAGTCACGACAGAGACTATCATGATAAGATTTTAAGGCGTCTAAACGTTAAAGGCCTGATATACTCGGAGTTCCGGCTTAATACCTGCCACCTATATTTGATTGTCGTCTACAGTCAAAGACATTAGTGACTTAGTAGCTCATAGCCATGTAAAGAACTGCAATGTCACAAGATTCGATAAATCCTCCTGTCCTTTTAAACATACACAAATTACACTGTATGCCCATTGGTCTGTGCAACGTCCTAGCCACCGAATAATGAATTATGTCCTGGTTCACTTAAACACAAAGATACATTACCATATTTAGATGATGTTGTCATAACGACATGACATGACGAGGCTGGAGATGATTTAAGATTTGTTCGTACTATCATATTTACATTAAAATTGTCAAAATATTTTATTTAGGTAATTCTTAATCCGTCCAGATGAAAAGAAAATTAAAACTGTACATGATTTTCCAGTTACAAAGAGCAGACATAACTTACGCCAGTTTCTTTCGTAGATTTGTCCCCGGGTTCTTCAAAATAGAATTGGGGTTGTGATAAAGAGAAGGCGTTTAAAATATTACAAAAAGAATTAGGAAAGATGCCCACTTTGTGTATAATCCAAAGGCTTCCACAGCGGTATCTGTAAGATCGTAATAGCTGGTGCATAATAGTGGCAAAGGGACGAACAGGGTGCTCTTAAACCAATTTCACCGGACAAACTACACCAGATATAGGTTTAGAATGGGTTTGGAACTTGTTGGCCTGTAATGGAGCGTACAGTTATAAACTATTATTATTACTTTTTTTACTATTCTTTATTTTATATTTTTACTCTTTAGTTTAATTTTCACATTTTCATGTGTATATAATATCGCTTTTACCTTATGCATTGTATTATTTACCTTATTTACTTATTCATCTTTCCCACCACCTCTGTCTGATCTGACCCACTCTCCGCAGTCCACCCTCGCATAACCACTGTAGACTCAATGTTATTTAGTTATTTATTTTTGACGCATAGACGCCTCATTAATGATTTGGCGGTAATCAACTGTCTCAATGTCTACATTCGCTACGCTAATCTCGACCCATTTAGGATTATAAAATGCCATTAAATATGGTGAGTCATTAAACTTATTTTGTGCCTTTATTGAATAATGGGAAGTTAATTTACTTCGTATGTATACACGATGGAGGGTGACGCTTAGAAATATATGAAACGCACATTACTTAAGATTTTTCAACTTTATTTATATTTACAAATATGGATACTGTTGAATTTAAAGGTTAACTGTCTATTCAACCTTGAATAAGTAGGCAAGTAACGTACAGTACGGTACTTACAAACTAAAACTTACCTGCTAAACATAACAGCCAAGCCGAAAGCCCCTGTCTTCTGCGTTTGTCGACTACGCGGTAACATAGGCAGATTCAGCAAAAGTGAACTACGAAAGAGTCAGCCGTTGCTGTATAAACAAAGCTAAACCATGAATGAGACGGCTTAGCTGTAAAAAAATCTCGCCTTTACAGTATATGAGCAATAGACAGCGGCCTATGACTTTGTTTCACTATGTTTCAGCGGATCGTTAAGGAATACGGAATAATGGTTACCACTAACGAAGTTAAGTTAGTTCTCATGGGCCATAATACATCAGCACCGATTTCTTATCTAAGAATTTGATATGTGGGCATAGCAGATATTAACTTACATTTTATATATATCTAATCTAACAAAATAAAAACTAAATACCGAGTCTTTACTCGGTAACAATCCCTTTATTTCTCAGAGCTAACAACACAGATTTATCTTGGGGAGCTTTATCGTAGTAGACATAGATACATAGTAACTAACCATCAAATGAGCTGTGGCGTTTTTACTTCTTTCATTTATGTGCTCTTATTTATCTATTTATTTTTTACAAATACAAATTGAAGCTACGAATAAAACTTTTAAGTAACTTACTAACTTCATAGTTGACACACTTCACATTAGGTGGAGAGAGAAAGAGAGAGAGAGTAGTTATACATATTTCTGTACGAAGAAGCCTGAAGAAAACCAGGAGGATAAAAGAAGTGACATTTTTTTTCTTAGTTCGTTTAGATAACAAATTAATAGTGAACAAATTATAGTAAATACGAATATTGTACACGTAGAATGGCTTCGTAGTTCAATTGATGCGTGATAATATTTAAATAATTTGATTTTTCTGCTGTTTGTAATTCATATTACTTGACCCAATGATAACAGCCTCGGATAGGTCCACCTACATATTTCCCACGGTTCTTGGACGCGTGGCATCATCAGGCTGTCTGGCTACCAAGCGCTTGCACTTTGTCTCCCGTTTAGCAATGGACGGATTTTACACTGGTTTATAGAATAAATGGTTCTTGAGAGAATATTTTAATGCTACAGCTTGTTTACCACATTAAAACATTTTTGTCGTATTTGTTATATTTACCAATTTTGCCGCCTTTAACAAAGTTTCATCGATTTTTTAAAATGGAATTGCCAATTGAGAAAATTTCTTAACAATTGAAGCAATTTTTACAGTGCCTGAATTCAATGAAGTGAACTCGTTACGATTGTTCAATGGGTGGCTAGATTTACAGTTTAAAATTTATACGTTTGCAATATAAGTGGGAATGAAATAAATAAAATAACATCGTTCGATTTTCAATAATTTAATTATATTAGTGTTAGATTGATATTTGATATAGATGAGCTTTATGATTGTCGTACATTGCGATATTACGTTAATTAAGTTACAATAAATTTCACTGTCAAAATCCTTATTTGAAACTAATAACAAATTTATCTTGTGATGCGACTTGTTAAACCCAATTTATGAAAAATTTTACTGCCTTATGTGTAATACTTATGTTTATTAAATTAGGGAATGGCAGTTCAGTAGGTGCTTACACCTCATCTGATGGTAAATTATTTCCGCATCCCACGATACTCATATCCGTCTTTCATAAAGAATCAACCCTCAGTGCAGGTGGAAAAATTCATCAAAATAAGACAGAGCCGCCAAACTGCTCTTTCACGCTGATATTCTTTAACTACTATATTACATTATAATGTTAGAATTTGTGATAGTAGTGCAGGTTTATGATTGTGATTCACTTGTCTTTGAGTGACTCGTAACAGGTGGACAAAAGACTTCTTTAAACTGTATGCTTATACAATACATTAAAGAATATAGAAAGGAGTGGCTAAGAACGCCTCTACTTTTCACCATTTTTTTATATAAGAGTGTCGAGTAATTCAAACAAGCATTCGATGGGAGATGATCGCTACGTCTCCAAGAAATCGACATCTGTCTTTGACAAAGGATCAAAACGCAAGACCGTTATTATTATTGAGATATATTGGATAGTTATGACACATGGCCTAAAAGACAATCATTGCTTCGTATATATGATTCATTTGAAATTTCTCAAAGATACTACCGTTACCCGATACTATTGTAATGATGTATCACATGAAAAAGCTCCAGCTGTTTCAAGGAAATGTTTAACAATTGTATTTACTATTATTATTTGAACATTTTAAAGGATAAATGCATCTTCAGACAGAGACAAGAGAATGTTCAAGTATTTTAAAACAAATAACTAAAAAAGGATAGCTTTATTCTATTCTATTCTAACATCGTACTCATAATACATAAAAATCCTTAACATCGTGTAATTACGTCGAAATGTTTACTGAATTTATTTGCCTTAAATACAAAACATTGGCCAACTTTATCATCCAATAAAGTTGGTGTTATTTTAATTACAATGCAGAAGGTTTAGTCATGTTACCGTACGGATTCTTACAAAATTTGCGCCATAAATTTAATGTAACATTAAATGCATTAATTCATTATCATTATCACAGCTTATTCATAGTCCACTGCTGAACATAGGCCACTCCCATAGATTGACACCAAGTACGATTCTGAGCTCCAGATAATATAATGCCAGTCCGAGGTTGCCGCTCAAGAACCTTTTTTCCCATCGGTTATAGGTTTTACACGCTATATGGCCAACCTATTGCCACTTTAGCCTGCTAATCTTTTGACCTATATGGTCACACCCTTTTTTTAATATTTGCAATGCTATTAACATTACTAATATTCCGATTAACCACTCTAACTTGAAAATGCTTTTTCTAGGTCCTAGCTACAGCATTTTCAGCTTAGTTCGACCGTTCCCTAAACCATTAGGCTATTGACGCTTCTTTCTACTGAGGATTTCAACGTTCGGTATTCTATCGAGCAGAGGTAACTCCTTGCACAGCTCGCTTTATGTTTTGCTGAGTAACTTTGAAAGTTCTCATACGGATGGCAGTGAAAGACCATTTCTCCCTACCATAAATCATAACTAAAAACTCATGCGATGTTTTTAGTAAACCTTACAACAGACTAGTCATGCCATTTTAGTGTTCGGAGTTAATCCAATTGATATATCGAAACATATCGAAAATGTATTTTTTTATCTATTTATATACTTTTGCCTCATTGAATCTAAATGTCATTAATAGTGAGATTATAAAATGTTCACATGCATTTTCACCCCTAAGGACTGAATTGTTTTGGTCGGAATGGTTTGCCTCCATATCGGTTATTAGATTTCCGATTTCCTAGGTAGTAACTAAAGACAATAGCGTATGCTTCTATTTTATAACATTACACCAACCTATAAATTGGCAGGTAAAAACCAGCTGCATTTTGGCTTTATCACTATTACTTTAGATTAGTTAGTAATTAGGTTTATTATTTAAATTGAACTGTATTCATCCAAGAACAATAATACATAAGAACTGAAACACGTTTTTTTAAAAAAATATTCATTTCCAGTTTAACTATGAAAACTATAATAAGTTTCAGTTGCCTTTTGTTTAAGACACAAAATTTATATATAATATCATAATAATTATTATATAATATATAAAAATTTTAAAACATAAATAACAAAAACATAGATTTCGAGTACGGAAAATACTTTTGGTTTTTTACAAGATTGCCTACTGCGCGAATTATATATTATCTATATAATCATATATTAGAGCACCATAAGACATTGTACAAACACACAAGTTCGAGGTTGTCTTCCTTAATCCGGTGTAGGGATAAAGATCTTAGGAAGGTTCTGTTATATAAGTGACACGGGATATGATACAAATACACCCGGAAGCAACCATTTGTGTTACACTAATATTGGCCTCCACTGGAAATCGTTTTCATCCTGGGAACAACCGCGATTCAGACTCCTTGTACTCTAACTAATATTCTCCGCGATTTTCTAAATTTATGACTTGATTATTTTAAAAAAAATGTGTATTAAAGATATTTTTTAATCAATCAATAAATTTTTTCTAGTTATTCAAGTTTTAAAGACGTATTAAATTCATAATCTGATTATTTCTGAGTTTGAGTTTCAAGTATTAAAGCTTTAAAATGAAATTAACAACTCCTTGTCTGTAAATTCCGAATATATCCACTTTCGAAGATCATTTATGAACGAGAAATTGTCAGATTATAAAACTTAATTTGAATTTGTAGTTTAGATATATAGATTCAATAGATGACTAGATATCTTAGACGTCTTAACAAATATCTTAACCAGATCAATTCAAAGAAACATTTAGTAGAACTGATTGCTTAGAAGATTTAGCGAATAGATGTATATATGGCAATGCTATTTGAAAGTTATAAAAAAGATCTGCTTAATGAATTTATTTACTTGATAATTTTCTCTAAAAAAGGCTGATGTAAATTAATTAACGTTGTTAATGTGAGTTTCGTAACAACTGTAGTAAAGAAATGCTTAACGAGAACCTCAATGCTTAATGGATTATTGGGATATGTCATAAGTATTATCTACTAACTTTATACATGTTAAGATAAAATAATAAAAAAATACGTAGCGAAACCTTTTTTAGAATAGTACGTATCAAATATTGTTGATGCTTTAATGGGCAGGGTCGATCGGGGAAGTATCATGACATATATGTATAATCACGACAAAATTCCAAATCTTCATTTTCTTCATCTCGTTGGCAATCCACCACTGTGTGTTTTAGGCAAAATTTTCTACCAGGCATAACTACTCTGTGGAATCAGCTGTCGCCAACGGTAATCCCGAACCGATAGGAAAAAATTGAACCTTAACTAAATTGAAGATGTAAAGAAATATGGCCCCTATCACAATCCCTTGCAGACGGGACGCTCAAAATTGATGAAGCGACTTCGTGGCGCTCCTGTCAATTGACAACTCAGTCATTTTGGCAAGAGATTTCAATAGCAAGCACACTCAGAGGAATGCAGCTAAAATCAACCCCCGGGGGTCGGCTTTAGACTCGCTTAACGACGCACTTGACACCCACTTTCCATTCACACTAGGTCACACAGCGGATGTGCTTGATATTGCCACCTGCAAGATAAATAATTTCGACTTACTAGAGATAGAGATAATCCACGAGCTCGTTTCCGATCGTCGCCCCGTTCTTCTTCGGTTAGGACTTTCAGCCTCAACCTCACCTTCTACTAAAACGATAGTAGACTGGCACCAACTCAGGAATGAGGGAAAGCCCTCATCTCCTCCACAGCTCCTGAGGGAAGCCACATCACCACACCTAGATGCTATTCCTAGGAACATATTTTCAGTCAACGACACAAACCTCGCAGTTCATGCCCTCACTAGGCACATCCAGACCGTCGTCGAGGATTGCTCGAGGCAGGTTTCCTCAGAAGATGACCACCGATGGACCCTGACAAATGACATAGAGGACTAATAAGGCGCAATAATGAAGCTACTCGTGCCCACCACTTATATCCCGCTAAAGAAATCAGATGGTGCTACGCACCCTTCAGCGTGAAGTTCGATTACGAATAGCACAGTACAGGAACGATCAGTGGAATAATCACCTCTCCAACATCGAACCGTCTCATCTCGCCTTCTGGCGACTTCTCAAGTCCCTAAAAGGAGGCACCGCCCAAACAATGCCTCCCATAGCGCGTCCCAATAAACCGCCTACCTTGTTAGACGAAGAGAAAGCCGAATGTCTGATTGACGATCTCAAGCTTGAATGATCTACGCCGCTCACCTTGTAAAGGTTGACAGTGAGGTCGACCAGAGGAGTAAGAAACCATCTCACGATTCCGTTACTCAAGTTACATGCACTGAAGTTGAGTCCATTATTAAAACCTGTGACCACGTGTTGACGGCATCACCAATAAGACTCTTACCCATGTCCATTTTACACCTACTGGTGATAATCTACAATGCAACTATATCCAAAAACACCTTCCCGAAGGAAGCCGACGTCATAAGTATTCTTAAGCCCTCGAAATACCAAACCAACCCATCAGCCTATCGACCTATAAGCCTACTCAGTCTTGGGTATCGAATATAAGGTATATAAGGTATAAGAAAGGCTCATCCTAGGCCGCCTCAAGAAGTTAATGCTGTACCAATCAAGGAGCAGTTCGGTTTTCGCATCCTACACTCATGCACACATCAAGTGCACACGCATCACGGAGCACATTCTCAGTAAATTTCTTCGGAGGTACCAAACCGGGGCACTCTTCCTCCACGTGGTGAAAGCGTTCGACCAGGTCTGGCACAACAGGCTCATATGTAAACTATATGAGCTCGGTGTGCCAGATCAACTCGTACTAATCATACGCGATTTTCTCCGAAATCGAACCTTTCGTTACCACGTTGAGGCAACGCGTTCCTAGGCTCACCTCATTTGTGCCGGAGTACCACAAGGCTCCGTCTTAGGCCCCATTTTATACACACTCTACACCAACGCACTTGCGGTGGACAGCTAGCCCTTTACGCCGATGACAACGGCCTCTACGTGTCTGGATTCAAACCAGATGTTGTTTGTAAACGCCTCAAATAGGCAGCCAACACCTTAGGGAAATGATTTCAGAAATGGAGGGTCGAGGGTCTCCCCACCAAAAGTACATTCCATGTACTTCACCCAAACATTGAACTATTTGATCGTCCAATTCCCTGGGAGCAGACAGTCAAACACTTAGGGTGAAAGACTCACCTTCGGTCCGCAAATCAACCGCGTACGGAATCGAGCAGCGTTAGCCCTAGGTCGTTTGCACCCGTTACTCAATAAAAATAGCAAAATGTCCCTCCGTAAAAAATTATACTATACTAAGCGTGCATCCAACCTATAATGACATACGCAATCCTCGGTCCTTCCCCGCGTCACATTCACCTACTTCAGATAATACAAAATGCTCAAGGCCACCTGTGCGCCGTGGTTCTTCAATAACAATAATAGTGATATTAATGTAGAGTAGTAATCAGAAGCAACTGACTAGGCCTAGGTTCGTTCCTCTCGGGCACCCTCGAGTCAGACGCTCTCGCGGAACAGGGTAACGGTCTAAGCCGAGGAGCCCTTGTGCTTGTTACCCACTAATTGAGGTCTCTACTGATCGTCATGAGCGCTCGGTCACCTCTCAACTCGGCGAAACAGTAAAAGCCCTCGGGCTAAAATCCTTAGAAAAAACAAGAAATATCTTATTTCTTTGTAGGATAACGTTAACATTTACAAAAAGCATAAATAAATATATTAACTAAAAAATACTTATTCAAATTAAGCCTATTTATTTATCTTAACAATAATTTAAACATCCAATGCAGTTGATCTTATATAAGAACAAAATTGTCAGACCCTATTCAAAGCTTACCACTAGAATGTTGTCACGTGGATTGTTTTACAAAGGGAATTAACTACGCGAGTGGCCCGATGTAGACGTCACTTCCAACAAAATTAAAGCCTTCATCACGCTGATAGGCACAAAGTAAATAGATACTTTGTTTATTTAGATTGTTCCAATCTTTATTGTTTTATTTACAATGATAATATATTGTTCCTTTAATGTAATAACCTGTAT
The DNA here is from genome assembly GCA_029286865.1 of Teinopalpus imperialis. Taxonomy (NCBI): domain Eukaryota; kingdom Metazoa; phylum Arthropoda; class Insecta; order Lepidoptera; family Papilionidae; genus Teinopalpus; species Teinopalpus imperialis. The sequence goes on along the minus strand of JAGSMU010000023.1, from coordinate 3,907,130 downwards.
AAAAAGTTATTATTATGATAAAATTACTGAACTAAAATATACAATAAATATATTAAAAAGGATCAAGGACGTAGCCACATCGTTGAAAGTTCTGGTGTCGTACAGCCCTGGACGTACGCGAGAGCGTTCTGACGTTGACCGTTGCTGTAGGCGAAGTTACAACTTATTGAAGTTTTATTCAAAGCGAGTAAGTTAGTCCTTGCTTTCGCGAAAGCGGATATGATATATATAAGGTTATTAGACCGGTTTTGCACATAGAGAGATATGTCTATGTATAAAATTGACCTAGTTCTGAACCGTATACGAATTCTATACAAATTGGCTAACCATCACAAAAATTGAAATCATTATTACGAGTAAGTAAACGAATAGGCTGATGAACACGCTAGGTTAATGTCATCTATGTCTACTGCCAACAAGGATTCTAGATACACATGCATTGTCGAACGAGTCCCTGCACTCATCGTACGATGACGAACACAATGACGTTATGCTGCTATTTAACGCTGGTATTCTGCTGGGGCGTAGTCCCTCGAGCTCACTTATTCATGATGTAGTTAGAAACAAGCTGTAGCGTGGATCTACCACTGTTAAGTTGGGTAAGATATCAAAACTTCCTAGACAATAATCTGCACACCGGATGATTTTGATCACCAAAAATCGGCCCGAAGTGTACATGTTTTATGTTTTACGTTTAAATAGCATTCAGAATTTTATACATTTATATTTTTTTTTCATTATTCCATAGGTTCCATGTATGTTTATTGTTTTGACTGAAACTAAAAATTTTAATTATGCTTTGTCTACGCGTTAAATTAATTATTAATTTATCTCAAACGAAGACAAGCAGAATACAATGCCATTTCGAAATGACATATTCCTGTAGGGTATACGAGTGAGATAGGTTTATTTTACGGTAATTTATTTCAAAGATATGGCGCTACAATGCTAGGAAATTTTAATAAAATATATAGTACTCAAAAATAAAACAACAATAACCAAAGAATTATTAATAAATTGTTTAAAAGATATTAATGTTCTTTGATTTCAGTTGATGTTCTGTTGATGGTACTGAACCAGAAGACCATCTTCTTTAAATTGAAGGAAGAAATATGCGTATGTTAGCGGCGTCAGCATAAACCTGTTTTTTGATGAAGAATCTTATTATGTTTGAAAGTTAAGAATATCTTTGTAATCGTGGGCATGTTGCTATATATTACTTTATTCTTTTTTACATGTTTATTATACGTGTAAACTCACTTTTAATATTCATGTATAATTACTTCATAATTATATTTATAATATAATAACTTCAAACATTATCAAGCATTATACAATATTATAGCGTTATTTAAAGACCCCATCATTTTATAATATACGTACTCGTAGTAAGATGTATAATAGTACATTTTAAAAATACTATGAATATAAGAAGATACTGTTTTGACGATTTTATTTATCATACTTGAATCGAATCGAAGCGATGGACGTTATAAAGCCGAAATACTAGACTAGACTAGTTTTGGAAAAGCCAAAATCACCATATCTCAGTTTCATAGAACTTTTAACAGATTTGGAGAGAAAAAAGTAAAATTAAATTATACTAAACTTATGAATACCATGTTTCAATTCTATTTTTCCTATATGGGGTCAGATATGTAACATAACGGCATCAGACAACATACGCCTTAATAGTTTCGATACATTGTATTAGACAAAATAGTGGGGATAGAAATACAACACATCGAACAAGCATATACTCACTTAAGTCGCTTACCAAAGTTTTATTCTAACTGTTTCAAAAATGTGTACTTTTTTCTATGACTTAAAACCGACATTACTTACTACTTTAAACACTTTAAATAATGATTGAAGGTAAATAAACATGAAGACACAGTCCCATTTTGATTCGATTCGTATCGTACTTGATAAGTTCGTCTACTCAAAATAAAAGACGTATGATTATATATAATAAGATAGTAGAAGGCAGTCACGAGCAATAAAATTAAGTAACATGAAACAAGGAAGAGAAGGCATTTTACTTATTTTAATTCCCCTAAAGTATTTTACTGTGTTAGTTAATTTTGGATGTGAAAATGTATCCAATTTTGTTTCAGACACCGCAAACAGCTCAATTAAAATTTCCATGAACCAATTTTAAATAATATCGTACGTGCTGACTTTTAGCCACAAACGCAAATAATTGTAGAAGTTTCTATTCTACTGAAGTAACATGAACTGTTTGGTTCTTGGGTTATTTTGGTGGTGACATACCAGATAAGTAATTTTCTTATACTACACTACGTATACTGAGTCAGTTAATTTTAGAAAAAAAAAGGTTATTGCAACATTTTGTGGTTCTACCAGGTGATTTATTAGTGTGCCGTGAGAATTTGCTAAACACGAAGGTGTTGGTATGCCACAAGATGGAAGGGAAGTTAAGATGTAGTGTAATTGAAATTGGATGATGCCAACAACATCACACATGATCATATTGATCAAGCTTGGAATGGAACCTAAAACTCGGACTCTTTATACCACATCCGCGGGTATCAACATTATAAGTTGCAATTAGAACTAAATAATTGGATATTTTTCTGAAATTTTGACTGCCTTATTACAATTTATGATGTAAAAATCAAAAATATATAAAATTTTATAACGAAATGATTATTACTAGTAATGAAAATTGGTGAACAATTACCTTCCCTAACGCCAATGATTTGATACTTATAACACATCATTGGAGACTTACTGTATGTACGGAACACTTCCAATGATATATCATAAGTTTCATTCCCTTCATTTAATAATAAGTACTAAAAAGGAACGATGACAACTTTCGGTGTTCGCGAATTGATGTATAGATATTTATAATGCTTTTAGCTAATAGGAAGTAATATTTCTCGTATCGTAGTTTTATTTTTAAATTACTTGGATGTTGTTGTATATAATTGAATTATACTTCCATTAGATACCATAGTATTGTGCATAATTAAATAAATTACTAAGCAGTTTCATCTGAATTTAAATTCACATATTTGGTATATAGTAGTATATTTAATAGTTACTTATATGCTTTAATTAGCAACGTAGTGTATGTGGAAATCCATCACCTTATTGCTTATAAAATATTGATTTTTTCCTGTCAGGTATGATTGATGGATGTGCCAAAGTTCGGTTCTGAAATGAACCGATAAAATTAACCTGTAATTTTTCCCCATTCATTGCCTCTCACCATTAGTTGTAGACAGGCCTCGTATATCGTATTGTCAGTTTTGGTAATGGAAGACGTGACCTTATTTATAGCTTTATTCGATTTTACTAATTTATGCTTTATGTTTGTGAACATTTTTTGCATCAAACTTAGCATAATGGTAGAAATTTTTAACAAATTAGGAGGATATAGTTGTAGTTTTTACCGCTTGGATACTTAGATATTTCGGAAAAATCAATATTTTTATTTACGGAAATTTGTCTGATAAACATTCACTCAATTCGATTGATGGTCACTTATTTCAGTCATATTTTTCTCTATCTAAATCATGTTGAGCCAGACTTCAGCTAGTTTCTACTGCAACATGAATGGGTCACCTAAACCAGCGAAGGACAATGCGCTCACAAAATACCACCCTGAAATAGCAGCATAACGTTGCACTGTTGCGTATGGTTAGTGTCGATAGTAGGGGACCCAATTCCTGTAATTGGGTACCCCGATGCTTAAACGAAGCAATACGTTCAAGTCAATAAGGGGTGAATATGAGCATCTTGGATCTTTACTGATTACTTAACAGATGTGAATTGTGTTAAGTGAGATGTTCTTTTTGACACCTCTAATATTATTTTAAAAAGACGATTTAGAAAATTTGTATTCATTCATCATGGCATAGAAAATTTGTATTATAGAAGCATAATGGTGCTTCTATAATGGCAGATATAATTTGGTGAACACTATTAAATGAATTTGTTAACCTATTCTAAGAAAATGCGCCGACCTTCCTATAGAGAACATACAGACATTTAGATGTTGAATTTTCGACCCCTTCAAATACGCCTTTATTTTAGCATTTTTTAATGTTATTTTACAATTTTGAATATTAGTTATCTTAGTAGGAACTTCTGAAGGTTGTCGTTTAAACTTTCACTACTCTCTGAGTTGAAAAAATACTAGGTTTACTAACTAACGAGTTGACGTAGTGATCTAAATAAGCTTTACTTTTATTATTTCTAACTGCGACGTAAGTACGTTCAGTTTAATAACCACCACATTTAGCGCTGTGCTACATACTGCTTGGATTCAGTATCATTCATACATATAAATAAAAATGACGGCCTGGCGCAATACTTGGGATTTTAGAGCAACGCGTAATTGATTATGTAATTGTGTTGTGCATTAGAAGTGCGCAAAGTCAGTGTACACTGACTTTAAATTCACTAGCAAATTTAAGTTAGGCAATTAATTAGTTAGGAAATTTGTGTTAGGTGGGTGAGGTAGTGCAGTGCACTACGAATAGCAAGAGTGACCATTCGGTTTTCGTGAAAGGAAGTAATTTTAAGTTATTAATTCCTCATCCTCATATAAAACAACTTTTTCAAGTCGTTAGATATAGAATAATATATAGAATTTATTTAATTATTTACTTTATTTGGTATTCAAACAATGAGTACAATATAAAACTTACAAAGTACAATACCATAAATTGACTAATTGTATCATTACTTACAGGAAAAAATAGAATCCACATACATTAAACAAACTATCCTTATAAAACATAAACGAAAAGAAAAAAATTATTCTTAGCTTCCTACCTTTTTATCACATTGTTCGAGGTTACTGCAAAATCAATTTCTTAATTAAAATGGTTGCACATAGAATACGTAATAATGCATGTTCTCTTAGGTTGGTAGGATATTTACGTAAATGAAAAAGTTTTTTTTTTTGACTTTGAGTTCATTAAATTTAACTTTAGATGACAATTCGGGACAATCAGTTTACCTACTAAAACTAATTTCTTGAAAAGCACCGTATCTCTCTACGATTTTCAAGCTAGATACAATTAAAATAGCCAAGGCGGTCAGAATAAGATCTGAGCTTCCTGAACATATTTCAGCTGTAAGCCAAGTGATACATAAACCTTTTCGGTAATTATTCAATCCGGTTAATATGGACTTTGTAAGATGGTGACCAACTAACACTAAAGTATTTATGTTCGTTTACATACTACAAATTCTAATAATAATAATAAATAGATAGATATAGACTGAAATAGGAAACGATATCCATGATTAATCTTGATTTAATTAAGTCGCAAATGTTAGGTTTTCAACTGGCAATAAATATAAAGAAGTGAATAAAAATCCAGTAAGAATCGACCACAAGGAACAAAACACCGTTTATAATAAATAAGGAATTGTGCTTTATTTTGTTTTCTTAAACTAAATAAATGTTACAAAAACTATCCATCTCAATTTTTGCTCCAAAGAATGTCGTAAGAGGATAGTAAATAATCCAAATAAATGGCCGTATTAGAAACGATAAGGACCACCTAGAAGTCTAAAGTCTGTGCTTAAAACTGTACTATAGACTCTAAATTCTCAGTCACCGCTTTTTATCTAACATTGTTATCTACCAACTTTATTTTCTTTTAAAGATAGCTCAAGAAATGATTTAGTAACTGTACACTTAGGGTGTTAGGCTTAGATTACTTTAGGCTGGTGCGTTTAATCCATTTTTGGAAATCTATATACAGATTTAATTAAATATCAGGAAACACGGTAGTGTAACAATTAAATGATGCTGCAATGTAATATCTTGTTTATGCCACAAATATTAGATTCGAACGGAAACCTATAACTCAGGATGTAATTATATTGTTGTATATACATATATGTTTTAATTTTTTTAATAATTTGAAGAAAAGAATATAGTCCGAGTTATTAGTAATCCGAGGAGAGTCAGTCTATTCAACTTAATAGTTATTTAGAACATAAATCATATATGACGTCACAATTGTCGAGTGATAGCAAAATATTAGCTTCTTAAATTTCAATTCGACTTTTATGCGTCGATTTCTTTTTTTTATTAAGTCAATTTGCATCCGAGAACAGTTCATCTAATGGAAAGTGATATATTACTGACATTCATCCATCACCCGCATTCTATCTTAGTCCTTGGGTGTAACAATGAATTACATCCGTTCGAAAATAAATCTCGTCATGGGCCGCAGGAATCACTGATACTATAAGGTGAAATATGTACTAACTTCCAATCCCTTTTCGTACCAAAGTTTGCTGCTATTTTACACTGGCATGAACGAGGTCAGTTCCTGGGCAAGTGACTCATCCTAGCTAAACGCTAGTTACAACTAGAATGCTCTTGTTACGATAGCACTCTTTAATAGAAACACATTTTTCAACGTAAATTTTATTTCATCTCTTATTGTCATAACATTTACCACTAGTTAGGCAATTGATGTCATTTGCACCATTACGACACTGCATGCAAAACGCCACATTTTACCAAATTTTCATTACCATAATTTTTAGAAAATGTCAAATTTTAAACATTGATTGATTGAAACAATAATGCAGTAAGACCATTATACCGTTTTATAAACTTCCATATCATATTCTAACAATTGCTCCCCATAAAATATGAAGTAAACTTAAAATTATAGTGAAGTAAACGTAAATATGTTTTTGTGGTGAGGTAAGTAAGGATAACAAATGAGTAATATGTTTACAAAATGGTAAGGTTGATCACTTTACTTGCTAACTGCCACCTAAATACATTTATATCCATCGTTGAAGCGTTAGTGAGCAAATCCCCTTGAGCTTTCAGCCCCTTTTTGCCCCACCGACCCGCTAGAATACTTCGTAAAAAACTACATGAGTGATATCTACGAAGATTAAGTAAAGAAATCATGGACCTTATAATGGAAAAACAAACACGGCAGAGAAAAAATATTTTTTATGTTTATTATTTATAACACGTTCATATTACTTATAGTATATCATATTTGTTAATATTGGTTTTGTTTATGTTAAGTACGGGTAAGGAAACACGATATTATGATTAAAAATTTTATGACATTTACGATCAATAATTATAGGAAATATTGCTAATTTTCAAAATAATAGGAAAATACTTTTTCAATTCCAGTTTAAGCTTTTCTTATTCTTCTCGTTGTTACCGGATGTTATCAAATGCATGGGATATGCAATGCTAGCGTAACTACTTGCCACACCTCATTCAATTGTTATGTTGTTCTTGTCTACGATCTGAATAGAAGAATTACAGTCTTCTAACAACACAAACACAATACTTCTTTCACACGTTTTTCTGATCACATTACTGTCGTTATATCGCCCAGGACGTACGATACAATATTTATGAAATATACATATGTAGAAAGGTCAACTTTTGGGCTGCAGTTTACCTTAGCGACTCGGACCTTACGTTCTGTTAAGACAGATATACTTAAATCAAACAATATAAACAGAGTTTATATCTGGTTTTTCATCAACACTAACTTATTACAATTAATCAAAGTAATAAGATAAATTATGAAAAAATAAGTAGTCCGATGTTAATATGATACGAAGTTTACCATTCACAATATTTTTTTTGGAAGTAAACAGATTAATATGTAAATTTTAATATCACCCCTAAGATATTTCACCGTCACATTTTTAATATTTTGTAGAGCAAAGGTGCGCGTTTTCCATATTGCTAAAATTGCAACGTTTTCTTTATTGTGCTACTATTTTTACTTTATAGCCTGTGAATTCAAGCCAGGCGAAACTGCGATAAAAATGCGAAGTCCTTATAATATATAGCTCCCTGTATAAAAGCGCCATTTGGCAGCAGAGCTCAGGACTGCCGGGTTTTGCTTAAATTCAGACGTTTCATTGCAAAAACCCCTTTTCTTAAAAATAACATGCAACTCTAGTTCTGTATTGTACGTAAGACATTATATACGGGACCGATACTCTTACAACTTTTACTAGTAACCATTAAAATGGTGTTAATATGTACTTTTGTTTTATTATTTATTTGCGTGTCAGTTTATGCCAACACATTAATTATTAAAAGAAGTATTCTTTAAATATTAATGTAATAATTTTTAGTCAGGTTTAGTTCATATTAAAAGAAACTTTTGCTTGTCAAATCTTACCCAATAACAATGATATAAAGAGAAAAGAATTGAATTTTTAGAGCGATTTTTACATTTTATTTAACATAAATGGTCACACTCTCCTCCTCTAAATCAAGGTATGATGGTTCCCTAGGAATATGCTTGATTTGTTACAAGATCACATCAACTGATATCTGGTTCTCTTATTCACAATACACAGCAATTTTATACGTTGTAGCAATATTTTACGCGGATATTCCACGAGTGTTTTACGTTTTCGGTTGAATTAACCTTAGATAATTCGGCAGGATGGCAAAAAATAAAGTTTCTGGTTGCCTAAAATTGTAGCTATCGCAAATTGAAGCATTTTATGTATTAATGAGTTATTTTATTTTATAATCTGTTAAATAATAATCTAATAGTCTTTAAAAAATCTTATAAATATAGGGGTCACCGCATGAACATCTTGTTATCTACCTAAATGTAAAACATATTTACATAATGATGAAAAGATAAAACAAAATATAAATAACCAAACTAGAATAAAATAACAAATAATTATAGGCAAAAAGAAATACAATTATGGCTACATTTTGTGGTAACGACATTTCCGGGATCCAATTCCGGGTCAACATTACTATTTGTGTAAGGAATTTGGGTCTGTTCGGGTGATTGTTTTCTGTCTCATTGACTTCACATTCAACTATGCTTTCGGATCTACTGAATATATTCTTTCTTTTCCTGTTCGAATAAAAGACAGAGGCCATATGTTTATATAATATTTCATAATTATATTCGCCAAGTTTTATGTTTTAAAAAGATTATAAATTTAATGGCGGGAAGAACTTCTTTCTTTTGTTCAATTTTTAGTTATAAATACATCGTATCGTATTTTTGCAGATATGTAACGAGATAAGGTAAGTTTTATACAAGATGTGAAATACCCCGGCTGTTAACGAACAGCTAATCTTTTTTTGTTTTTTTTTAATTTTTGGTTAGAAACTGCTATTACGGACTTCTCACGGAATTCACTCACCATATAACACATAATACCACGTATTATGGTAAGTGAAGGAAATGGGTAAAATCTACATCTTGAATTTTTATCAAGAACGTGACTTTCCATCACGTAAACTATCGTTCGTTACTCTTATCATTTGTAAATATACCCCTATAATCCGCTATGCTGGCTATTATGAGAGTTCCCTACAATTTAGCAGTGAAAGAACAGGTTGATGATATAGCCTTTTATTTACAATGTGCTTCGTCATGGTATAGATTGTTCGATTCGCGAAGGCTGCACCCACTTCTTTTAAGAGGGGTAGTCGTGGGGTACGAGGATTATAATTGAGCTAAATATTAGGTAGATGACAGCCCAGGCTATTAACGGATATTTGACATACGGATATACGGCAGATAACGGTGATTTGGTAAATGATGACTGCGGCCACGTATATCTATCCTCAACAAAGATTCAAGATGTATATGTATTGTCACTTCTGCCAACTGAAGTGTAGGGATTCGCTGGTTTTCCCCTGTCGAGTAGACCATTCATGCTGGCAACTAGAAACAAGATGCGACGTGATTTCACTCCTGAAAGATTATATTGGATTAGATTAAACGACTATATCCAGATATTAAGAATGAAATATTTAAAAGACTTCTAATCTTCTAATCCACTTGACGCATTGCATGTATGAGGCGATTTAGATCAAGACGATGGTGGATTGGATCCATTTTGGCAATTAATCGCTGTGCGCTTTACACGAAGATTTCGCGCCGCGAGCAAGTACTCTGTTGAATCGGCTGTCACCAAAGCTGTTCCTAAAGATTGGTAATGTACTAGCAACTCCTGTGGTGTTGCGGATGTTCATGGAATGGTGATAATGTCTAACATCTTTGCTTCCCTTTAAATGTCACAGACAGTGAAAAGACGATACAAGACTCAAGTACACCGTGAGCTAATTCGTAGTTCACATCAGCGTAATCCAGTAAAGGAAATAATAAAGACTGTACAAGCATTACCTTACACAAGTAATATGTTTTATTATATTATATAAAATCGTCACAAAAAAATTTAAATGTAAGTTATTCCTAAAGGAAATTTTGTACTTAATGTCTTGAAAATATTAACAGGATTTGGATGGTGAATTGAGTAAAAGTTACTTTTGACTTTGCTTATTCGTAATGAAAATACATGAGTTTCAAAGTAACGCAATTTTAGAAACACATTGTTTTGATTAAATTGCATATATACGGAGAGTGAAATGTCACATAAATTACGCCTACCCAAGTAACTTTGTGATTTATAATAAAGCACGACTATAATTAAAATTTTCGGTATAAATTGAAATAATGAGACATCTTACAGTTATGGTTAATTGCATGTCCCTTGCAATATTAAATATGATCTAGCTAACATGTCAACTTAACGGACTACCCCATTGTGTTACCAGTGACAATAACATATGGTAGATGGCCATAGTGGTATTTTATGGATTTGTACGTGTAAATATTAAAATAATAACAATAATTATTTGCTGCTTGTGTTTTCCCAAGAATGAGGCTATTAATTCACCATACCGAACAGTTCACCTAATGATAAGAGATTCCTGTCACACAGTCCTAAAATTGTGGGCGTAATATTGATGCACAGATTTTTTTTTCCCAATTATAAGGAAAGATAATAATTACTAATGATTAGTACTAATAAATCTACGTCGTAATATATTAACGTCGGCAATTAGATGTATTCAATTATAAAAAACTTTCAACAGATTAACACTATATGTAACTATAAAAGAGACTTTCGCGGTTTAACGTCTAACACAAATAAACGAAAAGATTTTCAAATACAAGAATATGCAATTTGGATTAACATTCGGTACTTGTGAATCCATTTAAAGTTTCCAGTTTAACAATTAGTCAGTATCGGATTTGTAAGTCAACAAAAATTGTAAACAAGAACTAAAAACAGAGTACAAAACTTTTTAATAAAAAGTTAATAATGCCTTTCTCTTTTCAATTAGAAGTTTTCCCCAAGAATGAGGCTATTAATTCACCATACCGAACAGTTCACCTAATGATAAGAGATTCCTGTCACACAGTCCTAAAATTGTGGGCGTAATATTGATGCACAGATTTTTTTTTCCCAATTATAAGGAAAGATAATAATTACTAATGATTAGTACTAATAAATCTACGTCGTAATATATTAACGTCGGCAATTAGATGTATTCAATTATAAAAACTTTCAACAGATTAACACTATATGTAACTATAAAAGAGACTTTCGCGGTTTTACGTCTAACACAAATAAACGAAAAGATTTTCAAATACAGGAATATGCAATTTGGATTAACATTCGGTACTTGTGAATCCATTTAAAGTTTCCAGTTTAACAATTAGTCAGTATCGGATTTGTAAGTCAACAAAAATTGTAAACAAGAACTAAAAACAGAGTACAAAACTTTATAATAAAAAGTTAATAATGCCTTTCTCTTTTCAATTAGAAGTTTTCCCCGCTATAGCATTACGACACAGAAAAGTATTGGTGAAACTTTATTTTACTTTAGTTATTCTGTGTCGATTGATTTTTAACGATTACAAAAATTTAAATATTTTTGTAATCGTTATATAATCGTGTATTTCTCATTTACAAAGTTGTATAATATCATATACTTTTTTTTTATCATTTTCTTAATAAATAATTAGATGGATCACTCTTTTGAAATTATCCCTGACCGTGCAATAAGTTTATAGAGAGGATACATTGTCAATAAAGTAAATAATTATCTTAGCAAAAACCATGTAATTAATTCTACGTACTAGTAAGGCTTCCAAAAAATAAGAGTGCTACTGAGCTTTTAGGCCGATTTACTGATGAAATGAATAAGTCACTAAACCATAAGCTCCTTGTTTTGGTTGTCTTTATTGACTTTATAAATATCGAACTACATATGATAAATATATGAGAAAGAGATATACAGTGCCTTTTATTGAAATTAATAAAAAATATATGATTAAAATCGACTTACAATATGTTTACTTAAGATATTAAATCAGTAATATGATTACCAGTCATAAATATACTATAACTATACTGTGCGGTTATTGTACCAACTGAATACCTTGTGTATCATAATGATATGACATGGCACATACATATTTTAAGGGCTCTGTGTATAAATACACACATGATATCTGCTTAGTCGTGTCCAATAAAGACACTCTGCAGGCGCAATTGGATATGCAATGCAAACAATCTAGAAAAGACTTAATTTATCCTTTAACTTCAACACAAAATAAAACTGTCGTATCCCATAGGCACGTCTTCCTTATAATAAATGTTAGAATTCAAATGTACGTAGTTTTGTAATTTTGATTGATTTTGTTTACAGATTCTGTCAATGATTATGGATTAAATGGTAATTGTAATATACAAAATATACATAGACGTTATTTATATATACCTTCTAAACCGAGACTTATTATCTAAATATAAACGTAAATCTAGCCTAAGAAAAATTAATATAAAAGTACCTATGTCCTCCCGAGATACAATAATCACGGTACTAAAACAACTTCATATTACCTAATATTCTTAATAGGTAACCGGAAGAAATTCAGAATTAGCTTCGTAATCATACCGGGAAATAGTCTCAGTTACCTATATAATTATAATAAACTATATGATATAATTAGAACGACTATATAGACTTTAAATTACTTGTAGATCAAATTAAATTACTCAAATAAAAAGCAATGAAATGAAATCCAAAATAAATATCGATTAAATCACACGTGGATCTTGATTGTTTAATGTAGTTGCATGTAGCTGTTTATGTTACATTCATCGGATTAACTGTTTAAAAACCTTGCCTTATTTTAAAAAAATAATCATGATGTTCAGTCCTGTGTATATATCTTAATTAGATTTAAATGTAATGCTAAATTATATAGAATAAGTTTATTATCACAGGACGTTGCTTTTGGAATCTAATTTGCTTACGTTTATAAGTATGATATATAAGATGATAACTAAACTTAATAATATTAAAAATTTGAGGATATGTACCCTCGTAGTAAAAAAACGGCGAAAATCGGCCCAGCTCAATATTTAGTGTCCTAAATTTCTAGTTAATTGAAATAAAGGGTGAGTTAGGCTTTAACGGTTAGAGAAAGAATCGAATTAAATGTTCTTTTAAAATAATTCATGCATCATGAATTTTTCATGTCTTTAAACTGCTGGCACTCTGACTATGTTTGTTATTTTACTTAGCTGGATACATGGTTGATAAGTACTACGTTACATACGTAACTGCCTCAATAATTATAACTAAAAATCGGAAATTCGAGCAAATTATTTTTAAGTGAATAACCTTATTCGCTTTATTGTATAATGTTTGATAATTGACAGACCAACATGTATTAATATCAGTAACACAGTGAAACGTTTTAACTGTTCTCACCCAGAAGAACGGGTATTAGCTCATCAACTCGTAACTAAATTCCACTCGTAACTTATGTTCCCAAGCTGCCCTAACACGATATTTGGACAACGAAGTATTAAATCAGTGCTAGAATACATAGTACAAAGTATCGAATAGCATTATACATTACCGCTTTCGTGACTTCCTTCATTATTTTAATAGCATTGTATTTAGTTATGGATAAGAAAAATAAGCAATTATTCAATAATTGTGTGTGACTACATAAATTTCTACATAAGGTAATGTATCATTATGGGCACTTCTGATCTCTTTTCAAAATTGAATACCTGCATATTGAAAGAAAATTTTGTTTTTAAATGCAATGAAATAGGTATATATAACATATGTATCGTATACTTTTTTGTCTAAAATCTTAGTTTCTATTTTTTACTACAAAATTTATGTTTAATATTTATTATTATTTCTGATATTGTGTACAAACCTTAACTGAGGAGAGCAGACCATTTTATATTTAACATTTGATTTGTGAAAATCAGTAATATTTTATTAATTAGAATAATGAATTATAAGTTATACGGCATTCTTGTATATTAAGAATTTAATTAAATTACATCATCATCACAGCGTCCATTGCTTAAGACAAGCTTCCCCCATTTGCATCCACTTTCCACATACTTCCATAGGTCCTTGCTCCATCTTACGGGGGCTATTCTACACTGCAAGTCCCATGTTGCTTTTACGAACCATGTAATAACATTTCTTCCCCATTGGTTATCGGGGCATATGGCCAAACCACTTCAGCGTTCTGATCTTTTGAGCTATGTCGGTTACCGCTGAGAAACATCGTGCATAGCATTTATTATTTATTTAACGTTAGTTATTATAGTAGTTAGTTATATATATACAATTTTGAAATCACAAATTTAATTTAGAAATATTTCTGTCCGTACAACCTTACAATTTTGTTGTCGTCACGTATAACCATTTTCATCAGTTTTAAGATAGATACATTTAACACTAAATCGCCAGTTAACACAGTTCAAGCGGAAACTAAGATTAACTTGCGTCCCATAGTAACTTACATCTTAGAGTCATGTGAATGAAATGGTAAATTATTGCATAAATTATAAACTGTAAGGTTAATGGAATAACTATTATATTATATATAGTTTCACTTCTCGCTGTGTCGTTTTGTAAAGTTGGTAATACTAAATTATTATTATTTTATTTTTATTTATTATAAATAGCTTTCAACGATCTACATTTAGAGAAAAATATTGTAAAACGTTTTTAAAAAGTATAGCCACGCTGCAGCTAACTAGCTAGAAACTTTTAGGTGGGACATGAATGACTAGGCTCGACCAGGGACGGACCACGTCCTCACAGAATACCTTCATAGAAATAATAACGATACTGTGTTTGTGGTCGGATAATATTACGCGAGTTCCATCTCAGTCCTCTGGGGTGCAACGACGCATATCATATAGAATCTTTGGTAAGATCCATTTTCATATACTGTACCTACTACATAACTGCGGCCTATAATATTTATAGATGATATGGGCTGCAGTCATCACTTACCGAGGGGTACACTTAGTTTTTAAATATTATCTTTATTTTTAATACAATGGACCAATTATTAATCATTAGTCGTTTGTGTACATATCGATAACAAAATCTTACATGTACTATATATTGTCATTTCAATAGGGCAATTAATTAGGTCAAAGAAACAGAAAGAAAGTTTACATTTACTTTAATAAAAATGCTTATTTTCAGCTCCTTAAGATTGCTAAAATCAGCTTCACACTAACTTTCAAAGTTCAAGTTCTAAACATTTAACGTGTCACGTACGATCTTTATTACAATATGACAAGTTCCAAATAATTTATAAACATACAAGAGTTATCAACAATTAATCGACCTAACAAAACTGGCACAAAATATTCATTTCCATTATGGAGGAAAATGGGCATTAGATTAGATAATCGTGGATGAAGCTATTAGTGACTGTTTCCTTACACTAGTGATATTCACAGACAAAAAATATCGGTTTAAAACATTCACTATGTTTTGATATAATTTGTTTGGAGTATGTAGCAAATTACTGTTATCTATGATAGTCTTCAAAGGTGAAAATTGTTTCTAGATACATTATCCAAAATATTTATATCTGGCCCAGTGATCACGTAACATTGGCTTTTCATAGATCACCTTTATTTTAGATAAAAGTAAACCTTACGACGCAACGTTAGTTTTGCGTTAAAAACGTGTTCGACCCAAAAGGAAATATAATGACTACGCTTAAAAACCTAAGAAAGAGCTAGTAAAGAATGCTACATTATGAACTGAGTGTCCTAGATATCTTAACAACCACTCGAAACACAGGAGCAATATGGTATTTAGTGACAGCGAAGTCATTTCCCATCGTGGACCACAACAATCAATATTATAAATATTAAAAATCAAAACGATAAATTTTTAACAGCAGAAACTACCTACGAAACGTAGTTAACGTACAAAAGCTATAAGCAAAATTATTCAACAATAAAGATATTATCACAAGTTATATATACAGTATATCCCAGACCTCAACGTCAAGCCGAAACGGGGTGACAGGATTTTTCGTAACAATCATGAGTAAAATCAGAAAAAAAAATTATCCCATGCAGTTTGAAAATTGTGGGCATTTTAAGAAAAACCTTGAAATTTGGTCAAACTGTAACCGTTTTTCGGTTATTTTGGTTAATTTGTATTATTTTGTTCATTTAAACTTTGGAACCATAACCCTAAATAATATATGTGATTGACAGTTAAAAATATTGACGCAATTGCCCCAAGTTTCCTAGAATTAAGACTAATAGAATTAAATGTTAAACTATGAATTTAAAATTTTCAAAATTTATCGACTTAGAAAGGCCCTCTTTTAAAAAAATGTACTAGAGTGCCTTGGCAAGTGGCATTAAAAGTTGGCTCATTGAATCAGGACTCTAAAATGGTACAATACTTGTTAGTTTCATACTAAAAAACACGAGTAAAAAAATAAACACCTCAAGTTACTCGATTTTTGCTAACCCATTTTACTCAGTTAAAATGTTTTTGATTCGTACAAGTTCTTATAGTAGGTTCTTAATTTTACGGCAAAATGATGAGAGAGATGGATACTGGATGTGTAGGCCATGAGTGAGCATGAGTGAGAGTGAATGTGAACATTTGTTGTAATAAACAATGTTATTTCCCTATCAGACTTTTATTCCAATAAACCTAAACTAAACTAGGTCAAGATTTTTTATTATTTTACTAATTTTACTTACTTTTGTTGACTTTAGTAAAAGTGGCATTACTATTTGTCTCGCGCATATTATGGCCAACGTGTCCAGTGTTAAAATGTTATATAATGTATGAACCTAAGGGTGACAAACAAGCAAACATTTCACCCTATGGTAAGTGATGACCGTCCCTAACCATTTAAACATCTATTTCCAACCTCAGCAAATGCCTCATAGTTATAATAATAATAATATCTCATTTAATCGATCCACCACCAATAATACAAAAATTAAAAAAAGAAGAATTAAACAATAGATACAAACATGAAAAAGAAATCGTAAAAGAAATGAACACACGAAGAAAACAAAATAAAATAAGTGTAAAATAAAATATTCATGTCCATGTATTAGATGCATAACATACTCGTACCAAAAAACCATAACAACGATGCTGGATCAATAGGGTTCCAGCTCAGTATTTTGTTGACCTAGGCCAACACTGGTCTTCTGCTGGTACCTGACTACTTCCCTATGTTGTAAATAACTATTAGACGCATGCTCTTTAACCTTTTTTATAGTTCATAGATTTTTATAAAAAATTAATACATGAACCAAATTGTACTATAAACATTCCATTATTATTTGAAGTTACAATATATTGCATAAATTACTTTTACATTTTGGCAGCAACTTTCAAAGTACTTTTTGTATATATACTACTATACTACTACGACTATACTATACTATACTATACTATAAAATAATACAGTATAGTATAGTAAATATGTTACAATCAGCCTTCAACCGTAAACGCATAGGCATCTTCAATGTAATTATCGATGACGAATTTTTTATTGTTCGAAAAATATTTATAATACAATTTCACCACGATCTATTTATACATAACCGTATTTAAAACGTATTATATCAGTTGATAGACGAATATTTCACACCAGTAACATCTGCTTTAGAGGTTGATTTAACGCTCAACCATCAATCACTTCAACTATTTAAAAGACCAACCGGCAGGGTGGTATTTAAAAGACCAAGCATTTTAATGAGCGTACATAAAATCTTTTTCAGCGATTTGCTAATATTCTCTCCTGGTATACTTAAGTTTATGATTTTAATCTAATTTCTATCTGCAGAATATTTTGCTCTGGTATTCCGAAAAGCGAGATTCATCCCCGGTCGTGGCAATCCATTTGTGCTACAGCGAATTTATAACTGATAGATAAGAAAAATGAATAGATTAATGCTGATTTAATTATAAAATTGATTAAATCCCAAATAGAAAAAGCCTGTGAAATTTAATTTTATGATTTAATTTATGAAACCGAGGGTGACTGACGATACAAAGTTATAAAGGTAAGTTATCACCATAAACACTTACATCTATCAGCAACATTGATTTAAGATGCACATGCATTGTAATCTCTGAGGATAGATTAAATGCCTCGATTAATTGTTTGTCTGTTTTAATGAAATGATTTATACAAAAATTGTTCAAATAAAACAAAAAAAATTCCATCTAAATCGCCACACAAACACAAAAACCTCAGGACTAAATGAAGAAAAATTCAAATTTCTAAATTTTTCCCATTGAGCCTGATCTTCAGATTAGTGCTCCGTCATCCCGTGGGGATTAGTCATACGGCGTCCAGCTACCATTGCCTTGATGTGGTCCATCACACCAGAACATGTGTAATGTACCGGTTGTAGTTAATATATATATTGAGTAGGTATTTATGGCGTTGTCGTTTTGTGAGGCAGATATTTATATCAATGTACGTATGAACTGAAACTGCTCTTGGGTTTGTATAGAATTTTTTATATAAATATCTATATTATGCATCGCGATGAATCATTACTAAAATAAAGTACTACAATGGCATGTACAACTTCATAGTTACACACTGGTCCTGCAAGTATTTAAAAAAAATCATGTTTACACTTATAATTAGTACTTTTGTATTTATAATATGAAAGAGAAAATTTCAATTAATGTTAAAGTTGCACATAATAGTATATTATATAGGTAATAATAAAATATATAAATTTATGAAATACTGATTAAAACAGTAAAGATTTGTCTCATTCTACTACTAGCTAGTTTCAGCACCTAACAGACTTTTCTACCTATATATAATAGCTATTCCTTCAAGCAGCAAAATGAAACATATCTAAGGTTTTATGTTGAGACCTTAAAAAGAAAAACGTCTTCACCGAAACCTACCATCACAGGTACTTTCCGATCGGCTGTATTTACTGGCGTTGACTGGAGATGTTGTATCTCTTTGCATTTTTACCGAATTTTGTTTGCAGTTGCTCTGATCAATTCCAGCCGCTGAGTTTAAACATTGTACATCACGAAAGAATTCAAAATTTCATCCTCATCACCTCGATGGTAGGCAATCCACCACTATGCGCTTCACACGAAATTTCCTGTCATGCACAAATACTCTGTGGAATCAGCTGTCGCCAGCGGTGTTTCCGAAACGATACGACTTAGGGACCTTCAAGAAAAGAGCCTACCAACCTTCCCCAAAGGCTGGCAACGCATTTACGACTCATCTGGTGTTGCGGATTTTCATGGGCGGCGGTGATCATTTACCATCAGGTGGGCTGCATGCTCGATTGCCGAGTAAACTATAAAAAAAAATGTCCAAGTAAAAATAATATATTTTCGAAGCCATGTGAAGTCGGACAATTCACAGTGGAGCCATGTGTGTAAGACTGTGCTCCAAGACCCTTCTTAGAAAGGTGTTTTTTGTCGATTATTCTAATTTCATAAAACAAAAGGCTGAACATCCGCTGGGTGCGTTTAATTTGAATTACTACTATTTTCTTCGGTGATTAATCCAGATCTAAACAGCAATTTGAAGCACAAACTATAAGCTACGAAAATCATAATTCACAAAAGTTGGCTTTCGATTTTCGAGTGCAAAATATCATAAGCAAACGGACCTGCTCACTCAAATACAAAGCTTTGAAACGTCCCCTTTAGCTTTGACGACGGGCCTAAGAGTCTTTTTAATTTCATTTTAAAGTTTTATGAAAATTTTATTTATGTGACTTAATTCAAAAATTAACTTTATACACTATTTTGAAATACAAAAATGAAATACAAAGCTGAAAATTATTTTCTGAGGAATTTAAGTGTGATTGGTGTTTTTGTATATAATTGGCAGAGTGTAAAAATTAAATGGTTTTATATTATATTGTTGTAGGTTTCTTTTAAATTAAGATTTTTTTATTATCGAAATTAATTTCAGATCCTATTTTATATCTGATCAGCTTTGAGTATATTGATACATATTTAATACAAATTTTAATGGCGATGGTTTCACTTGTCCTTATCTTCGGCATTAGGATCATATCTTCGATAGGTTTAGGATAAAAGCTCTGTGAGTTTATTTATTAGACATATTGCCTATAAAGCAATTAAAATATGGCATCCGATACTTTGAACCGGAGGTAAGTATTACTTCTATAATTCAATTTGAAATTTTGTTTCACAAAGTATATGAAGAAAATTTGATATGTTATAATAGTAACAATTATCCTTTAAGACCTTACTCGCAACATAATTTTAATTGCTATATCAAGTAACAATTTCAACGATAATATGCAATAAATATTATTACATTATAAAACAATAACATTATAAAATAATAAATATCTCTAAACTCATGATGAAGTTGCATCCACCTTCATTCAGCTGTCATTCAAAGGGTGAAACGAATACATCGTAAATTTTGATAGAGTTCATCATATTTATAACATCTTAGTCGTATGTATAGTATGTTATAAAATAGCGTATAACTACGTTTACATAGTGAGGAGCGCTTTACATTGTGGCGTCATCATGATATCTCACTTTTTAACTTACAAGACAGAATTGTGTTGATCGAAAATAATTAGTGAGGCCATGCGTTCCTAAGACTTTTGCGATACGCACTTGATTAATAAGAAGTCATAGTATTATTTACTTATTTATTTATAAACTTTTGTACAACTAACATATGCACAAAGGCGGACTTAATGCCTAAGGCATTATCTACCAGTCAACCTTGGAAGGGTTCAGAGAAATAAAGGTAGGGACAGATGAATAATAAAAAAGAAAAAAAGTAACAGTACATCTAAATACTTATACAATTATAGTCTCAGTTACCTATATAATTATAATAAACTATATGATATAATTAGAATGACTATATAGACTTTAAATTACTTGTAGATCAAATTAAATTACTCAAATAAAAAGCAATGAAATGAAATCCAAAATAAATATCGATTAAATCACATGTGGATCTTGATTGTTTAATGTGGTTGCATGTAGCCGTTTATGTTACATTCATCGGATTAACTGTTTAAAAACCTTGCGTTATATTAAAAAAATAATCATGATGTTCAGTCCTGTGTATATATCTTAATTAGATTTAAATGTAATGCTAAATTATATAGAATAAGTTTATTATCACAGGACGTTGCTTTTGGAATCTAATTAGCTTACGTTTATAAGTATGATATATAAGATGATAACTAAACTTAATTATATTAAAAATTTGAGGATATGTACCCTCGTAGTAAAAAATCGACGAAAATCGGCCCAGCTCAATATTTAGTGTCCTAAATTTCTAGTTAATTGAAATAAAGGGTGAGTTAGGCTTTAACTGTTAGAGAAAGAATCGAATTAAATGTTCTTTTAAAATAATTCATGCATCATGAATTTTTCATGTCTTTAAACTGCTGGCACTCTGACTATGTTTGTTATTTTACTTAGCTGGATACATGGTTGATAAGTACTACGTTACATACGTAACTGCCTCAATAATTATAACTAAAAATCGGAAATTCGAGCAAATTATTTTTAAGTGAATAACCTTATTCGCTTTATTATATAATGTTTGATAATTGACAGACCAACATGTATTAATATCAGTAACACAGTGAAACGTTTTAACTGTTCTCACCCAGAAGAAGGGGTATTAGCTCATCAACTCGTAACTAAATTCCACTCGTAACTTATGTTCCCAAGCTGCCCTAACACGATATTTGGACAACGAAGTATTAAATCAGTGCTAGAATACATAGTACAAAGTATCGAATAGCATTATACATTACCGCTTTCGTGACTTCCTTCATTATTTTAATAGCATTGTATTTAGTTATGGATAAGAAAAATAAGCAATTATTGAATAATTGTGTGTGAATACATAAATTTCTACATAAGGTAATGTATCATTATGGGCACTTCTGATCTCTTTTCAAAATTGAATACCTGCATATTGAGAGAAAATTTTGTTTTTAAATGCAATGAAATAGGTATATATAACATATGTATCGTATACTTTTTTGTCTAAAATCTTAGTTTCTATTTTTTACTACAAAATTTATGTTTAATATTTATTATTATTTCTGATATTGTGTACAAACCTTAACTGAGGAGAGCAGACCATTTAATATTTAACATTTGATTTGTGAAAATCAGTAATATTTTATTAATTAGAATAATGAATTATAAGTTATACGGCATTCTTGTATATTAAGAATTTAATTAAATTACATCATCATCACAGCGTCCATTGCTTAACACAAGCTTCCCCCATTTGCATCCACTTTCCACATACTTCCATAGGTCCTTGCTCCATCTTACGGAGGCTATTCTACACTGCGACTGCAAGTCCCAGGTTGCTTTTACGAACCATGTAATAACATTTCTTCCCCATTGGTTATCGGGCCATATGGCCAAACCACTTCAGCGTTCTGATCTTTTGAGCTATGTCGGTTACCGCAGAGAAACATCGTGCATAGCATTTATTATTTATTTAACGTTAGTTATTATAGTAGTTAGTTATATATATACAATTTTGAAATCACAAATTTAATTTAGAAATATTTCTGTCCGTACAACCTTACAATTTTGTTGTCGTCACGTATAATCATTTTCATCAGTTTTAAGATAGATACATTTAACACTAAATCGCCAGTTAACACAGTTCAAGCGGAAACTAAGATTAACTTGCGTCCCATAGTAACTTACATCTTAGAGTCATGTGAATGAAATGGTAAATTATTGCATAAATTATAAACTGTAAGGTTAATGGAATAACTATTATATTATATATAGTTTCACTTCTCGCTGTGTCGTTTTGTAAAGTTGGTAATACTAAATTATTATTTTTTTTATTTTTATTTATTATAAATAGCTTTCAACGATCTACATTTAGAGAAAAATATTGTAAAACGATTTTAAAAAGTATAGCCACGCTGCAGCTAACTAGCTAGAAACTTTTAGGTGGGACATGAATGACTAGGCTCGACCAGGGACGGACCACGTCTTCACAGAATACCTTCATAGAAATAATAACGATACTGTGTTTGTGGTCGGATAATATTACGCTCGTTCCATCTCAGTCCTCTGGGGTGCAACGACGCATATCATATAGAATCTTTGGTAAGATCCATTTTCATATACTGTACCTACTACATAACTGCGGCCTATAATATTTATAGATGATATGGGCTGCAGTCATCACTACCGAGGGGTACACTTAGTTTTAAATATTATCTTTATTTTTAATACAATGGACCAATTATTAATCATTAGTCGTTTGTGTACATATCGATAACAAAATCTTACATGTACTATATATTGTCATTTCAATAGGGCAATTAATTAGGTCAAAGAAACAGAAAGAAAGTTTACATTTACTTTAATAAAAATGCTTATTTTCAGCTCCTTAAGATTGCTAAAATCAGCTTCACACTAACTTTCAAAGTTCAAGTTCTAAACATTTAACGTGTCACGTACGATCTTTATTACAATATGACAAGTTCCAAATAATTTATAAACATACAAGAGTTATCAACAATTAATCGACCTAACAAAACTGGCACAAAATATTCATTTCCATTATGGAGGAAAATGGGCATTAGATTAGATAATCGTGGACGAAGCTATTAGTGACTGTTTCCTTACACTAGTGATATTCACAGACAAAAAATATCGGTTTAAAACATTCACTATGTTTTGATATAATTTGTTTGGAGTATGTAGCAAATTACTGTTATCTATGATAGTCTTCAAAGGTGAAAATTGTTTCTAGATACATTATCCAAAATATTTATATCTGGCCCAGTGATCACGTAACATTGGCTTTTCATAGATCAACTTTATTTTAGATAAAAGTAAACCTTAAGACGCAACGTTAGTTTTGCGTTAAAAACGTGTTCGACCCAAAAGGAAATATAATGACTACGCTTAAAAACCTAAGAAAGAGCTAGTATAGAATGCTACATTATGAACTGAGTGTCCTAGATATCTTAACAACCACTCGAAACACAGGAGCAATATGGTATTTAGTGACAGCGAAGTCATTTCCCATCGTGGACCACAACAATCAATATTATAAATATTAAAAATCAAAACGATAAATTTTTAACAGCAGAAACTACCTACGAAACGTAGTTAACGTACAAAAGCTATAAGCAAAATTATTCAACAATAAAGATATTATCACAAGTTATATATACAGTATATCCCAGAACTCAACGTCAAGCCGAAACGGGGTGACAGGATTTTTCGTAACAATCATGAGTAAAATCAGAAAAAAAAATTATCCCATGCAGTTTGAAAATTGTGGGCATTTTAAGAAAAACCTTGAAATTTGGTCAAACTGTAACCGTTTTTCGGTTATTTTGGTTAATTTGTATTATTTTGTTCATTTAAACTTTGGAACCACAACCCTAAATAATATATGTGATTGACAGTTAAAAATATTGACGCAATTGCCCCAAGTTTCCTAGAATTAAGACTAATTGAATTAAATGTTAAACTATGAATTTAAAATTTTCAAAATTTATCGACTTAGAAAGGCCCTCTTTTAAAAAAATGTACTAGAGTGCCTTGGCAAGTGGCATTAAAAGTTGGCTCATTGAATCAGGAATCTAAAATGGTACAATACTTGTTAGTTTCATACTAAAAAACACGAGTAAAAAAATAAAAACCTCAAGTTACTCGATTTTTTACTCAGTTAAAATGTTTTTGATTCGTACAAGTTCTTAGTAGGTTCTTAATTTTACGGCAAAATGATGAGAGAGATGGATACTGGATGTGTAGGCCATGAGTGAGCATGAGTGAGAGTGAATGTAAACATTTGTTGTAATAAACAATGTTATTTCCCTATCAGACTTTTATTCCAATAAACCTAAACTAAACTAGGTCAAGATTTTTTATTATTTTACTAATTTTACTTACTTTTGTTGACTTTAGTAAAAGTGGCATTACTATTTGTCTCGCGCATATTATGGCCAACATGTCCAGTGTTAAAATGTTATATAATGTATGAACCTAAGGGTGACAAACAAGCAAACATTTCACCCTATGGTAAGTGATGACCGTCCCTAACCATTTAAACATCTATTTCCAACCTCAGCAAATGCCTCATAGTTATAATAATAATAATATCTCATTTAATCGATCCACCACCAATAATACAAAAATTAAAAAGAAGAATTAAACAATAGATACAAACATGAAAAGAAATCGTAAAAGAAATGAACACACGAAGAAAACAAAATAAAATAAGTGTAAAATAAAATATTCATGTCCATGTATTAGATGCATAACATACTCGTACCAAAACCATAACAACGATGCTGGATCAATAGGGTTCCAGCTCAGTATTTTGTTGACCTAGGCCAACACTGGTCTTCTGCTGGTACCTGACTACTTCCCTATGTTGTAAATAACTATTAGACGCATGCTCTTTAACCTTTTTTATAGTTCATAGATTTTTATAAAAAATTAATACATAAACCAAATTGTACTATAAACATTCCATTATTATTTGAAGTTACAATATATTGCATAAATTACTTTTACATTTTGGCAGCAACTTTCAAAGTACTTTTTGTATATATACTACTACTACTACGACTATACTATACTATACTATACTATAAAATAATACAGTATAGTATAGTCAATATGTTACAATCAGCCTTCAACCGTAAACGCATAGGCATCTTCAATGTAATTATCGATGACGAATTTTTTATTGTTCGAAAAATATTTATAATACAATTTCACCACGATCTATTTATACATAACCGTATTTAAAACGTATTATATCAGTTGATAGACGAATATTTCACACCAGTAACATCTGCTTTAGAGGTTGATTTAACGCTCAACCATCAATCACTTCAACTATTTAAAAGACCAACCGGCAGGGTGGTATTTAAAAGACCAAGCATTTTAATGAGCGTACATAAAATCTTTTCAGCGATTTGCTAATATTCTCTCCTGGTATACTTAAGTTTATGATTTTAATCTAATTTCTATCTGCAGAATATTTTGCTCTGGTATTCCGAAAAGCGAGATTCATCCCCGGTCGTGGCAATCCATTTGTGCTACAGCGAATTTATAACTGATAGATAAGAAAAATGAATAGATTAATGCTGATTTAATTATAAAATTGATTAAGTCCCAAATAGAAAAAGCCTGTGAAATTTAATTTTATGATTTAATTTATGAAACCGAGGGTGACTGACGATACAAAGTTATAAAGGAAAGTTATCACCATAAACACTTACATCTATTAGCAACATTGATTTAAGATGCACATGCATTGTAATCTCTGAGGATAGATTAAATGCCTCGATTAATTGTTTGTCTGTTTTAATGAAATGATTTATACAAAAATTTTTCCAATAAAACAAAAAAAAATCCATCTAAATCGCCACACAAACACAAAAACCTCAGGACTAAATGAAGAAAAATTCAAATTTCTAAATTTTTCCCATTGAGCCTGATCTTCAGATTAGTGCTCCGTCAACCAGTGGGGATTATTCATACGGCGTCCAGCTACCATTGCCTTGATGTGGTCCATCACACCAGAACATGTGTAATGTACCGGTTGTAGTTAATATATATATTGAGTAGGTATTTATGGCGTTGTCGTTTTGTGAGGCAGATATTTATATCAATGTACGTATGAACTGAAACTGCTCTTGGGTTTGTATAGAATTTTTTATATAAATATCTATATATATTAATATTTATATATTTTATATATTTTTTTATTTATGCATCGCGATGAATCATTACTAAAATAAAGTACTACAATGGCATGTGCAACTTCATAGTTACACACTGGTCCTGCAAGTATTTAAAAAAATCATGTTCACACTTATAATTAGTACTTTTGCATTTATAATATGAAAGAGAAAATTTCAATTAATGTCAAAGTTGCACATAATAGTATATTATATAGGTAATAATAAAATATATAAATTTATGAAATACTGATTAAAACAGTAAAGATTTGTCTCATTCTACTACTAGCTAGTTTCAGCACCTAACAGACTTTTCTAACTATATATAATAGCTATTCCTTCAAGCAGCAAAATGAAACATATCTAAGGTTTTATGTTGAGACCTTAAAAAGAAAAACGTCTTCACCGAAACCTACCATCACAGGTACTTTCCGATCGGCTGTATTTACTGGCGTTGACTGGAGATGTTGTATCTCTTTGCATTTTTACCGAATTTTGTTTGCAGTTGCTCTGATCAATTCCAGCCGCTGAGTTTAAACATTGTACATCACGAAAGAATTCAAAATTTCATCCTCATCACCTCGATGGTAGGCAATACACCACTATGCGCTTCACACGAAATTTCCTGTCATGCACAAATACTCTGTGGAATCAGCTGTCACCAGCGGTGTTTCCGAAACGATACGACTTAGGGACCTTCAAGAAAGAGCCTACCAACCTTCCCCAAAGGCTGGCAACGCATTTACGACTCATCTGGTGTTGCGGATTTTCATGGGCGGCGGTGATCATTTACCATCAGGTGGGCTGCATGCTCGATTGCCGAGTAAACTATAAAAAAAAATGTCCAAGTAAAAATAATATATTTTCGAAGCCATGTGAAGTCGGACAATTCACAGTGGAGCCATGTGTGTAAGACTGTGCTCCAAGACCCTTCTTAGAAAGGTGTTTTTTGTCGATTATTCTAATTTCATAAAACAAAAGGCTGAACATCCGCTGGGTGCGTTTAATTTGAATTACTACTATTTTCTTCGGTGATTAATCCAGATCTAAACAGCAATTTGAAGCACAAACTATAAGCTACGAAAATCATAATTCACAAAAGTTGGCTTTCGATTTTCGAGTGCAAAATATCATAAGCAAACGGACCTGCTCACTCAAATACAAAGCTTTGAAACGTCCCCTTTAGCTTTGACGACGGGCCTAAGAGTCTTTTTAATTTCATTTTAAAGTTTTATGAAAATTTTATTTATGTGACTTAATTCAAAATTAACTTTATAGACTATTTTGAAATACAAAATGAAATACAAAGCTGAAAATTATTTTCTGAGGAATTTAAGTGTGATTGGTGTTTTGTATATAATTGGCAGAGTGTAAAATGAAATGGTTTTATATTATATTGTTGTAGGTTTCTTTTAAATTAAGATTTTTTATTATCGAAATTAATTTCAGATCCTATTTTATATCTGATCAGCTTTGAGTATATTGATACATATTTAATACAAATTTTAATGGCGATGGTTTCACTTGTCCTTATCTTCGGCATTAGGATCATATCTTCGATAGGTTTAGGATAAAAGCTCTGTGAGTTTATTTATTAGACATATTGCCTATAAAGCAATTAAAATATGGCATCCGATATTTTGAACCGGAGGTAAGTATTACTTCTATAATTCAATTTGAAATTTTGTTTCACAAAGTATATGAAGAAAATTTGATATGTTATAATAGTAACAATTATCCTTTAAGACTTACTCGCAACATAATTTTAATTGCTATATCAAGTAACAATTTCAACGATAATATGCAATAAATATTATTACATTATAAAACAATATTCAGAATTTATGTTCAATATTATTTTTATTTATCGTGCTTTTATTGCCGCTCAAATATGCATAGTTCGAAGTTTAGCATTGCAATGTTCTTTCATGATAATAAATATCTCTAAACTCATGATGAAGTTGCATCCACCGAGCTGTCATTCAAAGGGTGAAACGAATACATCGTAAATTTTGATAGAGTTCATCATATTTATAACATCTTAGTCGTATGTATAGTATGTTATAAAATAGCTTATAACTACGTTTACATAGTGAGGAGCGCTTTACATTGTGGCGTCATCGTGATATCTCACTTTTTAACTTACAAGACAGAATTGTGTTGATCGAAAATAATTAGTGAGGCCATGCGTTCCTAAGACTTTTGCGATACGCACTTGATTAATACGAAGTCATAGTATTATTTATTTATTTATTTATAAACTTTTGTACAACTTACATATGCACAAAGGCGGACTTAATGCCTAAGGCATTATCTACCAGTCAACCTTGGAAGGGTTCAGAGAAATAAAGGTAGGGACAGATGAATAATAAAAAAGAAAAAAAGTAACAGTACATCTAAATACTTATACAATTATATATACATATCATTATATATTATCTTAGGAATTTATAAAACTAAATAAAATAATAGATATTTATATACATGTACATAAACTATTAAACAAAAATATATACATATTATAAATACAAACATAACTAAAAGTAAATATATACATAATAATTATCGATGTAGTGAATCTGCTGACGCTACTTCCAACAAATGCTGTCGAATTTCATAGTAACAATAATTATTAGCTTACATTTGTCCATGATGTATGGAGATAAATTCACTCCCAGCAGATTTTAGACTACATTAACCTATTAACACTGCTTGGAATAAAAAAAATAGAGGCAGATTAGCGTCGCTCTTAGTTTGGTGTATATTTATTATGATAGCAAATGTTACATACATGTTTTACGACTACTTTTCCAAGACAACAGCTGCTGCAATAACTAAAACGAATCTAATCACAAAAACACTGATTTGTGAACGTAAATAACGACCACCCATCTAAATAGAAAATAAAAAACAGGCCTAATTTTAAAGGCGACCAATCAAGTTTTGTTACGGGCACTTTATTTGCTGAATACAACAAATAAAACCACTGTTTCACTAAATCGGCACTACCACTAATTAGTATTAATTTAAATCTCAAAGTCTAACCAAGCTGTGTTGTTGTGATTATAATTAAAATGTAAATTAGATCCAGCTTATCAGGCTCCATTTCGAAATATCTGGAAGGAATCAAATTCAGCCAGAATAAGATGCTCGAAGCTCTCGAACTGTCTAGAACTGAATTTATATAGCTTAGCCATTACGCTGCTTACAAAATAAAAAATTCTGCCAGCATCTGTATTGAATGTCGGTCACGCTAAACTGATAATCTTAATACCAATAATTAAGGTATTTCCGCAGCTCCAATCTTGTCTAAACTATTTCAATAAATATTAAACCCTATATTTCAATCGGATACTCGATATCCGAATTGCTGAGATAGTTAGTTGTTGACTACTTAAGGTTTCGATCGGTAATTGCTATGGTTTTTCTAAACGTTTCGTGAGTGCAGGAATCCGGAGACCTCTATTACTGGTGACAAGGCATTCCATCTCAGTCGTCAAGGGTAACAACGCATCTGCATTATGATCCCTAGTCAAGGATGTGTTTAGATGTCATGTGCCGCAGGAATCACTTGTCATCATCTGAACTGTGTTCTCGTATGTTACTCTAAATTTAATAAAGAAAAAAATCACGATGCTATTCTATTACTACTATTTATTTAATTTAAATATATATATTCGCTACCAAAACTAGCCTAAGACGTCATTATTAAGCTTATGAATTATTGCTTGAGCGTTCACCCAGAAGCTTATCTGTTTCCGTTTGTCAACTCTACGTCTAGGCTTAAAATAGTTTGCTTACGCGTACATACGTAAAGGTCTTGGCACCCATAACTCCTCCCTCCTTAAGATCAAAGTTCTCGTTCACAGGATAACTTTGGATATAGAAAGTCAACAGTTTTGAATGGCAATTATAAACTTAAATACTAATTACAATATATATAAGTAACACAATATACAGTATATTTGTCCATACACTAACAGTTATGGTTAACACGATTGCCTTTTACACTTTGACTATTTTTAATATTACTTTTCTTTAGAGCAAATGACACATTTCAGTACGTAAACTTATGACAGGCAGATTAATTAGGAGATGTAGTACTATCAGTTTTCTCAGATTGTCTTGTTAACTTAATACAATTTATTCTCACTGCAAAATTATTATCTAATAACATATGTATCATGAATCTTTTGTCTTGATACTTTATCAATACATATCTTGGAAAGTAAAATGGGTTCTTAGGTATGCAGGACCCATCTATTAGGTCGTTTTCCACATACATCTTTAGTAGAGATAACAATTTAAATAAACTCTATATTTTGCTATTGACTGATTGATATTTTGCTAATACTTTAGTTAATCTGTAATTAATTTATCATATCTTATGGCATTATCATTCCATCCTGTGATAACTCTAATTAATGGTCTTAATATACCACGTCTTATTCTAAAAGAAGGGGTTACCTGTTATATTTTATTAATAGTTAAATTCAATATATTCTATATAATTAAATGTAATATATGTACTTGCAACTTAATATCTATAAAATTGTATGTTTTTTTTTCTAAACTATAAAGTAATGAATCTAATTCAGATGTCTTCAACATTTTTATTTTCACGTCCTCGATAATAAGTTTGATGTCTAGCTTTACCGTTATTTGTTGTTGGTTGTCCTTGTTTTATTTCACAGGTAATACCCCAGTGCCGTGGTGGAAAGGTTTTTCCACGCGGTATTTCTGAATGATGTTCCCTTTTTCTGTTTCGCTATCTACGTTTACGAATCTTTTGGTACATTCGAAAAATTTAAAGAGTTCCCTTTTAAATTAGAAAATTTCTACTACCCTAATTTTCTTGCGATGTTCTTCATTTTCAATGTAAATGAGGTATTTAAGTTTATTATATATTTTCTTTCAAGAATTGCCCAATTAAATCGGATTGGTATAAGGTTTAGATGCCCTTCCGGATTCTTTGTTTTTCTCTAGATAAGTTCTTTACTGCAAATGTATCGATGTTCCAGTTATATACTAAGATTTGGTTAGGTTTCTTATTGATTGTTTCTTGTAAAATTTGAATACTTTGCGACTCAATATCTTGTTATAAACGTGCGGTTTCTATACTATTCGATTTTTGGATGCTGTTAATGTACTGCTAGAAGGATATGGAATAGAATAGGGAGATCTTATCTATAAGGTATTATCGGAATCTGTGTCCGTTATGGTTATAGTCTTTTCAGAATCTGAATCTGAAATCACCTGGACGGTGTTGGTTGATTATGTTTTGTCATTTGTATATATATAGATAATCCTTTGATTAATTCTGTTTACCGCTTTTGTGGATAATATTAAAATCATATTCGGCTAATCGTAAGTACCATCTTAGTAGTTGGCTATTAGTTTCCTTAAGGGAATTTAACCAGGTGAAAGCTTATGGTCTGTAATGATAGTGAACTTTCTGCAATACAAATAAGGGCTGAAATGTTTAATAGTCAATAATTTTATTGGGAGTTTTTCCGTTTCACTGAAACAAGTTTCGTTTAAGGTACGACTCCTCCTACAGTCCTTGTGAAAGTAAAGCCTCTGAAGCAAATTCTGAAACATCTGGCGTTACTTTGATGGCTAATTATAATTAAATTACCTGTAATTCCAATGCCTAGATTATCGTAACATATTATTATCGTTAGGAGGCATTGAACGTTTCATTTTCTATCTGACTGTAGTAGTTTGAATTATTTTAGCCAAATCTTTAATGAAATATGGTCACATATCGTCAGACCATAATATCGTACGTCTACATAATATATGTACAACTTGTGTGAGTTTTAACTATTGATGGTGGTGAATAAAGGTACAATCATGACTTATATCTGCAAAACTTGAAGCATGTGTGCTTATAACTTGCTTGCTTCTATTGATATGAATTGTTTAAAATTTGAGAAATATTCATCAGTATTAGATAGCCTTATAAAAGATTTTGAGCTTCATGTGTGCTGATTTCGATTTCATTCCCAGTGTCTCCTCTATATGTGGCAATTTTAATCTGCAGTCGCAATTAATGTGTATTAATTGTCGGTTTGATTCACATCCTGTGTTAGTTCTTATTTTTTATATTCTGCTTTTATAGTTTGCATTATAAGTAATTTCGTCATCTATACTCCTAGAGAACCATACGGCATAATAGTCGATATCGTCATTATAGTTATCATTTTCATTAAAATTATATAAATTATTTATACAGAAACCTTGAGATTAAAAGGGGGCGGTGTGCATGCTTACCTCAGTTGATTGTAACTCAGGTTGAAACTGTAGTCTTTGTAAATAGTAAAATGGAGGTCTGTAACCTATGGGTTGTTGGCCCTGATTAAAATTGTGTTTGTTGAATTGGTAAATTCACTTGTTTGCTTGGTACCACCACTTAAATCGCGGTGAGAAATGTCTCATGTTGTTTAGTGTTGGGAAGGGCAGTTTTAAAAATTTGTTAATGCGATTGTATATTATCTGCAAGGAATAGTTTCATTATGTTTTTATCGATAAATGGATTCTGAGATATTGGTTGAGTTTTTTGTTGTACATTTTTAGGCAATCGCAGCATTTTGTTTCTAGTCTGGTATTAATATAAGAAGTTAACTTGTTCGAGTACTATACTTCAATCATTTTCTAGAGAGTTGCATCCATTCAACCTGATAAAGTTACAAATCCTCAGTTTTAATTATCTAAAAAAAACTTCATGGACATATGATCATAAATGGTTTTTTTACTTTTACGAAGATTAATATCAGTAATCCTATTTACTTTCATAATTAATGTACTTTTAATGTGTTGTACCCTGTTGCAATTTATTTTTCTAGTATATACATTTAATAATGTTAAAATCCCTAAAGGGATGGTGCTCGAAAGTGTTATATTTTTGAATTACAATATATTTATTTTAATTTAATTTTATAGTTAATTCAATTAACATAAATGCTTCTATGATTAATTGTTTACTAGATTGAAGTGAATATACGTAACACACTTCTAAATTTGGAAGTAACACCAGTAATTTCGTTTGAAAACGTTCGTCGGTCCTTACCATCCTAACCTAAAACATGAAATTCCTACCGACTGCGCCAACCAAGATATACTGGAGCTGTATACTCATCTGCTCGTGACATCTACATGCTGCATCCCTGAGGACTAAAATGGAATGCCCCGTAACCTATACTTGGGTCCCCGGATCACCATACGAAACATTTTTGACGCTGGTGTTCTGTGAGTTCCTTCCCCGTCAGAGCCGACAGAGCCGATTCCAGCTGCTAGGAACAAGCCAGCGAGCCACGCTGCAGTTCTGCCATTGTTTTCTAGTGTTTGCTTTTGTAAATATATAAAGGTAAAATTAAACATTTTATCTTTTGAGCCTCATATAATACTTGTTACACAGACACATGTTGAAACGAATTTAAATGTTTTATTGTTACAGATAAAAACTTCTAAAACATTCCCTCCGAAGAAAAACTTGCGGTAGGAAAAATTACGCAAATTAGATTTTCAGACGCCCGCTTTATTCTACTTTAAGATGCCTTGGACTAATGGAATTGAAAACTTATGGCTTTTTTCCGAAATATGCAAGTGTTTTAATGTTTTTGTAAAAAATAAAACTTTAAACGAAATTGAGTAATATATTCTTGTTGATGTCAGCACTGTTATGCAGCTTCATCGAACACTGGGCTCGCAGATCCGGGCTCCGAAAGCTTTTTTGAAATTTGGGATTTCTTTAATTACTATAATGTACTTCAATCAAAAACATTTTTTGTCAGTGACTTTTCTTGCCACCGAAGATTTGAACAATTTGAGTATTTAATACATATAATAAGAATTCGAGATGCATGGTGATAGGGCCTTTGTAAAGGGTGTCTCAGAATGTTTTTCGTTTTTAGATGTTAAATAAAAAAAATATATCAATTAAATCTCATTTTATTTAATGTTAATTTAAAGAGCAATTCTCGAAGTTTATTTATGACAAATAACCGTTTGCAAATGCGCACTATACATTTGTTCACACTCATTTAACCTGGAGCTAAAATTTTCAAAAACTTGCTGGAGCATCGCTCTTGGAATAGAGTTGATTTCTTCAGTGATTCTTTGCTTCAAAACATTCAGGTTGGGTGGCAACGGATTGTAAACTTTGCTTTTTAGGTAGCCCCATAGGAAGAAATCAGCAGGCGTTAAATCAGGGCTCCTCGGTGACCAATTGATGTCTCCTCGGCGACTTGTCACTCTTCCAGGGAATAAATCGTGAAGACCAGCTAATGAGTCATTTCTAACATAAGAAGTGGCTCCATCTTGCTGGAAAAAAGTGTTGCGGTTGTAGCCCTTCTGGTTTTGCATTTCTGTAGCCAAAAAAGTCCGGATCATATGGCAATATCGGTCAGAATTAACGGTCTGAGTTCGACCTCGGCCATCCTCATCCTCATCCAAAAAAATAAGGACCGATAATTCCTTGACCTGATATGGCAGCCCAAACAACAACTTTTGGCGAGTGCATGGGCTTCTGATGCAGTTCTAACGGATTCTCGGAAGCCCAGTATCTGCGATTTTGTCTATTCACATGACCGCTGATGTGAAAATTCGATTCGTCGGAGAACCAGATGTTATTGAAACTGCTAAAACGGTTTTTCATTGTCCTGCAGAATTCGACTCGTTTATCAGGATCATCAGGCTTCATTTCTTGAACTTTAACAATTTTATAGGGGTGAAAATGTAAATCTTTCGAAATAATGCGATGAACCGTAGATTTGTTCAAATTAAGAGAAGCTGCGCGCAATCTCAATGACTGTCGTGGGTCGTCCATAACAGACTCTCGAACGCGATCGACGTTCATGCTCGTTCTTGATGTCCTTTTACGCCCAGACGATTTGTCCGGCATTGTATTCCCAGTCTCTTCAAACTTGCACACCCAATGCTTAAATAGGCACTTGGCACATGTCTTAAGCTTTTTAAATTAAAATCTGTCCTGTAGAGACGACGAACAATGTGTAGGAATCGTTGTTTTAATAAAACGCTCTCACGCAAAACGCGCGCTGTAATCCCGTGAAACGATTCATGGCTACTAAACTTAACAAGCTGGCCAAGCATTTAAGTCCACTCCCCTTCCCCTGCTACATGCGGTTGACGCGTATTGGTCAATTCAAAAATCAAAATCATTCTGAGACACCTATTTGCCCATATAGTAAAAGGTGGTGTCATCCGTAAAAACCACGAGACTGACCTACATGTCTATAGGAATGTCAGTTGTGTAAAGTGAGAATAGCAATGGTGAGAGGCAAGATCCTTTGAAGATACCGCCTGCTTTCGGCTTGAATGCACGTACCGTCTCGTTACCGAAAAGTTCGATTTGACAAGAAGGGTCAAATAGTGTGAACTAGCCTTACTGGTATGTTGAGATAGTGCTGTTTATAAATAAAACTGTTATGTCAGACTTTGTCGAATGCCTTTGCGACATCGTAGAATAGAGTCCCAGTACCTATAGGTTTTCGTAGAATGTGATTAGTGAATGTGTTAAACCGCTTAACACTTAACAGATCTCTTTTTGAGGTTCTTAATGATATCTTTGACCTCGCCTACGATCACTGGTTGTACCTGCTCGCCTGCTAGTGGTAACGCAGCTCTATGTAGTACGTCGACGTCAAACTTTTGTAAGTTGACTTACAAAGCGAGTGACGAGTTAGCTATCTAGACATTCAGCTTTCATTAAGTCGTCGAAGGCGAAAGAAGAGTCAACTAATTTGACTGACGGAGACATTGGTTTGTTCTACTCATCATTAGGCCGTGGAGACCTGCCCAGAAACCTGCCGTTGGCGTTTCCCCTTTTTTTACTTTTACTTCAAAATATACCCGTGGTCCCCGATGATTTCGACGCCCCTGGGCTTGGCGAAGCAGTTTTGTGCCGATCACCGTAATATTGGCAACGATGGCACTGCCTAGTTAATTCGTATCTGAGCGTTTCCGAGAACAGACCCAGGGTGGCCAGAATTCTGTCGTTGGGTTATTTAGAGCGCGAATTGATTATCCGTTACACTTCGTGAATTACATCCGTAGATGGCGTTATTACGCGTCGTCCAGGCAATTGCCTATTCGCGGGGAGCGCGTAAATGAGGAGTCTAATTTGGCATTTCTGAAGTGCCTAGTAACAGCACGAAAATCGTCCACTTCATCAGGTTGATTCTAATACTCAAAAATGACAAACTTGCTGAGGAATGGGTTGGTGTTTCTCAAGAAACAGTGAAAAATCATATTCGGTCTATGAAGAACCGATTAGGAGCCCTAATTAGAGCCAGGGTAACACTAAATATTTAAGTGTTTTTTTATATTTCATTTATGATTATTTTGTCTTTTTGTCTGTATTTTCTTTACAGTGAATATTTCCGTATTTTAGAGTATAAGACGAATTTTGTATAAATATTTTTTTTGTTAATAAAATGAATATATTGTTGTGAATGTCATGTAATTTTAAAGCTAACCTTTATTTTATTATAGTCAAAAAATAAATCTGAGCAACAGTTTGTTTACAACAAAATTTTGAGCGTGATTCGATTTTTTGCTCACGAGTGTATACACTCAGTAATAATGTAGGTATAAGCAGTAAAAATTCAAACATTATTTTGAATCATATTTCAGTATTGTTACTGGTAACTATGGTAAAATTATTTTCATCAGTAAGTTGTGGGTGTGGTACGTATGGTAAATTGGATAGTACGAATTCTATGGAAATCTGCCAACTTTCTTTATTTCGAACAGGTTTTGGCGTTAGCCCAAAGATAGTATTGAACCACTTAGGACGAGTGAAACAGTATAGCGAACACTTCATGCAATCATTACTATACTCTAGTTGATCTGGACAATTATGTGTACTAAACACTATTAAATTCATGAATACGAAATTATTTCATAGTAATCATAGATGCATTGTTCAACGCATCCCCTGTACTATTGTCTGCATAACAATAAATATTATCAATACGCAACATTTCATTCATTGTAAACTTGTCCAACCGTCTTATACATTTAAAATAGATTAGTGGGTTTATTATATCGGAATATCGCATTCTTTCGGTTTGACACTGATATAACGTCGCTTTTACTTCAAAGTTTTTTTTTCTTTTCAATTAAACTAAAATGCTTTTTCATTTATCACTTATACTTCAATATTTAAAGTAAATAATTCAAATATGAAACTCCACATACCAGAATTAGATAAACATGAATATGGGTAACACAAATCTAAAGAAAACATATACTTCTAGAAAAAGGTTTTTTCCAAACCTAAAGCCATTTTAATTATTCCGTTGAAATAAATACGTCGCTCCCCTAATATCTTTCCCTCTGCCACACTGAGCTATGTGGCCCGGAAAATGATGTTAATAAAGTGTTCGGCCATCTGGATTTCTCAATTTCAAGTTCCACTTTAATTTAAACGAACTTATGAATTTATTTCACTGCGACCAACTTTTTAAATATTTCGTATATCATACTATCACTGTGTTTTATTAATTGAAATAAATCAAGTTGTCTTTCTTCTATATCTATATAATCTATATAATCTTTAATAAAAATAATAGAAAGTCATATTAATTTTCTATCATGTATGTTTCTATCATGTATGTTTGGTGCTATTATATTTTTTGTGAACTCATTGCAGCGACTCTATGGTAATATATAATAATGAAACCTCACTTTGATTCCCGTTGCCTACGCCAATTAAGGACTAAATAGTTAAGGAAAATGGTCGGAGGAAAGCTACATGTTGAGGAGAAAATAAATGATCTGCTATCAATCCGCATTGTTGAATACGCTTAAATATCTGCTTATAAGAAGACGGCTGTTGCCAGCGATGAGTCTTATATCTAAAGTAGTACACAAAGTAAATCCAATAAATAATTAACCAAATTGTTAGCTTCTCGGATCCAAACTCATCATTGATACTGGATCCAAATCTTCCTTCAATTTTCTAATATGCTTTACAGGTGCTATATCAAAAAACAAACGACTAAAGCAGACATCGACGATTTCTCAACGTACGCTCAAAAACATGTCTGATTTGCCAAATGAAATAAAAAAAATAATATACGATAATCAGATGCGTAACTCTTCGATGCTTTCTGACACGATTTAATGTTTAGCTTAAAAGAAATAATCCTAAATAGAGTTAAATAAGTAATACATTAAAAAACAATAAAAATTTTTTAATAAAAAAGAAATCACAGTCGTTCATATTCGACAATAGCAAATATTGTTTGACTTGAGGTATGACACCGGTGGTGCGAGAGTGATTGTCTGGTACGGCAATATCGAATCCATCCTACCAGACGCTAACCATAGGAAGATGTCAAAATGTCATTCATTTTGGAAACCGATGTATTACTTTTTGACTCATTTAAGATATTAATATTTCCTTACTTTTTTACATAAAACGTCCGAAAATAACCTTTTATATAATATTTATTATTTATAATAACAGTTCCTCGTTTTAATTGAATATTTTCCGACTTATTTACTGTAGCAAGATCTTTTTAACAATCTGGAGTATTTGCCAAATAATTGAAATGTATTCATTTTTATGTTACGTAATTATAATCATATACTCAATATCCATCTTAGATTTTGTCTTTCCATACAACGAAGGCGCAGAGGAAAAATATCTTAAGGATAAATTCCAATATATCTCACAACATATATTCTTCGATAAATATTCCAAAAAAAGCTTTAGCGACTTTCACGCTGATATTAGTTCGGGTTGCAATGTTCTAGAATTCTTGGCTGATGAGTATTTACTTAAAATATCCGTAGTGAGATAAGGCCGTATACTACAGAATGTATGTTTTATATATGTATACCATTGAATATTTTTATATTTTATATATAAGCTATTTTACGTTTTTGCTTTTTAATTAAGTAGTTTCTTGGTGTAATATAATTATCATAATATTTCACTACATATTGGGATAACTGGGAACGATTGACCTTTGCATTGAATCTGCCTTTTGTTAACTTTCTCTATTTCTGTTAAAGTTATTGAAATAAAGAGTAAAAGAATAAACAAATATCTAGCTATTATTACACAGGTGTCGACAGTTGAATGGAATTTTGGTTAGAATACATGGGTGCTGCATGCAGCTCCTGGCTTTGATTACCAGACAAAGAACAATATTTGGATATCAAAAATTGTGGTTATGTCATATGTCTCTATGTCACATGCATTACATTGGAATTGGGAACGGGACAATCAGTGAGCACTTCTGTGTTTGCACGAAATGGCCCTAATTTATCCTGTATTGTTATCATCTAGTAATAATAATAAAATACTGCTATAGTCGAAATAAACCAAGACTACGCAATAATCAGTACATTAGGTGTTGAGATCTACAATATTAAAAAATTAAAAAAACTTATGTTTCTCTATATTAAATCCTGGGAAAGTAGGGATAAAAATAAATGACACCATTTGAAACCGGTAAACGAAAACGAAACAGGTCACTCGTTATCGGAGAACTGTTACTGTGATTTATTTAGGACCACAATGTGCTTATTGATCTCTTAGCCGCTTGCAACGTAGAACTAAAATGCACATATATTGAAAAAGATTTTTCGATATTATATAGAAACCTTCCATAGAAATGCACTTATTATATTGCTGAGACATATCGCAAACAAAAAAAAAGTAGTATATACTCGCTTTTGAGAGTCGCGTGGTGTAGTGGTTAAAGAACGGGAGGAGATCATCATCATCAACTCTTTTATATAATTACCGAGTTGAATAAAATTAGACGTTTTTTTTTTAATATAATATAGGTTTACGTTTCACTTCAATCTCGCATGATGGAAGGCGAAGATGGTACACGTTTGCCTAGAAGGTGTCTGTCACAATCGATGCAGAGTTGTCAATGTACCTAATTATGATTTATATCTGTTCCTGTCTACTTGTGGACTATGTTATTTTATCGTCCAGATTTTCCAATATATTCTATTGCAGTAATTCTTCTACTTCTCTTCTAATACTTGTTTATACTTGCTCGACATTATAACGATAGACTTTTGATTCCCAGTATTTTGTATCTTTATTGTTCTTTGAAATTTCCTGAAATGTTCATTCTGCTCTTTAGAAAATAACTCGATAATCAGCAATTAGTTGCTACTTTGTTACATATCGTTACGATCCGTTATATCGTTAGATATATCGCTGTTGTGTACTCGAGTTCCAGTGTTTTAATGATGATTCACTTGTGAAAATACTAACGCCGCATTAGGTACAGGCTGTGGTAAGTGAGCATAATATATGATAAGCAGTTAACAATTAGTAAAAATCTTAATATGAGTAAACATTATCATCATAGTTGTAATAAAGTTTAGTAAATAGTTTTTGAACAAAATATATTCTATTAATACATAAAAGTTCATTTGAATAAATTCGTTTCTAAAGTACATCCACTTTATTGTGGGTCTGCGGTTAATTCTTGAAAGTTTACGCTTACGCTAGGCTTTATTTCAAACAGAATGACGTAAACTAAATGTTTACTTTACTTAATAATTATTACTTTTAAAAGTATATTAAATGTAATATTTTAACACTATGTAATGTTTTAACACTAAAATGTAATTTCAAATGTAGGTAAGTACATACGTGTTTTAAATTACATGAAAACATGCCAAAATATTAAAGGTAATAAATAAGAGTACTATGCTATTTTTTTTTAACAGAAACAGTTTTAATTAACAATCCCCCTATTAAATATAATGTATCTCAGATATGCTTTTCCATATAAAAACTAAAGCATAATAAAAATGTTTATTTTGATATAGTTTATATTTTAAATAATTTCACCTTCAAAAATAAGTTAAAAGCCAAATCGGTTAGACGGGTGAGTCTTACCAATTAAAATAAGAATTTATATGATAAATATACGATACGATTTATAAACCAGCCATTCATGTTGCGGCTAAAAACAACTGCAGGATTAATATAGCGATTCGAACGAAAACGACCTGAGAAAATAGTATAGCTTGTGGCATTGTGTACACTACACCAAGCTATGCTATTTTAGTTTCTTTAATATTAATAGTAAAAGTAGCGTAAAGCTGAAGACCCAATTATAAGTACGCAACTTTAGTTCTTAGAGGTAACGACGATGAATTATTTTGTGGGTAGATTTCACAGCTTTCATCATTGGGCCTGCGTATTCGTTCGTCACTCTAAATACATGAAAAACATGGAAATATTAACTACTTTATTTGTCGATCAAAAGCGAATTACATATAAAGTTAGTAAAATTATATTTGGTTCAATTATATTATGCAAGTTGAAAGTCTAAATAAATTGTACTCAATAAATAATCGTACGTCCATATAATAAAAGCTCCGTTATCAAGCGTGACAGTGCAATATTGGAAGCTTACTGCTAATTGGATACGCAGGGCCAATAAACCGAAAGTTAAATTGGTAGTTCATTTTGTATTTGTTCACTTGATGGTAAAGGTTAGAAGATTGATGAATATTATGTACATGTTATAGAATTACAGTACAAGTACATACTTAGATTCTATCAAAACACAAATTGCGTTAGATCCATATGATTTTAAACGTTATGATTTCTTATATTTTTGCGAATACTATACATTAAATAAAATTATATAATGTATAGTATTTATACGGATTTTAACTTTTGAATTTTTTATCGAGATATTTCGAATGATTTACAGCACTCTTGGACCCCCTGGGGCATAAAATGGAATAAATTACTTTTATTCGATATTAAATATATTTCGATGCTTAAAGCTTTCAGGTCTTTAATGTCAGCCGGGATACGCATTAACAGCAACTATCTTAACTGGTGATAAGTGATCAGTGCCGCCTATGAACATCCATACCACCAAAAGAATAGCAGGTATATTGCTGGATAAACGGAATGGCGGAAATAAATAGGGTCACTCTATACAATCTCCCAAATATATCCTGTAAAACACAGTTGCCACATTGCTACTGAGCTCAAGATTGAGGTAAAGGAGATAGATTTTTACATATGAAACCATACTAGGATGATGCACTCTTATGCATGAAAAGTAATAAATTAACACATTAATTAATAATTATCACAGAATTCCGAAAAAACTGTTAATGATTAAAACATTTCTAAGCTTTTAAGAATACTTCGAAATAAGAGCAATCCAAATAAGTTGTTAATAGAAAGCGAAAAGCTGACGACAAGAAAGAAATATTGGATAACACCTGAACGGAAGAGAAAGGCTTTGTTGTTTGTATTAAGTACACTTTGACAAGTGATCATTCAATTGATACAAGAAAACTCATTGATTTATTTTGTGTTATATGTTACTGTGCAAAATGTTTTTTTTTTATTTAATCAAAAATTTGGAGTATTCATTAAGACGGTAGATCTACAATTCCTTTTTTTAATAATTAAAAAAAATTCTATGGATTTTATTGAAAAACGCAGAGAATGCGGTAAGAGTCTATAGGTATATGGGTTTTGTCGAATTTACAAAAACTTTGACTTATTGGAATCGATGCTATATGGAAAGCTCTATTGCAATAGGGTGTACATGAAGCGTTCATAAAATCCTCTTTAATATATACTCAAAAAGATCTACAACATTAAATTTGAAGTGCGAGGGGCCTGAGTTTCCTATTAGCAAAGGTGTGAGAGTCTCGAAACAATGCTATGAGAGCTACGCTATATAAAGCAAAAACACCGGGACCGGGACCGGGTGATCAATCTATCCAAAACATAAATACTTACTAATGTTCAGGAAATTACAATAAAAATTGACAATAGGGTAATTGACTTTGTAGCAGATTATACGTACCTGTGACAGCTTTTTTTTAAAGACAGAAAAATATGAAAATTGAAAATAGACTAGCTACAGATCTGGAGTTTTAGGGAAATAATTAAAACAAACAGATAAGCATAAAAATAAAACGATAAAAATATGAGGCAGCAATTCTCCCGTGCATTACTGACAACTATCAATTGCGGGCGTTACAGAAAAAGACAAAATCAAACAGGTACAGCAAAAAAGAATGGAAAGAAGTATGCTGGGTAGACAACTTGTAGATAAAATAGAATAGAATAATTGTAAAAAAACAAAAGTAAAGGATATTACAAAAAGAGTGCGTAGCCTCAAATTGAAATGGGCTGGATCTGTTTGCAGATTAAATAACGACAGATGAACCAAAACAATAACCAAATGGAATGCGGGGTAAAAGAAGATGAAGACCGAAAGCAAGATAGCAGGATACATTTTTGAAGATTTGTGGCTCAGAATGTTTGAGGAAAGTTAGATATACAGAGAACTGGAAAAGACTGGGAGAGGCTTACGCCGGAGGGTTACGTTAGAGGGTACTATTGTAGGGTATATATAGTAAATAAAAAGTATAAGCACAAAATATAGTTGAAGAACTTATGTTAACAATTTTAAATTCTATAAACTAGTTATTATTTATAATTATTTAAAAACCACGAAAATAAACAATATTTGTGTATTGGTATGATGATTATTAATAGAAATGTACAGATAAATAATGTAACCATATTCATTATATGCTTACGTA
Organism: Teinopalpus imperialis; assembly: GCA_029286865.1. NCBI lineage: Eukaryota > Metazoa > Arthropoda > Insecta > Lepidoptera > Papilionidae > Teinopalpus > Teinopalpus imperialis. Next base: position 3,862,607 of record JAGSMU010000023.1, on the reverse strand, counting down.
ATGGCAGATAAAGACTTTTTATTTAATTTTTTTTAGTTAGTTATATCTCCCAAACACAAAATTAATTTTCCAATACGTACGTAATTTGTTATTTTGGTCGTCGGAGGAAGTTGTGGTTCTATAATGATCGATTAAAATCGATTTATTCGTAGTTCTCATAGATAAGGGATTATTTATTTAACGTTAAAGCCTACCTTTAGCTACTTAAAGCTCTGACAGTAATCAGATTAAGAAGTTATCTGACGTATTTAAATCCTGAGCGTCTAAATAAAGTTAGTCAATCACGTTAATTCAATACAATGTAAATTAATAACGAATATAACTACTACCTACTATTGTTAGAGTTTTAGTAAAAACATTTTGTTAGTGCCGGGGATAAATCTCAATTTGATTACGTACCGTGAACAATAATATAAGTTTAAAACATCACATTGACCATCTAGCAGTCCGCGATTCCAATCCCCCGGTGGCGTATATGGGTAATGGGTTTACACTTTCTGATTATTACGTATAAAAAATCACTTGTTATCACTTACCCACTGAATGATGATAGGTTTGAATAAATAATATGATATTAATTTATTATATATAATAATATTATACACATTATATAATAAGTAACAAAACTTATAGAAGTAACTTTTATTACCTATTAAGTTCAAGGTAATATTTAGATCGACCTTGCTATTTCTGTCTACTTCATCTCAGTTTATTGTTTGTTTTCATACAAAAAGTGCCCTTTCCATGGGTAACGTTTTTTTAAATTCTACTATAATATAATTTGAATTCATTAACAATTTCAAACCCTAAGAGAGTCTCAACAATTGCGCTCTATTATTAAGTTTTGAACCCAATGAGGGGAATTAATCTCATTTGGTTGATGGAATCGGAGGTAATGAACCTGAGAAAATTTCATTTTAATATACTCAAAGATATGTAACGTGATTTTATACAGAAGTAACGATATCAGCTATAAAGCAACAAATGTGTGTAATATAAAATAAAATAATTTTAAGTTTAAAAAAAGAAACAAAAAAAAATAAAAACTATATTTCGAAGTATTTAAAGGAAAAACAAAAAATGAATAAACGAGCTTTACTTTGACGTCATCAATAAGTAACTTATTTTCATCGTTATTTATTAGGTCTCCAATGTGAGTAGATGTGGGTGTCAAGGAGATAATTGATAATTAACGTATTAATTGGTAATCTCTTAGATTATTATAGTAGATCTATCAATTTGAAAGATATGGACTAAGAACTAATGCTGGGCGTATTAACCTCTATCTATACCTATGAGGGGTCGAAACACGTCTTGAGAGAATGCAGAGGTTTTAATCAAGCTCCTTTATATTAGCTTTTTTTTAATATTGTCAAGTGTTACAAACGACCACACATTTCACTTGAGAACAGCGGCCGATGATATCTATATCCATCTTTAGCAAAGATTCAAAATGCTCGTGCACACCCCTGAAGACTAAGTCTTATTATTGGGTCCCCGGATACTTACACTCACCATACTCAACATAGCGGCGCTATGCTGCTAATTCAAGCTGGCATTATGTGAGGATGTGGTTCTTTTTTCGTCATCGTTACAGTTACGATTCCTCCTGCGTGACGGGACAAGATTGGCATATTAAAATCTGATCTGATACTGGAATCCAAGCAGTTTTATGTCTTATGAAGTTCCTCCCAGGGTAGGAGAGGAATGAGATGTCAGTCGGAGAAGATATCTTCGTCTCGGTGAGAAAAATCAAGGTCTGCTTCGCCGTATCGAAGAGGATATAGGACGCTGTTAAAGTTGGAATGAAGTTCCCTGAAGTTGCTCAAATCCACAGTGAGCGTGGCAATGTGTGCCGTATCCTTTTTCCTCCATTTGCCTCGGGTAAGATGTCAGTACAATGGAATTTTAGCCTGAGCATACACGCCCATAGGGTAGCCTGAGCGAGGATGCCCACTGAGGGATTCTCCATAACGACGGTTGATACCTCATTCACCGAGCAAAACGCAGAAATGATACGTCTACTTTACGATTCTGTGAAGTGCTGCTATTTCCCTGGTAATGCAACAAAAAATTCTGATGCTAGACTCTACCACCTACAAATATCAAGGTCAACTGTACATCGGTTACTAATCTGCTTAGCAAGGATGTTGGTTAAAATTAACACCTATAACTCGAGATTAAGTAAGGCCTATGTCCTAGAGTAGAATATTTATAACCTGTAAAATGATTTTGATGATTTGTGGTTAATAAATAATATGCTCAGTACTCAATTAATCGAATTCTTTTCTAAAATTACATTCATAATACAGTGAATTGAGTTTCACTGTATTAATTTTGTTGGAAATTGGATTAGAATTTCTACATTATTTTAAAAAATAAAGTGCGTTATAAAGCAAATAATATAATAAAAAAGTACAGTAAATAATATAACAATTATAAATAAAAATAAAATTATAATAAACAGTAAGTAAATATCATGAATAAGTTTTATTTAATTCTATTCAGTTTTGAAAATTGACAATCACTATAGTGTGTAGGGCAATATCACTAACCTAACCATACTGCTTTTAGAGATTTGGGACAGTATTTTTTATTCTATAAGTTAATTTTAATACAAAAACTGTATATATATATAAATATATATATATATATATATATATATATATATATATATATATGTATATATATATATATATATATATATATATATATATATATATATATATATATATATAAGTAGAGATAGCATCCAAGCGCGCTATAACCAAAAAGCATACAATTCACCATTGTATTACCAGAGCAATCGGTCCTTTACGAGAGACATGCACGACTTTGTGAAATTAATATGGATGTAAAGGCGCCCCGTGCCAATGCCCGGGTTAAACTAACGTTATACCGAGGTTAAAGTATCCTTCCGAGAAAATTTGGCACTCCCTGTTACATTAGTGTCTATGAATGATTGATAATAACGAGACACTTAAAGAGCTTTGCATTTGAAACTAAACGGATTTAGCGCAATAAATTTGACCACCTGTCTTTATCTTTCACTGTATTTCACATAGGCTTCGTATCAACAAATCAGTAGAGTGCAAGGCAGGCCCTGGGGCTCGCCAAACCCAAGTGCCCCCCGTGGAGCGTAAAGTAAAGCCCCCTCCTCCAATCATCTTGCAAGAGAAATCTTAATGGACCGACGTGTCCAAACGGTTCACTACGAACAAAATAAGCTGCCCGAAGGCATAAAACACCCTGCAGGGGATCAGGAGTAACCTCTCCACCGTTAGAGACTTCCGCGTGGCCAAAAACTTCTGCGCGAGAGAAACGTACGTTTCCACACCTATGCCCTCCCGGAGGAACGCAATCTCCGCATTGTTATTAGGGGGATGCCATTCGAGACCGAGCTAGAGGAGGTGATAGAATCCCTCAAAGCACCGCAGAGGCAACGCGGAGGGCAAGGCCACAATGGCAAGAAAGCCAAGGCCAAAAAAGCCACAGCCGGGCCCTGCTATCACTTTCAAGACTGCGCCTGCTCTCAGGCCCGCCCCCACACCAGCTGCAGCTCCAGCTCCAGCTCCCCAACCCACTGCTCCGTTACAAGCCCCTAAGGCCCCTGCAAAGTCAGCCTGGGCAATGCCACCAGCAATGGAGCGCAAGCAAGTCGCACCTATCTCTATATAAGTCTTGCGTAAGACCAATTATGGCCTACGCCAGTGTCGTCTTCGTCCATGTAGCCGCGAACAAATTAAATCTCTTACTGACGGTCCAAAACGGTTTCACCCGAATAGCGAGTCAAGGTGGATCTCACCGCCTACAGCTTCCGATTGACAAGACAACAGATGGCGTCCGTCAGAGGCTAGGTCCGCATACTAGTGTGGTCAGTAGCGTCCTACGCCGGAGCGGTGGTGGTGAGCCAGAAGAGGCGCTCGAGGCGGTGAAACGGCAGGAACGACGTATCGCGTTCGCGACGTGGCGCGCACGGCTCGGTGAGGAGCGGTATGCGCGTAACGCGTCGTCGAAGCTATCCTGCCGGTCTTCGAAGCCTGGATGCAGCGACGAGGAGGAAGACTCACCTACAGACTTACGCAGGTGATCACCGGGCATGGATGCTTCGGTGATTACCTGTGTAAGATAGGTCGCGAGGCAACGGCGAATTGCTTCCACTGTGGCGGCAACGACCGAGACTCCGCATCGCACACGCTCGCGGCTTGCCCAGCGTGGGAAGACGAGCGGCGGGTCTTGGTCGGCCACATCGGACGGAACCTGTCCCTGCCAGCAGTCGTGTCAGCGATGCTGAGAGGGGAACCGGCGTGGAGGGCCGTAGCCACCTTCTGCGAGACCGTAATGGTCCGAAAGGAGGCTGCCGAGCGGGATAGAGAGAGGACCGATCCTGCTCGGAGACGGGGCCGACGCGGCGCTCGCGCGCCTCTTCACGGTCCTCCCATTGGTGCTCCCCTACCATAAACGGGGCCCTTCGGGTCGCTGATGGTCGGAGTGGGGGCTGCGACCGTCCAGTATTAGCGACCCCGAGGAGGACGACGGCACGACGTGGTACCGTGTCGTCGTGATAGTTCCGCGAGGGTTCTGGGGGTGCGATCTTCACGCACGCCCCCGGGATGGGCTATCCCAGCGAAGCGCAGGCGGTCAGTAGCCCCCCCGAAGGGTTCTCGCTTTGTCGTAGCGGGGGGGCTTGGTAACCGTGGTATGGAGTTAACCACGGTGAAGCTAAGAGGAACCCAATCGGCCGGCCTAAGGCGCTCTAAAGCCGAGGAGGCCGCTCCGGGCGAGTTAGAGCTGAGCTCGCCCGGATGCGTGTCGGTGGGCTGCGGGGAGCGGATGGACGGAGCGAGGCCGTCCTACGCACCATCCATAGCCGACGCGGAGTTGGGGGAATGGGGTGGCGGTGCGGGGACTGTCAAGACCGGTACCGCGCATCGTCACCCCCATCCTCCGCATCCGAGACGGAGTCGCGGAGGGAGGGTAGTGTATCTCCCTATCCTCCGCGACTCACGCGGGGGTCGCACCGCTGATGCGGCCGTGGTGGGGCCGCGGGTTCAGTGGAGTTTTGGTTGTTCCCGCCACTCTCCCTGTCCTCCAAGGCCGAACATTGGTCGGCGGCGGAGCCTATCACCAGATCCGCCGCAGGGGGCTGGGACTTTCTTGGCCCCCATGGCCTCTGGGGGGCGGACTCGGGGGAGTCCGTTTCCCACCTACAGAGGAGGCCGAGTTGGAAGGCGCGTCCGTGTTCCGGCGCGCCTTGCCTGAGAGGGTTGGAGAGGGAGATGTCCTCCCCCGGAGAAGGGGCCGTGTGGTCGACTGGCGCAGGCGGGGTCGCGGATGTGTGTGAAAGCGTTCTTGTGACCCCGCCATACGCGACGATGGAGGAACACCATGGGGTTTTAGTCAGTGCGAGTCCGACATAACCCACCCTTGCCCCCGCAGGGGCGGGTATGCGTAGGCATTTCCCCATCTAAAGAAAAAAAAAAAAGGACGGTCAGTAGACATCACCATCCATTCTCCACTATGGAGAACCTTCCGACTAGGGAACTGGCAACTTAGGTGGCACTGTCAGATAGGAAAGTGATTAGAGCAGACCGACACGCTCAGTGTATGAGCGCTTTGAGTAAGTAAGAGAACCAAACTACATAACCAGCTCACGGACCCCTAAGTTCCGTGAGCCCTGTGTCCGATGAAGCTGTAAGAGCCGCTTTGGCTAACAGCATCAACATCAACAGAATCTAAGTAGAGTGAAAGTTAACTTGCACTGTTAGTGTTCCGTGACTCTTAGCCATGCATTTAGAGAAATTATAAAGTATTTATCGAAGAAGGTTGAATAAAATTGAACATAAAAAAATAATATTCACATTTTTTAACCATCCTTTAGAGGGCAAAATGGCCCATTTTTTCATAAACAATTCAGAAAATTATAGGTTGACGAATTTGACATTGGAATCTCAAGTCTTTGGGTAACTTTTTATTGTAGCTATGACGCAGAAAAAACGACAAACTCTATGGCGATTTCATGTGTTCCGTTTTTTAAATACGAAGCACTAAAGAGATAAGACGAAAATCAATATCCTTATATAGATTATATCAAATAATTAACTTATTATGTGTAATATCACAACGTCTTATATGAGATGTATCCGATAATAGAACATGATTTAACTTTATTAATCTAACTATTAATGAAACTTTAACAGTTGATAACATAAGACGATTACTATTTCACCCACGTGCAAAAGTTTGTTATACTCGTAGATTTATAACGAATTTGGTAACGAAGAAAACTTTCGCATGAAGAATGATGTTTTATTTTATACTACAGAGTCTTAATGATCGTTTGTGGTTTTATAGTATCTGATTTATTTCCCATTTATAAAAGTGGTATTAACCTAGCTACGATTCACATTCTAATAGTAGTGCTTTTAAATATCAGCTAGTTCTTGGTCTTCATATTATGAATTCTTACGTGCTAAACTAAGTGACATTTAGTTCCTATGTATGATGATACGCTCACCCCAGTGTCGTTGGAGACCTGATAATCTGCAGTTGAAATCAGAACAAACCTTCTTTCTTTACTTGACTTTGACTGTACTTAATAAAAACCATTTATACTTACTTAGTTTGTTTGTCACATTATTAATATTTATATTACACTTATTAACAAAATATTGCCGATATAATAATTAAATTTCGTCTTGTGGCATTGTGGGTGAATATTTTAAGATAGTCATATATATTCTTCTGTATATTGGACTACGGGTGTCAGGTTAAATTTTGACACATGCCAGAATAGTCATCTAGCGTTCTTGCATATGGATATATGACTAGTGATAGCCAGCAGCGTTTAAGGTACAAGGTAATTTCTTCTTGACTGCAGTACCAGCCACTTTATAGTATTTACTTAGTCTGCTGCAAGTCTGTGTGTATACATACATATGTGTGTAGTTGATGTTTGTAGGTGTGTATATTAGGAAATGAAAATAGTGTAATGATGGTTTCACTATTTTCATTCTCTCTTCATAAGATTCTTAAGCGATATCAAGTTGTAGATTTTTAACATTCATTCATAGAGTAAATATTTAAAAGTTTAGTTACGTTATTCTATACTTAACGTGAGATTTTTATTAAATTGATAGCTAACAAATATTGTATTACTACACTGTGTTGGGGTAATGTCCTTAATTTTTTTTTCTTTTTTTTTATCTTCATAGTGTCAAATTTTAAGCTTTGTTCTTAGACTAGTTTATAGGATATATTGATTGTAAACTACAAGTCAAGTAGAATAAGTTAATCGGATATCTTTGAGGTTCAAAGTATATTCCTTTTGCTTAGTAACGCTGTGTCTTACTAAATCTGAAGTTATTGTTTTACAATCACCTCCCCAAACTGCGAAACAAAAGGCAATAACTCACTGAGCCAGGTGGGAATATTAGAGATAATTATGTTTATTAGACCATTTATGAGTTATGGTATCAAAAATCTAAACTTATTGTCCAATCCTCTTAGTGATGTTTGATATGATAGTACCAAAAAAGATGTTAATAAATAATGACTCTCAAGTATTTGATGGGAGAAACTTTATCAATACTTTCAATGTCGATCAAATAATCAAATGACATGAATGTCCCGCGGAAAAAAATCACTATAATATAACAAGTAATTGTGGTAGGTTATATGCTTTTCGCTCAATTGTACATCACGCACATAAAAAATAAGGAAAGTAAGCCATAATCACATGATTAAAAAAAAGGGTCAAAAAAGTGAAAACTGGAGAAGTGTGTATATTTTGCAAGAAGTATAAGAAAAGTTTATGTATATGTAGAGTACACTATGAAAGGAGATAAAAGAAAAATAACTAAAACATAAAAGAATATATTAAATACAGATGACATATAAAATATTTATATTACACTTATTAACAAAATATTGCCGATATAATAATTAAATTTCGTCTTGTGGCATTGTGGGTGAATATTTTAAGATAGTCATATATATTCTTCTGTATATTGGACTACGGGTGTCAGGTTAAATTTTGACACATGCCAGAATAGTCATCTAGCGTTCTTGCATATGGATATATGACTAGTGATAGCCAGCAGCGTTTAAGGTACAAGGTAATTTCTTCTTGACTGCAGTACCAGCCACTTTATAGTATTTACTTAGTCTGCTGCAAGTCTGTGTGTATACATACATATGTGTGTAGTTGATGTTTGTAGGTGTGTATATTAGGAAATGAAAATAGTGTAATGATGGTTTCACTATTTTCATTCTCTCTTCATAAGATTCTTAAGCGATATCAAGTTGTAGATTTTAACATTCATTCATAGAGTAAATATTTAAAAGTTTAGTTACTTTATTCTATACTTAACGTGAGATTTTTATTAAATTGATAGCTAACAAATATTGTATTACTACACTGTGTTGGGGTAATGTCCTTAATTTTTTTTTCTTTTTTTTATCTTCATAGGGTCAAATTTTAATCTTTGTTCTTAGACTAGTTTATAGGATATATTGATTGTAAACTACAAGTCAAGTAGAATAAGTTAATCGGATATCTTTGAGGTTCAAAGTATATTCCTTTTGCTTAGTAACGCTGTGTCTTACTAAATCTGAAGTTATTGTTTTACAATCACCTCCCCAAACTGCGAAACAAAAGGCAATAACTCACTGAGCCAGGTGGGAATATTAGAGATAATTATGTTTATTAGACCATTTATGAGTTATGGTATCAAAAATCTAAACTTATTGTCCAATCCTCTTAGTGATGTTTGATATGATAGTACCAAAAAAGATGTTAATAAATAATGACTCTCAAGTATTTGATGGGAGAAACTTTATCAATACTTTCAATGTCGATCAAATAATCAAATGACATGAATGTCCCAAGTGGAAAAAAATAACTAAAACATAAAAGAATATATTAAATACAGATGACATATAAAATATTTATATTCTTATCGTTTTAAGATATTATGATAATTACGTATTAATTTCACGGCATGAGCCTGACTGAGATTTTAATATAAGAGTTGTGTGAGACAGAATTTTTACTCCATTTTTGTCACTCAAAATTCACGAAAATACGTCTACAAAAGAATGCACCATTCAATTTTAGTTTCGGCGTTTTTGCATCTATTTCAAATTGCCAGTTTTCAGAAGTTCTTTCTGTTGAATTAGTTAGATTAGACAAATATATATTTTTTTTAAAACATTGTTATGTGTTTATTATTATATTATTATATTATTATATTATTATATTATTATATTATTATATTATTATATTATTATATTATTGTTAAATGAGCAATAGGAAAATGTGTGATAAAAGAGCACTCAACACTAAATGCCTTTGTTTGCCTTGTTTTTAAATTGAAAATCCTGAAATTTATAATTCTGTTAGTATTTAATAGTTTGACTTTTGGTAGATTATACACGACCATTTTTTTAATTCTTTCGTCAATATAGTTTTGATAAAGAGGGCCCTGAATAAATTTATTTATATTAAACATCGATCACCTCTTTCCAAGGTATAATTAAAACCATTTATACTTACTTAGTTTGTTTGTCACATTATTAATATTTATATTACACTTATTAACAAAATATTGCCGATATAATAATTAAATTTCGTCTTGTGGCATTGTGGGTGAATATTTTAAGATAGTCATATATATTCTTCTGTATATTGGACTACGGGTGTCAGGTTAAATTTTGACACATGCCAGAATAGTCATCTAGCGTTCTTGCATATGGATATATGACTAGTGATAGCCAGCAGCGTTTAAGGTACAAGGTAATTTCTTCTTGACTGCAGTACCAGCCACTTTATAGTATTCACTTAGGCTGCTGTAAGTCTGTGTGTATACATACATATGTGTGTAGTTGATGTTTGTAGGTGTGTATATTAGGAAATGAAAATAGTGTAATGATGGTTTCACTATTTTCATTCTCTCTTCATAAGATTCTTAAGCGATCAAGTTGTAGATTTTTAACATTCATTCATAGAGTAAATATTTAAAAGTTTAGTTACTTTATTCTATACTTAACGTGAGATTTTTATTAAATTGATAGCTAACAAATATTGTATTACTACACTGTGTTGGGGTAATGTCCTTAATTTTTTTTTCTTTTTTTTATCTTCATAGGGTCAAATTTTAATCTTTGTTCTTAGACTAGTTTATAGGATATATTGATTGTAAACTACAAGTCAAGTAGAATAAGTTAATCGGATATCTTTGAGGTTCAAAGTATATTCCTTTGCTTAGTAACGCTGTGTCTTACTAAATCTGAAGTTATTGTTTTACAATCACCTCCCCAAACTGCGAAACAAAAGGCAATAACTCACTGAGCCAGGTGGGAATATTAGAGATAATTATGTTTATTAGACCATTTATGAGTTATGGTATCAAAAATCTAAACTTATTGTCCAATCCTCTTAGTGATGTTTGATATGATAGTACCAAAAAAGATGTTAATAAATAATGACTCTCAAGTATTTGATGGGAGAAACTTTATCAATACTTTCAATGTCGATCAAATAATCAAATGACATGAATGTCCCGCGGAAAAAAATCACTATAATATAACAAGTAATTGTGGTAGGTTATATGCTTTTCGCTCAATTGTACATCACGCACATAAAAAATAAGGAAAGTAAGCCATAATCACATGATTAAAAAAAAGGGTCAAAAAAGTGAAAACTGGAGAAGTGTGTATATTTTGCAAGAAGTATAAGAAAAGTTTATGTATATGTAGAGTACACTATGAAAGGAGATAAAAGAAAAAATAACTAAAAACATAAAAGAATATATTAAATACAGATGACATATAAAATATTTATATTCTTATCGTTTTAAGATATTATGATAATTACGTATTAATTTCACGGCATGAGCCTGACTGAGATTTTAATATAAGAGTTGTGTGAGACAGAATTTTTACTCCATTTTTGTCACTCAAAATTCACGAAAATACGTCTCCAAAAGAATGCACCATTCAATTTTAGTTTCGGCGTTTTTGCATCTATTTCAAATTGCCAGTTTTCAGAAGTTCTTTCTGTTGAATTAGTTAGATTAGACAAATATATATTTTTTTTAAAACATTGTTATGTGTTTATTATTATATTATTATATTATTGTTAAATGAGCAATAGGAAAATGTGTGATAAAAGAGCACTCAACACTAAATGCCTTTGTTTGCCTTGTTTTTAGAAGAAATTGAAAATCCTGAAATTTATAATTCTGTTAGTATTTAATAGTTTGACTTTTTGGTAGATTATACACGACCATTTTTTTAATTCTTTCGTCAATATAGTTTTGATAAAGAGGGCCCTGAATAAATTTATTTATATTAAACATCGATCACCTCTTTCCAAGGTATAATTAAAAACCATTTTAGCGTGTTTACGTTCAATGTCTTGAACTTTAGGTCCTCCAAATCTGTGCATGAGTAATAAAAGTGCCTTCCTCTGACATTGACATTGAAACAGTAAAATTTAATTTCATCAAATTCAGTAAAAAATTAAGTAGGAATTAATTTACTAAAACATGTAACAAATACCCAGTAACAAAAACAATAATCCATAGATGAGGCACATGTATATTATTTGTACCATAAACCTCATGATGGATATCATTATTAGATTATTTATTTATTCTTTACGTTATATATATGTTGGTAGGCGTAAAAATAAAAAAAAAGGTTATTTAAATAAAAATATCAAATTATACATAGATACATAACAAAATAATACATAATAAATATAAATAATAATACAAAAATAACAATATACATATATATTGTTATTTTTGTATTATTATGTATATATATAATAGGTCTTTACCTTGCATCTTTGGCAACGCAGTGGTAGTTTATTGATGCCCTTCTTGTAAAAATCAGCTGGACGAGAGGCAACAAACTCTTCAAAAGGATTTTGTACTGCCTCTCGGGAATTTTTCGGGAAAAAGTTGTCCAAATTTTGGAAAAAGTAATAATCGGTCGGCAAGGTCTGGTGAGTACGGTGGATAAAGGAGAGCTTCCAACCCCGACTCTTGCAGCTTTGAGACTGTGTGTTGTGCAGTATGACGCAGTATGGCAGTGGGACGACCGACCAAAGTTGGTTGCAGATGTGTGAGTTTCTCCGTCACTGTCTTCAGTTCTTCACAGTAAAGATCTGCAGTAAAGCTTATGCCGTTTGGTACAAAACTATGATGAATCGCACCGGCATTAGACCACCAAAAAGTAACCATCAATTTTCTAGAGGTCATTTTTCGTTTAGGGCATTGCTTTGGTGCTGAACCAGGATCTAACCAACTTGCTGAGCGCTTTCGATTGTCTAACAGAATCCACTTTTCGTCACACGTAACAATTCTTAGATTTAGAAATTTACAAACAATTCTTAGATTTTAGAATTACTGTAGATTGAGTATCATAAGCTTCCATAATCGCCTTTAATTCATCATTGTTGACCAAAGTGTCCGGACGACCACAAGGTTCATTTTTCAAATCAAAATTTCCAGGAACCGGGAAATCAATAACGGGTTGTGCGTTCGTTCGTAAAGTTCTCTCTGTAAACGATTTGATGTTACGTGTCGTTTGTGCCGCGTTGATGCCACGACGGAACTCATATTCTATAATTACATGATTTTTTCAAGTATCCATAATGACGTAAAATGTTCAAACGTAATGAAAATACAAAGCTAATCAATAAACAAAAGACTGACTTTGCAAAAAGAATGTCATGTTTTAACAAGAAAATTAATTTGAATTTAGAATTCACAGGCAATCAAAACTTTTTTCGGTTTGAAATGGCCAATACTGAAGAACGACAATTTCATGGGTAAAGACCTAATATATATATATATATATATATATATATATATATACACTTAAATACACAAATTCACAATATATTTTAGATGTTATTTGCCTTCAAATAATGTTTTGGAAGAAGGGATTTAAAAGAAACTTTACTGGGTATATTCTTGACATTATCCGGAAGGGCGTTCGAAAGGAGTATGGCCTGTACTATGACTAAGAATAACGGATGAACCCAGTGCAATGGTATAAAACACTAATTCTCATTATTTAGGGGTCGAGATACACGGTCAAGATAGGAATGTAGAAATCGGAAGTCATCTTTAAGGTAAGATGGACAATTTGAGTCATGTTATATAGAATAGAGAACAAGCAGAACGCTAGAGCTACGCCTTTGTTGAATAGAGAGCCACTTGAATTGTGAACGAAAGAAGGAAATGTGATACTTACGTAAGCTGAAAACAGATCTTAAGGAATTATTTAAAGGGCGCTCCAACTTAGTAAGAAGATTATGCGATAGATATGGGTAGCACACGTCATGACAATCGATAACAGGAAGAATAAGGGAGTAAACGAGCATAACCTTGGTTTTGAAGGGTAATTATTTTTTAAGACGATAAATAGAAATAGAAAGATCGCAAGATGGTAACAAGAAAAACTAAAGGGAATAAATATTCTCTTATAATAAACGAGAGGGAGGCTTCCATAGTCAACCTTAGCAAGCATCCTCGGAGTTCCGACCACCACGACTTTGCATTTCCCCCTTTTAACCACAACCCCATGTCTTATCAGTCCAATCCCTTATCAGTTCCAAATATTATTAGGACAGTATTTTCTTCGCCAACCATAATAATGATACGTTTGAATGCTTATCGGTCTTTTCTTTGGCCTCCATCTTGCACCATATCTCTGCCTCAAAAACATTTCCTTATAATACAACTTTCGTTATCACATTACCAACCCACGTCAGGTGATGATTTTACAAACTTTCTTTCAGAAGCACTTCCTTTCTCATTATGTATTCACATTTAACAGGGGTAGAGCAGCGTTGCAGCTAGTTTCTAGATGAAACGTGGTTCTGCCGGTGTAAAATATTATAATACCCTAAATATATATAAGCCTAAATTTAAAATATATTTGAATTTTGAATTTCTGTTCAAGCACCAGATTATTTGAGTTCTATTTTGACCAGTTCGACAAAACATCAATTTCATAATAGTACAATAAGGACCTCATATGTGCTTTGATGATATAAAATAGTAGAGATATTCTAAAACTAAGGTCAAACTGAAAGTTTCTGGATGTTTATAAATAAGACCGAATATTACACTCATGATAAAGTGTAATATTTGGTCTCATTAAATTGTTTTTTGAAATATATCCCATCACTATTTACAAATTATTATACATTCGTTTTTCCATTCACCTTCAATATGGCTCTCCAATAGCTTGGTAGAACGCATTCGCCGCCGCTCCCAGGCTTGTAAATTATAAACCTCTAAGCTTATCTCAATTTTCTGGAAACAAAAAGAAGCCGCAAGGTGCTAGGTCCATACTATATGGTGAATCAGTTGCACATTTGAGGCCTTTAGATACGCATTAGTTATCTTACGGAATGTGCGAACGCGTTATCGTGGCGAAGAAGGACATTGCTGTGAGGACGTGAAGTTTTCTAATATTCTGTGCACGCAATTGTGTACTCGCCAATCTGCTGTTACTGTCCTTTAGTTTTCAAGCGACACTGTAAACCATAGTCTTAATTTTCCGAAAATGAAGCAACCAAATTTTTGCCGGTGTTTCAACTGTTCGGCAAGTCTTCAAAAATAAAGACCCATTCTGCCGACTGGATTTTTCTTTCCGGTTTAATATAGTACCTTGGTTTCATTATCTGTCACGATATTATAGACAGCAAATGACTGACATCCATTCAACTTTATTAACATTTTATGGGAACGCTCGACACGCAGTTGTTGATCTTCTATTAAATCATACGGTATTCATCGAATGGAAAGTTTCCGACCCTTCAGATACACATGCAAATATTTTGCACTTGGCTCATTCCAAAGCCTACAATACAGTACGAATTTGCTGACAAGTATTTTTTTTTAGTTTCAATCAGTTGTCATACGGTATCAATATTGGATTGTGAAAATGCAGTCGCCGGCATGTAGATCGTCATGGAGATGCTCACGTCCACGTCTAAATACTTTGAGCCACGAATGCACAGAGCTGCGACATGGGGCTATATAACCAAATGACAAGACACTTCGGCAAATCTCTTGTTATCTTAAGCCACAGCGGAAATCGTAAAAAATGATGAAAATTTTCACGAATTAAATTCATTATAATAGCGACATACAATTTTCTAAAGGACGCCACATTGAAAAAACAAATGACAGTTTCGAAATTTAAAAGGTAACATGTTCCCAGAGAATTCCATTTTCGAATTCCGTATCAGATTTATTATTTTTTTATTGTTAATGACCAGTTCTTTCAGTACACACGCCCTCGTAGCACTGATTAGGGCACTCTGAATAAAATGTTTATAAAACTGTATTATTCAATAAATGTTTAATAATATAATTTTCATTCAATTCATTTCCCTGCTCATTTGCTATATTGCTGGTTGACTCGCTCGAGCGTAAAGGGAGATAAAGCCAAGGAGCCTGTGTAATATAGACCTTCTCATATACAAGAATTATTAACTGCCAGGTATTAAAAAAGAATAAAAATTGTGTTTATTCTCTTTCACTTCGTATCATAATCAAATAGAATGTTACTTTTTTATAACATGTCAGATTCCATTTCATAAACCATTTGTGTTTTAGTATGAGTTATTTTATAAGTCCTTTTACTATATCGAAATTAAATTATATATTAAAATAATTATAAATAATAATATTACGAGCGAGTAATAACGGCTATTTTCTATCCAATGAATTAAAATTAAAATTACAATAGTAATTATTTGTTACACATATTCACTTAAAAATAATGCTAAGAAAATTCGCTCACTAGTTGCTTTTAATTCTATCCGTTGTAAATCGCTTGGTATCTTAATCAAAATTATCTGTAGTCGTCCCCGAACTGCTTATATAGGCACGGTAAACCACTCTCTAAAGCTCAGAAATATTCGATTAGAATCTCTTCTTCATGCATACAGCCATCCCTTGTACACTACTATTCTTAAAATCTTATTTAAAAACATTAAGAACACAAATTAAGAAAAGAAACGTGTTTTCGAATATAATAATAAAATAAATTTAAAGGATACTGAGTGACAAACGCCAGCGCCCATGCATTAAGTGACAACAGAGGTTATTATATATATATATATATATATATATATATATATATATGAATTTTTAATTGTCACAGTTTTGTTACTGCTTTTATAAATATTGAGAATACGAAATCAATTTGCACAATTTGTAACTTTAATGGACATCCCATTAAATAAATGTAAGATCTGGCAATTTTCTGTAGCGAAGTACTGAGGATTTGTATGGATGTTGAGAGATTAAGCTTACAGCCAGATACTTGATATTTACAATTGGTCGGCGCAGTCACGGTACCGGGTAGACCACTTTTTCTTGATAGCAGAGCTGACGAATGAGCGTACAGTTAAAATGAGCTAAGTGATTTTTGATCATCGATGATGATGAAAAATATAATTTACCCAGAAATGCTTCCGCACCCTTTTCGACAAAGATGGAACGCATTCCATCTTGTAATAACATGTCCGGTTTCTTTTAATCACCAAACAAAACAAAGTACCACTGAGCTACTAGCCTCATAAAGCGTTGTCCTTCTCTATTCATGCCGATCTATTCTTACTGCGTTTAGTCTATACTACATAAAACATATTTGAGACATGACTTAACTCGTCATCACACTATTGATAACATGAGTATAGACTGTCGCAAACTTCTATTTATTATACAGAAGTATTCTCCCTTCATCCCCGTTATAAGTCCAATTTCTTACCTATAGACTTTGATGCCACAAACTAAAATTAATTCAAGTTTGACGGATGTTTTTCGCTACCCTCACATGAGATTGAGTCACGGAAATTTTTGGATTTTCTTATGTGTTCGTCCGGTCGTCGTCGACTTCTCACTGGTCTTTACAAAGGCTGTTAACATCATATCGGTAAGAACTTAAAGAAAATATTCAAGTAAATCCTTCAAAGTTGGTTTTAAAGAAGCTTACGGCGCACCGAATCAGTGTTTGCAAACAAGGAAGAGGAAAATGCAATTTAAATTTAGAGCTACAGTAAAAGTTTTGTAAGGATTTAGGGATTGTTTATCTTTTCGCAAATAAAATGAATATGCAGTCTTAAAAGTATACCTTTTTATTTATTAGATGCATAATAAAATTTTTTAGCGCATGTTTTAAAATTAGTACTTTAATTAGTGAAAGATTATTTTATAATTTAGTTAAGCTTGATAACCTAGAAAATAATCGCGCCATTCTTATCACCACTGTGCGTGGCATCGAGCAATATCTCGAGCACGAATAATCTGAGCTACACATAAAAAATACTATGTACTTTATAATAACTAGAAAATTTACGGTTATTTTTAAAAGTATATACTTTTAATTAATTTATTTATTTATTTAACCTTTATTGCAAATTCTTATAATTAAGACTCAAAAGGTGGACTTAATGCCTATAAGCATTTTCTGCCAGTCAACCTATGGTGTGGAGAAATTCATATGCATGCAATAAAAAAGCAAGTTAATTATATAAAGCTGAACTATTATAAAAAAAGTAAGCTAAAGAAAATAAATTAATCTATACATATAAAAATTAATAAAAATAATACATATATATACATATATATATATATATATATATATATATGTATATATATATATATTTGTATATATATATATATATATATATATATATATATATATATATATATACCTAGTTGGGCCATAAGTTCAATGAAACAAATGAAAATGCATTTTTTTAATGAAGTAATGTAAAATTATTAAAATTTAAACCAACATATTTATTAGTCTCAGCAAAAAATAAAAAAAATTCTATTCGAAAGGTTGCCCCTTTGGCTTTTATACACGCCTTTAATCTGTTTGGCCACGAATCTATGGATTAACGCAATATTTCCAAGGGAAAATTGTAAAGCCACTGCTAGCTCCAAAGATTGTTTAAAAGACTCAATGTCACCGTGTCGCTTAGAGCAGGCCATATCCTATAAAACTAATCATAATTTGAAGTCTAAGGGGTTGAGGTCTGGGCTAGAAGAGGGCCAGTCTTCAGCTCTTATAAAGTCCGGAATGTTGGTTTCAAACCAGGCTTGGGTAGTTCGTGCCTTGTGACCAGGTGCAGAGTCTTACTGGAAAGACCACGGTATATTTTTAAAAAGTGTATTGCTGAGAGGGTTCACAAGATGATCTAAGACTGTATCTTGATACACTTTGGCTGAAGTTTTCACTCCTTTTTCACAGAAAAGTAGTTTTGTAGCTCCTTGATAAGACACGCCCCACCAAACCATCACTGACACAGGATGATGACCACATTGTACCGTTCCGACCACTTGCGCAGCTTCTTTACAACTGTCAGCGTACACTTTATCATTTTGCTAATTGTAGTGATCTTCAATCGTGAAAAACTTTTCACCGGTAAAGAGGATATACCTGTGCCTTTCACCTGCGTACCGCGACAGAAGGCGTTTTGATCGATCCACTCTCTTTAATTGTAAAGATTGATTAAGGGCATGTCCTGTATATCGACGATAAGCACCGTGCTTCAGTGTTTCGTAATACGCGAAAGTCCTAGCGGGAATCTTCATTTCTCGCGATAAGATTTTTTGCTTCCTAATTGGCTTCGACGAATTCTGGCTTTAAGAGCATTAACAGCCTTTATATTTCCAGCAGCACGCGGCCGCCTCGATCTTCTCTGGTCTTCGACAGAGGAAGTGTTGTTGTAACATTTAATAGTACGATATACGAACATACGGCTGGTACCAAGCTTTCGAAGTGTCTGGAATATGACCGACGGCTTCATACCTACTACTATTTTGTGCAAGGCACACAGTACACTAACACACAGCAATCTAATTTTCTTTAACATCCCATTCCATATTGTAATTTGATAATGAATACGAAAAATATGATATATATATAGATATATATATATATATATATATATATATATATATATATATATATAAATATATATATATATATAAATATATATAAATACATACATGCAAAAATAATAAAATACATATACCATACTATACATACATAGTATACAAAATAATAAAATAACTTTGTTGGTGATGAGTATTAATAAAAACATTGTGTGTTTTCATCATTAAAAGAGTTTAGTTTAATGAAACCTTCGCAATTAACACTCCAAATACGTAAGTTGTTAGTGTTATGAAAATATTATCTTTAATTTAATTTATCGTAACAAAAAAGATTAAGTACAAAGGTTAAAAATAATCAAAATATTTAATAATATATAGCCAGTGTTATGAGTAAAGTCACGATTTTCTGTAAAGCGCTAAATTAAACAGATAAAAACAATAAAACACAAACAGAAATTTGCAGCAACTAGAGTCCCTTTTTTACCAAATAAGTCTATGCTTCATTACAATCTTACACAGATAACTAATTTAAAAAATAATACTGTAACTGTTCTCTTGAAGATTCAAAATATAATAGTGATCGTAAATCAAAATATTTCCAGCGACAATAAAGAGAAATTTCCTATTATAGTTCTATACTTTCGCAACGTGACTCTTGGGAATTTCGGCATACCCGTATTTTGGTATATACCCATACGTTTGAAATACTTATTACGAAATTCTATATTGTAAGGTATCCTATTATAGAAAAATTATAACTCTTAAAATCTTTGAATCAATATATGTGTCAATATACTTGGTCTTTTTTTTTTGTTAAAATTATCCATATATAAAAAATCTGAAAATGATTTTATATAATATTAAACTAACAAAAATACCAAGATTCTTTCAAAAGTTCAAAATACCATAGAAAACCACAGACAGGAATTTAATTACCATAATCCTAATATTAATGTAAAATAATTTGATATTTATACATCTCAAGGTATAACTATCAGTGTTCACAAGGGGTAAATTTTGATTATAAAGATTGGGGAAGAAAATTTTAAAACGATAAACTATTACTTTATAATTTATAATATAAAGTAATGTAATTTTTATAATAAATTACATAAAAAAACTTGTCACATACAATTACAAAAACCTCGTAATCTGTCTGCTGAGAATTTTTTTTAATATATAATAATTTGAATATATATAGTACCCAAATCAAGTAATATATACTTACAAATTTAGAGAAACTTGAAGAGAGATTTTATTGAGATACTTGAGAAACAAATTATTAATGGATATTTCTTAAATAAAAGGTTATAATATTTTACTAGCTGGTTTGGTATTGATGATATAAAAGTAATTTTGTTACTGTAGACTTTGTATGCTTACTATTAAATTATAACTTGAAGTTTGCATTGAAGCAACCAACGTTAGCAAAACGTGTATAATATGTAATATGTATAATAATGTTTATATTTTTACACATAATTATAAAAAATGTGTAAGACTGAAATATTCTAATAACATGTTATTAGTAAACCTAAATGGGTACCCCGTGGACTAAAACTTTGCAGCAAAAAGTGATGAAATTTATTGTGGAAATATAAATTAAAACTTACTACTGTTAATAAAATTCAAATATGTTAACTTTCCAAATTATTTAAGAAAATCACATCGTTGTCAAAAAATTGCATAAAATAATTGCAAAATTGAAAAAATATCAGAATAATAAATTATCTTCCAATTCTTACTGTAGAGTCTTTACTTATACTTTCTTAGCATATTAAACAAAATAATTTTCATATATCCCGTTAAATTATAAACACTGTGAACTTTGAGCCCAAACCTAAATATGTAGTTCTTGGCGCTTGAGGTTTGCCTTAATGTAAGTAGCTATGATTACGGTTGAAACATTTATAGGCCAATTTGTACACAACTCTCACGCCTGTAACTGTATACTTAGCAGACAATTGCAAACATCATTGTACATGAAATCGTGTAGGATTTGTCTTAATTTACTCTTACTATCCCGTGCTCGGTTGGAAAACTTAATGTTTCAATCTAGACAAGGTTTTCAAATGTATTAATAACAAAATGAAAATACTACATGTACAAAGTAACAAACGTTGCCCGTAATTGGGTTTCTGTATACCTACACTCACTATAGGAAAAACAGGGTGCCATTCTGCTTTTTCACGTTGGTATTGTGTGGGGACGAGATCTTTCCGCAGTCGAGCCAACTCAAATTTAACCAGTGCGTGTTGCCATGGCTGTATTATGAGGCTCAAAGTCACTCATTGAGCTATGGAGAGGGCGTTTCTCTTCATGATTGAATAAAAAACGTGGATATCCGCAGCAGAACTAAGGTAAGTGACTTAGCTTAAAGGAATAGTGCGATAAATTGGCAACGGACCAGCGATATAGCTCGTAGAGCCGATAACCGACGACAAAGAAAGTTTCGTCCTCCCATTAGATAGAATAACGACCTGTGCAAGTCTGCGGGAAGGGAGAGCAAGTCTGTGGTAGTCTGTTTGCCAAAGCCTAAGTTCAGCAGTGGACTAGTGATGGGCTGAAATGAGGATGGTGATAATTATGACATGTGTAAAGCTTCAGCAATAACTGCTTATTAGGATCTGCATTGCAAACTATTATCTATGGACCACTATATTTTCGTAAACGTTGCTCGAGATGGGTGCCACACAAAATTAACGATGAGCAGAAAGAACGTCACGTTGATTGGTGCAAATTTATGATACATGAATAGAACGCTGGTGAGAAAAAAACCATTTATGACTTACTGGCAGGTGATGATACGTCATAATGTCATCATGATGACTTCAACATGATATTGTGGTACACCATGTCCACAGAAACAGAACACTGACTACTTACATCTTTGAGATTTCGGAGATGTGTAGAGAAGAGATTATTGGTATATTCCAGATGGTTTCGACGTATGAAAAAGTGTTTGTGTGTCCAAGATGAGTATTCTAAAATGTTAAAAATAAATTATATAATTTTTGAATATCTGATCCTATTTTTTGTTATTATTATAGCATATACATTTTCATTTTACTTATATTTAAGTATAAGTAAAATTTGAAAACAGCAATTTATTTTTCCCAATTTGCATTACGATATAAGTAAAATACGAACTTAAACGGCTTAACGCTACACGTAGGTTTTCATTCGTTTCAACGTCGCACAAAATGCACGAAAAGATTTTTCTACGCAAGAATGTGCAATTTGTTTTAAGCTTCGGTGTTTGCGAATCCATTTAAGGTTTCTCTCGTTTATATCGGATTTCTAAAATCTCAACTTTTCAAAATAAGTTTTAAACAACACTGCAAAGACTTTGTTTTTAATCAGTAAGATTTGTCTTACGAATAAATGCTATTAAGTGTATATGATATGTATGAGATGTTATATATATTATATGCTAAATAGCATTGTTTTAATTTATAAGTGGCCCGAATGTCGGACTTACAATGTAATTGTAGTGAATCAGAAACTCAACCGGCTTGCACCAATGAAATTCTGTTATCTGAGGTATTACATATAAAATTATTGCCTTACAAATTACCTGGTAAAACGCTAGGCTACATTAAATTACAAATTTCATGAAAATTTTTTCTCGACTTGATATCTATTGTAACCCCGTTTCACGGAGGTGCACCAAACAAAGCTATTGATTCAATCAGGAAAGAGGAAAAGGAATACCATCATAAATAATCGGTTGAAAAAGGAATAAGCCAATTCAAATCGACAGAGACATGCATTTGGTCGTTTACTTTCTAACCAATTCAAAGTCACTCATTGAGCTATGGACAGGGCGTTTCTCTTCATGATTGAATAAAAAACGTGGATATCCGCAGCTATACAACTAAGGTAAGTGACTTAGCTTAAAGGAATAGTGAGATAAATTGGCAATGGACCAGAGATATAGCTCGTAGAGCCGATAACCGACGACAAAGAAAGTTTTGTTCTCCCACTAGATAGAATAACGACCTGTGCAAGTCTGCGGGAAGGGAGCGCAAGTCTGTGGCAGTCTGTTTGCGAAAGCCTAAGTTCAGCAGTGGACTAGTGATGGGCTGAAATGAGGATGGTGATAATTATGACATGTGTAAAGCTTCAGCAATAACTGCTTATTGGATCTGCATTGCAAAAAAACTATTATCTATGGATTTACTGGCAGGTGATGATACGTCATAATGTCATCACGATGACTTCAACATGATATTGTGGTACACCATGTCCACAGAAACAGAACACTGACTACTTACATCTTTGAGATTTCGGAGATGTCTAGAGAAGAGTTTATTGGTATATTCCAGATGGTTTCGACGTATGAAAAAGTATTTGTGTGTCCAAGATGAGTATTCTAAAATGTTAAAAATAAATTATATAATTTTTGAATATCTGATCCTATTTTTTGTTATTATTATAGCATATACATTTTCATTTTACTTATATTTAAGTATAAGTAAAATTTGAAAACAGCAATTTATTTTTCCCAATTTGCATTACGATATAAGTAAAATACGAACTTAAACGGCTTAACGCTACACGTAGGTTTTTCATTCGTTTCAACGTCGCACAAAATGCACGAAAAGATTTTTCTACGCAAGAATGTGCAATTTGTTTTAAGCTTCGGTGTTTGCGAATCCATTTAAGGTTTCTCTCGTTTATATCGGATTTCTAAAATCTCAACTTTTCAAAATAAGTTTAAAGTAAACAACACTGCAAAGACTTAGTTTTTAATCAGTAAGATTTGTCTTACGAATAAATGCTATTAAGTGTATATGATATGTATGAGATGTTATATATATTATATGCTAAATAGCATTGTTTTAATTTATAAGTGGCCCGAATGTCGGACTTACAATGTAATTGTAGTGCATCAGAAACTCAACCGGCTTGCACCAATGAAATTCTGTTATCTGAGGTATTACATATAAAATTATTGCCTTACAAATTACCTGGTAAAACGCTAGGCTACATTAAATTACAAATTTCATGAAAATTATTTCTTGACTTGATATCTATTGTAACCCCGTTTCACGGAGGTGCACCAAACAAAGCTATTGATTCAATTAGGAAAGAGGAAAAGGAAGACCATCACTAATAATCGGTTGAAAAAGGAATAAGCCAATTCAAATCGACAGAGACATGCATTTGGTCGTTTACTTTCTAACCAATTCAAAGTCACTCTTATGCTTCATGTTTGTGAATCCATTTGCGAGGATTTCCAAACGTAGCCAGAATATATATTTTAAGGATACAAATGAGTGACAAAACCGAAATTCAAAATGTACCTAGATAATCTCAAGTTAATCTGTAGATTAAATAATATTCATTTAAACTATAAACTTTAATCAACAGAGGTTAAAATTACAATCATAAAATGAGTTCTGTAACTGATAGAACAATTTAAATTTGCCATAAGAAAATCGTTTTCAAATTTTTATTGAATCCACTATCGCTTATTTATTGTTCTGTGTTTTGTTTATTATAGCTGTTAGTTGTATATTGGCCTGGTATGAGATAATAGCGAACTAAAAAATATTTTTAATAATTGTTTTAGTGCTTTCGCCTGAAGATACTGAAAAAATACTAATCTAACATATTTAATTAAATGTAAGGCTATTTTCTGACTTAAGTTATACTTTCTAATAATTAGTCAATGCCTAAATATGATACTAATGAGTAAATAAAGAAGCTAATAGGAAGATTCAGTTGAACTGCACGACCACTGCCTGCATTTACTTATGGACGAAACATGGGTACTATTTTCGGCAAATGCAAGCCAAATAATAATGTAATGAAACGTATAAAACTAATATATATCGGATAAAATAATATAAATCGATATCATCGAAACAGCTGAGTTTGAAACCTGAAGTGGCAGGCGTTCGAGTGGAGACCACGTTAAAGTAACGCAGTATGGTCGACGATCTTCGCAAGATCTCAACTAGATTAAGCGTTAATTTAAAGAACTATGTCCAGCAGTGAACGGATGCAACTTGATGATGATGAAGAAACTTTTTTAAAGAATCCTATCGATTGTGATAGTTACTTATTGTTAATATTGTTTCGGTTTTACATTAATCTCGTTTTTTCTTGTTTTTTTGTTTTATAAAATGATAATAATATACATACATAAATTATTATAACCATTTAAGGAAACTGTTTTTACTGACTTCTGAAAATTTCTTTGATAAGGTATACCATGTTATATTCATTCTAGAAAGAAAATACATAGAGCTATTACTAACGGCTTCACATCTGGTGTAGTGAAAGTCTTGATTTTGGTCCTCTAACTCTGTATTGTGTATCTATTATATTAATAACCATTGAATAACACTTCTTTTCTATTATACGTAATTGACTTTAAAATATATAATGGTATCAGAATCGCTACAAATTACACTTAAACTAAGCCAAGAAAACCAAACCAATTTTTTATGGACTTTCGATGTTTTCATTTCAAGTCACCATATTATCTACTAAGGAGTTATACAATGCCAACACTGAAAGTGGAAAGATTGCTTCTTGACTAAATGCTCAATATATGCAATAATAAATTCGACTGTAATAACCAAATGCATATATATCATAATATATCTTACCAAAGCCATACTATTCGTGAGACTTGCAAATAGTATTTGTTCAAAATTCTCAATTTTAAAACGAATGCAGGAGAGCGTGCGCCCATTAATCGAATCATGAAGTTATTTAATATCCATTTTTGGAACATTGACGTATTCGTATGCTCTCGCATCGTTTCGAAAATATATCTATTACCTCCTCAATTTCATCACTTTTCAGTTTTTTTTAGGTATTTTATTTATTGTATTCTGTAGCTTCGTACATAGCAAGTAGCTCCATATGTACTTATCTAAGTAACCTATGGACAACCGGTAGATAGTTAGATTCAATAATCATTTGTATTGACTTAATATTTAATATATTTAAGTAGTGTATTTGTTTGTAGTCCATAATAAAAGAAAAAAAAGGGCAGCTTAGAATAAATAAATCTAAAAAGGAAATAAATACATGGCTGTGGCCATTTATTTATCTCCTACTTTTTATTCATTAAAAAACCTAACTTTAATGGCTTAACGCTATATGTCGAGGTTTCGTTCGTTTAAAATGCACGAAAATATTTTCCCATGCAAGAATGTGCACTTTGCTTTAAGCTTTTGGATTTCTGAATTCATAGTAGGTTTTCGTTTCCAAAAAGTGTTAATTATGGGATCTTAGCTTAAACCACATACGAATGACGTCAAATGATATAATATACAAAGAACCGATTTCTATTGCTTACATTATGCAAAACTCAATGATATCTGATTATTTTAAAATGAATAGTTTCATGAGAAATAAACCATGATCTGTTAATGGTTGAATCAATTAATCTATTAATAGTTTAAATTATAAAAATAACTTTGTTTATAGAATCGATAGCAATTGAAGTAGTAACTCACCTGGTGGTGCTGAAATAATCCCAGCTGCCCATGAACAGCCGCAACACCAAAGAGTCACATTTTGGCACCTTCAAGATATGTGTCAATGGTCTTTTCTTGACGCTTCCTAAAAAAGAGAAATCGGTTCGAAAGTACCGTTGTTTTACTACTTTCAAACCGATATCTCTATTTATGAAAATTCGCGTAAACCGCGCAGTGGTGGATCGCCAACCACTGAGAAGATGAGGATGAAATTTGAAATTGTGTCGTGATATGAAAACTCAGTGGCTGGGATTACTTCTCAGAAAATTTCTCTCTTCTTCTCAAAAATTAATAGAGACGAAACATTTTTTCGCATTGAAAGATTGTGAACAGTGTGACCCGAGGTAGCATTCTAGGGCCTACCTTATTCTCAATTTATGTGGGCACTTCCCCAATTTTAAAATGTACGCCTAACCTACCATAATAACATCATCTTTACATTAACATCACCTTTAATACCATTATATTAAATCCTTATCGACTATTACATTTTATTATTCATCAGATGTTGAATCGTAGGAGAAATACATTTTGCCAAAATATTAGCAATAATTAAGTATATTAATATATGTACTTTAGTAAATAAATTTAATTTCTTAGTTATAACTAGCTCTACATTCTGATTATATCTCTAATTATTATATTAATTTTAGTATTAAGAAATATTATATTACGAAATTTTAGTATGGAATTTAGAACAAGTTATTACATTGTAGCAGAGGAATGTAGTAGGTTGAGTGCCTTTGTAAAGTGCTTTAATAATCTTTGTTTATGTAAGTTTAATTTATATTAATTTTATTTAAAAGATTTCATATAAAGTTTTGTGTATGTGTAAAGTTTAACGTGAAGTTAAAGTAGCGTATAAATTGATATAGTAGACAAAAGAAAATAATTTCCATTCTAGTCCTATAAAGAGTTCCGTTTGATGAATTAACAGAAGTCGTCACAATAATTAGTCTGATTTGCACGTAGTAGATTTGGATGAATGGATCCGGCATTGTTCGGCCAGAGTCTCTGTTTATAAATAGTTCTGTAACTGCGTCAAACTAAGGTTTTCACTCCCCTTTTCTTGTACTTTTAAAGAAACAAGAGCATATCAAGCCGGTAATCTATAAACAATATAATTGATTGCATGAATGCCTTTCCTTACATATTCGAATCGAAATGCGTTTTATTTATGAAAATATATATGTGAAATTATAAAAAAAAATTAAATCATAAAAGGGTTTATTTGTTCACGGGGGCACTAAAGCATGTTTACTAATCACGTGTACTTGGCACTCGTAACGTGTAATCCCACGTTGCCTAAACAAACTATAAAACTGACAACTAGCTATTAAAACGCTAGTATAACATCGTATGTGTAATTTGCTAAAGCACCGGGTAGCCATATACATTTTACGTGTTACATAAAACATTTATGATACCTGCTTTTGTCAGAAACGACTTTACATCTTCACGCGTATTGACATAGAATAAGCTAATACGTATGAAGACTTCAGCTAATTTGTTTCAGGTGAGTTCTCTGTACATGTTTATAAGTATTTTCTTCGATTCATCATATTTTTTTTTTTATTATTAGGCTATTTGCATATCCTTGCTGAATTCTTGTACTCAATTACAATAAGCGAAGAAAATGTCTTGTCACCATCAGCAGTAGCGACTTGTACCTTTCGTACTTTTAAAACTTTACCACTCTAAAAGCCTATAGTTTCGACTCAAAATGGTACAAATACTTTACGTGAAGATCCATGTTTACGCTATTTTTCACTGAAGCCGGTCCAGCCCTTATTCTAAGTCTTGTCGCGAACCAGGAGCCCTCTGGATGATATCGTTTGTTTTGCTCTATGATTTTTTTTTGCATAATACAAGTGTACTATTATAGCTTTTAGAATCTTAATATTTTCGAAGATTATGCGATGAGAATTATGTTTAGTGTAGTCTTGTTGCCAATGAAGGAAAGTTTGCAACTTTTTTTATTTGGTAATCAACCGTCGATGGTAGATATCATAAATTAAGAAATATATCTCTCACACCAACTAATCAGCTTTATAGGTACATCTTATCAAGCTTTACTTTGCGAAAATCTATGACCACAAAAAATAAATCAAATTATGTTACTTACTTCGGCACACAGTACATAAAAATATTTGCTTCAGTCAGTTTCATTTTTAGTTAATCTTTTGCAGAAATAAACTAGGTAATTTGGTTTCCTTAAATTCATTTATTAGTTCTATTTACGTAATGGCTTACGATTTAGCTTCATGTATACTAGTTAGTACATTTGTGGCGTTGTGCAATGGCTGGCCCTCTCTCCCTGCCACATTTGGGACTAAGCTCAAGTTGATATGAATATTACATATATTATATTAGGTTTATTATATATATTATTACTTCGTATTGAGTCGAGTCTTCTCTTCGCCTATACTTCATAAACTAATGACGTACAGATTAAAGAAAATCATTTTCATTATTTATTAGTATTAGAAAATTGAAAATGAGTCCAAAATGAGTGCGAAAAATATACAATTTATAATGGTAAAAGGAAAAAAACAAGCAAATAAAATAAACTTTAAATAATTACTGAAAACTTTTTACAGTCTTTTACTTTGAAATTACTACATAATTTGGAAAATAAAAACGATTTAAGCATAATGTTGAACCTACAACATGAAGTGAATAAGGGGAATAAATTATTCCAAAGTACTATTATTACTATAATTACTTATTATATATTACCACAACAGGTAATATATAATAAGTAATTAATTAATTTAAGTAACGATCGCTTGCCTTTATGAACACAGGAATCGGTAATCATGGACTGGATTGCCTCATATTAGACCGAATTTTGTGCAACGCGAACGAAAAATAAACAATGCAAAATGTAAGTTTTCAAATGTTATGAACCAACATATTACACTACGAAGAAATTATTGATATATTGCAAGCAGTTTGTACTTCATTAAATAACAAAAAACAAAATTGTTTCAAAATAAACTGTCGTACCAAATGACAATATTATCATAATGACTTTTAAACAAAAAATCAAAAAGTTAATAGAAAAGCATAAAGAACTTTCTTTTAATTAAGTGTAACTGTGCAGAATAGTCAAAAGTTAGCAAGCAAAACTCGAGTTTGAGCTTTTAGATATCTTATGAAAATGGATTTCAGTGGCAAATTGCAAAGCTTTGAACCAGTCTCTTAACTTTGAGACTTAAGATTACGGAACCAACAGCACTTTAAAATGATCTTCAATATCTAAAATTCAACTTGTTTGTACATTTTCTTTTTATTTTGTAGTTTAGTGTATGTTATTTTAATTCAACCCAATTATAAAGCCTGTATAAAATTAACCGTAAATACTTTTGCTTTTTTTTTTTTCGGCCTGATGGCCGCTGTTAGCCCCAGGGCTTTTACAGTTTCACCGGGTTGAGAGGTGGCCGAGCGCTTATGGCTCTCAGTCGAGACCTCTATGTATGGGTAACCAGCGCAAGGGCTGGGCCCGAGAGGGAGCCTCGGCTTGGACCGTTACCCTGTTTCGCGAGAGCGTCTGACTCAAGGGTGCCCGAGAGGACAGAGGATTATCTTAATTAATATCACTATTATTATTAACTACCTGTACCACCACTTCAGAATGCGTGGGCGCTGGAGAAGAAGTGGTACGTCGTCAGAGTCGTCGAGGGCGTGCCTCGGTCTCCTACGGACGCGGGTAAATCTGTGTTTCGCGATGGGATTGTAAGTGCCGCCACTAAGGGTTTCGGTGTGTGACGGCAGAGTCGAAATATCGGCGAGAAGCCTGCTCCAGGTACTGAGCTATGGTTGGCAGCTCAAGATCTATGTGTAGATTTTCGTTACGCAAGAACCACGGCGCACCGGTGGCCTTGCGCATGAAACGATTTTGTATTACCTGAAATCGGTGAATGTGACGCGGGGAGGCATGCGCAAAGACGGGGCTTGCGTATGTCATTATGGGTCGGATGCACGCTTTGTATAGTGTTATTTTAGTACGCAGGGACATTTTGCTATTTTTATTAAGTAACGGATGCAAACGACCTAGGACGAACGCTGCTCGATTCCGTACGCGGTTGATATGCGGACCGAAGGTGAGTCTTTCATCTAATGTGACGCCTAAGTATTTGACTGTCTTTTCCCAGGGGATTGGACGATCAAATAACTCTATAGTTTGGAGATGCGGCGTTTTGTTGCGCCGAGCGAAGTACATGGCTGCACTTTTGGTGGGGTTAACCTCGATCCTCCATTTCCGGAACCATTTGCCTAAGGTTTTGGCTGCAGATTGATTTAAAGCCAACCCCCGGGGGTTTAATTTTGGTTGCATTCCACCGAGTGTGCTTGCTATTGAAATCTCCTGCCAAAATGACTGAGTTTCCAAGGGAAAGGAGCGCCACGAAGTCGCTTCGTAATACTTGTGCGTCACGTCTGCAAGGCAGGTAGACGGACGCGATTGTGATGGGGGCGTGGCCGGTCATGGCTATTTTTATAGTAGATGAGAGTTCCGCCATTAGCGGCGGAAGTTCTATCATTCCTAATGATGTTATAATTCGCAATGTTGGGATTGCGAGTGTGCGGTTTGAGGAATGTCTCTTGCACTAGGAGCACGTCGACTTGGTGATCGCGAACAAAATTGAAGATTTCGTCGCGTTGATTATTAATACCGTTAGCGTTAAAAAATGCGACGTTAAGGGAACGCGGTTTTACTCTGCCGTTGTAAAGGCCCTCTATGCTTGAAAGTTGACGATGGCTGACACTACATGTTGGTAGCGCATTGTGGCAGCAATCCTGATTTCGGGCTTGCCATTGGAATCCCTTAGGGCTTTTGCAAGGGCTGAGACGTCGGTGCCGTTGAAAACGGCGGCGAAGCGACACACAAGGTCGAGATCGCTTTCGTTAACCGGCCGTCCGGCTGATGGAGGGGGATGCTCAACCTCTTGAGCGACGGTCACTACGCCGATAGAACTTTTGCTTTTATATTAATATAACAATAGGGTTTTTTTAAAACTCGGTGTCTAAATAAACCACCACTAGGCAAGACTTGGTTTGTATATTGACTGTGCTTTTTATTTTTATCTTTTAAAATAAAACCAGACGTCCGGCGTCTTATCTTCTATTATATTTATATTTAGAAAATATTTTTTTATCATAAAGTAGTTCTGCCTCAAATAATTTCGATTGGACTTGAACACTTTAAAATGATCTTCAATATCTAAAAATTCAACTTGTATGTACATTTTCTTTTTTGTAGTTTAGTTCATGTTATTTTAAGGTTATAAATACCATCTATTTAACTGGTATTCATCAATATCGTTACGTCAGCTTTATTAATTAACCTGTGGATATAGACCTGCCCGACACGTTACTAAGAATATTGCTATCTTTATTATTATAAAATTGTGATTTAACCAAATATTTAAATTTTATTATAAATATGCCGAAAAAGCAGAACATATATCAGGTGTTACTGAACACGTTTCATTTCAGATTTGTGGTATCGATAATGGTATTTTTTCAGAGTTGGAAAATCAGATTAGGCAATACCACTAATACTACAATACCGTCGATATAGCCAAAGTTATTCCAATTATTAAAGAGAGCTAATTTTACTGAAAGAAAAACATAAATCGGCACAAAATTAGTCTACTTATAAACAAACAAT
Organism: Teinopalpus imperialis; assembly: GCA_029286865.1. Taxonomy (NCBI): domain Eukaryota; kingdom Metazoa; phylum Arthropoda; class Insecta; order Lepidoptera; family Papilionidae; genus Teinopalpus; species Teinopalpus imperialis. The sequence continues at coordinate 3,830,490 of JAGSMU010000023.1, read as the reverse complement.
CGTCATCAAATCAAAAACTTCATCTAATTTTTGTAGGCCATAAAACACGAGTACGATTTCGGATATAACTAGCAATCGCAAAAAAAAAATTAAAGGCTCTGTAATCTGATAAAAAATGTTTCTTTAGCGGAAAGTTTAGAATGGATATTATAAATTCTATATACAAATGAGATTATTATTCTTATGTAAACCATTTACAAAGCGCAAGACAAGAGTCCCTAAATAGTAGTTCGATCAAACTAGAAATAATTCGGAACACGACGAACGTTTGTTAATGTCACTTACGTGGTCATGAGTAACAAAAGAGTATATACGGATAAAACAGGACCTTTAAAATCTGATTATGTCACGCGCATTCTTCAGTTTTAGTCGAGGTCTAAACCATGATAATGTTGTCATAAGTTGGCATTTTTTCAAGTCGTTCTTGCGCCGAACGTAATCTACTCGTATTAAGTACGAACCTTAGCGGCAAACCAGGTCGGTCGTAAAACGCGACAACGGTGTATCGCGCTTCCTTCCCTTTACGGTTCTTATGGACGGTCGAAGTGATATCAGTGTTTTAAAGATATTATTAATCACCTAATTATGCGAATAATTTAACAATTCATATGCATAAAAAATTTAATAATTCAATTATCTAAAATTAAATCTTACTTATAATTATAGTTATATACATAGTCAAATTATGTGTTCTTTTTTTGTGAAATATGTATTTGATAACAAACGTTATTATACTAAATTAATTATTATATTGGAACTAATCTTGAACCAAATTATCCTATCCATAATTAACGGAGCAAATGCCCGAGCACATTGCCCTAATAAGTCATGATGCTGACACGTTTTATGCGTGCCATGAAGAATAGTAAGGAGTACGTTTATCAAGTGAACGATAGCTTGTCAGTTTATGAATATGGTGTACACAGAATCAGTGAGAGTATTCTTATGCCGTGCCTACCAGGTTCACCTTCACGCTTCCATAAATTTATATTTGTGGGCTTATCATTTATATAACAGTACCTATAAGTTAAACATAAAAAATAAATTAAAAAGTGTCGCTGAAATGTTTATCAGATTAAAAAGTGAATTAAGAATATTAGTGACGAGCTGTTGTTACCATGCTAGTGGACATTTTGAAAGTTCAATGAACCTCAACCAATCACGACGCAGTATGAGAATAGATTTCCGTAGGTTTTTTTTAAATTTTCATTACAATGTTTGAAATCTCTTAAATGCACCAAATTTCATTGACTTTGTAATGCATGCTTTCACAAGGTTATGCATCCTAAACTTTGTTTTTAGTAACAAAATCAATAAAAGTTATGTTTTTCTATGAAATTCAAAAGACAATCGATCGCACAATTCACCTGATGGTACTTGATCACTGTAGCCTACAAAAACCCACATTTATTCTCAACAATTATTTAAGATGTGCGTGCGCCGTCATGTTCATTATTATTTACGCTACAGATAAACACTAGCTAGTCAAGTTAACGGGAGCGGTGGAGGCGTTTTTAAAAACTAAAATAAAACTAGGTTATGTCCGTCCAGAATCTGATATACTTTTAGACTGACTCCTAAGATAATTCCACATGTTGACCCTACTGTCTAAGGCTGACGTCAGTGTCGTACCATGGGCCACACGCAGGACGCATCGTCAGCAAGCGTCGTTATGCGTGCACTTCCACGACACTATAAGAGTTCATAACTAGCTATATAAATGATAAATATTATTTTTATTGCCTATCTATGAGCTTTCTGGTTAGTTTTAGGTTACACGTTGTGCATAATCGATAACATAAAATAATTAAACTGTCGTATTTAAAATTAGTTAAATAAAGTGACAGCCTACATATATCAACAACACTACATTTGATAGGTCTCTACAATTTGTTCCAATATGCGCCTCCATTGCAGTTTGGACTGATTGGCGTTCATTAATTTCTTCACACACTTCGAGTTTTCTATTTTAATTTCTCAGTTTGTCTGTATATTTATATCGGTTCAAGTTTACTCATGATGCTTTTTTCACCGCCTATTGCGTGGTAAATCATCACTAGTATTAAAGTAATATTAGAAAATTAGTATTAAAGTAAGTAAAACGGAATCATGTTAAAATATTAAAACGTGTGGATCTGAAGGAGCACTTATAATCAACAACTTTAATTAGTTTGGCATATCGAACTAGTGCTCGATGTTAGCGCACTGTTTGATATTGAACAGAATAAATGATAGTCATGGATACCTTCTGGTTGTGTTTATAGTGATGTTGTTTCACAGCAGTTCAACTAGCGAATGGCGTTCAAGGACCTTCCTATGTTGATAATAATTGTGTAGATAATGTATATAGTAAGTGTCTTAATTACAAAGAATATGTATTTCGTCTTCATTAAATATTATAAAGTATTTATGTGTATACATAATCATTTGTATATAAAACTATTCATGGCAACTAATAAAGCAACCCTATATTACAATTACAAAAAATTTTATAAAAAATGCAATTTGGTTTTTAATTGCAGCTTCAATCTTCAAGGCGGATTATACATTTCTAACTTCTGTCGAATTAATTTTTAGGCATGATTTTGATAATTTCAGCACGAAATTTCATTCTCATCACCTCGATGGTTGGCAATCTACAACAGTGCGTTTCACGCGAAATTTCTTGCCACGCAAAACTACTTGGTGGAATCAGCTGACGCCAGCACTGTTTCCGAACAGAAACGACTTAGGGACCTTCAAGAAAGGAGCCTACGCCTTTCGTAAAGACCAGCAATGCATTTGCGACGCCTCTGGTGTTGCTGATGTTCACGGGTGGCGGTGATCACTTACTATTGGGTAGGCTTCTTGCTCGAATGTCGCCTATTCAGTAAAAAAAAGAGCAAAAAATTTTAGCATTATTTTATTGTAATAGCGACATAAAATTTTCTAAAGGACGCCATAATGAAAAAACAAATGACGGTTTCGCAAATTAAAGTGTAACATGTTCCCAGAGAGTTCCATTTTCAAATTGTGTAACTGCTTTTGTATTGTAAATGGCCAGTTCCAGAAAGTTGCAGTATGCCCCACGTTATCCAACCCAATAATAAAGCCTGTACAAAATTAACCGTAAATACTTTCGTTTTTATATTAATATAACAATAGGGTTTCTTTAAAACTCGGTGTCTAAATAAACCACCACTAGGCTAAACTAGGTTTGTATATTGACTGTTCTTTTTAATTTTATCTTTAAAATAATACCAAACGTCCGGCGTCTTTTCTTCTATTATATTTATATTTAGAAAATATTTTTTTATCATAAAGTAGTTCTGGGTCAAAAAATTTCGATTGGTTTGATCCCCTTAGGTGTTTGGAAATCTCAACAACGCTGCAATGCTGAAGTTTTCCAATAATTAAGAGCATTTGAATTTAATAGCAAAGCAAGAGGTTAAACCTAGACGATTTTTTATTTCATAAATATAAATAAATTAAATAAATAAATTATAGCTACAGCACAAGATTTAAAGAAGCTTGTGCAGTATTTATAGTCATGAAATTCGTAGCACATTTCATATCACACGTGATATATATTAAAATTGCTAACGATAAAATATTTGAAAGTACATTTATTTATGTAATTTATATGTAAATTTTCTTTTCATATTTTGTTTTCTTCTAGTGATTAATTATTTTATCGCAATCTCACTTTAATTGTTTTCTTTACAAAACTTAATATACATATATTTGTGAAGTTTTTCATAATCTTATTTTTACTATAATTTCATTTAGATTATTAATAGTCTTTATGATATTGTTATATAATTTGGCTATCCGTCTTTGCCCTGAGGTAACACGCACACGCGTCGATAACTAAATAAATAAAAGAATATAAGTTTATGTAAAACGTCTAAGGGCGTAAAGATTTAACGGATTAAACGTAGAATATAGTGACATTATTTTCCAGTGCCATCCTTATCAACTAATTACTTATGGATAATTCATTTTTGAGAGCTAAGGACCAGATGAGGATCCACTGTGCGTAATATACTCGTATTATAGAACCTTAAGTATGCACGCTAATACATAAGAGCTCACTCGCTTCCTGACTTAAGTCGAGATAAAGTCTATGCCATAAAGTCGCGAAAGGTCAGATGCAACGTTACAGATGCAAACAACAAGAAAGTATTAAATTATCCCGACCCAAAAAAATTGTGATCACTATATTTAAAAGAGTACAGTATTTTAAGGAGTATATTTAAAATTTTTCATTACATTTCTAAAGCCAAAATGTCTATGCGCTTTACTTACAAATGACAACCTTTTGACTCAAAAAACGTATTTCTAACAAAGTGTTATGTGTTATCTTAATCTACCCGTCAAGATGCTCGACTGCGCACTATTGTGCTTGCGCTTATGCTTTTTAACGAATGCAGCTGCTGTAAAGAGCAAGGTAATATTTCTACCCCTTTCATTCAAAGTTTACGCTCCAAGTGACGCCCTAGCTTCCACATGTATGCATTTTTAACGTCGAGTGATTGTTTTTGATTAAAATGACGTAAACAAACAAAATTTTAAATGTCAACATGGCCGATGATTTACTGTCCGTAATAGTTTTTTGGTATAAGATGTTCAAAAATTTAAACTTCAACTTTCTAGTAGTTTTGGTTTAATTTTAATATTATAGGATATGTAGTATTGTACCATATTATAAAATAAAACGAACGGAATAAGCTAAAATAGTAAATACCGTCAAGTCATCATTTTTAGTTTTCAAATAACGATCGATGAATACACGATGAAATATTAACACGATAAAAGGGGCAACTTTTCTACAATTTGTTGTATGAAGTAAAAATCTTTTTAATTTTTTCAAGATAAATCGCGGATAAGAAGTTTACACAATATAAATGAATATATTTGTTATAAAATGTTAAAATAATTATTATTAATTATATTAATTATTAAATACTTCATCATAGTCATCAGCATTTCAATTCGTCACTAGTCCAGTGCTGAACGCCCACAGACTACCACAGAGTACGATCCTAATCCATCGAATTCCCGCATACTCTCAGGTCCTCACTTACATACACACAATTTAAACTTATAACTAGAATATTATCTTTTTAAGTCCCGGTAGCCAAAAGGCAAAACAAATCGGATTTATAATTCCATTCTCTTCCTCTGTCCGTTCATCCTTATATCAGTGAAATTTTACTCGAAGTCTAATAAATAACCTTTGGAAGGTAGGTATTTTTTATGAACTACTACAGCACGGTATAGGTACTCCATAGGTGTAACTGTGGGATGAAAAATTAAATCTACTGCGCATAGCCAGTACCTATATCACATACCGTTAGATAGTTAGATAGGTATAAAAATGAAATAGTAGATTGAAAAGACGAAAATATAAGATATTGTGTAATTTTCGAAATATGATAGTAATGTACAACTGAAGAAATAAGTTTGTTTTTGTCAGTGTTTTTGCGAAATAGAAATAAGAACCTGTTTTTGTTACCGGTAAAATATTGTTCCTAATAATTGGAAAATTAGGTGCTATCACCCACTGCACTAAATATCGAAGCTTTTTTACGTTGTTATTCTATGAAAGCATGCATATCAAATGTTATACCATTCCCTATTGACAAATATAACTACAGTATCGCTATTTCTGATAAAATCTCAAAAATATGCCGTGTTATATTGTACTGAAATAATAGAAAATAGCCAACTCAATTGGAGACCGCAATGAGCCCTCGATTAACAAAATCGTTTCACCCTTGATAAAGGGACCTCCATAGACCTGACTTTCTCACCTCAAAACATGTGTATGATGGTAGAGTTTATTAATTTAAGTGTAATACATGTATTTTTAATATTTGTATGTAATGTATATATGGGTATAGTACGGCAACGTACATTCCAGAATTAAAAGTCATCTTTGAATCTCGTATCAGAATACGTGTGACTGGAAACAATGTTTGCACCCGACGCGCACCTCTGCATCTCATTTACCTTTACAACTCGACATGAAGCGTTGCTTTCGAATGAGACATGTGCATTGTATTTGTACTCGTTATATCAATGTAGGTTCATATTTACATATGTACATTTCTCTTTTACATCAAAATATACAATTCAGTTTAAAAGTTTTAAAAACTAGGAAATACTTGCTCGTATTTTTTTTCATATATTTTCTTTTTATGACAAAACATAAAGGCTCACTCCATCCAGGAAATCTACAACCATTACATAACATTACACACATTACTTTATGGATTTTAGGGTAGAAGGCGAGAGGGAAATAGACTCGCATAACGGAGCTATGTTGGACTAGAACATAAAACTCCAAGGTAGTCGCCATCAACACTAACGAGGTAAAAGGGGAAAGCTCCGTTTAGAACGCAATCGCAAATGTACTATACCACCATAACAAGAACTCTTAAAACTTATCTACTACGTCACGTACTCCGATACTCCAACCGGATGTGATAGTTACGTCTGCGGCTTACCTTCGTAATGTGTTGTAGATTTTCATTTATATGACGCATACTAATATTAATTTAAATGCAAACTAATAATAATAATTTGCAACGTACACACGGTAATAATTTTTGTGTAATGATTTTTTATAAATCGTAATAATAGTGTGTGAAAGTTATCTCATTACTACCAACACTTGATATGGTGATTGGCGTCACGTAAATACCATTACCCTTTTGTCAACACCATAGGCCGGCCATTTATATATTTATTTAAGCTTTATATACAGTTATGTATAAAAGCGGACTTAATGCCTTAGGCATTCTCTGTCAGCCAACCTCAAGGTAAAGCAGAGATGAAATGTGGTTGGTGTATGATTAAAAACTTAGACACGGTTAAAATACTATTATATTAATTATAATATATAAATAAACAAGATACGCGTAATTATAAAATACATGTTTCACAAATACAAATATACAAATTTATATATTTTATATATACAAATGCGTACATAATTATTAAATATTGGGATGATTCTTCCAATCTGTTGAGAAATAGCACTCGACCGTTCACTTACTATCACAACTAACACCTTGGACGCGTAACGACTGTTAGCCGCCCTGATTTATTATTATTATTATTTACATATATTGATTATTTAGAAACCGATCAAGTTTGTTAAGGAGACCTTTTTTTCAAGGAGTATAGAGCACGCATATCAAAGAAAATAAAATAAAATAAAATAGAATAAAAAATATAAAATAAAATGAAATTTTAACAGAAAAAATGTTTTAGATTATTCTGTTCACATTCAATATAATAAGAAATAAGGTAAAATAAATTAAATTTATTGTTCCTTCATCACCGTTAACCACAAAGTACTAATAAAAAAGGATAGAAATATTAAGAAGTTGTAATGTAGAGGCAAATAGCGAATAAGCATCAAGCACAACATTATCTAAAGAGTTGGAAACAACATTCTGAAAGATTTCTAATCACGTCTAAAAGAGACTTTTTGAATACACAAAAAGGTAAAGCAATGACATCAATACATATTTTAAACAGACAGCTTATCGAGTTTTAGTCAAAAACTCTTTCATTGAACCAGAAGTTCCTTTTAGTCTGGAATTGGCCCTCACACTGCTGACCTGGAATCAACACCTGAAAACTTCATAAGGATTGGCCGGTAATGGGCTTTAGAGCTACTCCAATCCTGTAACAAACTCTGATTCAAGTAGCCGTAATGTCCTTGACCCCCATCCTATGGACTATGAATAATAATGACAAAAATTATGTTAGAGTTTCTATTTTATTTTAGAAATGGAATAGCATAACGTGGTTGTAACTCAGGATAACAGCCATCGTGAGTATTGATTTACTTCTATGGCGCTACTAAAATGTATGGTTGAACTCATCAACCAGACTGGAAAAAGTGGAAAGAATGAAATTATCCAAGTGAATATTTTCATATGTATGTTTAATATAATAGTGATGACTTTGTTGCTCCATAAAGTGTGCAGTAAAGAATTGAAGAAACGGGGGTTCAACTACTCTCCAGTTTCTAGCTGTAGCACAAATATTATACGAAGGAGTCGGGGCAATTGAGAAGGATGACGCTGTCACAGAATACCATCGTAAAATAGCAGCATAACTCTCCTGTGTTTTGTTTGTTGAGATTAGTGATCCAAAGACCCTTATATCTGGAGACTAGGCATTCTATCCAAGTCCTCAGGGGGTTACAACGCATCTGCATTATGAATCTTTATCTAGGACAAATGTAGGTATCATGTGATGCAGGAATCACTTACCATCGGATGAATTGTACGGTCGTTTGTTACCTTCAATACAATATAAAGTAGATGGACTAAATATTTTATGCCCTACATTAAGCAAATAAATAGCAAGATATCCTCATTTTCAACGCAGCAGATATATATGACCGCACAACTATGACGCGACCCCTGGGAATAGACTTAACCTTAATACTTTACGGTTCGATCTCGGTTTTATCTAATGCATTCATTCGTCCATGTGCATAGATATGGTATAATAAATAATAAATTTGGCACTTACATGGTTTATTTTTAAGCATAAAGTACATATATTTCAAACATCATATCTAAATCAAATCATAACATCAAATCGAAATTACGAATAATAAACCCAATGTAGTTTAGCTGGGGGAAATAATTCAGTAGACTGATGAGGTTCGTGTATCTTGATCTAACAATGAATAGTTTGCTACCATTTGTGGGCCATGATTAAATATCGTACCATTTTGTTTTTATAAACAGATTAAGAATAATCTACAAAATAAGTGTTTATTCAAGCTCAATGTTAGAATTACGATGCGAAAATTGTCAAAATTAAATAATTGTATCACGGATTATATATAGGTCACACAAAACGAAGAGACTACAGTGCATCGAAAATACCTGTCCTTATTTTTATTTTCACATACCCGCACTAACCCACATTTCAACATACCTTAGTAAAGGGAAATTACTCAATAATGGAATCTAGGATATAGCTACAGCTTGCAAGCTCGTTTTTGGGGCACTTAAATTTAAGATACCTAATTACCGGACTGAATCACTTTAGCTTTCAAAACACATGTGGTTCGCTATTTTTTTGTTTGATCCTAGAAATTAGATAATGAAAAAAAAAATAGATAAAGAATACAAAATTTTGTAGTCGTTTAATTTACAATTTTTCTTTTGTTTTAATTGATTTTTTCGCTGTATTTTTGCTTCGATTTACTTAGAAAGTGCTTACAATGCCTTGAGGCCTTGCAGTGGTTTTTGGTTTGGGATATTTATTTGTCTATTTAACACCAACACAATGAACTTTTTTACAATCAGAAAGTACAAAAACATTGGAACAGTTTCGTGGTTAATGCCATCACAATTAAAGGTGAAGACAGCATACAATTAATAAATGGCGAGTGACAATATTGACAACATGACCCTCTCCTAAGTTTTGTTACCTGTTTTATTAGTACTTTGTGTAAAAGAACATAAAAAACTGAAAGCACGTCATCAACGGCAGCACAGTTTTCAAACTCCTTTTTCCAGTGAAGGCTATTTAGTTCGTCAACAATTTTCGTGTAATCACCTTTAAAAACTAATTTCAATAACAAAAAAATAATTCTAAAAACCCGGCCATCTGTTCCATACAAATTATGATGTCCTTATTTCTATTTACAATAGTCTAACGAATCATCATTAGTAGGAAACGGTGTTCTATTACGAGGATTTGTGGTTTTTCAAATCGGATTGGCAATATAAAACGTCATTGTTAAATAGTTTACTCCGATATAAGGTATAGCATGATTTCTATAAAATTTAAATTTATAGTTGAACATATATATATCTTCGGCTACGGCGATATCTTTTCATTATTACTAGATGACATTACAGTGCAACTGCATAGAATATTTTTATAATGCCTAAGCATTTGCGCAGACACAGTGGTACCTATCATAATCCCCTTCCTATTTCGATGCTCATGTTGGGCACGGACATGCACACAATACACCCAAACCCAATAGCCAATAATTTTTATACTTTATTAGAACATTATTTTATGTAGGTATATATAATATAAATATACTATAAATATATAATATTAATATACATATCTATTTTATAAATATATCTATTTCTCAAAAAAAATGATACCACATTTTTTACTGTGCTACTATCCATTATTTTAAATAACAAAGAAAAGTCAAGTTACCGTTTGTATCTGGATGAATAATTTTACCGCCGGTTGAAGACGAATTTGGCGATATTACGTAACCCGACAGCCGTCAATCAAACATATTTCGTGTCAACTTACGTTAAAGATTTGCACGTTGAAAATTTTACATTTTTAGGTAAAATATTAGGTATAAATAAGGTTTTACTTATAAAAATATAAGTTCTGATATATATTACTAAATTTGTCTGTTGGAGCTTAGGTATTTTGAAGCCTTAAAATTTAAAACTACTTAATGATAGTTACTGGCAGTAATAAAATTAGTTTTAATTTCGAATAATCCTTCAACATAAATATGCTTAACAATTATGCTTCTCTAATAATTTTGAATTTATATCAACTTTTGTATTCTGGAGAATTTGACCTCAAAAATTAAACCCCGCGGATAGCCAGAGACCCAAGTTGATGATGAAGAATTAAAGGTGGCCGTGGAAGTGGATCTATCACAAACCACATCAGAGTAAGTGGCAGGCTTCAGTGTGAATGACAAAATAATTTTAAATCACTTGAAACAAATTGGAAAAGCGAAAAAGACTGAGGAATGGCTTTCACTAACAAACACGCATTGAGTGCTGCGTTACATTACTCAACCGTCATAATAACGAGGGAATTTTGAATCGTATTGTTACTTGTGATGAAAAATGGATACTGAAAGGACAGGCGGAAAGGCTCAGTGGTTAAACCCAGAAGAACCGGCCAAATTCAATTTCGATGAGGTAGTTCAAACCGCTTTCAAAGATTTTATTGATTCTCGCTCCCAAATTTTTATCAGCTATGGAATCAATGAAACCTATAAGTTGGCGAAAGCGCATAGATAATAATGAAAAACAAAACATATTGCAATTGATTAAATATATAATTTCGTAAAAAATAAAAGTTTTTGCCTTTTTCCATATGATACGCGAATTTATAAGTAAGGATACAACACCCATCTACCATACAACCAACATACAACCTAATATATAGCAGTTCATAAAAATAATGGAGAATGATGGTCAACCAGCATCACTACTACTCAAATCCCAACGATATGATGACAGAAATGAAAAGAATTCGACCAATTCGTTATAGTACTAAATGAAACAAAATGATTTAATTTCTCTATGGCTTCACCAAAAATCACCTCACTTTGATTAAACAATCCAGCCAGCTTTTCTACAAGATCAAGGATTTTACACACTTCTATTTTAATTTAACTTATTCATTTAAATCAGATATACCTAGTCCGGCCATAAGTTCTGTTGAATGTAATGAAAATGCATTTTTATTAATAAAGTAATGTAATATTATTAAAATTTATACCTACATATTTATTAGTCGTAAAATTAAAAAAATATTCTATTCGAAAGGTGGCTTTTATGGCTTTTATAAAGGCCTTTAATCTGTTTGGCCACGAATCTATGGATTTACGCACTGTTTCCAAGGAAAATTTTGCCACTGCTTGCTCCAAAGATTTTTTAAGAGACTTAATGGTTGAGGTCTGGGTCTAGATGAGCGCCAGTCTTTAGCTCTTATAACGTCCGGAACAAGCCAGGCTTGGGTAGTTCGTGCCTTGTGACCAGGTGGAAAGTCCGCGGTATATTTTTAAAAAGTGTATTGCTGAGAGGTTTCACAACAATAACGTTCCAAGACTGTATCTTGATACACTTTGGCTGAAGTTTTCACTCCTATTTCACAAAAATGTAGTTTTGTGACTCCTTGATAACATGCCCCACCAAACCATCACTGACGCAGGATGATGACCACGTTGTACCTTTCCGACCACTTGAGCAGCTTCTTTAGAACTGCGAGCGTACACTTTATCATTTTGCTTATTGTAGTGTTCTTCAATCGTGAAATTTTTTCATCAGTAAAGAGGATATTTCCTTGCCTTTCACTTGCGTATCGCGACAGAAGGCATTTTGATCGATCCACTATCTTAAATTTCACACTATCGTAAAGATTGATTTAAGGCATGTCCTGTATGTCAACGATAAGCACCGCGCTTCAGATCGTGTTTTTATAATACGCGACAGAGTCCTAGCGGGAATCTTCATTTCTCGCGATTAGATTATGTCGTAATGGGGTTTCTACTAATTCTGGCTTTAACAGCATTAAAAGTGTTTGTAGTTCTAACAGCACGCGGCCGCCCCGATCTTTTCTGATCTGCAACAGAGGAAGTTTTGTTGTATCTGTTTATAGTACGATATACGAACATACGGTTTTGGAAGTGTCTGGAATATGACCGACGGCTCCATACCCAATTTGTGCAAGGCGATCACTGCAATCCTATTTTCTTTAACACCCCATTCCATATTGTAATTTGATAATGAACACGAAAAAATATGTGAAATGGCTCAAAATCGAAAGAAGTTTTTACAATAATATACGTGTTCCAAATTCAAAATAATTAAAAAGTTGAAAAAAAGAAAAGTTTTTATGTAACAGTATATATGGCCAGACTAGTTACATATATCCACATTTTTCTACTAACAATTTACCAAAGGGTAATGTTGGAAAAAAATTCAAAAACAAACAATAGTGAAAAAAAAGTAATATTTATTAATATTTCTCTGAACATTACTAGTATCAGAGCTTGAAGGTATTAAAAACTTGTTAATAATAACAAGCCAGTTCATTATCGTACCGCGTCTTAGCTGTCCCCGCCTACTGTGATTTATGGAGCATTTAACTTTTATGGTTGTGCTAAGTGGCGAGATGACTTTCATGAGATAGTTATGAAATTTTCCTTTGGCAATATAATAAAAGTTAAACAATTTAATTTTACATTGGCTCATCAGCGAATTTTCGGCTGGAATTTATCTTAGAAATAAACGAAAATATTAAAGAAAACTAAAAACTCTTTCCAAAATAAAAATTATGAGACTTTATTAATTTTTTTATGATAAGCTTATGTCGAGTGGCTTTAGAGGAGTCAATTTTATGCACATGAAAATGCAGTATGAGTACAGTATTATTATGTCTTGTATTAGACATTGTATATAATATTGTTACATTATGTATGTTTTTGACTAAAATAAAAATATGTTGCAATATCGATTGAACTTACCAAACCCATTTGAATGTGACACTCCATTTTTTTAATAACGGACGAGGCTCTGATTACGAGATACACTGAAATTTGCAAAATCCAACCTGACAGTTAATATTACTGCTACAGGAGTCTCAAATCTGCTCTTACGAGTTGGTCATTATACCCCTTGGCTATTGTAGTAAGTACAGGCAAGTGTAATAAGTATCAATTATTTGACTATTGCAAAGGCGTATATTCCTTTGTAAGTTTTTGGCCAAAAATAATATACTCTAGCGAGGTTACGGATGCTAGAATTTTAAAGACGAGCAGGAGATGACCTACTTAAAGTATTTCTTACGATACATACACGTTCTCCATGTTCTTTACGAAACAAAATATACAAGAAAAAATATGCAACGTATTTAATTATACTATCACGCCATGTATAATGCAAATTCTTTCTTAGTATCTGCAAATTCATGACAGACGAACGTTATTTTTTAATGTTGGGCAGAAGTTATCACTTATCATCAGGTGAACTCCGTTCTCTTTTGTCACATCTTATGCTATAGTTCTTATATAATAATATTAAATACGATTTTCATTCAACCGCATTAAGAGATCATTTATCATAGAATTTTCGTCAGGATTCTAATAAATAATTATTAATCGCAGCGATTAAAGCTCTTTGTCAGGTAAACAAAAGTATTATACAAAGCGTTTTAATTTGTTACCACACTTTCTTTTCGTGTCATAAAATTTTGCAGTAAAGCAAGTTTACAACAAAAGAATGAATAATGAGTTTGTAAAACAAAGTTTCAATTTTCGTAAAACTTCCGCGTCTAACTAAAAGGGATGCTGGGGTCTAGTTTTACGTTTAATTTTGCAGTTGTTCAAGACAAATTATTTTCCTTAAGATTTACGTTTATTTAATTGACGGCTTGTAAGTAAATTATTGTAAAAAATACAATAAACCTATATATATATATATATATATATATATATATATGGAATGGGGTGTTAAAGAAAATAGGATTGCAGTGATCACCTTGCACAAAGTGGGTATGAGCCGTCGGTCGTATTCCAGACACTTCAAAAGCTTGGTATCAGCCGTATGTTCGTATATGGTACTATCAACAGATACACTTTCTCTGTCGAAGACCAGAAAAGATCTGGTCGGCCGCGTGTTGTTAAAACTACAAAGGCTGTTAATGCTCTTAAAGCCAGAATTCGTCGAAACCCCATTAGGAAGCAAAAAATCTTATCGTGAGAAATGAAGATTCCCGCTAGGACTCTGTCGCGTATTATAAAACATGACCTGAAGCGCCTGCTTATCGTCGATATACAAGACATGCTCTAAATCAATCTTTACAATTAAAGATAGTGGATCGATCAAAACGCCTTCTGTCGCGATACACAGGTGAAAGGCACTGATATATCCTCTGTACCTTACTCAGATCATAGCAAGAATCAAATAACAAATAAGAAGAGTGAGTAAAAAAATCGACTCACGTCGTACGCTTGCGGTGACAATTTTCTCGTAAAAAATCTGTTACTCAGATTTATTTTTTGACTATAGTAGATTAAAGATGAGGAGGAGATAAGGTTTTAGCATTAAAATTAAAAAACATTCATATCAATAAATTCTTTTTTATTAATAAAAATAAAATTTATACAAAATTAGTTTGAAGCTCTAAAATAAGGAAATAGTCATTCTAAAGAAAATACAGACAAAAAACGAAATATACTCTTATGCAGTCAAAAGATAAATTTTAAAAAGTTTAACTGCTAACGTAAATAAAAAATTGAACTTCTCACATTTACAGACTAAATATACTAATACTATACTAATTCGTATACTTACTATATAGTAAGTAACTTAACATTCTGTTATATCTCACAAAACCTAAAAATAATAAATAAGTAAAGCAATATAATTTTTAGATTTCACTGCTTACCAAGAATCGCTCTTCGGCAGCACACGGGGCCGACCAGTGTTGATGAAGACACGGATGTTTGAGAGCGGGTGGAACATTCTGGGGCTTGAGTGGGTGCCCTGTCGATGGGTATACATTTGATCTCCCCACGAACGCATAATAAGTGATTACTTTCTGTAGAAGCTAGAAAGTGTGTCCCGAGGAGCATGGGCATTATCTTTCATCATTCATGGTTTAGCTTGGAGTCTCATACTCAGGCCAAATTGAGGTGATTTTCTTTGAAAACTGGTGGTTTTGTGTATTAAATTTTCGTCCTTACAAATGTTGCTCTTTTTTAAGCAATCTTCGATAGCTGTCTGGGTTTTCTAGAGCTCCTGAGATTCAGCACTAGCTCACCGGGCAGCAAGAACTTCATGGGGCTTGACAAATGGCACTCCTTCAGCCCAGACTTGAACCCATTGGATTACAAAATATGACAAGATGTGGAGGAGATAGCCTGCAAACCTCACCAGAATTTTGAGTTTCTCAAAGCAATTCGATTAAAACAAGAAAGATGTGCTTGCTGCGATTGACAGTTGGCACCGGAGGTTGAAGGCCTGTTTTTAAAATAAATAAAATAAAATATTTACATTAGAATGTGGAATGTGTATACATAAATATATACTCATTCCACATACAAAAAATAAATAAAATAAGAGAAGAAGAGAGCTTGGGAGTGTAATGGTCATTTAACTACTCTGCATACTTTCTCTTAAAAGAAGTCTTCCTGTCTACCGTTTTTATTACACAAGATAACACTGCTTAATTTATTCTCAAAATTTGTCTCATCGTGAAAAATTTGCCGTCGCAATCGCTAACAAAAGAATGACTAATGGCTTTTTGAAACAAAGTTACGCTGAACGTAAGGAAACTTTAAAAGCTTCAAGGCCGTAAATTATTTCAATATTTTCCTTATTTTGTCAAATAGACTTTGTGTTAGTTTCATATTGTTGTTGTATTGGTATATGGTCTTATTATTATTTATTTTAAACTTTATGCACAAAGTAAATAACATTGGCGGACTTAATGCTAAAAGCAGTTTCTACCAGTCGACTTGAGGGTGGTTGTGAGAAGCTAGGGTAGGTGCACATATAATATAAAAATGGTAAAAATAACAGTTCCTCTGCAAAATATAATACATATTTTCTAATAATAATTGTTATTAGAACATACGTATCATTAAGTACTGTGACAGTGTTTTAATTGCAATCTTTAGTTGCAAATTTAATTATATTAGTTAACTAAGATCTGCGTATAAAATCAATACATGATATATTGAACTGCATCCCGGAATAGAGGGCTTTGTTTACAATTGAAGCTGACCCTACAGTGTATCGACGTAAAGTAGCAAGTATCTGTTCACTTTCCTTATAAAGTGTTAATTGTAACTTATGGAAATACTGACGTAGGAAAATTATTTCAGCTTTTTTCTGTATACATTAAAACGACGAAGAAGAATATGTACGATTCATAACTGCCCAAATATAATAACACATATAGTTCACATAGTATTATTTTATTCGCGGACTCTTGTATTGTGCTTGCCACAGCAGAGAGCTTAAGCTAAATAGATTTGATATACATAATGACGATAAATAGTACACGTTAATATTTGTTTGTTTTTGTGTATAATGATTCTAGAAGAGCACAGCCAAAATTTGATGATAAACATACGCAAAAAAAAAATTGAAAAAAGACAAAAGAGCTGACGAAATGACTTTCATGTGTTTTCTTCGGTCTATACCAAGTATTAATGTAGAGTTTTTTTTTACAATATAATTTCATATAGCATATTTATATTTGATATTAAAGAAGATATATTACAGCAGCATATATTCAAAGTAAATTCTACAAGCCAGATTAGTAACAATTTTATTTAAATTTAAATAGTCATTGTACTTTTTAACGTTACGCCCTAGCGTAGCTTATTCAATATACAGTGGTAGAGCTACGTTGCAGCTTGTCTACGCTGCTACATGAATATATCGACCGAGGGAAGGACCACGTATGTACTCACAGAACATAAGCGCGAAATAGTAGTATGACGCTGATATGTTTGTATGTGGTAGATGCAGAGGTCCGAGGTCTCGACTTTTTGGTATGTACACACGCCAGTGTTTGTATCCAATCTCAACTGGTGTTAAGCGGTGATGTAGGTAGAGTGCAATCGCTAATAACTATTCTCTCTTTATTAGAAGACATCCAAATTATAAGCGGACGGAAAGACTGTCACAGATAAATTATAATAATATTGTAAGTACACATTTCAACGGTTCCCTAACCACACTGGCAGTAATAGCCGCAGGGTATACTCATAATAGATAAGTGGGTAGTAAAATAAATCAAGTAAATTTATATCATATCTGTAAACATTTCAGTAGAAGATAATGATATATTTTAAAAATATAGTCCTCGAATGTGTATGTAACCATGAATTATAAAAGAATGGACATAACTTTTATCCTCGATCAAGGATTATATAGCAGATAAATTATCACCTCCGAAAAGTATGAAATGTCATGGCACAAGTGAGAAGGTCTTCGGATTTCTAGATTCACAAAAGGAAACATAGCAGCATTACGCTGGTATTCTGTGAGGACGTGGTCCCTCTCCTAGTCCAGCATAACAATTCATGCCGCAGCTAGACACAAACTGCAGTGTTAGTCACACTTTTGTGCAATATTATGTAACATAAGAAGAAAAGAGTAAGATTTTATACAAAATTGAATACTATAATATTAATTTATCAAAGTTATAAAAATATTTTGTTAATCTAATTCGATAGTAATAGAAATAGTAATAATAAATATAGCTTTTATGCTAAGATCAATAAAATACGTATCTCATTCCTTTCTTTAATGGATTTTTAATGATACATGTAAGATATGATTTTTTTTCTCAATTTCAATAATAAGGCAAATAATTAAAATTATAACAATTTTTAAAATACGCTCTATTATCAATCATACAAATTATGTGTGTTTGTAATGTACAAATCTGCTATCCACGTTTCACCTTGCCATATATGCGTTAAAGCGGTGAGTATATGATCGGAAGTGATTATTTTTTAGTACTAGTCAGAAAAGCTGGAGCTTATCGGATTGGCATCCCCGATCGTAGTATCTTGTGTCCTTGTGACATCGCTATTAACAATATATAATTTAATAATGATTATGATAGTGTTTGCTAAAATATGAAAACGCTTTTTAGAAATCACCAATAAATTATTTCAGAAATAGTTTTTCGTAATAATACGTGCAACCTTTTACAATTCAAACTTTTAATAGCCATTTGAAATGGCTATATCTAAATAATTTTCCTCCAAATTTCCTACAGTTTGCTATAAGAAGATCTAACTTATCCAGAACGGAAGCCTTGACGATTAACTTCGACATGAATTTCTCATAAACATTTAAAACTATCAACAAGATAGCGTTTTTCGGGTAGCGCTGAAATTTTATCACTGAGTTAAAGTATTAACGAAATTTGTGAGTACATTTCCAAATATGTAATGTTACGTGCTAGTTCAGATTTAAAATTAAAGAACCAAGCTCAGAGTACAGATTTTAATTACAGAAAAAATACCGAGTATCCAATCACTAATAATGTCCGTAATTTTATTTATTTATCTATTACTTTTGTCCCTTGTATAAGGTTTACATGGGCGGACTATTAAGTCCGGCAGGCAAGGCATTAGCCCAATAGCGCTGCCTGCCTTTCAACCCTGAATGAGTAAGTGAGAAAATATTAAATAAATAAAAAAAATATTTACAAATATATATAAATACATTCATAACACAATTATGTTATGCTACACAATAAAAATATATTATATAAACAAATACCATGACAAAATATATAACAGAGGCAAATAATGCCTTTAAATAACGTTATCGAAGAAGAGTTTTAAAAGAAAGTTTATTAGATGCATCCTTGACATCATCTGGTAGGGTGTTCCAAAGGAGTATAACCTATATTGCGAACGAAATATATGGAAAATTAATTCTCATTCTATTTAAAGACGAGGCTATTGGTTAATAGAAGAATGAAGAAATTGGAAGTCATCTTTAAAATAAGATGGATAATTTGGATAATGTATGTCATTTGGAGCGGCCCTGTTGTAGATCAGGCTGCGTTAATTTCTGTGGTCGATCTCTCTGGAATTCTCTAAATACGACTCAGTTATTCGCCGAAATTCTTATATTCTGTATACAACAACCTTATAAATCTTTTCCGTCGAAGTACTTACGGGATTTTTCCTTGGTTACGCAGAGAAGCTATAACCTTAAAAAATGCGTTTTTTAGAAAGACCTAAATAAAATAATAAAGGCGTAAGAAATAGTTCTAAGCATTAATGTTTCCGTAGTAACGTGCCAATAGGTTGATGAAAAATTCAAAATGGGCTGGTCCATAACCCCATTGAATAACGTTTTACTAAAGTTTCCCTTGAGTTTCAACAGTAGATCTAATCATTTACTGCATCCACTATAGCCTAACTTTATCCGTTGTTTTACAGCACGATCAATTTCTGCAATTTACTTTCAGGTTCTTCAAGTTCAGTCAGATTGTATTGAATTACCAATAGAGACTGAGATTCTACACAGGAGACTCAGAGGAGATTGCAAAGCATGTACTCGGTTTTTGCTCTGCTGATGCTAAGTGAACAGTTTCCAGTGCATTAAAAGAATTTTGTTCTCATTTTCAGTTAAAATGTTAATTGACCCAAATAAAGATAATTTTATTTTAAGTTTAAATTTAATTTTAATTTTTTTTTATTGTAATTTATTTTAAATTAAACAACTATAACACTATAGAATTTGTCAGTTCCACAAACAAATTATTATTAATACTCCGATATAAAGTCTACACAGTTTATTTTTAATGTATTTGAATATCCGTCATAATACATTAGTTCGATATATTCATTATTGAGATGGAAAACAGGATAGAATAACCTAGCATTAATTTCTCTCAGGCATTTTAGGCATTGGTAATTGCTAGCTGGAATTTAGGTGTCTCTATAGTTGATATGACCAATCCACCACGAATTGCTATTCCAAGAACGCTTTTTTATAATATGAAACTAGAATGTAAGTTTTTTTACATTTTGTTATGTAAGTATATGAATTAGTTCATCGTCAGCACGGAATGTCTAATTACAAAGTGGTATTGTTATGATAGGAATAAATTAACATAATTTATCACAAGCTTTTTAGCATTTACATAAAAATGTCGCATGTGGAGAATGTATATTCTTAACGATTTAAAGAATAACTTAATTTATGATATAGATATTTATTTAATTAATATATAAGCGAATACTCACGCCTTTTATTACAATTAGGGAATACATAGACGGCAATTACTATATATAATACATTACACCTTTAACTTATTATATCTCTATTTTAAATACGATAGTTAGTGAAACATAAAAACACACTCGTTGTTATAGGTTAACTGTAATTAGGACTCGTGAATCCCTGATCGTGAGTCAAGTCAAGATATAATCATGATCACTTGAATAATGTATCATAGAGTAATTTATCTCATAAACTAAAAAGGTTAAATAACATTTACTATTCAATATTATTTATTATAAATACCACTGGGCATAGGTTGGTATTTAGTCGAGTATATACTGGAAGGTATTGGAGCATAGTCCGCTTCTTCCAATCCACTGCAGATTGGTGAAGTATACATGATGAAATATGATTTTTAAATATTATTTAACTGTTCTTAGATGGAAATCCGTCGGCCTTGCATAAAATCCTTGAAGCGGGTGAGAATGAGTGTTTCTAAGTCCAAGGTTTTCAGGAGGCTTATGACCTGATAAACGGTTGAGTTGGGCGGATGTTTGGAGGACTTAAGGATCCCTATAATATTGCCTTCTTTCCAGGTGTTTGGAAAGAATTTCTTGGCCATTGTAGCATCAGTCCTGCAGGAGTTTAACTATTTTATTGATAATGCCGTTGAAACTACGGACTTAACGCGAAAAAAACAACAGAGTTGTAGGATTTTGACTGTCGATTCACCTAGCTGTCTATTATTGCGAGGCGAACGGGGTCAGTTGGGGTGAGTTGTTTTAGGCTGTTCCTGAGCTTATCACAGTCGACCATTGTTTTAGTAGGCGCTGAGGCTCGGTTAGAAGACATTGGACGAAGTAAGAAATAGGACCATGATCCAACACGTGCTCGTAAATATCTTCTATCCCTGGAGAGCGAGACTGACATTTTTTCAGATAGCAATATCAACATCGAACATATGAATCCGGTCGAACTCGTTTGAACCATTCCATTTATACCGCAGGTAAAATTTTGATGCAGCGTGGTTCTACCAATGTATAAAATCAAAAAATCGGTTTGTAGACCTTAAAACACACTTGACTGAAAATAATTAGCATAATTGCATTTTAAAGGATGCTATTACTAGAAAGAAATACCCAAATATATATACCCTCGGAAATTGAAGACGAGACTTTATATGTTAAAACTAAAATCTATAAATTTTGCGATGATAGTATTAGCTAAGACCATACAGTTATGAGAGCGATCGTGGGCTTGTTCCTACTGACTTGTGCCAATAAAACTATATATATATATTTACACATAGACAGGCATACGATTATTGGGAATGCTACGCAGTTCACGTTGTACATTTTATTTTTAACTCCTTTCACGTTGTACTAGAAAAGGTAAATACTAAATATCAATAAAATTTTCTATCTCTGTCATCACGTTATGGAATGAAGACGAAAAATTAAACTAAACTGCAATGCAAATACTATTGCTCTTATGTGAATGCAATTAAATAATATAAAAATTAACAGTGGTAGAGGGACACCGCAGTTTGATTCTACCCTCAGCAAAAATGAGTAACACACTAATAAAATAACGTTAATTGTCCTATAATAATAATTTATTTGATTTCAAATCCCTTCCTTTTAACACTCAGATAGCTTGATCTGAATTATTTTATCATAAAATTTTTACTATATCAGTATAAAATAACATTTAGTTAGATCACATGTGTTGAAATAATATATTTTAATAAATCAATTCATTATAAAAATAAAATCCTAGGAATTAATGTGAAAAGTTCACACACTCCATTCAAGAGTTACATGGCTAGCTTAGCTTCTACATCTTCTCAACGGAGACTGCGTTATACCTAACAGTAGGTCCTCCGAAGGAAGCTATATATTTTACTAGAATTAGGGCAACCTACTAACATACTTAACATACTAGTTATAGCAGCAACTAAATAATAGATAACCTTTTTACGGTTTAGTACCTGATAGGCCACGTAATAAATAAAATAAATACAATTATCACACAGAAATTAGTTCATTGAAAACATGTATTAAAACAGAGCGTGAAATTACATTTTATCGTCAAGAGCTCTTTGATGGGGAAGTTTTGCACGGTCAGTGCGCAAATTTAGAACCCAGTAATTAATATGTACCTGCGGAACACGGCCGTTGGAACTAGGAAAGCTCACCTGGCGAAGGCGGGCGAGGGCGGCCGATTCGCTCCGAGCCGCCCCTATCACAAGCAACCGGCGACACGCATCGACGTAAGCAAGCCAGTTAACCGCGCGCCGCGCGTTGTAATACACGTGTTTATGTACAAAACTTGTGTCGTCAATGCATGCATCACTCACGTAATTCTTAACCTGTATTTAGCTACGTGTTGTTGAGTCCGAACAATTTAGGTCCCAAGCAAACGAACTGGCGTGGTTGTGTCAAAGGAAAGGTGGAAGTGAGAAATTGGATTGGTAAATAACTAAATTATAATTTGGAAGAAATGTAATTAATTTGCTTGAACAAAGTAGACAACTCACTTTAATATCCATAGTATGATGTTTTTAGTTCAACTAATAGAAATATTTTGATCATGTATCAACAATTATAGAACAACTTAAGTTGAAAGGTTTCTTATATTTTTCGTGTTTGTGTTTATTTTATTCTGAGCTTGACACAAACTTATAAATATGATAGTAAATGTAGCAAAGAAGGCGACAATATAAGGTATTAACAGAAAAAGCACAATACGTGTATTTTTACTACTACTTCATATATTTGAACTAAATATTTTGAATAATAAGTGTTTATTTTACTAAATAACCTTAAAATATTAGTTAGCACCACACTATATTTATCAAATTTCAATATTGTTTTACACATATAATTTAGAGAGAATGGGAAAGATTTAAAATATTTCTAATTATATTCAGTAGTGATAATAAAATGTAAGAGCAACAAAATAAAAACGTGCTTCTTTTCTTCGGTCCTTTAACTTGAAATTAATTTGAATTTTAAACTCTACAAAAATCAACGATCGGAAAATAATTAAATGCTGGGTGTAAATCATTATCAAACTAATAATATTTTAGCACGCATAGATTGGAGCTAATATAATTGAAAGAAAATTGAATTTCGAATATAGTATGTAGGTATAGGAGTGTAGTATCTTGGATCCCTTAATTATATTATTTTCATTATTTTCGTGTTCCGTCCTCAATCACACAATACAACCTTGATTGAGTCAACTCTTGTGCCTGTCAACGATTATCACAGGCATTTTTCTGAGGCTATTTTACATGATAACAATACGTTACGGATATAAAAAGCGCTAAGACTTTAAGAGGTTCAAATGTAGACAGAATCGTCTATACAATTAAAACTGACACAACGAAATAAACATTTTTGAAGCAACATTAAATTTTTTGTTTTGTTTTTATATTTAATAATTATAACATTAATAAGGCCGAAAAATTGCTTCAAAATATTACCGTTTATCCCAAAAGTATCACTGTACACTGATACTATCTCGTTAAATTGTGAACTGTCTTGTACAATCAGGGTTCCGTGATACTGATGATTTCACGGAACACTGATTGTATAAGACAGTTCACAATATAACGGGTTTTTTTTAATTTTTAAAACTTGTTATTAGAATATACTAATTATTTTTATTTTAAATCTAAAGAACATATGATGTATTTTTGTAATCTAGGTTGTTAAAAAGAAGTAGTTATACGAGTATAATATTGTACTTTTTATATATTTCCTATTCACTAAACCGTGACTTAAGAGTGTCTCTCGTTTTAAAACTTCATTGAAACATGATCACTTGCTTATACTTGAAAATTATGTATGTTAAATTAACCCACGAGGTTAGCGTATGAAAAGGTACATATATCAATTGCATTTTTTTTACATTAACGTAGTTTCTTTAGGTGTCTTTTTAAGACCGTGGCCAACGTGTAGATATTTCAACCCAAACATGGATCTTAATCAAATCTTCACCAAGACGCTTTGTCATCCCTAAGGGTTGATATGGAATGCCTCGTTACCAGTATATGGGGCTCCAGTACCCTACATTCGTCATGTGAGGCACTGCATCTATTTCCCCCTTATTTAGAGGAATTATAATAAATAGCAGATACGCATAAATCCTCTATAGAAAAATTTATTATGTATATCGTGAAAATTAAAGGAATATATTAATTAGAGTATACAAAAAAGTATATGTAGTAATTGATAAGTATTTTTTTTATTTTTCGAGGCCAGACTTGATTTTATATTCCCATCCAATTTGCACAACTTGTCTAAGTATACTTCGGACATAAATGAGGCTGTGTGTACTTTGTTTCAGGTGGCCGTTGTCCTCAAGCGCGCACCATTGCTAAGAGTCCTGAATAATTCATCGGCATATTTAACCGCGTCCCAAACGTTCGGCACGCGTGATACTATGAAATGGAATATAAGAAATGTCACAAAATAATGTATCAAAAATCTTATTATGATTGAACCGCTTTGAATATCAATTTCGAAATAGAATTGTCCCGTTTGCAATAGTTTTTAATTAAAAATTTTTGTTTTCATTTCGACTATTCGCTTCTGTAAATAGTAGATTAATAGTAAATAGTAGACAACAAAGTGTTAAGTATATAGTGTTAAAAGTAATAAATAAATAGAGTAATAAGGGGTTACTTCTTAAATTACCTGTAGACACTGTAAAATAAAATAAATTGTCATTTCAGTGTTAACCGTTAGTTAAAACCTTATAAAATGTTACCGTTTATTTAGATTATTCCTTCGCTTATTCCTCTAAAATGTGGAATTTAGGCGCGTATATACTTAAAATGATGGTATGGCATATAATTTTAGTGACCGTGTCAGCGATTTTGGTAGTAGGCACAGGGGAATGGAGTGAAGATGCCGAAGATCTGGGTAAGCAAAATTTAATTACTTTCTAATATATATGCTTTCAACGCAATGGATGAAGGTCCACAACCTTAAAAAAACTAAAATAGCATAAAACAGTAGTATCTGTTACTGTGTTTTGTATGGAACTCAAAGGCCCAGTTAGCTGGTAGCGAGGAATTCCAACACATCCCGCAGGGGTGACACATGTGCAAGTCTTTGCTGAGAATTAATATAAGTTACCATCGAAAATTGTATCAAGCGACATACTTTAACAAACTTAATTTTTTTTTTTATGGATGAAATAAATACAGGGCATGATTGTGTTGTATTTTATTAAGTATGTTACGTAGTATAAGTTAAGAACACGACTTTTCAATGCAAATGGATTAAGCGATGACAGTTTGTATTACCTACAGTGAAATTTGTACTTTTTAGTTCTAAACGTGACAGGGTTGAGGTTATTGCCGAGCACATACTAGTATATAAGTGAAAACCGGCTGAGATAAGTATCTACGACATGTTGTCCTTTTGGATCGTGAGTCCAACGCCCTTGAATTATTTCAGCCAAATTAGCGCCTTACTAATAAATACTATAGTAGTAAAATATTCTAATTTTGTTTGCAAAACAAATATTAACACTATTAATTTTTAATATATTTATTTAAATATGATTTATTTATTATAAGTAACCAAAGAAAATTAATACAGTATTTTTTACTTACAAATTACTTCCTAAAACTATATATACGCTTGATACATATTTATTTCGCTAAAAGAAAACTGGTGCAACCTTGTTTCTAGTTGTAAACTGAATGAGTGAGCTCAACCGCGGAAGGTATTATACAAGTGACAGAATTTTTGATTTGTATGGTGAGTGTACGGTACAAAATACAGGTAACGAGGCATTCTATCTCAGTGTTCTCAGGGGTACAACATATTATATGGTTCTTGAATCTTAGTTGAGGATAGATGTAGATGTCATGGGCCGCAATTATCAGTTTTCACTTCTTTCTAGGAGAACTATATTATATGTGTATATATAAACTGTATTTTTCTCACTGATAACATGTAAATACACTGTGGTGGCAATTAACTTTTCCTAAAGAAACGGATTTTCCCTAACTTGTTTTGTCTTATTCGTTTATCTTCAAGTGCCACTCACTATTTCATTATAGAATTAAGCGAACAATGTATTATGTATAGATAACTCAATAAAGTCTCACTACTGATATCCAAGGACTAAGCATTGCATTCTACTTAGAAATTAGATGACTATCCTCAGGTCTTTGTTGTATAGTTGTATATTACAAATCAAACTTATGTAAAAGCAAAAAATCTTCCTATTCTTTTATATAATATTCGACTTATATCGTGTATTTTCATGATATTTATAACTATAAATAATATTGTGAGGTTAAAAACTGTTTAGGGTAACGTAACATAATATCTACACCGTAAAGTGTTAATTAGTGACCTGGCCGTACCCTTTTTGCCGTGCCGCCTTTAGGGTATTGGTAAGCAAGTTATTTCAGGGTGATTTGCTCTTGGTAAAATATTTTTGTCCAAAATTTATCAAATATTTTTGCGTGTTTACATTTCCCAAACGCTGCCCATTCGAGTTAGATCCATCGATTGTGCCGTGTGTCGAAGAAGAGCTCCGTGACTGTACTATTTCGTCAACAGCTACGAGGTTTGGCATGGATATATGCCAGGCACAGAGGCAGATTATGCTCCCGTCTTCTGTAAAATTTGCTATTAGGAAAATGTATGTACGTATTTGGTCCATGGTACTATATCCTTTTCGGAAGCCGGCTTTTTCAGGAGGCTGGAAGTCGTCAAGTCTGGAAGCGAGACGATTCGAAACGACTCGAGAAAATAAGATATACATGCCGCTCAGACGGAATATTGGTATTTAGTTCTTCGAGAGGACATTATCCTTATCTTCTTGAAGCACTATGCAGAACAGCACTACCCCACACTTCCGCTCCACGTCTACGGCGTAGCACCGACACTGAGGACGAAGAAATTACACATCTCTTGGAGAACCTGAAGAATCGGTTCTTCACCAGCTTATCTATTCACCTAAATTTGTTTTGTACCTAAATTTGTCCTGTACCTTTTATTATGACATGATTCTATTGCTTTCGTAATCTCTTATTAAATATGGTCGTCATTGAAATTAAAAAGTCAAACGCTTTGATCAAATGAAAAAAATATAATTTCTTTGATGAAATATCTTTGCGTTAAAACAGATTTTTTTCAAAAGGACAATTTTATAAAATGTTTTAAGATTTAGTATATTCTCTTTTATAGAAAAAATAAAATTTAAATATGTTTAAGTGTTATACGCGAAACATTCAAGTCCCATCAGTAGGAGAAACGCTCTTGACGAGACAAAGTAATTGTTTGGCGCGCCGCCAACGTGAGCCGTCTAACATACTAGAAATCGCAGCAATGGTTATGGAAATCTGGCCGTGACAGCTGGAAATCCTTATGTTCGTCTTTTGCTTGCTGTAAATTTTATTGCTTAAATACTTCACCAAGTTTAACAAGTTATTGTAGATTTGAGACAAATGTGAATTTACGCTGGTATTCTTTTGAATTAAGACTAACATGATTTGATATAATATATGGGTCAGATCAGAGATGGTACAGATCGTCCAAGGTTGTCACTTCAGAAACTTCCTTCCCCACCAGTTGTTGATTCTATGAACTAAGTGGCCGGCGCTTTTTCTCCATATTCTTCTGCGGGTATTCACGCAGAAGGAATCCAACCTCTTATACTTATACCAATGCATAGTGAAAGAAGGCTAAGCTACACGTAAACGTGCGAATTTATTCGCAATATTTTGGACATCATATGGTAAGGCATAATCACTAATCAAGCAGTTTTTGAGAGAGGACATTTCACTGCCTTTTCGCCTTCTAAAATAGCGACGTATGTAGTGGCTGGAACATGTGTATCACATAGATTTCTCCCGCTTACCAAGCAAGTCATGTTTGGTGCTCTATCGGATGCCAAAAGGGGTATTTCGGCGACCGTTCTTCCGCTTTAAAGCAGGATTTAACTTATTCAAGGTATGGATGTTATTGCCTCGTTAATAGCCTTATTGCAGTTATCAGACAACGGGTAAACTGCGTCCTCATTATACGTCCTCATATTGTTATACGCCCTACCGACCGTATAAAAACATAAAAGTGTAGCAATCTTAATTTTTACGGTTGCAAATATTTTATTTCCATAAATAAGCTAATTATACTTGATTATATTTTTCTAGAATAACTTTTATAATTATCATTCAAAATATGTACAAGAACACGAAAATACCAAATCCATAAAAAATAAGTACAAGATTTATTGAGTTGGTTAGATACTACTGGTCCTGTATAATTTGGAAACTATATCAAAACATTTTGGTCGCAGTAACAAAATTAAAAGGGAGTCTGGGTATTGAAGTCACTTAAGCTAAAATAATTATTTTAGACGAATATATGGCAACCTTCAACAGCAGTTAAATAAAGTTGGAGTCAAGCGGACCGTTGACGCCACATATTTGTTTGGCGAATATGCGCGAGTTAAACCGGCGTAATTTAATTACGTGTTTGGTCCGCTATAATTACGTAGTTCATGTTCTGATGTTGTGACTTAATACAGCACAGTTTTAAGTAGTGTGAATGAAAAATATATAATTAAAGTGATTAATAAACCTTATACTTATTATTGTAATTACTAGTTAATTCAGAGATATCCAGTACAAAATAGATGGATCTACAAAGTTTGTAATAATTATCATTGAAAACAACAACGGAAACCTCGTCTTAATTATATACAATTGAATTTTGAGGAAAGAGAAACAAAAACTTTTGGAGGCTAGCAAGTAATATTTGAAACTGGCCACAGACCAAATTCCACAGATTTTAAAATCCTATTATGCAAATGTCTTTAAGATTGTTTCTGTTCTGAAATCACGGTATATATGATCTGCTGGTAAATTTTATCATCATCATATCGATAATTGGCAATCCACCGCTGTGCGCTTTACGCAAAATTTACTGCCACGTACTACTTTGTGGAATAAGCTGCCGCCAGCGGTACTTCTGGACCGATTCGACTTACAAAGAAGGACCATCAACATTTTAATAGTGATTTTAACACTGCAGTTTGTTTCTATTATAGCTGCAGAATGAACGGGTAGTTCGTCTTGAGCAGGGATCCGGAGACCTTTATTACTGATGGCGAGCCATTCCATCTCAGTCCATAAGTGACAACGCATCAACAGCATTACGATTCCCTGTCAAGGATGAATGTGTGGCGATGAGCTACTTACTTAATAATAATAAAATAGGTTCTCCAGAGCCAAACTACTTAAGTTAGAACCACAACATTTGGACAGTAGTTTTGTTTCGTAACATAACCTACCACTATGAAAGAATTGTTGCGAAAACCAATCCAATCCAAATTAAAATAAGAGATGAAAATTTGTACAAAATTATGTTTATGAACTTAGAATCATAAGATTTAAGTTTTTAATTAACAGGAAAAATTGAAGAATTACGTGTTTCAATTGAACATTCAAACTTTAAGGGGTTAAAAGTTTGTATGTCCGAAAGTTTTGTAACCCGTATTAACGTAACGTAAGTACGGAAGCTAGAGACACGAAACTTGATTATAAAACTCGAAAGAAAAAGAATTTATCGCTGGCTAAGCCACGGATTTATAGCTAGGTATATATTGCCTATGAATAAGACCATGAATATACTAAGATAATTTATAAATAATATTAAAAATTACTTTTATAAAAAAACACAAAACCTGTCGAGGGCACAATAATTTCTTGTTTTCCTCAACACTAATTTTATAATTAATATCAAATTTGGACAAGGACAATCGGGGTTTCAAAATTTTCTATAAATTTAAAGGATTACAATCACTTCTTATATATATAGTACTATATATATAGTATACTATAGTATATTCTTATATATATAGTATAGTATATACAGTACAATTAGTATAAAAACGAAACATCTATGACCGCAATTACTGAAGGTATAATAAAATAAAGAAGATATAAGGGAATCTAGATTAATTTATTTATAAACACGATACAAATACAATTGGTCCATATGATTATAGATCATACAAATTGTTTGTTCCCTATTTTACTTTAATTAAAATAAGTATTACTTTTATTATAATTTGCTGGAAGTGGCTACAATAAGTGTGATTATTAATTTTTATTCAATAAGTGTCATTATTAATTTTTTATAGCTTAACTTAAGGCTTAACTTCGTTTCGCTTAGCTTAACTTAGCTTCGTTGCGCAACTTAAGTTTCAATTTTGTGTTAATAGTAAGTAAGGTTGGTAGTAAGAGTTAGTTGGTAGTGAGAGATAAGACTTAGCATAATACAATGAACAGATGTTAATTTATTTTATTATAATTCCAGTGGGTTGGGTCCTTAAAATGATACCCCCATACTGATTTATACGATGCTGTAATTTTTATCGTATTTAATGAGATAAGAATATTCCAATAGATCTAGTGTAGAAAAAAAATATAATACAAAATATATAAAGATACGAATGCAAGATGAGATCTAAAGAGTTTGCGTCAAAGTTGGAGATCACCGCATTTTGTTATACGTCACTTGTAAAGCCCTATTCTGAAATGTCATAGGAATTGGAAAGGTCGTGTGGCAATCGGAATAAATTCCTTTTTTTTCATATGAAATGCCCTATACTATTCCCGGCTATTTGTGCGGCGTCAGTCAAGTGTCGACAACCTGTAGGTGACTTTGAAATACTGTTTTTACTTGCCAAGCATTTTTGTCTTGATTTATTAATCCTGTTTTCATTCCACGATGTTGATAATACTTAAAGTAAGCAGTAACTGGTGCAATTTAATTATTAACCCGCACTTAGGATAATTTTGTCATTTTAACAAAACGTTTAAGGTGTTTAAGTTCTAACATAAATTATGGAAGAATAAAGACTCCTATCCATAAAATTTAATAAATTTTGGAAAAAATATATGGATCGCATGTTATGCAATATATAAGTATATGCAATAGGCAGTGACTCCTAGATTCTCATGATGGTGATGCTGTTAGCCCATGCAGCTCTCTCTCCGTGAGTTGGTAAGGAAGTGACTGGAGTCAGAGTGTACCTTATATATGACTTACCAAATATTTTATATTTTATCTTATAAAAATAATTGCGTTGTAATTATTACATAACATAGTTCACTGCCGAATATAAACCTATTTCTATAATCCATTTCATATACCCAGTAATTAATGACGGATTGAAAATGAACATTATTACGTGTACGTATCAATATTAACAATTTATGGTATGGTCATCAGTTTCAATGTCACTTTGGGTATAACATTTATGTAACATAGGTGCCAAGCTACTCTGAAGAAAAAAGTTGCAGTATTTAATACCCAAGGCAGGTAAGTGAAGACCCAAATTTCACCAGCACAACAACACGTCAACAATAATTACATAGAATATCCAGTGAGAAAAATATATAAATAAATAAATATATATATATATATTTATTTATTTATTTATATATATATATAAATATTAATCTATAGAAACACTATCAACGGTCCTTGACATTATGTAAGATAATTCTACCGCAATCGTTTTTATTTTGAAATTAAACTATAAATAGGACAACAATATGTTCAACGATTCAACATTTATTTCAAATACTTAATTTATAAAAAAATATAAATCCCATTACACAAGTGCAATTTCAATTTTACATTACGGACAAACATTTTAATCAGTTTTAAGGTATGAACAATAATGCTCAATTAATTAGAAACAACAACAAAAAAGTATAAAAAACAATATTTTTTTAGTATTAGTAATTAGTATTGTTATTTACGAAATAGCTATCCACAGCCTACCAATACTTATAATTTATATTTAGTGGCGTATCCCTTATTTTAAATACAATCAATTTCTTACATTTTTCTAGGGAGATTGAATTCCATGCTTCAACAAATGCTTGATATAGTTCGTTTTGACTCGTGTTACGTTTGTTTGGGACTTCTTTTTAACAATATACCAGAGATTTTCTATCGGGATTTGCATCCTCACTATTTGCTGGCCAGTCTATAACGGATATACGCTGTTCGCTAAGGAAACATTTGACGCTATTGGCCGTGTGTTTAGGGTCGTTATCATGCTGAAAGATCCAGGTAAGCGGCCAGTAACAGAAAATAAATTCCTACATGTGTAAGACTCATTTTGTAATTATTATTAAGTATTTTATGCATTTAATGAATTTTTTATTTAAGTGGCTATATTATCGCAAGATTATTAATTATTGAATGTGTATATTTTTTACGAATGTATATACGTTGAAGTTATACTTTATTTATTCATAAGAAGTGTTTCTAATTATATGACCACCACTGTATATATATATATATATATATATATATATATAAACATATAATATATATATACATATACTCAACTATATAGCGAAAATAATCAATTTACGTCTCAGAACGTATTGTACAATCCGCGGTAATTTAGTGTCCGCGCAACTAAGAACTAAGGCTACCTTTGTAACGTGTATTCACGTTACAAAGTTAGCCTTAGTTCGATCGTACCAACGCTAATAGAATCATCAATAAAATAAGCGGTAATTAATACATGTTCCGTTGTGAAGGAAAATATAACGAAGAAAGAAAGAAGAAAATATAGATTACGATATTCTTAGTAATTTATTTTTGTGTTACATTAAGTCCACCAATTCCCAGTAGAGCTTGGCAGCGAACTGCGATTTAATATCTTTTATAGAGAGAAGGTCGAACCACTGATTTTGTTAATGTAAAACAAATACGTGCGATAGTGCGTTGTCACCAGTAAGGAATACAATAAATTGTTTTGTTATATGGTAATATTTCGATCAAAGATACTCATATACAGTAATTTGAATCACTTCGGTGCCTTGTTGATTTATATTTTGTTTTTTGAACATAAGTAATAACTATGGATTTAAATAATTTTGTTTCTTACTTGTTATTCTTAGTTCAAATTCATCCACAGTTTTGGTCAACATTGTGATATAATTTAAATTTTAGAGGTGACCGTTATTAGCCAATACAACTGTGTATTTCTGTACTTTTAAGTACGTTTTAAGTTCTTTCACACACATTGTTCAGTTACTGTTAAAGTACAATGGACATAAGGGGATGTCGGAAGGCTTCGGAGAGTCTGTAAAAAATGTCAACAGCTTAATAATTTCAACATTTGCCACTGTTAGTTATAATGTATATTAATTTATATATAATTAGTCTGTTTATTTATAAATATTTATAATCTACGTACCTAACTCTGAGATATAAGCTATGCTTAGTTTTAGCGCCAATGCTAATCAATTTTTAAATTTTATAATGAGAAAAAAAAATCAAAAAATATCTTTACTTTTTTTCTTTATATTTTTCATTTACTTTGACAATCCAATCAATAAATAAATTGTGATTTTACTTACAAATTTTACAATTTTAACATTTTAATTACAAATTATTTATTTATTTTCCGTTACTCCGCTGGAATCCTCACTATTCGTATAGGAATTAAATTAAACTGCATTTATATTTGCTTATAGACAATTCGTGAATTTGTTTAAATTCGTTTTAGAATTGTGTTATAAAAGACAACCTAGTGCTAGCATAATATTATAAAATGAGGTTTCATATATAAAATGGCTCTTGTAACAAATTTTTAAATTGGTTAGAGTGATAACGAGTCGTTGTAATTCAATATTCCGCATTATTTTTCTAAATCCGCTAATTTACCGTGTGAACACACAATACAACATTGTGTCTGAGGTATAATAAGGTGGAAGACGTCGGACATATGATATCCTGGTATTATTATACATTGGTCTTAATACACTTACTGCCTGTGGCCTAGACATACGGCTTCTGGATACAAAACCTGCGATGAACACTAAAACAAATAAATATAATAACTACTCTTTCTAAACCTTTATCTTTACATATGTAACCGTCGCTTCTCAATGTTTTCTGAGATCGGAATAACAGGATCTTAATTAAAGATAAAAGACCTCATTAATTTAGACTACGATTAACAAATTAATAATTAGTAGTAATCTCGATGCTAAATTCCTATTTTTATGAGGTAGAGTCAAGCTATAACCATGACCATGATTTGAACCAGTGTACCAGCTCATACAGTAGTTTAATGTTACTTTGTTTCATCTAGTGAAAGAACTGAGTGGTTGTTTGCCACTCCTAATAAATTAATAAAAATTTTAAAAAAAATTAGGATATTTTTCCGTTACTGATCTGGCTGAAGAAAGAACTAGTAAATATAAAATTTTGAATATGGTAAATATTTAGGTCTGTAACGTAGTGTTGTGCTTAGGAGATTCGTAATAAGTTAAGACCACTGTGAGGACTAGGATATTAAAATTATTTTATTATATAATTTTGTAGGTAGTAAGATAACAATTATCATTACCAAGGAATAACTTTTAATTAATTTTGGGATTCCCCATGCGGTTCCTAAGTCAAAACAGAGGAAAATAGAGTCAAAGTAAACCGCCAAAAGGGTTTTCCTGTTAACATCAATTCTGAAAAGTCTTATTCGGGAAGTAAGCGTTCGCTAAAAAGGAGCCTTTGATCTAATATGACACCGAAATACTCAAAAGTGATTGTTTTCTTAAAAGTGACAAAGAAGTACTTTGTTTATAATTTTAATGCTATTTCTTCTTCGAAATTTAAAAATGAACCGCTGCTTCACCAAATTAAACGCGGTCAATTGCTTCTTTAAATTTCCAAATCAACCGTTGCAATAAAATATTTTCTTGCCCTAAGCCTGCTTCAGATTCAATATATGCTACTTCTTTAAACAATATACGCTATACAGAATAAGAATTTAGCAATATTACGTACAAGGATTGGCGATATTGATGTATTATTTTTGTATTTTAGAGCTATATTTTGTTATTTCTATGTTACACAGGGTAAAGTCAACCTTACTTCTAAATATGAAGCAATAATCATTCGACAAAGAAGTGTAGCATTCTTGCTAATTACCGGGTGAGTTATATATATATTTGACATTTCAGTTTTTAGATTGTTCTGATTTGTCTATCTTAGATTGTCCATAAATATCTTGATTTGTAAAATCAGAATAATCCAATAATATAAAATTATCGAATATAATTAATAATTTTTAGTTTTTTATAAAAAATATAATTAACAATTTAATTAGTATTTGTGGTATTAGAATAACGGAGAGAATTAGTAATAGTTAGGAAAACTTTCATGAATAAATTTAATAAAAATTTTGAAGAATGCTTAAAGACACTAAAGAAAACGTGAATAAAAGCATCTCATTATCGAATACCTATTGTTTAATTCTAAAGGCTTTGAGTGCTGTGTACGCAAGTTTCTGTTTTATTCAGTCTATTTTAAGCGACTACCATGTTTCTGCGAATTACTTATGAATTTGTTTATTTTAAAATAATAAATGTATAGATTAAACTGGGGGATTATTGACTGTTTTTTTTATATTTACACATAATTTTAAGTAGATTATTCATATGAATATAATAAAATCTTGTTATTTGTTACTCAAGAATGAAACGGACAAATTTTAGAAGAGCTGTTATGTTCTCTTATATAACTGATTCTGATACTGGTTTGGCATCCTGTTTTATACATGAAAGAGTTTAGAGTGTATAAAAAGTCTTCAAATTATACTCGTTGTGTGGGGATGCAACTTTAAGCTGTCCGAAACGACGAATGAAAAATAATTTAAGTTTGAGAATTACTACACATAACATTTACAGATGTTAAGTAATATCGGTACATAAACCAAAATAACAGAAGAACATATATAATGTCGAATTATAAAATAAACTTACAGACTATACCGCCTTATCTACTGGCACTGGCTTCAGGAGGTCTTACGAGCGTCAACAACTATCAGGATCGATTGTAGGCTTAACGTCGTCGAAATGTTTTTTTTTTAAATTCATATATGCAAGTTACGTCATGATTTTTAAATGCTAGATATAAACAATATATAAAGACAGTTTTAGTAACGCTTGTATAGATGGTTCACGACAAAACTCGAATGGCGCATTCGAACCTACCACCTTAAGTTTGGCAGACTGTACCCTAAACCATTAGGCTATTGACGCTGCAATATTGTTTTAAGACACGTTATTTTAAGGTCTACGTTAATTAATGAACCAATGCAGAATTCGCTTACTATAAATTAATGTAAAAGCAAATAAGTAACGACTTCTTTGGTGGCACTAGACACCTTAGTAAGATTTTTCGCTAACTATAATAATAGGTAAAGTCTTTTACTATTTTCTAAGCAAAATGTTATTAAACTCGATGTCATCTATGAAAACTTAGAGCGAGATCGTATTGATCACAAAACGGTTTTAAATTAGTGGAAAAAGTATAACGTGTATACGAAATAGCGCATTATTTGAACGCTATGTGACTAAGTTACATTTTTGAATAAAAGAGTGTGGTCAAATTCGGGAACAAAACAGGGACAGTGGTGAAACCCGGCGTAACGTGAAACAATGTAGTAATATATGGTAGAACTGAAAATATATTATTTATTCTAGGCGTTTACTGCCGCGAGAAACCATTGATTTTGACCCTTGTCGCCAGGCGTTCAAAGCAACCAGCTGGCATGAAACCTGATTTCATTAATAGAAACAAAAATATCCCATCACGATAAGTTCAAACCATATTTATCTTTATCGACTCAAAAAAAACATCGTCAGATTTACTTATTTTCGTTAACTTCAGAGCTATTTGTGTGTTATTGAGTGGAGTGAGATTGAGACATGAGGAGACTCAAAATTACTGCAATTTTTTGGCTAAATATCCCAATTACACATCAACGGAATTATGTATCTGCAAGATCGAAACAATTAATTAAACAAAACAACACTTATGTCTTACAAATAAATTTAATTAAGTTTGATTTGATGAAGAAAGTATTTTCTCCTACTAACATGAGTATATAACTACTGCTCCGTGCTCGACACGGATCTGATATTGCGATTATCATGGTTTTAATTTTCTTTAAAGCAATAGAAATTTTATGCCCTATAAATATTCATAATATTTAGTTGTTATATGTACATAGTATTCGGTAAATGTCGATATAATACTATAAAACATTACGTTCATACTTACATTTCTGATTACATCGAACACAGCTATGCGGCTTAAGATTAATGGACCGTTTAGCGTAATTGTCCATTCGCGACTACGTATCAATGAGAATTTGTATACAATATTAGCAACTGTACAGTTTTGTTATATTGTGGTTATGTGATGGTTTTTATTTTGTGTTTTATTTTCAATTTTATGACTATTATTAATTGACTTACGCCAAAACCAATGCAAGCAGGCAAACCGCCAGTGACTATAAACAGTAATATTAATATACTCGTACGCACAATAATTATTCAAAAATACTTATACCAAAGAGTTTCCAATGATATATAAATATAGAATAATTAAATTAAATTAAATTAAAGATAGTAACTAATGCAGATGCCTCGACAGATCGATGATCCTAAGCATGCCGGACAACCTTAAAGCGATTAAGCGACTAAGGCAAAGCAAAAAAAAAATAGGTCAATTAATGAAAGTAGTTTCTAAATATGTCGATTAACACTAAAACGCTGTGGCTTTGACACGTACTTGATAAGTAACGTCGGTCGTTTCGACTGAAATAATAAAAAAACAGCTAAGAGGCTAAAAAGAAAGAAAAGGAGTTAGCGGACTTCTTCCAAAAATATATTTTAATTTGTGTTGTCCACATCATTATGTATTCGACAGAACATGCTGCCATTGGAAAAATGACAATGTTGGAGAATACCATCAATTTAATTTCCATTTTAGCCACATATATTAATACAGTCTAATTTCCTTCAAAATCTCTAGAGCTACATCAAAGTTTTATTGAAATGTTCTACGGGCATAAAAGCTCTGTTTACTTTTGTTTCTTTCTGAAATAGGGCAGAATCTGCGTTTCAAAACCGTTTGGTTAAATCGTGTTATACTGATGTGACAAACAAAGCGAGCTAATGATGTTTACCCTTGTCTTTGCTCTGTTCGCTCCCGTTTCATCTTGAAACCTATCGCTTTGTAATTTAAAATTGTTTAAGCAAATAGTCAACAACCTAGTTTTAGGTGAAAGCTATCTCTATGTGTTATGTAAGTGAAAATTGGTAAATTTAAATTCAATCATAGCAATATTGACGATAATAACCTAATTGGTATCACCCACGGGGACATCATCTAGTTGTTACCAGATCATATTGATTTCGCAAGGTATGTTATAGTGCCGTAAATATTTGCTCAAATAAAGTGGGACTCAGTATCGTGATATTTTTTAATTTGATCTCAGGTATATGCGATAAGATCGGAAATACTTTTGGGTACGATTTCAACAATACGTTCACCTCAGGCGTCAACACAATACAATTCATAGATATATAACTTCTATGTCAAAATGTAAAATAAATCGCAGTTTTTGAAGAAAACAACAAAATATAAAACAAGGAAAACACAAAATTTATTTCACTCTTTCCAGTTGCATACAAGTTTGTATGCGCAGTATGTGGTACGAGAGTCGAGTGTTGGTTTTGAATATCAATAGATTCTGTGAGTGTTTCAAACAAAGAGCATATGTTTGACGGGCCAATTGGATCGTCTATATGAATACAAATACATATGTATATCACATTCTTTTATCTGGTATTCCCATTATTATACGTAATAATAAATTTTTTACATCATCGTCATCATTCCAATCCATCTAAATATAGGCCTCCTGCATAATTTCTAGCAAAACCCTGAGTCACATGGATGCAGCCATTCATTTTCCATAAACTTGCTTAGACCGTCACTATATTCATATAATCTGTCTTACA
Source organism: Teinopalpus imperialis (assembly GCA_029286865.1). Lineage (NCBI taxonomy): Eukaryota > Metazoa > Arthropoda > Insecta > Lepidoptera > Papilionidae > Teinopalpus > Teinopalpus imperialis. Next base: position 3,791,085 of record JAGSMU010000023.1, on the reverse strand, counting down.
CCCGTTTTCCAATACGAGGTAGACAATCGCGAAAGCCGCTCAAGGCTTATTTCTAGGTCTTCTATTGATTAAAGGGTTAAGGGTTCTGAAATAAGAATATGTGGATTTTAAAGTTATTGGGACTCAATAATTAGCAAACCCTTATTGCGCTACTATAAGAAAAAACAGATTAGCTATTTATTAGGATACTTAACGTAAATAAACAAGATATTTCAGGGAGTTAATAAATAGGTTTACATCGGTTAAAAAGTTTTAGAATACAATATGAACCAACCGAGAAAGTTATTTTTGCATTGTCATAATCTAACAATTGATGAGCCACTGATATCTTTTCGAAGAAGGATATCATTGAAACAAACCAAGTTCAAGCAAACTTGACAACTATGATATTAAGATATGAAGGATTCGTGAGAGAAAAATTAGCTTGACACTTTTTGGTATAGCATATCTTGGAGAAAGGAGGACAAAGTAGCGCAAAAAATTTTGTAAACAATGTCGTAAACCAGTTATATGAACCATTCCTTTGTACTGACAGAAACATTATTTTTGACTATTTTACAAACCTTACTGGGACAAAAACTTTGGTTCAAAATGTTCTTTTAGTGGTTAGAAGTATTAAATAAAAGATTTGTATTATCTGTAGTTTTTCAGCCAAGTAAAAATGATGACATAAATTTATCTTTGAATTTTCAAGGAATATGACATTGGTAACATATATCGAAAAAGAATTTTACCGTTATTTTCTTTTCTGCCGCGCATCACACTAAAGTTGATTCAAACATTTAGTGTGCATTAATTTAATGTTTGACGTGATTTAGAGAATTCGTTGCATTTTTTTATATTAATGATATTGTATAGTATCAGTAGAAAAGCCTATCTATCACAATTAAATTCTTTTAAATGCCTATAACTTACAATAGCGTTCAATAATGTATTTGACTAATAATATTCTTAATTGGTCAGATACGTCATTAAACTATTATTTTTTATAAAGACCATATGATATTGGCAGGTATTATATGTTATATAAGCCAAAATTCTCAAGACCAGGGAGGTAGGGCGTAAACGCAACTGATCGCGCAGGTCTGATTGGCAATCAGAATCTAAATTCATAAATTACAGACATTCGAATCACATTCTCGCGTCCTGCGTTTGAAAACTGAAATTGTGAATGTGAACAAGATGAACGTTATGATCTACGATCACGTCGTACATGAATTACAGCGATAGTTATCACATTGCAATCAGATTATTTAGTTATTTTTGATCATACTTAAGAATTATTTATTAGTTTTTCTCATCGCTTCAAAATAACTAAAACATCGAACAGTTAATCATATCTGTGCTCATTTATGTATAAAAAGTCTGGTGTACTAAGTATTCGTAAATTGTTCATATATCAGAGTCTTAGACGATATCACAGATTTAACGTAGCGATCTTGAGACCAGAAAGCAGAACCATTCGTTATAGCATACCAAATATGAAAACATCTTTTGCAAGGAGAAGCTATATGTATAAGATTGCGAGAAGCTAATATCACCCTGTTGACATACTAAATATCTCTCTCTCTCACACACACACAAGCGCCACATACGCACTTGCAAAAGACTCATACAAACACACTAGCACATATGATAAACCATATTCATCTCATTTTTATATATTTTTTCCTTTGTTTTGTTATTATTATATACATGTACAGTTTTTTTTTCTCTAAACTTTAACCATTTTATTGTTTTAATAGTTTATACTGCCTATTTAATCTAAGAATTATTGGGAACTGACTTCTGATGCACAGGTTATCCTATTTTGGGAGTCAGGGTTCGATGTAACATTGTAAACTTGATTTTTATTGCTGTGCCAAATAAAGAAAGCATATTATTATTGAGAGTATATGGAGATTCTGGCCACTGTTAAGGGTCTATTTAATAAGATATTCTATTTAATAATAACAAATTCCTGATTCCTGATTTATTGAATATTAACATGGTTGCTAATGCCTCCTTCCTGAAATAAGGATCAATTTAGTCTGTGTAACGGATAAGATTCATACAATGTAACAGCGGTAGGCTCATCGACTGTCACGTTTATACTTAGCTCTATTATGCTATATTTTTCTACTGCAATTGTGACGATATTCGTGAGGGTTATATATATCTAAAGGTAAATATAAAAATAATAAAAAATGACAAATAAAGTTCCACACTCTGAGTCTAGATTCTGTTGATGTCTACACCGTAAGCCTATAAGCGGTAAGCTTTATCGAACTCGCAGATCTGGGATCATAGTATCTAGTATTTTGAGGATTGCTTACTCACTATGTGCTTACTCTAAGCGTTTTCTGTCTTTGCAACTGTTTGCCACCGAAGACCTGAACTATATGAGAATTATCCAGAGTGAAGAATGGATTGCCTTCCGAGGTTATCTACGGACCTAGCCTCTGACGGTCGTCACCCGTTGATGGAAGGTGGGGTAATGAGAAACACCCTGGAACGTAGGTGAACCTAGTGTTGTTGCAACGATTGCGCCGCGTTTGAAGGTAAGGGTGGCGTGATATTTTCGTGTTGTGTGATGATCCGATGTTCGTTGTGATCAGACTGGAGCAAGGCTGCCCTGAGAAGTTGGAGTCATTGAGGACGTGACGTGGTTTACGACTCCTATTCAACGGACTGTTCCGGTTCATACTGTGGCTCCGTTTACCACTAGCGAGTTGGAGTGAGAGAACGCTCTCTGCAAGAAGCGCTGTGCGAAACTTTGAAAGTATTTCGGTATAGTGAGAAGGTGACTACGACGTGACGCGATATCGATTTGCATACTGGCTTACTGTATGCAAATCAATATCGCGCTGATACGAGTCCGTTTCGGTTGCTATCCTGATGAATCTATTTTCGACCCTCTGATTAATTCTAACGGGGACTGCTTGGGCGAAATGACGCTGGCATAGGCCATTATTGGTCTCATGCAGGACGTGTACAAATAGAGTTTATGCCTTGCGGACATTTTAATTTAGCGCAGATAAGCGGTCAGAGTCTGCTCATAACGAACGCGGCTTTCTTCCTGAATAAGTGAAGTCTGCATAGAATAAGCGGGTCGCATTTTTTAAGTGAAAGTGGTTTGTAAGTTGAGTTTGTGGTCGGATTGACCCTCAGGACCAAATAGTGATCTATCCTAGCTGCCTGCGAGTAGGTATTTGGGTGCGCCTCTCCAAAAGTGGATGGCGGCACGCTTCTCAGAGTTGATTTCGATTCCCCATTTTCGGAACCATTCGTCGTGGCGGTTGGCTGAGGATTGGAATTGGACACTCCTATTTTATGGACGCAGGAAACAACTACTAGCGAATATTCTTTTGTATGAAATACTTGGAAACTAATTCTTTTTAATAATTTTTAATAATTTTTTTTAAAGTTTAATTTATTGTCAAAGTATATGGATAATGATGTTTTCATATTCTTCCATTTAAAATAAATAAGTTATAAACTAAATTTAAAATATTGAGGTCAATATCATTCAATGAAGGGAGGGTCTTAATTGATTATAAAGGTTAAGAAAACAGATGCGCATTTTCTGAATTGCCGTTTCAGCTCATTAACTTCAAGAAACGCTAATTAATGTCCTTTGAAGTATTCACCAAGCGATTCCATCGTGTCGCAGGCTACCCGCTCTGCATCTCAATTATGCCAAACAGTAAATTTCAAATCAAGACTTAATTAAATAAAAACATTTAATTATTTGACTTGTTCTACTTTTGCTAGGCGTTAAATTTTGTTATAAGATACAAGAGGTATGGATAAAACCCAGTGCTGTAATAGTTAAAAGTCTACTCTTTATTTTTTCATTAATTCCTTTTTTTTTGACATTTTATATATCAAACGAACTTTGATGAAACTTAATCTAATAAACTGTTTGTAGCTAGATAGAAAAATTATTACAAAATGAATTATTGCAATCGAAATTGTAGTTTACTTATAAATACGTGGACAAAAAACATTGAAAATGTTGATTAGGAAGCCAACATAGGAAACATTATTTAGCCTGTCTACTTATTCGTTGGATTCTAGAATCGGGCTTGCTAAACGTTATTGATTCTATAGCTCAGAGATTTATGCTAAAAGTATATAACCTTCAGTCCCCACTAAACCGTTTTGTGAAAATTGTCAAGTACTAACAAATAAGAAACTGTATATACTTCAAATACTATTTAAATGGTATAAGATCTCCTCGCAATGCCTATGATTACAATATAAGGCGTCAAGACGTGTCAATGAACGTTTTGCTTACCTGTTAAATGTAGTGCAGCCTTTGCTTGGTGGCAACAAGGTTTCAGAACTATATATTAAAACAATAAAAAAATAATAACTATATGTCCACTGTCTTTCCGGGATAGTAAAAAATATAATTAAAATAATACCTTTTTTTTTTCCTTATAAATGTAAAATTCTAACTTAGTACCAATATAAAAAAAAGAAAAGAAGTACTATAAAACAAGAAGAAAAAAAACGGTGGCTTAAAACTTCTAGTTGTGTTAAGTGTAAGTGTACGTGTGTGTATTAGAGAGGGTGTCTTGAGCTTTAATATTTTAAGATATTTATATCTTATCATTTTTACAATTATCATTCAAAATTGTAATAATTTAAGTTATGTTTAAGTGTTATGTGTAAGTAACACACACATGCACACATACTCATTAATTTCTGGTCTTATTTTCAATAAGACACTGGCCTCTATAACACAGGCTTAGAACCTAGATCAGAAGTCAGACTTCACAGAGATCGTATAAAAACTTTATGACAGTAAATATATTTGTTTTTTTTTATTTTTTCATATATTATCATCGGTGTTTCATACGTACAGATCAACGTCAGAAACTCTAGTATGGAAATCAGTTAAACAGTATCGTTTCCAATATACTTATGTCAGAATCTATTAGCATGCACACTGCAGAAAATAGAAAATAATAATTTTGCCTGGCCATTATTTTAGTATATGTATTGTTTGTATTTTTTTACTTTGTATTCTCATACTAGAAAACATTCTAGCGAATAAAACCCGATAAAAAAAGGACTTTTTGCTAACTCGTTAACTGTTCACTACGCTGGAATTCCTTGTACGATCATATAAAAAAGAAACATTAAGAATGCCAATACACTTTGATTCCTTTCTTAAGGTAAATACAATAAATAATCTATGAATAAATTAAAAATACTATTAGCAGCCATAAATCGTACTTGTATTTTATATATTATTTAAAATAATATATATATATATATATATATACTTTGGGGATAGTACTACATGTTTTGGCAATAACTGGATTCGTAAAACTCAAGATCAGGCTCTGGTTACGTGTTTGGAAGTAGGTTGATGGCAGGCATGCTGATTATGATAATGAATGGAATGAAGTTATGTGAACTCGATAAGATGAAATAACAGTTTGTCAAAAAATATAATCCACCCGCTTATATAAAATATTTTTATAATTTAGGAGGGTAATAAAGCTTTTTATGTCGAATTTACATATTTCGCGAATACAAGGTATATGAATACACTATTTTCATATACCTTGTTTTATAAAGTGTTAAACCAACCGTTATTATGTACGAATATTTTTGATTAATTTATGATTATTTTTTGTCACAAATTACGTGAAACATCAAAAATCCAATATAATTAGAAAATTTGAGGTCTTTAAGGAAATTCGAACAATATTCTTTGCGACCAGTGAAATTCCGTGTATAATTAGATTAATCGTATACATAAAAGTGAAATATTTTGATGAGATGAGATTCAGTGGATGTTTATGTTATTGACTTAAAAAAAGAAGCTTAAAGGTAAAAGGCCCCCAAAGTAAAGATTCTGTCTTAGGTTATTATTCCTTTGAAATTCCGGACATACGATGTAATTAATCGAAGATTATAAATCTCTAATGATAACAGCAGGTCAACAATTCCTCAAGAGGATCATAGAGATCCAATTTAACGATTTTGGTTATAATTGGTTGTTTTCCGGCTTCATTTCCACTTTGTCATTATTAATAACTATAATCTTAGTATATCACAGATATAGTTTCGCGTAACGATTTGGTAGACCAAGTTTCAATAGAAGCACTGCAACGAACTCATGAGAAAGGAAGATATCCAGTCAGACGTGCTTTGATAAACTGCCTTTTGTGCCCCTTTGTGTCTGCCGATAACACCAGTGACCCCAATGTGGGTTTGAATAACGACTTTCTCCAATAACTTAAATTATTATAAACAATTTAATTTTTATCACAATGACCTAAATCTAATTAGAAAAAGCAAACTAAGAAATATAATCGTAATTAATACATAACATAGCTATCACTGTATATATTCGTGAACGAAGTAATGTAGTAAATATTTCCTTAAAGTTTTTGATTCTTAATTGCGTTAAGACAAGTATTTTTTTAAGGAATTATTATTAGGGTATACTTGGGTTTGCTTTAAAATTACATATAAAATTCTAATTACAATTATTAATAAATTAACTGATCAACATTTAAAACTTTACAAAGTAATCTTTATTTTATGGTCGGAACGTTTTTAAGTATTGTTCGCACGGAGACGATTAGCACTGGAAGTTTCTGGAACAATAAAAGACTTGACTACTGTTTAAACAGATAGCAAAGCTTTCAAACAGCTCCCCGGAAAATTCTGACTTCTAAAAGAAGTCATTAGCGAAGAGAGAGTGAACTTTCTTGCTCCGGAGAAAATAAATATTTTCACAACTTAGCAGAACAATAACATTAAGTTTTATTTGATCTGTCACTTAAATATTGTTCATTATAAATGAAGTGCTGATATTTTAGGTTAGGAGTTATTATTTTATTGTTTCATAATTTAATCAAGTTATTGAATGGCGTGAATAGTGGTTAGGATTTTGCTCTCAGCGTCCTGTGATTTTGGGTTTGTATCCCAGGTAGTTTGTACTTTACGATTTTCCGTTTTTAAATTCATACCTACAAAATATAGCAAGGGCTAATTTTTCTCGCTATAAGGAGAAAGGAATAATTTGAGACTTACAAAACTCAAGATTAAATGTGGATAACACTTTCTTTCTCTACCCACTTCCAAAGCATTAACGTTGGTAAGAGTTTGTTTCATCGATATTATTAATCAATCCGTAGCGGTGGATACTTGCAGAGCTGTGCGCTTTAATTACAAATTCCCTTACAGGAGAATCAATAAATTAAGATTTATAATATAAACAAACATTTTGTGGCAATAAATTTACTTATTTTTTATAAAGGTGTGTGTATTTTATTTGGTTCAGAATTAAAGAGGTAAAAATTATTTTTCAGAATATATATCTAGATAAAATGAAAGTTATATAAACATCACAGTATATTCAACACGTCTTAACGCACATCGTGAATTTTACGCACCATAATTTCACTATGCGTAATGTTCAATAAAAAAAGACTATTTCTTGCGGTCCGGGAACTGTAACTGTGAGGAAGGAAGACATTGGAGTGACGTTAGTTTGATATATGAGCGGCGCCCTTTGTGCGTTCGTCGTTAATACGGAAACACAATGCGCACCCGACAGCTCCCGGGAGTTACGCCCGACTTAAGAATGCCGCGCTCCACACCACAACGCAAACAGGCCTTCCACTTCATATAGCGTATATTAATTTAAAGCAACCCTTAAATACGGTTGTAATTAATTTTTGCGTATATAATTAAAAAAAGCATTCTTAAGTTTACTTAGTGGATCAGAAAATATTGAATGATACCAATGTTATATGGTGATATCTATTTGCAGTCCGAGGTTAGATATGCGGACCTACCCTCTGACGATAAATACCGACTTGAAACGCGGGTGTATGTAGTATATGCGGTGTTTGTGTCGCGAAGATTATGCCGCCCTCGGAGGCGAGGGTGGCGTTATGTGATTGTGTAGTGTGACGGTCTGATGTCCGTTGTGTTCAGACTGGTGCTCGACTCCCCCGTAAAGTTAGGGTCTTCGAGGAAGTGACGCAGTCTACGACTCCAACTCGCCGGATTTGATACCGGAGCGTAGTTGGCTCCGTTTACCGCCAGCGGATTGGAGTGCAAAAGCGCTTTGTCGAAGAAGCGATGCGAGAGACTTTGAAAGTGTTCTGGAATAGTGAGAAGGTCTGCTCCGGTCGCTATTCAAATGAATCTCTTTTGAATCCTCTGGAGCCAGTTAATCCTGCTTGGGGGAAGACGATATTGGCTGTTGGTTGATTATTGGTCGTGTATAAACGGAGTTTATTTCTTAAAGAAATTTTACTATTTGCGCAGATGAGCGGGTAGAGAGCATGACAAACGCGGCCTTATTCCTCACATTTTTTATGTGTGAGTGGAAGTTACATTTGTGATCATAGTTGACCCCTGAAAATTGACCGATTTAACCCATGGAATGCGACGGTTGAAAATGGTGATCTGTTGTGCCTGCGAGTAGGGACTGGTGTCAAAAGAGATTTGAGCGCCCATCCAAATGTGGATGGCGGCACTCTTCTCTAAGTTGGTTTCTTCTCTCCATTTCTGGAACAACTTTGCGAGGCGGTTGGCTGCGGTCTGAAGATGTAGGGTGATACGACCTTTATGTTTGTCCGTATAGGGCGATGTCGTCCACGAAAAGCGCGAGACTAATCTGCGGATCTTAGGGATGTCCCTTGTGAAAAGTGAGATGAGCAAAGGTGAGAGGCAGGAGCCCTGATTGACCCCAACTAAAAGCAGCTGGCTTAAGGAGCATCTATGCCATATCGAAAAATGCTTTTCGAGAAGAAGTCTCGTATGATGTGAACCAGCCTGTCCGGTATGTCGAGGGTGTATAGTTTATGGACTTAACTACCGAGCCAGACTTTGTCGAATGCCTTTGTGATATCGAAGAATAGTGCACCAGTATTTATAGAGGTTCGTAAAGAGAGACCTGCAAGACCATTCATGTTGGAACATGTTGGATGCAAGAGTGCGTATTCCTAAATCTGAACTGTTCACAGGGAAGTAATCTATTAGCTAGAATGTGGTCTTTGAGACGCCTAAGGTTTTTTTTTATAGAATAGGTGGCTAACAAACTGCCCACCCGATGATAAGTGATCACCGCCGCCCATGAACATCCGCAACACCAGAGGAGTTGCAAATGCGATGCCAGCCTTAAAAGAAAGGTGTAGGCTCTTTTCATGAAGGTCCCTAAATCGTATCGGTTCGGAAACACCGCTAGCGACAGCTGATTCCACAGTAGTTGTGTCTACCATTCTTAGGTGATCGGAGTCCGCGGGGGTGTGAGACCCTATCTCAAAATTGGCTTTCTAGACTGTCCGCGAGGTAAGGCATTGTCAATTCATAATATGATGAACAACCTAATGATAAATGCTTCTTGGCCCGTTGTGTAGTGATCACAGGTATTGGCATTATATTATGTGTAGTCTATACATTTTTAAACATATATAAACGTAAAGATGCCGACTGGGATTTTTTGGTCAATTCTTTGATCACGTATTTACCCACGGAGCTATTGGCTGACGAGAGCACGTAGTATACTTAAAACTTTTTAAATATTGGTCATAGGTCGCAGTAACGTGTTACGATTAAAAAGCAAAGTAGACTCTTTAATTTGTTTTAAGTTTGTGTATTACGCATACACAAAAAAAAAATAGAGACAGATGGGTCCAGAGACCTCTACAGCTTTATCTAGTTAGACTAGCGAGCGGGGGGCCCACTGAGTAGCGAAACAACGACGATGCTGAGAAGCTGCCGAGGAGAGTTCTGCTGCACCACCACTGCACTCTGATCCCTGTCGACGAAGAACGTCGACGACAAATAGACCATGCGATCGCGCTTATAATCGTATTTAATATAAAAAATATTAATATTCATACAGTTGGCGTTGAAAAAACCTCAGAGGCCCTCTTCGCATCACTTACTCCTAACGACTCCCCGGATAATGATTCGGAATTACATTGTGAACAAAAAATACTGGTCATCGCTAGGAATTACATTCAACTTGTAATATTAATGGTAATGCTTATGTCGTTTCTCCAGACCTATGTCATGCCCAAACGAGGACATGAACACCTTATACATAATTTTAATCCTGCTCTAGACTGAAATATAAAAAAATCACTATGCATATCTACTATACTACACATATATAGGTCATTAAATAGAATCAATGTATTTTCTTACGATTATGACACACGCGAGTCCCATCTTTGCGAATGCCTCTCTAAATCAATTTAGGTATCCCCCAACAGCTCAAAATATGAAGTTGGCGTCTTGTCAATGGTAGAGCATTACGCACAACAGCAAGTTATATGTGCCATACATATCCATTGCAATTTATTAATTTTCTTTTGGAGGAGTCCGTGACGTATCTACAATGATCACTTCCAGGCGATTAACGTGGCCCAAGGCTCAATGATATTGATACTTTGTAGGTACGTGTAGACCAAGTGTAGTATAGTAGGTGTAGCTATGCCTAATTAATGGGCTTATAACTTGACTTAGTCATTTATTAAGTCATTAATATTATTTTTAATTTCGAGATCCAAGCCCAATTAAATCTAGTGTCTAGTAATAAATAAATTAAATAAGCTTGATATTTTTAAAAAATCAGTGATTTTTTATACATATTTTATGGTATACGTGACGAAAAAAATGTTGAAATTCATAAACCAAATTTAATAAAATGTTATTGCAATGTAATGTGGTTACATTATTGTTTTTTGCGCGTCTCCAAACGAGATGTTAAATATTTATTAGCGCGAACAGAGTTCTTAGTCATAAACAAAATGTTTTAGAAGCGAGCAAAATAATATTCTATAGATTTAGTTCTTTATTACACAAAACCTTCGACCTTTAATATTCTGATATATATTAGCTGTTACTTCTTATATCTGTACCTTCCTTGTCTTTAAATTCGTAATATACAATGGGCTAAAACTTATGATATTCCAAGGAAGTTGGTTAAATATAAGCAATGCGGGAAATTTGTGGCCGTTCACGTAGTAAGTAGTCTTAAAGAACTAAAAAGTAGCTGCAAAATTAACACATCCGTACCATTGATTCCTTATCGAGAATGAATGTAAGTCTGCAGAAATTTTTCCCATCATCTAAACCGTGAGTTTGTCACCCTCAATATATTAAAAAACAATTGCAACATGAATCAGTCTGCATGGGTGCATAGCATGCAGGGTGCATGCAATAACTTTATTACATGATTAGTTTTGTTTAGGATCCTTGCCGAATTTTATTAGAGGATTGAGTACTTAGATTCTGTTTAACCAACTCACGACTCACACTCAAGCTTGCGGACCCCTCATATCGGATGGTATAACGTTGATTCCCCCGAGATCATTACGCGTAAACCCACTGTGGAAGAAGTTACATCTGTAGACATAAGCCGTCATATAATTCAGGAGCATATTTTTCAAACCTACATAAGTTCATAAGTAACATACTTTATCTAAAACTGATATCTTTACCACAACTACCAAAATGCATATAAATTCTTAAATAGTTAAATAAATTTTGACTTTATAATATAACACAAGTAAAAAACCTTCCGTTTTTGACGTTTCTCTGAAGGCCAAAGGCAAAATTTTCAAAAGCAGGACCTTAGAATTATTAGTTTCAACATTATTGGTGTACCATATAAGCATTATTTAAACAATGAACAATATTAATTCGTAATCAATTTTGAACTCTGTGAAAATTAATTCAATACGTGCGGTTTATTTTATTTATGTAGGCAAAATTGTTAGATCTAGTTGAAATTGAACAAAGGAGTAAAGCATATCACGTTGTCTTTTGTTAAATTAATGTTTACATTATAACTTGAACTGTGTTATATGAATCTCATTACAAATTTTAATTTAAATGTACATTTTCCTGTAATATTTCTTACAGGTGTGTTACATGACGCACACAAGGATAATTTGAAAAACGCTAGAAGTGGCGCCTTGGCACTGTCTCGGTTTAGAGCTTCATAGTGACAAGGTTATGCATAAACGCTTAGCATAGGAAATAATTGAATGCGCATAATTATTTGAGCAACGCCTGCTTTGTTAAAACGGACTCTGAAGAACGAAGTATAAAAGCCGTGAGGAAAGCAAGTGGGTTTTCCTCGCGACTTTTATACGGTAGTGGGAAATTATTGTTCTCTATATAAGCCATTGCTTGTTAAGTATATTAGGGAAACTGTTACAATTGTATTATTGTAACATTGATGATTTGATGATGAATTCCTTGTGGATTTCCACCACGGTTTTATATTTCCGATTATTATCATATTACATTATAGTGCATAAATACTTATTCGCGCAAACTTTCCTAGCTCGTTGTAATAAATATTCAATAACATCAGAGAAACATTCAGATACATTATACACCACCGAAAACCTATAATTTTATATGCACTGATTATTGGCTGGCTGTCGACCAAACCTTGGACCCTCGACGTCGCAGCCTCTCTGACCACTGCATCATGTGGGCGTCAATTATGACTTGGAAAATCTGAATTGGATATCGGTTTCCTAAATTGAAGCAAGCCTCTTTCGTTACGTTACATGACATTCTTACGTTATGCTGACTTATTTATTAAATTGTCGAATTATGTAATATTTTGAATAAGTCTTAATATTTAATTTTATTAAGACATCTTTTAAAATGTAACACAATAATTTAAAAAAATAACATATATAAATAACAATATTTATAATGAAATAAAGTCCCTCTAGTAAACCGCGATTATATGGATGTTAAATCTTCTACCTCAAGTGACTACTGTCCCAAGCACCTTGTTATTTTCTAGATATATTTTTATATAATATTAGCATCTTAGCATGGCTTTGCCCGGAGTATTAGGTTTATATAATTTGAGTAAATCTATATTGCATGCGGCCGATTTATGCAGATTCTTTTATAAGGGATCTAGTATTCTTATATATACTCATAACTGATTTATAAATTATACATATAAAACTTTCCCGCTAATCGGTCAAACTGTTTTCTAACAAGTTTACGAAGTTAGTTTGCACAGAGTCCGACGGTTCGGGCGACTTTATTTTCTACTAAGTAACAACGACAAGGAAACAACGGAAGGAATTTAAAGAAAGAAAAAAAAATTGCAGATAATATTCAATATAACATATTTGTTACTTGTACTTAAATACAATAATAAATAATATTCTAGTAAAAAATATTTCCAGTGAGGTAATATCTTTGGGCAGACGCAACGAAAACCGCAGGTGTTTCATTATTCCGTTTTAATGGCGTCAGCACCATCGGGTTACGCGTCAGACCGTTCGTTGAGCACAAATAACGCTCAGCGAATTGAATAAAGGATTTATAATCGTAAATTAAGGATAACATACACTCAATGTTAATTGTTCAGTCCCCTAAACAAATATAACTTCTTTGTTCGAAAAAAATAATTGCTATTAATTTGCATAAAATTTGAACGTAATTATTGTGGAAATAAATAGTTCAAACAATATGTGATTAGATTTTCTAATATTTATGTAAAAAAAATTTTTGTTGTTTATTATACAACAAAACATATTTTTACATAAAGTTCAATGTTAGGCCCTATTCGGATGATATAAAAGTTGTGAAAATTATCATGACTAATCTACGAACTATTTACGACGAGTCCAGGCTCACAAAAGCCAAAGTTGGTGCAGGCATCATATTATTGAACGTCCAAGTATACTAATAATGATAAAACAAGTATGTATGTATGTACTAACAGACAATACACTGTTAATAGTAATAATTTATAGATAACATAACAAAAAATTTAGAAATAAAATAATGCCAAAACAATTATTATTAAAATGTATTTAATCTATGTGAAATGTGTGATGTACTTTGGCAAATGTTTGATGTAAATTAAAATAAGTATAGGTACTATATTCAAGAATTAACCACTAAGTGGTAAATACGAGATTAATTATTCCATTGGCTGTAAAATTACATACGAAATTGTTTCAAATTTCGCCCTAATGTAGATACGTTAGAATGTGTTTGCGGTAGTAGAAATAACGTTCAACTAAATACCATAGCAATGGTTCATAATATGATGCTATGTAAATTGTGTACTCTCCTAGGGGAGTAATGAAAATGGTTTGACGCGTCGCATAGGGATGTTTAAAAGTTTTTATAGTCATCGTCAATGCGAATCAATAAATTCAACCCTTTTTATGATTCGCTCATTCGCTTTTATTGGACTTGTACGCGAGTCTAAACGTGCGTCATTCAGCGTCGATAAAAATTCTGAACGACTTTTTACAGAACATATGAACAAGTTCAATAAAAAGTCTCCTTTTCACTTTATTTTACCTATTTATAACAGAGTTTTAACAGTGCTTATTTTATATAAATGTAAAATAATATGTCATAAAAACCTATTTGGGTGCGAGTAAAATAATAAGGTCGAATTTGAGTGCAACGTTATAAACGATCGTATCTAACGTTTTAATATGTGAAGCTTCAAAATTAATAGTTTCTCCCACAAAAAGTTAAAAATTGGTATTTGCTGATTATAGTTCAGTTTGGTCCTCCCTATTGTACGATCATTCATTACGCACGAAATCGTACCTTATACATTTCTATGATATAAATAGCTATATGACTTCTTTACGTAACGGAAACGTCTATACTTAATACTGGGACTTGGGGCAACAAGTAAAAAAATGGAGCTACTAATTACTTTGTAATTAAATATCATCTTAAATTCAAAAATCCTCGGTACTAATGCTTATTCCCTACAATTGCGCATTTATATGTAAGTATACATAATTGTGTTTTCATATTTATATTTACAAGTTTTTGTTTCTCATTTTAAGGTTAAATATATGTCAAATAGCGGATAAAGACAACCTGCAACTTTATTTCTTTGGGCAGGTGTAGTAAGGATCGACTAAGAGATACTGTGAATAACTTGACTTCCAATAGATGACAGTAAAATTAAAATATTTCAATTAGTAATATGTAACAAGGGTAAATGTACCTTAAGTCTCGAGTTCTCATCGCCATCTACTGAGTCCCAAAAATTTGGAGTCGTACCAAGATTCGTACCAAAAAAGTCCATGGCCAAAATTTTACTTTTTAGCAATTATGATGTTTCGATCGTTGGTTATGACAGATATTAATTGATAGTAAAAAAAACTTTTGTCCAATCGTCCATATTTAAAGGTAACAGTTTGAAATAGAGGAATTCGTCGTGAAATGAAATCGTCCATATTTAAAGGTAACAGTTTTAAATAGACGAAAGCGTCATGAAATGAATAAAAAAACATAAATGGCTTAAAAAGTTCCATTAAAGCGGGGTTACAAATGAGAACAGAACGCTCCCGCGTTATCCCAGTTATCTTCTTGGGAACAGAAACTGCCGACGCCGACGGCTGTCAAGCGAATTTTGTGAATATCCTCTGAACTGTGTTCCATTGTTATTTTTCGTTTGTACCTTTTATTCTGGTTATATTTTACCGATATTTGTGACAATATCAAGTTTTGGAAAGGGTTTTGTATTGCTCGTATTTTTCATGTTATCTGTCCTAGCAGTGAAATGAAAACAAATCTTAATTTTAAAGCTATTGATTTTTATATGTACTCTTTTGAGAAGTCTATATTTATTTGGAGATTCAAATAAGTTGAGATTAATTATTCCATTGGCTGTAAAATTACATACGAAATTGTTTCAAATTTCGCCCTAATGTAGATACGTTAGAATGTGTTTGCGGTAGTAGAAATAACGTTCAACTAAATACCATAGCAATGGTTCATAATATGATGCTATGTAAATTGTGTACTCTCCTAGGGAGTAATGAAAATGGTTTGACGCGTCGCATAGGGATGTTTAAAAGTTTTATAGTCATCGTCAATGCGAATCAATAAATTCAACCCTTTTTATGATTCGCTCATTCGCTTTTATTGGACTTGTACGCGAGTCTAAACGTGCGTCATTCAGCGTCGATAAAAATTCTGAACGACTTTTTACAGAACATATGAACAAGTTCAATAAAAAGTCTCCTTTTCACTTTATTTTACCTATTTATAACAGAGTTTTAACAGTGCTTATTTTATATAAATGTAAAATAATATGTCATAAAAACCTATTTGGGTGCGAGTAAAATAATAAGGTCGAATTTGAGTGCAACGTTATAAACGATCGTATCTAACGTTTTAATATGTGAAGCTTCAAAATTAATAGTTTCTCCCACAAAAAGTTAAAAATTGGTATTTGCTGATTATAGTTCGGTTTGGTCCTCCCTATTGTACGATCATTCATTACGCACGAAATCGTACCTTATACATTTCTATGATATAAATAGCTATATGACTTCTTTACGTAACGGAAACGTCTATACTTAATACTACTAATAATAAAAAAATGGAGCTACTTATTACTTTGTAATTAAATATCATCTTAAATTCAAAAATCCTCGGTACTAATGCTTATTCCCTACAATTGCGCATTTATATGTAAGTATACATAATTGTGTTTTCATATTTATATTTACAAGTTTTTGTTTCTCATTTTAAGGTTAAATATATGTCAAATAGCGGATAAAGACAACCTGCAACTTTATTTCTTTGGGCAGGTGTAGTAAGGATCGACTAAGAGATACTGTGAATAACTTGACTTCCAATAGATGACAGTAAAATTAAAATATTTCAATTAGTAATATGTAACAAGGGTAAATGTACCTTAAGTCTCGAGTTCTCATCGCCATCTACTGAGTCCCAAAAATTTGGAGTCGTACCAAGATTCGTACCAAAAAAGTCCATGGCCAAAATTTTACTTTTTAGCAATTATGATGTTTCGATCGTTGGTTATGACAGATATTAATTGATAGTAAAAAAACTTTTGTCCAATCGTCCATATTTAAAGGTAACAGTTTGAAATAGAGGAATTCGTCGTGAAATGAAATCGTCCATATTTAAAGGTAACAGTTTGAAATAGAGGAATTCGTCGTGAAATGAAATCGTCCATATTTAAAGGTAACAGTTTGAAATAGAGGAATTCGTCGTGAAATGAAATCGTCCATATTTAAAGGTAACAGTTTGAAATAGAGGAATTCGTCGTGAAATGAAATCGTCCATATTTAAAGGTAACAGTTTGAAATAGAGGAATTCGTCGTGAAATGAAATCGTCCATATTTAAAGGTAACAGTTTGAAATAGAGGAATTCGTCGTGAAATGAAATCGTCCATATTTAAAGGTAACAGTTTTAAATAGACGAAAGCGTCATGAAATGAATAAAAAACATAAATGGCTTAAAAGTTCCATTAAAGCGGGGTTACAATGAGAACAGAACGCTCCCGCGTTATCCCAGTTATCTTCTTGGGAACAGAAACTGCCGACGCCGACGGCTGTCAAGCGAATTTTGTGAATATCCTCTGAACTGTGTTCCATTGTTATTTTTCGTTTGTACCTTTTATTCTGGTTATATTTTACCGATATTTGTGACAATATCAAGTTTTGGAAAGGGTTTTGTATTGCTCGTATTTTTCATGTTATCTGTCCTAGCAGTGAAATGAAAACAAATCTTAATTTTAAAGCTATTGATTTTTATATGTACTCTTTTGAGAAGTCTATATTTATTTGGAGATTCAAATAAGTTGGAGATTAATTATGTTATCCTTACCAAAATCGGATTAGTACCAGTACACAAAAACCAAATTAGATTTGTAGGTGCACCGTCGATTCGCATAATATACACAGTATTACTTAGTAACTCCACAGTTGAGTTATTTTACTGGATGTTACCGTTTCTCAGTATCACTTATAATGCTAATAATAACACATTTTACTATTATCTTCTACTTCACAAAGTATATTGTTTATTATCTACTCGTAAAAACTTAAATGATGATGAATGATTTTTGTCCCTTCGTACGTTTTTTTATTTTAATTTTAATTTCATTACAAATAATAATTTTATTATTATTCAATAATATATATACATATATATATATATATATATATAATAATTACAAATATGTTGAAAGTACGGTATTTTATAATTTTGTCTAATTTATGTATTAATATTAGCTATTTAACAATAAAACGACATTCATTCTCATGTAACTATAAATAACACATATAAAACGCAAAACATATATTTCTGTTTCTTCCTGCAAATCTCTATTATTATCGTACACTATCATTAGTTAAATTTACTGAACATAGAATACATCTGATTACAACATGCTATGTTCAAGAACTTACCAACACCCATAGAAATTAGACAAACGTGTAACTATTTTATATTCATTGACGTTTAGCTCAATTCCATCAAAACTCCATGAATAATTATGTTTTCTAACCCATTATCAGCTATAATCGATGTTATATAACAAATATTTTAAAAGTATTTAACCGCAGACGGAAATAACGCAACGGAACATCACCGATTATGTTTACAGATAATACTCGGCCGCGTTATTTATTGCTCCGATAACAGGGGCGATGATTTAAGGAATGTGGGTAATGTTTGCGATTTAATATAATAAATAACTTAATCACTCGTTTTGTTTATAAGAAATACGAGAACGATTACACAATTATATATGTTGGGGAATTTGAACTGGGTTATAAATTATCTTTCTTTGGTTGATAAAATAATCAACGAATGTAAATATGGTAGTCTACCTAATATTTTACTTTTAGTACAAAGTAAAATATTTAAAAGAAATTAAGATTTCACTTGATTACTTCAAACCACAAGTTGCATGAAATTTTGTTGCATGTAAATGACGATCGTACAAGTAACAAACAGCAGTAGGTGTTTCGTTGTAAGGTATTTGTTTAGAATTTGTTACTGCGGTAATATAATCAAAGCTAGTAAGGATATAACCCTGCGATCGTTAGTTCATCCAATAATTTGAAAATAAAATGTACTCGTACTACATATCTTATATCGGATTCTAAAAAAGTTAGTGTTCAATATTTAGTTAACGTATGTCTGTACTTCGCATTCTGCTGGAGGATGTGGTCATTTCATGCATGTAGTATCGCCGCCTAACTGCTTTCAAACACGTGAAGGCATCATTTGCCAGTTACATTGTTATTATATACGTTGTTATTTCAGCAACATAATGCTTTTATTCTGCTTCAAGATGTACTCAAGAAAATGTACGTGCTTATTTACTTTTTTAACTTATCTTTTAAACTTTTTATAAGTAATTATGTTGTATCCTGATTGCAGAAATATCTACGAGTAACGATGCATGAAAAACGTTATGAAATATAGTATTAAAAAATTATGTGTAATAATAGTTGCCAGTGTTTTAAATAAAGAAAAAATTAAACAAGTATTGTTATGTATATATGCTTATATTTTATTTTATTTATATATATAATTTGATATTATTTTACTTTGTTTAATTTTAATTATACTTTAATCATGCTTGGATTGACTGCTAGAGAATGGCGTTAAGTCTGCCGATTGTAACTGTAGGTTAATTCTACAAAGTGTGAATAAATAATGACAGTAATACCGTAGAGTGAAAATTTATATTATTCTCCATTCAATATCTGTGTATACTATTTATTCAGAAAGAAAACAAAAATAAAAATTATAATATCGTAAAAAAAATATGGAAAATTACAATATAATTATACAATATAACTAGGTGCTATATACCTATTATTTAGTAGAAACACAGATCCGAAAATATTTAATAAGGGAATACGTAAAATGTATTTTTATACTTTACCTCTGTTGTCAATGATTAAATGTCAATATATGGCTTTTTGTGATGATGGGTTAGGCTATCATTACCTATAAGTTTATGATCAATTCATTAAATTCTACAATATCGCCGAATGGAGAGCAAGAACGTTATGCTCTAAATTGTTTGTTGTTTTCTCAATATCTATTCTCCTTGTACCGCTATCCATTTATTTGTTTAATCATTCATTTTTTTCACTTAAAAGAGAATTGTAAATATAAGCGGATATAATGGCAAAAAATATTTTCTTCTGACTGCCTTTGGGTTGAGTAGTGAAAAAGAAAGTAACAGAAAATACATATGGTATGGATTCACATGTATGTGTGAATATTATTATATTTATATATAAATATGTGTGTTATTATATATTGGCAAATTAACAAGAAACTATTTTAACATAATGTGATGATCTCAAAGCAAACGTTATACATTACCTTATATTTTTCAGATTTAATTAAAATACTAATGTTGAAAAGAAAAATATTGTCTCTTTCTTCAAATAAGTAAAAAAACTTGTGAACTTAACGTCAAGCCCATCTTTTTCTCGCGGCTTTTCGTTAGTTATTGGAAATTTGGACTGTAATGTCAAAATCGATTCATTGCGCGTTAGCCATCATAACATGTAAACGAATGCCTTGTCGTGCTAAAGCTTACGCCTTTACTCTATTTTCATCGTCTTTTTTCCAGCGTAGTATTCTAAAATGATTTTACACCTTTTTCTTTGTAATCAATTGAAAGTTCTATTTAAATCCCATAAAAATGTGGCCCCGTTTTCCATTTTCCGGCCGATTAGCACAACTTAAATTTCTTGGGAGTTGGTTAACCTATTATGTGCCAGTTTATTGACTCGTACTAATAAATGAATATAAAAAATTCTGGTAACAATCCAATCCAACTTTTTCCTTGTATGCACAAGTAGGTATGTCGTCTTCTCTCAGTCTAGAATCAACTAAATAAAATGAGTTATCTTGTACTAAAAGTAATAAATTGTTATCCGATATGTTTAATTTATTGTAAAGAACATAAACAATTTTTGATGTCAAAAGACGAGATATCTGTAAAATGTATCGCAGAAACAACACTAACCTGCTCAAATTAAAATTTCACTAAACCATAATATGAAAAACGAATATAAAATACCACGGTGTGAATAAGGTGAAAAATATTTGCCACAATAAATACACTGTTTCGAAATAAAATTTTATTTTGGAAATGTTTTATTTTATGTTAGTGAATTGAAACCGAATGCAATGTAAAATAAACTGTACTGAAATGAAACCCCTAAATCATTTCACGCAGTTCTGTCCACATGCCACAAGCGCTCAGACACGTAACTGCGTGTTGCGCGGATCATAAAACATTTGGGTCTGCCCCGCCCTACTGTGGCTCGGAAAAAATTTGTCCAAATTTCGGAAATATTGCCCCGTTACTTCGTGACATGGATGTTGTGAATTATATTCAGCAGGTCAAGTTTCTAGTGTGGATATACGAAAGCTCTGTAATAGAAATCGCAAAATAATATTGAGCTTTTTTATGACAACTTATTTTTTTATAATATTTAGGACGATTTATAATACGGCAAATCATATAATATGGGTGCAAGAAAAGACATTATGAAGCCACATAACTTTAATGGTAAATAAGTTTAACTTTATGTCAAAAATAAATTTGCATACAAATACATTATGAAAAGAGAACATTAAAGGTAAAATAGTTATAAAAAAATACAATTAATAACCGCTATCATAACCAAGCTTTAAAAATCCTTTATATTTAGACCTTGATCATCACAAAGTCTGATGGGATGTGGAGCAATGTAATTGCAATAAGAATCTAGTCTTACAAAAAGCTAAATGGAGTGCAAGATTATCCGAACAGTGCAAAAAATTATTTACAATTTGTTTCACTGTGCTTCGTGCACGGCGACATTTTGTTGGAGTCATCTTCATGGTGCTTTGAACCGTAGACTATCGATTTCAGTATATCATAAACGTTTTATTATCTATCATAAACGATTTCAAACTAACGACGTTCTTTCTGCTCGTCGTGACCTGTCATTGCCTCTTCAAGATAGCTTCACGGTTCCATTCCGCTTTTAAATTCAGCAAACCAATAAAAACTGTTTGTGCACAAGCAAACTCACCAAATTTTGAGGCTAAAATTTCAAAATATTCTTCCGGCTTTAAGCTTTTTTTATACTCATTATAAATCATAACGCTAAAATCATGTCGAGTGAGCTCCATTATTGCGAGTAAACCCTCGCCTGATTCTCTCGGAAAATATACATTTTCAATAAAAATTACTCAATTTAATGTGTTCTATTTACAAATTTATCAGCAATCAAGCTTTTACCATGATCTCACCCAATCGTGTCAAACAAATGACAGAGTATCTAATTTATATGGAATGACCCTCGTATATGAATACGCATTTAAATAAAGCAGAGCACAGTACACAATATATTAACTAATTAGGTAACCTGTGTGACCAAATACGTCACAGAATATGTATATATATATATATATATATATATATATATATATATATATGTATATATATATAAATATATATATATATATATATATATATATATATATATATATATAATATCCGTGCGAACGGCAATATTAGTCATCAGGACATCCTAGCTCAATAATTCTTTTATATTATTTGGATTTGTCCTCCTTGATTTACCATCCAAACCTGCTAAATGATGATATGTTAAAAGACGCATAACTTATATATACCATGTCTCAACTAGTCGTTTTATACAGGAATAACTGCAGATAGATTTTAAAACTCTACTTAATAATTACAAGTTAAAAATGCTAATTTTAATCTTTAAAACAATCTTATTAAAATCTCAAGTACTTATCTTCATTACACAAAATTTTCTTTATGGCTTCCGAGAACAATATTTTAACTCGGATAATTTTATCGCCCTGCCTACGTTTAGACAAAATTCATTTAATTTCTTCACTGTTTAACATTGTGTTATAAGCACTGATTTATATTCCACTATAATTCTATTTTCATTTGACACCGTCAGCCGTTTAATTTTTTATATAGTGTTTTTCAATAAGTGTACACGAGTCAAGATAAGATAGGGATAGATAGAGAAAATAAGAAGAAATTGGTATATCTAAATCTAATCTAAATCCCTAAAATATATTTTATGGTAGTCGAGATTCTATTATCTTTAAAACTAATATTTTAAGTCCTTAGCACACTCTAATAAATAACAATTATTAGAAAGTCTCAAAATATCTATATTTGACACGTAATGTTAATACAAATCAATACCAATTTTTTGTCCTAATACCAATCAATGTTTAGTACCTAGTTATCAATTAACTAATGTTCACAATATATAAGGAATATTAATTTCTGTACTTTGTAATTTTTTTTTTTTTTTTTTTTATTTATTTTCACCACAACTAAAATACATAGAATAAAAATTTTACATAATAGAAACATGTTCTTCTTAATAAAACGATTATCTTAGATTAGATTAGATAATCGTTTTAAAGATGTGTACTAAGCGTGAAGTAAACGATTGCATAATAATTGAACTATTACTTACATTATCCCAGTCGAGTAAACGAAGACTGCCTATTGCCGTACTCCGGCACAAATATTAGTTAGTAATTAATTTCCTAAGAACGGAAATTGCACTGAACAAGTTTAGTGGAAACTCATAAGTCCGACATTCTCAGTAAACCTTCCTTAAATTAAAAACAACTGACATTAACAAAACCAAAATATTAAGTCAGGTGATATTTATTGAGAGGGATACACGTGGTGGGTGCTGATAACCATATGCTAGGCAACCGTATATTTAAAAGACTCCCCGGTGTGTTTTTATGGAAACGACTTTTGTAAAAAGTTAAATAAAGTTGATTTTAAAAATGAACGTCGTTTGTTTTTCGAATGAGCTTTATCCTAACCCATACAGCTTGTTTGAAATGCGTAATCGTGGTTTACACCTCATTATATTTAAAAACAACGATTTGATTACATAAGATATTTGTTGATTCAAACGATTTTTTTTTATTATTTAATTTCTCCCCATTTATCGGTTAACGTTGACGTTTATCCGTATTCTATACGTGTAAAAAGTCAGTCTTTGACTGATTTTTGTTTGTTTATCTGTGCGTTCATTTACGCTAATCCACATTTGTAGTGATGTATTCAGATAAGCTTGTGTTAACAAATAAAGTTTATCTGATATCATCTAAATCTTTTATAAAATAAAACAGATATGAAAGTTTTCAAGTGTGTCCCGTTTGTTTGCGCGTTTCAAATCGCAGGCATAGGCTAGTTAAATAATAAAAAAAAGAAATATTAGGTCCTTACATATGGAATTGGCGTTTTGTCGAATCTGCCACTTTGACCTCAACGAATCTGTCGTTTGGTTAGGAATTCCAAATTCAAATGTATTTCAAATTTAGGATTGTGTATTTGGGTTTCTAAATTAGTGATTCATTTGTTTTTGCGTCATTTGTTTTTTCTTTTACATACAGAAAAAAATATCGCATTAATGATGTATATGCAAAAACAGCTCGAAGGATTAATGACGTGTATGGGGAAGCTACTGTAAAAGAAAGCCAGGTTATGTTTTTGGTACCGACGATTTCGTTCTTAGCATTTGACCACCAAAATAAATCCCGCGGATGGCCGAAGGCCGTAGTTGACGATAAAGAATTAAAGGTGATCGTGGAAGCGTAACCATCGAAAACCACGTCAGAGTTAGCGTCAGGCTTCGGTGTGAGTGACAAAACGATTTCAATTCACTTAAAACAAATTGGAAAAGCGAAAAAACGCGCGGAATGCATACCGCATGAATTGAGTGAAGCACACCAACAAACACGCATTGAGTGCTGCGTTATATTACTATACCGTCACAATAACGAGGGAATTTTGCACCGTATCGTTACTTGTGATGAAAAATGGATACTGTGCGGCAATCGTAAATGCTCATCACAGTTTTTTAATTCAGGCCAAATCCTGTCCTAAGTGAACGTAGATTCAAAAAAAGGTACTGGTGAGTGTTTGATGGACCAGTGCTGGTGTCATACACTACAGCTTCTCAAGATCTGGCCAGACA
Source organism: Teinopalpus imperialis (assembly GCA_029286865.1). Taxonomy (NCBI): domain Eukaryota; kingdom Metazoa; phylum Arthropoda; class Insecta; order Lepidoptera; family Papilionidae; genus Teinopalpus; species Teinopalpus imperialis. Next base: position 3,766,251 of record JAGSMU010000023.1, on the reverse strand, counting down.
ATTACGGTAGACCTGTATTATCAACAATTGCAAACCATGAAGGAAAAGCTAGCCGCTTATCGACCGAGACTGGTCAATTGCTCTAGCCCACTGCTGCGCTAGACCCCATACTTTACGACAGACGTTTACTAAATTAGAGGAGCTTGATTGAAATGTCTCCACCACCGGCCTACTCCCCGGGCCTTGTTCCAACAGATTACCACTTTTTTCGGAATTTGGCCAATATTTGCAAGGAAAAAAATCAATTCCAATGAGGCAGTCCAAACCAGTTTCAAAGATTTTATTGATTGTCGCTCCCAAAATTTTTGCAAATGCAATCAATGAACTACCTATAAAATGTCGAAAGCGCATAAATAATAATGTTACATAGTTATGATTTTATAAAAAAAACTATTTTTTACTTTTTCCATATAATACGCTAGTTTCATATGTAAGGACCTAATAATACATAGCGTTAGATGATAATGACAGAATATTAGACTATCATATGTGCATACATTAATATGATTATAGTTGTATCACGAACGATGGACGTTAAATCTTCCTTGAAAATAAAGCTATAACTATTTATTTGACAATCTACCAAGTATTTAAGTAGTATTTTTGAAAAAACAATCGTGCAAAAACGTGATACGTGCTTATGTTAGGAGGAACACACATTTCGTCTTGACCGACGATGCGACTGCTTTGTGGCAACATGAGTTGAATTGAAAGTTTACTTTGCCTTTTAATTAGAAAATTGTATGAGGAACAATGAGGAACAAGTGTAAATAAAAAAATATAATTATTTTTCCTTTTCAATATATTCACCTGAAATCCATAAAAAATATTTTGTCCTTGCCTGAAAAAAAAAACGAAATTGCACCCTAAATTTCTTCTCATGCAGTGTTTTATTCATTTTTGAGAATAGTTAATATCATAAAGTTTAAGATTATTTTAAGAAGCAATCAATGGATGAATATAACTTATAAAACCGGTTTAAAATTTATGTTTATACAATTGTTTCAGATTAGCTATTTTATATACACTATATATAGAATATATTTTATATATACTATTTTATATATATAATATATTGTATTTTAATACATTTTTTTTATATTTACTTATATTATATTTAATATGAGTTAGTAACTTTAAAAAAACGAGATTAATAGATTTAAATTTTTTTTTTTCTTTAAATCTTTTAATTTAATAAAGATATTCGTAGAAACGACACGTATCATAAATGTGTTCGCTACTAATATAGACAATGTTTACTGTCACTTAAAGTATCGTAAAAATATTTTCATGTAATTTTAGTGGTAAGTCCATTGTGGTCAAAAATTTACATTAGACACAAAAGTTGAGAATGTGACCAAAAACTCTTAACCGTGTAGATAGTTTGAAAGATAACGTGATACAAAAAAACACTTAATTTGATTATAAGCTATGAAATGTTTGTATTCCGGATATATCTTAACCAATAATTCGTATTTCCCTAATATGAACCACATATGAGAATTGATTTCAGCTACGCAACTTAATCATTCTTTAAATTCATAACTTATTATTCTAACGCATTTTTTTATTTAAAGGCTGTGTGAGAATACAATTAGGTAAATTATGCCGACATGTTTAAAAAAGAAAACTGGATATTCAATATACATTTAATTATCTTTTAAAAGGGACGTGATTTATGGGCTTAGGCTCTAACATTTTTTGCATCGCCACGTCAGACAAAACACGATGGGGAGGGACGTCTAGTCCTTCATCCCCGCCAGTGTAGACAGAGAATAGGTCGTTAGAGCACTCATGCTCCCTTTCGTTTTCCCGTTTAATAAGGGGCTTCGAAGAAACCCTAGTCGGCTTAATGAGCTCTTTCTTAGGAAACGTACAGCAGACGGATTCTTCACGACCCCTTTTTTATGAATTGTTACTTGTGTAATTCCTAATTAAAGTGAAAACGCAAAATAATTTGCACCAAAATTTTGAGTAATTACGCTACATTTAAAAAATGAGATTACATTTCCTTAAATTCAAAAAAAATTCTATGAGTATCCGCTAAACTTTGTATCGGAACCGAATGCATTCCTTAAATTGAATTAAAATACAAATTAATTTGTTATTTTTAATTTGTTTTTATTAATTATTTATTGATTATCTTAACTGATTGTTTTTTCATAGCACGTTGGCATAAAATATAGATTTTACGTGATGTTTTTAGTACATCATAAATGTACTCCATTTAGCGTTACATACAACGATGCTTATTATGTATTCCGTTAATTTCGACCACGGCAATATCTTCTGGTTATTGCCAGATGACATACAACACACTCAGATCGGAATAACAATATCAAGTGATGCACAAATATTATTTCCCGTCTGGGATTTGAACCCAGGACCCACGACGCACACTAACTATTACACCACGCGTCGTTAGTAACAGTGAGTGAATACATAGTTACGATGGAAAAATAAATCTTGACCAAAATTTTTTTTTGAAGTAGTCAATTAATTAAAATTAAAATTACTTCTACTTAAGGTTCAATAAAATGTTTAACTTAAAGCTTAAATAATTATTTACAATTAGTTGATGTTTAAAGAAATAAATTGTAGCTTGTTAAATAAGAATCTGTCCAATTTAATCATGAATGGATTCCTTGATGAGTTCCCTCATTCAGGTATATTTGTAACATATAATAAATTTTCTTATCTAGTGAGCCAAGTATGAAAGCAGGAAGATTAATAATATATTTTTGGAGGACGTATATTAAGTTATATAATAATCACATTTGGTGGGAATAAGGAAGCCCTAGAGATATGTAGGAAGTAATTACTCTTGTTGGTAATTAACTTTATTCTACCTGTTACCAAGTATAGTTTTACCAGTCACTAGATTTGTACATATATTCCTTATGTCTATTTAATAAAAATGTTGAAGACCAGTGGAGTGAACTTTTATATGAAAAGAATATAATAACTTATGCTACTTTTATCGATACATCAAAGGACATGATATATCGATAAAATATTAGATATAGAACATTAAAAGTAGATTAATGATATTTAACTTTATTCATTACTGAGAAAACGCAGGAAGCATCTAGATTATATTAAATCTCTACTAGAGATCTGTTACGACAGATGATGGGGTAAAATATGTTTTATATCATTACACGGTTGTCATTACGAATATCATGTTAAAATTACGTATAAGACCTGTAAGATAGTGATATAATTAGAGACGGTCCTCTAATTATATCACTCGTTATTTAAATTCAGCCATCTTAATAATCGATTAAGTTTTACAACATCAATAACGGTGCAATAAATTAGAGTAAACGTTAACTGTGAGTATAAAAAGACCAACTAAAGTGTCATAGATCGTCTCCCAGTTGTCCGGTGGTGTGGTGCCGCCCACTAATACGTTTTTACAATCGTCCGATGGTAATAAAACAGGGATGGGACTCGGATTAAGCTCGTTTATCATTCGTTTTGATGGCCCTTTTTGCTGTAATCATTCATTTTTCTTCCGTCGTTATCTGCTTCCTTTGGATTTAAATGCCTCTTATTAACCGTGACATAATTTTTATCATCAGCTTTACTGGGTAGAGGTAAATTGTGTTAGAATTATTTTGAATTTACATTCCCTTACAACTTTTAATAAAGTGGACTATTTTTCTGTAATTTTAAATATTTTACATCCTTAATATATAATTTATTTATACCAATTATAAATATATATTATATCTATAATAAAATTATATATTTAATAATTAATGTGTATATATTATCCAAACTAGTTTTTCGAATAAGTAATGTTATAACTTCAGTTCACTTAAATCGACTGATGTCATCGCTTGAACAATACAATATGAAAAAAGACCAAAGTAAACTAAGAAAAAAACTGTCATGGCGGTCGCTAAATCAATTAGACGCAACACGGTGCGTCCCCGACGGTTTAATAAGAAGTTACGACGACACTGCTCCCAGCCATAAAACGCTGACCACCGGCCTCAACAATGGACGCCTAGATAATGGAAAATTGTCTAAAGGGATTTTTTTTATTATAACAGTGTATCTACTCCCGTAAGTGACAAGAATTTATAACTTTCTTTTATTGTGGAAACCCGACGACTTGAATTTACTGTTGTAATAGAACTGGGTGCCCAGTTTTCAGTGCGGGATTCTAGAAATAATTCTAGGAACAAAGTATAATATCTTTATTTTCGGACATAATTATACCTCATTTGTCAAACGTCAGTTCAATATGATGTGTATTCATTTCATAATTACTTAATTTAATAATAAGGTGACGGAAACTCCACAAGAATCTACTTTTTTTTGTTTTATTTTACATTTTTTAAAAATGAAGTACGAGTAATACTTTGTTCGTATCTTCATGATATGAGTACAGTGAAAATAAAATAGGCATTCGTGTACGCTTAATATTCTGAACGAATGTAATAAAATGATAAAAATGTATCATCAAAGAGTTCTTATAAAATAAATATAAATAAACGTTACTTGTAATATTTTATTTTAAAAAGCTCCAATAACTTCATTATTTATGTGACAGTGTACCAAACCGAATGCCGTATGTATATCAATTCGTTAATTTTCGTAAATAATTTACTATCAAAAAATGTTTACGCTTATGTTTTGTTTTATCTGTATTGACTGAGAAATTTCGGATTTTAACATAATAAATCACGTGCAAATAACAGAATAATGTTGTCAAATATGAAATCAATAAAAAATGTAAAAATAATTTTAGAGATTATTATGTATGGACGGAAGTTCCTTCCAAGGTCTCCGAATGAGAAGCGAGGTAACTTGGAGGAGAAAAATGACAGAGTGATCACGCGTTACCTTGACACTTGGTACTGTAATAGGCTATACCATCGAAGCCATTGTGGAAGCAGTTGTGTTTTGAACGAAGAATGCCCGAATCCTTATCAGTATTAATGTCCACTGTATGTTTTAGTTATTATATATAACAGCTTTTTTTATTTGAGAAACGAGCACACAGTTCACCTGACGGTAAATAAACATCAACTTCCATCCTCAACAATGATTGAAGATACTTGTTCGTTGTCACTTTGACGATTGAGATGGAATGCCTTGTTACCCGTTATTGGGTCTCCGGTTTCCGATACTGACTGTACGAAACACGATACCTTTACTATGCTATTTTATTTTGATATTCTGTGAGACGTTCATGTCAATCATGGACGTTCAGCGAGGTGCCGAGCCGACCCATTAATGTTGCTATTAATCTCCTAGGAGGTCAGATATATAAGAACGATTTTCTTTCGTCTCAAAACATGTCTCGAAAATTATCTATAATAGTTTAGCTTAATAGGTGGATTGGACGTAGTAAAGTATACCTAACGATTCACTTCTGGGATCCTGCTATTATAGCAGGTATATTTTATTCTTAGCATATTTAAGATGGATATCATGTCATTTGTCGGAGGCCATAAAATTATGTTAATGTAGACTTAAATTTTATGTTACACAAGTGAGCAGTGGAGCGCATAAGTAGGATTAAAGAGACCTGATGTACAGAAACTTTAGTACGTCTTCAGAGTAAACACTTTATTAAACTTTCATACACAATAATTCAGTAAGAGTAGGACACATGCGGATTACGCTAAACCTTTCGGTTATGCCATAAACTTGCCTTATCTCTCTCCTGGGGTTAATGAAATTTATATATCGTTTTATTAAACCCAATGCCATAAACTGGACAATTTTGGTAACAAGTTTTTATTTGTCATAAAACAATACAACAATAAAAGATGTGAGACGTGTGTAAAAACTATAACATTAAAAAATAGAGCGACCGGAAGATTGAGCATCCGAGTTATCCATTTATAATTTTATCTTTATTACGACATTACAAATAATATTTTTTTACTGAGGATACCTCCTGTAGACTTGGGAGCCGTTACAATGTCATCTGGTTTAAAGTCCGAGTGAGTAAGGTGTTAATACTAACTAGCACAAGGGAATCCGAGAGTGAGCCTTGGCTTGTACTGTTTCCTGGATAATGTAAGCAAGCTGACTTGAATATGCCCGAGAGGATCAATTTGATTTCATTTAAGGTAGTAATAGAGTATTATTCATTTAAATTCATATAGAAATATCTAAATATTTGAATATAATAATTTACTGCTTTAATAGTATTTACTATTTTTTAGCACGTGCCATTATGATTGTGTATATATCGTAGGGAAATGATGAAAACGAAGATTTTATCACTTAAGTAGATCAATTCACAGTAGATCTTAAAAAAAGTCTAGGTTAGGTTAAGTTTTAGTGACCTAATCTTAACTTAACATTGACCTAACCCTAACTTAAATCTCACCTAAAACTAACCTTTTTTTTACGTGGGGAGATGCCTACACACACCCGCCCTCGCGGGGGCGATGACGCGTTATGTTGGACTTGCACCGAATAAAACCCCACGGTGGTCGTCACTAGCGATGCCGAGCGGTCGCAGGGTTTCCGTAAGGAATGCAACCGTAACCCCCCCCCCCCCCGCGCTTCGCTGGGTTAGCCCGTACCGGGGGCGTCCGTGATGATCGCACCCCCAGAACCCTCACGTAACTATCACGACGACACAGTACCTTCGTACACCTACTTCGTGCCATCGTCCTCCTCGGGGTTGCTAATACTGGACGGTCGGAACCCCCACTCTGCCCTGTTTACGGTAGGGGGAATACCAATGGGAGGACTGTGAAGAGGCCCGCGAGCACCGCGTCGGCCCCGTGTCCGAGCAGGATCGGGCGTCCTCTATCTCGCTTGGCAGCATCCTTTCGGACCATTGTGGTTTCGCAGAAAGAAGCCCCAGAGGAGGGGCTCTGGCGGGATCACATCCTCTTCTCCACCCCTCCAGGCAAGGCGCGTCGGAACAATAGCGCTCCTTCCTACTCGGCCTCCTACGTAGGTGGGAAGCAGACCCCTCTGAGTCCGCCCCCAGAGGCCTTGGGGGCCAGGAAAGCAATAAATTGTTTATTCAGCCCCTGCCACACCAGGTCTACGGTTTCGCTGCCAACCAAACAGAGGACAGGGCGGGTGGTTGCGAATGCGACACTCCTGTTCCCCCGCGGCCCCACCGAGGCGTCATCAGTGGTGCCACTCCCACTTGAGTCGCGGAGGATAGGAAGAGACACTCCCCTCCCTCCGTGACTACACCTCGGATGCGCAGGGTGGGGGCGATGGTGCGAGGGACTGGTTTTCTCCCCCGCACCGCCAACCCCGGCTCCGCCTCGACTGCAGATGTTGCGGAAGATGGTCCTTCGCACCGTCCATCCGCTCCCTGCAGCGCACCGACACGCACCCGGGGCGGCCTTAGGCCGGCCGTTTGGGTTCCTCTTACTAAGCTCCCCCGCGACGACAAGGCGAGAACCAGTTAAGGGATTTGATCAAATCACTTACAGGATGTAAGCGATGATGATGATTAGGGAAATCACCCTCAAAGTTATTTTACTATCTTCCGTGAATTGATAAAATTGACAGATAAAGGATGAAAACGGAAATATTTATACATATAATAATAATAAATATATATACATATATACGTTATAAGGCTAACAGTGGTGGTAAAATATAAAGTATGGTGATGGAAATCGTTGATATCGTAGATAAAAGGGAGCAATATAACTTTACTTTTTTGTGATGTAAACAAAAATATATTTTGATTAAATGTATATAAAATGAGTATTTACATTGCGTAAAACTTGTCACAAGTGGTGTACTGTTTGTGAACAAACTTCTATCGTAATGAAAAGTAAATTTCCTCTGTCGTCTTTACCAAGACATCAATAAAACTATTTCTTGTGACTTTCTCTTAGAAGGTTTACTTCTTACTTCAGAAAGATATTTACTTATTCCAGCTACAATATTCCAAGCCTTTTTAAATAAATCAACACTTCGTTACATAACAACCAGCAGTCACTTTTATAGTGTAATGTGTTTCAGCCATTTCTTTCGTCATTGTTTATAACATATATTATTAGAGTAATTGTTAAAATATTATTATATTTATACCTTATAATCATAAATACATTGGTATAAAAGTAATACAAATCATACATTAGTATAAAACCTTTACTGTAAAAATAATACATAGCTCATGTACCTGGAGAGGTGTTGTAGAATTAAACAAGGCAAATACATCGTTTAAAATACCTTGCTATAAATGTGATAAATGGACTAAATTCAATGAAACTAATTAATTATGGCGAAAAATGGTAGTAAAACAGATTGCAAATGAGTTATTCATCTAATTATATACAGGTGCCTTTGGCCGCTGAGCCGATTAATAGTGACATTTTTTAGTAATTACGAGACTATTTAAAGTATCCAATATATCTATCCGGCTATAAGTTCTGTTACAAATGAAAATGCATTTTTAAATGAAGTAATGTAATATTATTAAAATTTATACCTACATATTTATTAGTCAGTTAGCAAAAAATAAATAAATTTCTTTTTTCAATTAAATTTCAATTATCAAAATCCGGAACGTTAGTTTCAAGCCAGACTTGGGTAGTTCGTGCATTGTGATCAGGTGCAGAGTCCTGCTGGAAAGTCACGCCCCACCAAACCATCACTGACGCAGGATGATGACCACGTTGTACCATCCCGACCACTTGAGCAGATTCTTTAGAACTGTGAGCGTACTTTATCATTTTGCTTATTGTAGTGTTCTTTAATCGTGAAAATTTTTTCATTGGTAAAGAAGATACTTCTGTGCCTTTCACCTGTGTATCGCGACAGAAGTCGATTTGATCGATACACTCTCTTTAATTGTAAATATTGATTTAGGGCCTGTCCTGTATATCGAAGATAAGCACGGAGCTTCATGTCTTGTTTTATAATATGCGACAGAGTCCTAGCGGGAATCTTCATTTCTTCGATAAGATTGTTTGCTTCCTAATGAGGTTTCAAGGAATTCTGGCTTCAATAGCATTAATAGCCTTTGTAGTTCTAACAGCACGCGGGTGCCCCGATCTTTTCTGGTCTTCGACATTGGCAGTGTTGTCATATCTGTTGATAGTACGATATGCGCATACGGCTGATACCGAGCTTTCGAAGTGTCTGGAATATGACCGAGGGCTCCATACCCACTTTTTGCAAGGCGATCATTGTAATCCTATTTTCTTTAACATTTCATTCCATATTGTAATTTGATAAAAAAAATGTGTAAAAAAACGCAAAGTCGAAAAAAGTTTTTAAATAATACACGTGTTCCAAATTCAAAAATAATTAAAAAGTTGAAAAAAAGAAAAGTTTTTATGTAACAGTATTTATGGCCAGACTAGTCATACTATAGGGTCATAAATACATATATACATGAAGAAAGAGACAACCAATCATCATCGGCTTTCCTGATTTGATATAGGTTTGTGCATAATCCGAGAAACAGTATGACCATGTTATACTTTAAATCGATATCTATCAAAGAAAATTTAATTATATTAAGATTGGTTGATAATCTTATCAAGGTGTTCACATTTGACCTATTACCATACGTAATCAACACAGGTGTTTGCTAAGCAATATGTTGCAGATACGACCTGTCAGCGCATCTCACCCTCTCGTAAGGGCTCTCGACCCGCTTAAGTCCGTCGACGCAGGTGGCGAACGCTCGAGGACACTCCTTTAATGGTATTTAAAGTCGAAAATTGCTTTTATCGCTTAGCTAAGCAAAGTTTAATAAATTTGAGTGTATAATGTCTTTTGGTAAATTTCGCTCACCGCTCAGGTTATCTGCTTGGTGTATCAGTAGATAAAGGTTTAATTCCCAGCCGGAAACCACTGTTTGTACAGCGTATTTTGTTTTTGTTTCTGGGTGTATTTATAAAATATATTGTTTTTTTTTTCGGGCTGATGGCCGTTGTTAGCCCGAGGGCTTTTACAATTTCGCCGGGTTGAGAGGTGTGCGAGCGCTTATGGTGCTCAGTCGAGACCTCTATTAGTGGGTAACCAGCACAAGGACTCCCAAGAGGGAGCCTCGGACCGTTACCCTGTTCCGCGAGAGCGTCTGACTCGAGGGTGCCCGAGAGGACCGAACCTCGGCTCGGTCAGTTGCTTGACGCATTATGAACTGAGGCTTCGGGTCATAAATCATATTTATCTGTCTGCCTCGCTCGCACTTACAGGTCTTATGGAGAGATGAAGTAATGTGCGTAAGAATTGTAGAGCTGCATATCGATAACGGGATAGGTAAGATCGATATGCTAAATTACGTTAAGTATTAATAGTAATAATTTTTTGATATCTGAAAATAAAAATTTTAATTTGTAAGATAAAATGTTTGTTTCGACCTAATCATAGAGAAACTGTATAGATCGTAATGTGGCTCTGGAAAGGGCCGTTTTTATCTTTTCTAGGGATGACGCATCAACCCCGCGTGCGCAGGTAGCTAAGTATCGATAACGGGTTGCATTGCGTGCACATTCCTATTGTCGGTGACATTTATTGTCCGACGACTCAGTTTAAAATGCGTCGACTATAGTTAGTAGCAGGGTGGGGTCACCCTCTTGTTCGTATGATTCCCTAAATATTAAAAAAAAACTTTTCGGTTAACATGATAATTTACCAGCCAATTCCCGCTCACCAACATGTTTTTTAAATGCGACTTTACTTTGGGATTTTCGTTTGTTTTCGATCGAATATAATTATTTTGTGCGAAAATTATTTATAGTAAATGATATTACAGACATACATAAGGGATTATTTTCTATTATATTCCCAATAAATTACTAATTTTATAAGGAATTTAAGCTTTCACATTTTTTCTAAAAGCAAAAATATTTAAGTTTCCTATTCTCAACTTATATCTCGTTAGCCACAAAGTTAAATTAACTTCAATAGAACTGAATGTACGAATGTACAAGCATTTCATTGTTGTCATTAAGCTGAGCTACTGTATGTCTAAACATTTTCCTGTTTATTTACGAGTCACGATGTAAATACAATTCCAGCCGTTTAACAAATAAAACCTTTGTACAAACTCAAGTACGCTTAACAATATAACAGACCTAATCTTATTTGTACAAAAGAGTAAGTTATTTGTCTATAAAATCGTTTTCCAATTACCTACCGAATAGTATTTGATAATTGTAGATTAATCCTTTAATATGTAATATTGGACTCTTAACGTATTTGGCGTGTTTATGTTTACTACTCTTGCTGTAAATATTGTTACGGAGACGGACAAAATGAGAAGTTACAGATTTTTTTGCCGTCACTTTCAGGCGTTTTAAGCAGGCTGTAACATGTTCTCAGGCCATTCCAGAGGAAGGCCTTACTTATACCAGTAAATCAGAATTTACTCCATGGTAACATTATTCAGCACGGTGAAACATGTTTTCGGGCCGTTTCGGGACTCTAAATATAACTTGGCACTACTTTCTGAAAACCCGTTTTCAGGCCGTTTCAGGCCTAATTATACGCCACCTATCTCCGGAACATTCCAGAAGGTACGTGAGAAGGACAGCCTATACGTGTGGAACAGAGAGACGAGTATAGTTCATGTCTCTGGAACCTTCCACGCGCGATAGAGACAGATGTTCATGTCTCGAACATGCGATACGATTCGGAATGTTCTCAATTATGCGTACAAGGGATGGCTCTACGCATGAGGGATGGAAGTGGCCATATTCAACTGGAACATTCCCAAACCTTATAGAGCGATTTACCGCGCATATATTTATAAGCGGGTCGAGTCGTAGTTACTGGGAGAGTTTCAATTGAGATACGAAGAGAAAAGCGATTAGTGAGTGAATTTCCAAAGGATTTTTAAAGCGACTAGTATTATAATTGATCCTTTTTAGTTCAATAAAATTATTATTATGTTAAAGGCTATTTTCTATCCAACAAACCCTACAGCTCGTAACAATATTATAAATAAATGGGGAACGAGAAATTCAGTTTTACGTATTTTCCACTTACCATTTAAAACACAGAGGAGCTAAGTTATTTCACGTTGATATTCCGTGAAAGTTTGAACTAATCCCGGTCAAGAAAATCCAATCATACAACAGCTACTTTTTACCTGCAGCGTCCTGATTTAATTAAATATTATTTAAGTATAGGCTATTTAATTTTCTTTTACTTCAAATCTTTCTGATCCCTAATCCCTAAAGATAATTCTTTGAGTATGATATAATATTGCATTTTGGATTGAAAACAGTTGATATTAGTTGAATATTTAGTTAGAATATTTACATTTTTGCATCTCCTCACTTATAAACAATTTTTTTTTCTAATAAAGCTTATAACCGAAAACTTATAAATGGCTTATCTTGACGCTTTAAGTTTTCTATCAATAATTTATAATCTATATTTTATATGTTTTTTCATCTTTTAAAATGCATTTTTGTATATAACCATCATGAAATAGGTGGACTAGTGTTCATTTATCACAAAATCTAATGGATGTTTTTCCCAAAATACCTCAGATCTTTTAGCACAGCTTTTTCTAGGGTGTTTTTATCGTTGTAAAGAATTAAGGTACAAGCCAGATGTTTTTAATCCATGATATAAGATACTGACACATTTTAAGTGATAGTTACAATATTCTCTTATTCGTTTATAAATGACAGAATAAGTTACTTAGGAATCTGTAAAATTACAGTTATTTATTTTTACGCGAGTTTATCAAGTTTTTAATGTTTAGAAATTTTTATTAACCAAAATTTGATAGTTGTAAAGATATAGCGGTCATAATTTAGTAACTACGAATATTGTCTGACGATCTTTATTTCGAATGAGACCATATAGCCTGTAATGTATGGCACTTGCTATTCATCTCAGTCTACTACGAAAGAAATTAAATACCAAATGGTATAAAATGTGGTGGTGAGAAATTCTTTCGTGTTTTAATTTATTTGCCTAAGCAACATGTGAAATACGCAACGGTAATTGTAAGTGTTAGGTTAGTTAAATCGTGTAAAGGTAGAAATGCATACTGCGTAATGTATTAAAGCCCCGAGCGAGTCAATTCTGTGCGGTCGGACATTGCGTCCGTCGCTATTAGGTGTTAACTTGCGCATGGAGAGAAATGTGGTTTGGACTATACATACGATAATGGTCAGTAATCCTATACATGTCGTGCATTTGATTGTCTTTGTTGTAGCAAAACTAGGTGAGGTGAGGTTGATTAAGTGTAGTTTAATATTGAATTGGTGTTATTTATCTACAAAATCTTAATACCAAATAGTCGATGAATCTATTTATTCATCAAATGATGGATATAAAAATATAATTTAACTCCGTATTATATGAAATAATATTATAAATAAAGAAGACGTCAGTCAAACTTTAAATTACAAAACTTCAAATAAAGTTCGTGTTATTACGATTATAATTCATATTTGTGATTGTAGTCTCTGAGAAATCTCGTCATTGTTACTAATGTTACTAGAAAAAGGTTTTACAATTCTAATACTATTATGTTTATTTTAATGTTCTAAAAATGTCTAGTTTTGCCTTACAGCATATAATCAGGAAAGATTTATGTCATGTCAGTTAAATGCTATAACTGTTCGTAAATTCCGTCACAATTATAAAGTAAAAAAAGTAATGCAAAAGCTCTTCAATAATCATGTTATTCTGGTATTTTATATAAATATAATTTATAGACGTAATCGAAGAATCAATATCTATTCAAAGAGATATAAAATTACTAAGTGTTGATTGTCAGAGATCTAGAGATATAAAGAGGGCAATATTTTTTTATAGTCATTCTCATGGTACATCTAATTTAGACTTATTTTTTATTAATGTAAAAATACGTTCTCACGTATTTTACACCTCTAACCAGCTCACGTACCCCTCAGTTCCGTGAGCCCTGTGTCCGATGAAGCTGTAAGATCCGCATAGGCTAACAGCGTCAACATCAAGAGAATCTAGGATTTACATCTTAATTTCATAATTTTCTACTTACTAAGCAATCATTTCACAACTTTGCTTGTTATTCATTGCAACACATTCAGCTACCACGGCACTTGATCGATTCGGTGTTAAATCGTGTTGAGTGAAAAAACAAACTCAGAATATTTTACAAATAAAATCTCTCATGTGGTATGATAAATTAGCAAACTTTTCAAGGCACAATTCAAGGGATCAACACAACCTCAGTGGTACAAATAATAATTGCCTTAGCTAGAGTCTAGGTACGCCAAAGTCTCAGATAAATTCATAGCGATTTGCAGAAATTCGAGTTACATTCCCCCAGCGTAATGCGAACTTACGAACAAAGCATCCCTTGTACAGTTTAATACTAAACAAGGCTTCGCGCCACCGCCAATTCATGCCACCACCACTACATTGAATTGCACAGCTACCGCACAACCTCATCGGAACTAATTGTTACTGGAAAACTAGAGGACCAACTTCTAGGAATGTGTTTTATGTCGAATGTTAATTGGATTTTGGTAATGTTTTGATTCTATTCATTATATGTTATAATTAACTACTACCCAATCACATTCGTGCCATCATGTTATAATTATTACACATTTGTGTATATCAAGTAAAGAACTATTAACAGACAGAATAGAAATGTCGTTGCCAAAGCCTATGAACGGTGGTGATCACTTGTCAGGTAATCTGAATGCATGTCTGCTTCCCTGTTTTATAAAAATTGCATAGAAGTTAGTGATGTCTGCAGTCCATAAAGCTTATATTTATTCTCAACAAAGATTCAAGATACACATTTGTTGTTAACCCTGAGGATTTAGATGACAGATTACTAGGTGTGTGGATCTTTACGCTCACCGATTAAAACATAAAATATACATATTTTGGTATTTAATTCAGTGTTATTAACTGTTTATTCATACATAACGTATGTATTTGTATGAGTATTTATAGTCTAAATAGAGACATTATAAAAAACACATAATATGCTAACAAAACATTTTTTTCACATAAGATGATCATAAATGACGTTATTGTTTAAGCGAGATCTTCCAGTCAACCGTTGGGTGGATACTGGTAACTATATCCATCCAACGGTAAAATACAGGCAGTTTTTAGATAATTTAGTATAAATTGAACTATCACACGGCTCTCTATTTTCAGATTATAGAATAATATATTATGAATAAGTTAGAAAAGAGTTCATGTAAAGTATGTAACAATAAAATATATCTAAATTCTTGTAGTTCAACAAATAGAAAATTGATCCTAAGTAATTTTCTTACGTTTTACCTTATTTGACTTACTAACTGATAGTGTTCCGTGAGGTGTACATAACTGATTGGTACAGTGTTAATTTACATATTTCATCTTTGCAGTTGATTATTTTAATATGTTTCAAAACATACTTATATAATTTAAAGACGAAAAAGTTAAATATTCGTGCTAACATCGACTTGTTGAGGAACGATATAACGCCGTAACTTCATTCATGAAGAAAAGCGAAGTTGCGAAATGTATATTTAAGGCAGTAGAAAGTTAAACACGCTCACAAACTCCAGTAAGTATTAGATACAACGGCGGAGAGAACTGGCGACGGAGGGACGAGACACTTTAAAATTTTAGAAATTTTCTCACAAAAACTTTGTAATATCGCGTAGAGACATTACTCGGACGTACAACATAAATCATTGAAGTTGTTCTTTGTTTATAACAAACTTAACTAAATCAACAAAATTTACTTACAATAATGAGTTGGAGAACAATATACAATTTACAGTTACAATTACGACATAAAAAGTTCTTAATATTTATACAAAATTAAATGTCAAGCTAATAAAACTTTAGTTCCGCTTTATGTGGCTTTGTTTAATTTTTAAAGAGATATTAATCGTACTTATAAAATATTAAATATCGTGCTTCATATCATAAGCTTACTTAAAATACATATTACGCTTAAACTGAGAAGCTTAACTACAAGATTTGAAGTCTAGTTCACCTCGTTCTCAACTTTTATTTTTCGTTTAAAGCAAAAACTGCTTGACATGCTATTGCGTTTAAAACTTAAGTCGAGAATTGAGTTCTCAAGGGAAAAGAGATGTTTTTTACTCTCAAATAAAAATTAAGTTGGAAAATATTCAACACGCATAAATGTAGACTTAAACTATGAATGATTTTATGTAAGTAAAAATGACAAACGACCACGCAGTCTATCGTATGGTAACTGATCATTGTTACTCCTAAACCCATAATATTTTTGTAAAACACTGAATTAAAAGACGACTCTTTGGATGTGACTTATTGAGAGACTGTTAACCATACAGTATATCACTCATTAGATTAAAAGATATAACACTAATATGTGTATATAGTGCCTTTACCTGGCGAGCTACGTCAGTTCTTTGTAGGAATTACGATATTAGTAATTTATGGTTAACATGGATAACATTTCTGAACGGATTTTTTTTTTAAATATGTTTATTATATATACGCCAGGAAAATGTGTTTTCTTAATAAAATGTTATAAAAATAAAGTTATTTATTGATGACTATATTTAAAAATCAAAAAGGGTATTAAACCATATCAAATATTAATAAGGTTTGTAGTGTGGTATTTTTACCCTAATATTATTGCAATGTCTAATTTACGACTATTTATATATTTTATATAAAATTGGGGGTAAAGGGCAAGCATACTACAGTTCACCTGATTGGAAGTGATTCCTGCGGCACATGACACTACATTCATCATAATTTACATACATCATTATGCTGCTATTTCAAGCTGGTATTCTGTGAGGACGCGGTCCTCCCCCGCTCGAGCTGACCCATTCATTCTGCAGCTATAAACAAACTGCAGCTCTACCACTGCAAATCCGTTTGCGGACCCGTCTGTTTAAACTATACGATCAATAGCGTTATGCTGCTATTTAACATATAATGTAATAGAGAAGACCCTCCCTGGTCATGACGACCGGTTCATGTTGCATCTAGAAACTAGCTGTAGGGTGGCTCTAACACTGTGAACCTAACCCCCGAATCTTTAGCTTCGCTATCAAACCAGTAAAAAGAAAAATAATAATTTTGAATAATCTCATCCCAACAATCCCACAAATAATAACCAGAGTTACGGACTTATGACTTAGCGACCTGACACTAATAAAATACTGTTTCTCGAAAACTTTCCAAAAAAAAAAAATCATAAAACTTATGCTTAATGTTTTTCTTATAGAATAGGTTGCAAATGAGCAAGCAGCTCACCTGATGTACAGAAATATCCTTAGCCCTAGGTCATCTGAAGCTTCAAAAGCTCTAAAGAAGTTTTTTTTCTTATCCCTATTCTACATTGGTCGGAATAAAAGATCTAAGCACATATTTTATTTAACATAAAAATTTCCCGGTAAAATAAATCTATTACGAGAGAAATATTTCGACGTTTTTTATTGAAGTCCATAAAAAGGTAATTACACCATCATAACTATTGTAGCAGTAAAGTTTGGTGAGGTGAGGAACGTAATAGGGCATATTCAAAGATTTCCGGGTGATTGCAGCCCGTGCGTGACTACGTGAAGCTACGAACGCCAAGCGAATAACTAACTCCGACAACCTACATATTATACTGAGTTCCATAACTTCGGTAAACGACAGTTAGAGTTGCCAATGTAGCGGGAATGCATAATTACATATTGTTCTAAATTAGAGAAAATCAAAGAAATCGTATTATAATAATAAAAGTTACTTTTATTTTATCTCAGCGACTGGAATTAATCCGAACAACTACTCAGAACACTCCCCATGGTAAATACAGTAAGAATTGCGAACGATGTAATATCTCTTCGCAACCCAGTGAAACAAGGCGTTCATCAGGTCAGTCAGTCAGGTCGTCGACGAACCGAGCTACTCTCCGTTGGTGGAGAAGCAATCCATCTTAGTCCTAGAGGGTGATGGGTGATCTGCAATATGATTACTTACCATTTAGTAAACTCGTTTGTGACCCCCTCACAGCGTCGAGATTAAAGATGTCTTAAGGTGATAAGGTGGACGTCTGTGTTGAGTAGTCAGATAAGGCTTACGCCAATATCAAGGTAGAGAACTGATGAGACATACAAAGTTATTTATGGTGGAGATCATATTTAATTAAAAACTATTGACGGTTTCAATGGAAAAGAAAGCAAGGAAACAGGCTGTCACAAAATACCAGATTTAGCACAAAAGTAAAGTAACAAACTACATAATAAATCTCACTGCTGGACAAGCCTCCTTCCGAGAGGGTACTGGAGTATAGTCCACTACGCAGCTCATCTGCGGATTGGCGGACTTCACATTTCTTCGAAATATATTTTTTCACGGCTGCTAGATGGGCCCTTTAGTCCCGGGCTTACATAATAAAGTTAAGGTAGCCCCTGCATGTCGTGTAAAGCGAATAAAAAGGCTGAATTTAGGGTGGGAGCTCTGATCGTACATGTTTGGGAACCTGGGGAGAATGGCAATATGAAGTGAAACCGGGTTGTAGAAACACAGTGCTAGGGGAGGCGAGGGGCTCCCTGCGACGTGCTTAGGCTCAGTGTTGGTGGACACCGGTTAGTTCCGTAGATCCCGGAGCCTCTCCCAATGTACTGAGGGTGTCCACCGAGCGAGTTTTAGTAAGTAAAGATTTCTAAGGATATCCTACCTCCTGAGGTAGGTTATCGTTAGAAACCAAAAGATTTCCCCCCACAAACAGTCATTTATACACTCATTCTTAGTTGTTCCATTGTAGCCCCTGTGCAATATCATACACAATCAGACCTGAAAGGCATTTAAAATTTGTACGAACCTAGAACTTAAAAGCTAGGTTACCCTAAGCGCTAGTTCATGCAATCGCAATTCCCAAGTGATATATCTTTAGTAACAAAACGTTTTATAAAATATAAAATATTACCACGTACGATTACATAAATAACTTAGAGCTCACAATTTATTTCAACACTTTTGTGAAAATATATTAACGAGTCTAATTATTTAGTGCCACAACAAAGTTATTTCGGCGACTGTGGGTGGATTCCTTATTTTGCAAGGATGGAGACTTTTTATTACTTTTAATTAAGTAACGGCCCCGCCTAGTCGTTAGTGCACGTAGTAATTGAAAATTAAATTAAAGTGCTTTTTTATTAAGCGTTATTTTAAACAGAACATAATTTTTTATGTTCATGTAGTAGACGCCTTTATTTTAAAATGTATTAAATTTAACAATTTGTACTATTTGTTTGATAAAATTATATTAGTCAAAATATAACATAAAGAAAAATGGCGGTTCGAAAGCGACTGATTCGAGGGTGCCCGCAAGGCACTCTCCTCGGCCTCGGCTCGGTCAGTTGCTTCTAACGGATTTACCATATTATTATTATGATGGTCAGAAGTAATTGTGTAAGTTAATAAGCAGAAATGTAGACCAAGATGTATTTCTCTCAATAACTTACTCCATAATCTTAACCACGACCGAATATTGTGATTACTTTCTTCACCACAAAGCAATAGCCGTAGACATGCAATGGGCGGCTGTCATTGCCCTTCCTGCCCTAAATTTTATAGACATCTCATTTTCATCATTTTAACATAAGCATATAATCACTATGAATAATCATTAATCCATTTGCCTTAACCAATTAGGATCTTTTCTTTATCAAAACCTAGTACTACACCAGTAATCTTATCTCTAGTATGTTTTTTTTGTATTGTCCTGTTTTACAAATTATATAGCTTCATCTAAATCACTGACATCACTTGAGGAGCAAGCAGGCGCATCGAAACTCATCTAAGGAAAAATCTTATCTACGGAGACAATCCCTTTGTATCCCTTACCTTAGAAGAATCATTATTACGTGGCGCATAACCAGCATCAGGAGAACCGGCACCTACAAACAGTCTGTCCCTAAAATTTTGATTATCCCGTTTGAAATCAGTGTTGTCTTTAGGCTGGTTACGAACGGACCTAAAGAACTCCAATGTTTCCTCCGGTTTATTAAATTTACCAGCTTGTACCATTAATCTGATACTTTTGTCATCTATTCCAAAGATTATACAATCGACTGCTTGCTTTCCAAATATTTTGCACCTATTTAATAAGTATACCTTATCAAAATTATAAAGTTCTAAAGACTCTCCAGGTCTTGCCCATCTACCAAGCATTTCCGCTAAAAGTTCAGCGTAGTTTTCCGTTGAAGGGAATGATTCCCATAATAAACACTTCCACTCCTCCCAAGAATGCCTGATAAAGGGCAAGCCCTGGTACTGTGGTCTTAGCGTGGCCAGTTAGCTTGGGTAAAGCGTAATGAACCGTGTGCTTGTCGTTCCAGCCGTAAATATCTGCACATTCAGTTACCTTACTTAACCACATATCCCACTTCTGAGCTATGATGCTCAGAAGTAATTGTTAAATTAATACGCAAAAATGTAGTCCAAGATGTATTTCTCTTCCACATTGACCGCACACACTGATTACAACGACTCGACCGAATCTGATCTGAGCTCGCTGATCGCGAAATGCCGTTTTAAGAATAGGGTTGTGACTACCCGAGTAAATAATAATCGATTGAACAAGTGAATGAGTAAATTATATTAGTCAATATTATAATATTGACAACCATATATGGTTATTATTATTATTGCTATTAAGGACATTTACCACGTCCACTTTTGAATGCGTTACGTTTCTTTTGTTGTCCTTTTTCTTGGGCTCCTTTCTATTCTACATTAGTTGCGATCATTGCTACATGCAAGATCCTAATCCGTTAGAATTTGCAGGTCCTCATTTCCAGAAAACAAATAAAATTAATACTTCTCCAGAGCATTAAATTTCTTTCTTTTTAATAATTTAATGAAGTTAACTACATCGTTAAATATATTATAAAAAATATTTTACTAAAACTAAAAGTTAAGTCATTTAGCGTTAGGAATTCGTTCTTAGCACACATATTTTTTGTTTGCACGTCTGTTAATACTCGCCTATCTACTTCTGGGAATTTAGTGATGGTGAGTGTCGATAATTGAAAGTATCATTGTTGTCGATTGCTGTTCATCTGAAATGGATAAATTTATCATCAGAAGCTCTTCCATCTCCAGTTTGAGTACCTTATGATTAGGAGATCATGAAGATATATCAGTGCCTATTGATGAGTGGCAAAAGAACGGCGACTCCCCTAGCAGTAAATACGTATCGCGATGTTACTACTTTAAACAGGTTGAATGCTTGAATGTCGAAAAACAGACTGATATGTCTATCTCTATTCCTCCAATCATATTTGATTTTTTAATTACACTGAGAGTAACAAACGAGCACATAGTTCACCTGATGGTAAGTTATTCCTGCGGCCCATGACATGTACGTTCATCCTTGAGAAGGAATCATAATGCAGATGCGTTGTCACCCTTGAGGACTGAGAGCCACCGGTTATAAAGGTCCGCGGACCACGAAACACAGCAGCATTATGCTGCTATTTTACGCTGTGAGGGCGTGGTTCAACCCCGGTCAAGCTGACCCATGCATTCTGCAGCTAGAAACCAACTGAAGTGTAGCTCCACCACTGTCAAACTTTAAAGTAAAAATCTAAATCATCCAAAATAATTTAATTTCTAGCATAGAGGTCACGCTTTCCAGATCTACAAGTATTCGATATAAATACGTAACGAAGTTACAAAATCACTGCGCAGTTGAACCGATTTAGCGACCCGACCCCGGTGACGCCATCATACGCAGATTCAAGAGCATTACTCGCTGTTTACTGCATACTACTCGTTGGATATCTTTTGCTCACTACCCTTCACAATTTCATGCTTAATAATGTACTCCTAATAGTAACTTTCGTTCCATCAATTACACCTAGAGTTTTCATAACCGTAGAAAACTATATTTGTCAGTATTTCTATTATAAATTGTTACCTTTATTTTATTTTGGTATAATATTGTGGTCGTAGGCTAAGAGGATTTAACATAAAACATACATATTTGCTTTTACGTTGTTACTTTGATAAGTTCAGTTAGTTAAGTATATTAGCTATGTTTAAAAAATATTTAAAATAAATTCGTTATTATACTGTAAACTTGGATTTTTTTATGGTGGATTCGTAGTAGGTGGAATTTGTAAACTCAAAGTTAAGTAAGTAACTAGTTATTTAACATTAAGTTTACAGAGTTAACTTACTTCAGGATTATGTGAAGCTCTTGGGCATGTAGACTGACGCAAAGATGTGCAGAGATCAGCCTGAAATTTTTATCAGGCATTATTTTTTCTTACATCCTAAAATATTTTTTATTAATTTAGATATGAGTAAAATCTTGGAATATTTTAAATGGGAGCATGAACTTATACAAATTTACAGCACAACAATGAATACTGCATTTAGTCATAAATAACACTTTCTTTACCATCAAGGTATATAATATCAATGTAGCTGCTTAAGCAAAGGAAACAAAATTGACTTAAGACTTAGAAGACTTTGTATTTAGTTCATTAAAACCTAGTCCTTAAGATACTCGTATGAAATACTAAGTCCTAACGAAGTTTTATTCCAAAGAAATATGAAATAACTACGAAGCAAGAAATTTTTATTTGCTCCGTTGCAATTTCATTCACATAACTTAATTCGTTAAAAAATTATGTACGCAAAATAATATTTTCGCAGTCTACTGATGTATTAATTGCAAAAAATATTTTTATCCAAAAATTGTAATATTTTATAATGAGTATTCTATATTGAGTACAAATATTAATATTAAGAATTTTAGTACGTAGTATGGTTGGCTGAGATGATAACCATCAGATTGATATGATAATCATATACGATGAATTTAAATACATACGTTTTTTTTCTAGTTAGGGCGACAACCATTCGTTTGTACTATACACTATACACCCGTTTACCCGACACATCACATTTTGTATACATTGCATTGCATTCGTCCTGAACATAGATTGAAGATATATGACCCGTATCCCCCACACTATATCTGAACCTTACATCAGATGAGAGAAAAGAATGACAAGTGAGTGCGTCTGTTTTAGCGAAAACTGGACTGTAATATATCTTGCATAGTCTGCGCATCTGGTAATAATCAGAGAGATATAACCGTAAAAGTGAACAGAAAGACCTCATAATCAACACCCGTTAACGTATTTATATTTTTTTTTTATTTAGCGTCAAGCGCATGGCTTATCAATTGTAAAACTTATTATAACCAAATTAGTATAATCGTTTACGTATAACACATTTAAGTAATGAGGTTGGGTCAAGATATAAAGTGCCAATCGTTCTGAAGTGTGTATAAAAATTGAATATTTTAATATTAAACATAAAAAGATTCGGTGTTCATTTATAACGCTATTTATAAGACAACTGATTGATGATAAGATGATCAACCCAACAGGAACAAAATTAAAATCTCTAGAGAAATATTTATAATTTATTTTCATACTTATCGATGATTTTGTCCTGCCTACTTTTACCTCTCGGGTTTCCTGGAGCGGTACTTACAGACTTAGTGGGTACGAAAACTATGTATTTAACACTAATCCCTTGGATTTTTAAAGGTTTCTAAGAATCACCCCTTTTCATCCTCCATTCCTATTCCGGCTAATATTCTTCTTGGCCAACACCAAAACTGTATTCAATATAAATCTCAGCCATATACAATGGTTCAGAATATACATGTCAGTATTCCTGAATTAAATTTCGTTACGGTAGAAATACCACTAATGCGAGGGTACCAACATTTTGTTTCTCACCACCGTTGCATAGAACGGTAGGTTTCTTTTAGGAGGAGGTGCATACATCTCTTCCTAAAAGAAACTTGTTTGAGTTTTCTTTTTAAACAGCCTTATGTTTGGTTCTCTGTCTTGCATTAGCCTAAAATTAATTATTTATACTTGGTTTTAGAAGTCCTTATAACCCCGTTTTATCGAAAGAAGTATAGCATATTGAAAAGTGAACATATTGATTTGCACAGAAAGAACAAAGGTATTGTGTTAAATGAAGTCCAGTCACGTGTCGTCATACCGCGGGGAGAACGCGGTGCTCGCTTCCAGACTCGCTGACCGATTTCGAATCCTCACGTGAGATGGATTTGAATGTCCAATGGATTTGAATTTTTGTTATTATATTCGCTCTGAACAACTAGTGATAATAATATTTTGGTGCAGAGGTATAATGGATGCAAGTGGGCTGTATTTAAATGGTAAAATCACGAGTCTAGAGGCTACATCCCTTACGGGTGGAATGGAGTAAAGAGAGGGAGCTATAGAGATTTATAGTTAAATAACGGCTAATTAAACGAAGCATAGTACTATAAATACCGTTCATAGATTATACCACATAGTTCAGACTTCACCAGTTCCATCAATACCGAATTCGAATTATTCGAAATGGACCTAACACTTCTATTAAATATTTACTATACAAATATTATAGATATTTACTACATTTTTATATTTCATATCATATACAATTTTGAAAATAATGTTTATAGGCTGAAATAATCAATGAAAGAGTTAATTATTAAAATCGATACAATGTTTTTTGGACTGTCAGTCAGGTTAATGGTGAACACTCGCGACTTGTGTTATATTATAACAGTTATAATAGTTGAGTTTTCAATTGTATTTGTTTCACTTCTGGTAAAATCTAACTGTTTATCTATTGCCGTTATTACAAAGGTAATTTGAATTTATATAAAGTCGATCCAACTTAAACCTCCTGATATTAATTTACATGTACACTCACGGTATAACATGGCCGGCCACAATGGAAGTTTTAGCCCCAGGAACCCTCCTAAATTCTTCTGACCGTAGAATAACACTTGAATACAATAATTCTTAAACCCTCAAAAAAATCTAACCTTCTATTCAAATAACTTCTTCTTTCTAACTTTTACCCAGGTCCAGAAGATTTAAAGAAATACCCAGATAAAGATAACGATCCATTCATTGTTAACGTATTTTGTTTAGAGCCGCATCAATATCCCAGAAGCCGGAACATCAATTAACCCTATTCAATTTGAACAACTACTTGTGAATGCAAATATCTCTATCTTAGTCGTCAGGGCATAAATAAGATAGGGCGTAATAGAATATGCGTTCAGTTCAGAACTGCTAGAGATGCCAACGATTTTATTACGAATCCACAGCTATCTATTAACAAATTTGTACCGGTAAATCCATATTTTAATATCCCACGTAATGGGACACCGTTACGATATCTCCCTAGATAAATGGCCACTTCTGATTTTATGTACTGATTATTTATTTATTCTTTATTTGCAAAAATAAACCAAACTTTGTACAAAAATTTGTTGAAGCGCTATAGTTGTCAAGAGGATGTTGTCTAATTCTTAAGGGTAGGAGACTAATTCGGAAAAGTTTTTCCAATGATGGACGCCTAAATGGATTCCAACAAGACCTCTTACTCTTAATTTCAGTGGTAAAATTCTTTCCTAAAAATTGTATTGCCTCCATTCAGTTCAGACCACAGAAATTATGGCTAATGCTGGTGCTATACTACTTATACAATCCACTTTTCTATTTTCCCGCATCCTATTGCCATATGATTCTGACTCTAAACAAAGTTGCAGCTAAAGATAATAATATTTTGATATCACCATATTGTTTGTTTATGTTCCTACTCCTTCCTCTTTCTATTATTAATGTGATTGAATATATCCTCTCTTCATTTTCTTGATACGTTCTCGTTTTTGGCGACTTTTACGCAAATCACTCAATTTGTTGTGTTTGTTACGAGCCTCATGGAAATAATCTCAATGATTCTTAGATTATAAATGACGAGTCACCAACTCGGTGAACTTTCCCGGAAGTAAAGTTACTGTCAATATCTCCCTTTCCTCTCAAGGAATTAATTAATGTGTGTCTGGCATATATTGTCTCATTATCAGTATATTTATCTATTATGTTAGGTAGTGATCATATCTCCCTTCCAGAAACCACAGTTCCTAACATAGTTCACTCTCCCGGTCTTAAATTGCTTTGTCCAAAGCTCACTAGAATAAATATAAAGAAACAAACGATCTTTTTTCATACCAAATACTCACTATCTGTGCAGATGATTCATTTTCATGTTATGACCATTGCTTAGAGACTCTAAATCTAGGAGCTACGTCACACATTCCTTTAAAACATAATGTTCGTCCTATAAAATGATCTCTCATTTGTTGGGATCAGGAATGTCCTGATATAGTGTACGAAAGGAACGAAACTGTAATTAACTATCGCTTGAACATGACAACTAATTTTTTGCCTATATAAGAAAAGACAAAAGACAAAACTAACCACACTATGCCTCCACCAAAGACCGTTTGGTGGCCCAAATTATATAGCCTTGACTCTCACGATCTGAAGACGACAGTAGAATAATTTCGTAGTATTCTCTAGTGTGCTTATAATTTATATCAACTGAACAAAATGACCAACATTTAATTATTTTACTCGTAAATGTGAAAATAACGTTAATATCTTACGCTGCCTATCAGGTGTTTGCTGGAGCGCTCACCCCTTTACACAAAAGCTCGCTTATAATGCCATCGTACGCAGCATAATTGATTATGGATCTTTCGTGTTTCATCCTTACAACAAAATAGCTTTCTGTAAGTTGAAAAACATTTAATTTAAATACCTCAAATTATTCCGGGTGCTACGAAGTCTTCGCCTACTAATAACTGCTAAAATACACTACAAATAGGACGTCTTAACTCCCCTCTCACTTTAAGATGGTAATATATATATTTCTGATCGCATCATAACAAAAGACACTTTGACTTCACATCCACTTTTAACCTAACCTAATCTAGTTTCCAGAGTATGATTCTACTTCTGTTCTCTAGTTAGTATGAAGCTTTAATTTTCTTATCAGATATAATTTTTAATTTTGGTATACATAAATACTCCCCTTTGACTAATGATATTATAATAACATTCTTGACTCGGACTGGGAAGATTGGGCCCCATTCTTTACATCTCCCCAATATTAGACCCTAATAGCCGAGTTCGATCTGCAGTTTGGTATCCAAAATATGAGATCATCTAAAAATTCAAATACCCTAAATTGGACTCAATATCCACTAGAGAATCTTCAATTCTAGAAGCAGTGAAGTATATTAACGCTTATCAGCTAAACAGGCTATATTTACAGATCTTCTTAGTGGCTCACAAGCTATTCTTGGCAACCATTGCTAAAAATAAGTTGCCATTGTTACTTCAAATAAAAGAAGCTTTATTCAATTGTTTTCAACGTGGCATTAAGGAGTACTGGCATGGATACCAAGACACTGTGGTATCCTGGTAATCAAATTTTTGATAACTAAGCGAAGGAAGCCACAGGGTTGTATATGGCTATTATTCTTATGATAATCAATCCATTTCTAAAGCTAATTTAGAAAAAGTTGGGAATGTGATTGGCTCAGATCCCGAGTAACAAAGGAACGCTATTATAGTCATCTCCAGGATAATGAAAACCCTGGTTTACCCGTTACCGTTCCGCTGTAATCGGTAATGGTTCAGTCGTTTCTAGGATAAGAATTGGTAATTTTCGCATTCTGCATTGGTCATTTCAATTCTATACATTTGCACAGAAATGGTTTAATGAATTCTCCATTGTATGATTGTAAGGTAGAAATACTCTAGATCACATTATTTTAACTATCCATTGCAACCAGTTTCCTTATATGATCTGCTCCCTCCTAAAATCCCCAGACCCATTAACATGAGGTCTCTGCTTACGTATGCTCACACCCCAATAATAAATTAAATATAATATTAAGTTGTCATGTTTTGTACTTTATTATATGCATATGATACTTTAGTGTGAGTAGTAACACAAAACTAGTACTACTTTTGTTTCGTCTTTTAAGGTAACTCAACACGCAACATAAGATACTGTTTAATGATTGTACTTTGGAATCAATGTGTATTGCGTTTTCCAACACCTGACCCTAGCAGTAATAGTCAATTGATATAATTGACTGGTTGCAAAATATTAATATAAAATGATAAGTATAAAATCGATATAATTTTTTTGTTCGATATTTGGTTATTCGTTTTAATAAATATACCTAATAACCAACTGGTTATACTCGTAAATTATATAACTTAACTTACGAGTATCAATAAATTTCATTGGATACTTACATAATCGTTTTGTTACTTATCAAAACTTCTTGTACTTCTCGGCTCTGTTGTGAAATTCCATACAATTTTTAATTGAACAAGAAAGTTTTTGGAAATACATAGCTAACAATTTAAGTGATCTTTTTTAAATTAATAATATTTATATTAAAAGAAGATAGGGTTTCCATAAAATTTTGATAGAGCAGAATAATAAACATCTATAATTATTGGTAAGTAGACATTTTTACAAGGTTTTAGGTCGTGAATCAAAAGTATCGCGTGATCGAAGTCGTTTCTTACCTGCCACATTCGATATGGTACGTACTAATATACTCGTGCATGCAAGTTTCTGTGTACAATTCATGCCGCCTAATAAGCACCTACAGCATCGAAGTATTTAAAAGAGTGGTTACAAATGTTGATTTCTTGTTTTATCTTAAATGTATGTATTATAATTACTAAAAGAAATAATGACACAATGATGAGATGGTATGATTAAATATACTGTATGTGTACTATATAATCATACCTCGTATACATTTAGTCAAAAAAGTATCGGGAATCGATGATTTGTTTATGGTTCCAAATTCAATTTTTTTTTTTGTTGTTTCCATTTTGTAATTTTTTTTTCCGATTTGGCGCGGAGTTTGAGTTGGATCTTTTGTTTAGATTAAATACAGTGCTGTTTTTAGTTATATCATATCTAGTGTGTATTGCGAATTACATAATGGACAAAAACATCGAGCAAGGAGTTTGTCTTAAATTTTGCATCGGCAATAGAATTGCGTGTTCGAAGTCACTGAAAATGTTACATACGGAATCGACTTTATCAAAAACACGTGCTTATGAGTGGTACAAAGCGATTGAGATGTGCAGAAATATTTGCCTCGCTCTGGTAGGCTGTCAACGTCTGCAACTAAAGTTAACATCGCACCACGCTAAAGTCGATTAAAATTCAAAGTCATGTTGACTGTTTTCTTTGACTATCGCGGTGTTGTGCACTCGGAAGTCGCGTATTATAAAACAAAATATTATAAAATAAAGCTGGGTGCTTATCGGCGATATAACGGACATACCCTAAATCAATCTTTACAATTAAAGAGAGTGGATCGATCAAAACGCCTTCTGTCGCAATACGCAGGTGAAAGGCACAGAAATATCCTCTTTACCGATGAAAAAAAATTCACTATTTAAAAACACTAGAATAAGCAAAATGATAAAGTGTACGCTTACAGTTCTAAAGAAGCTGCTCAAGTGGTCGGAAAGGTAAAACGTTGTCATCATCCTACGTCAGTGACAGATTGGAGGGCGTGTCTTATCAAGGAGTCCTAAAACTACATTTTTGTGAAAAAGGAGTGAAAACTTCAGCCAAAGTGTATCAATATACAATCTTAGATCATGTTGTGAAACCTCTCAGCAATACACTTTTTAAAAATATACCGTGGACTTTCCAGCAGGACTCTGCACCTGGTCACAAGGCACGAACTACCCAAGCCTGGCTTGTTCCGAACTTTATATGAGCTGAAGACTGGTCCTCTTCTAGCCCAGACCTAAAACACCGTTTAGACTTATGGCCGTACGTATATATATATATATATATATATATATATAGGTTGTTCAGCCGCGACCTTTATTTACCCTTTAAAGTTGGTACAACGGTTCCCAAGAGGAAATCTCGGCTTCGACTCTTAACCGGTTGACATAAGTAAGCTGATCCTCTGTGCCAGAGGGGGCCGAGCTACGGCTCAACCAATTACTTCTATGGTATAATATAAATAGTAATAATGATATGTTTAGGATGAGTTAGCGCTGGAAAAGAAATGGCCCAAGATACTCCAGCCACTGGCTTGTGTATCTTTTATTTGTAGTACGTGTTGTATTGGATGGTGGTGCTAATTCAGGCTTGCCAATGAGGTCCCTTAGCGCCTGTTCTAGTGCGGTCTAGGTCAACGCCGTGACGGAAATAAAATCTTGGCGTTAATCAAGTTCTCGTGCCCAAATTCCGTTGGGTAATTTTGATTGACCTAGTCGGATATTGTTCGGATACTCTTAATACTCTAACGTAAACAAAACTACTTGCATTGGTGCCGTCTTTGAAAAGTAAGTTCATACTCCACCTTATTCTAATAAGGTCAGTTATTCGTAACATAAGCTGTCAGTGTATCTTAACTTTAATATTAAAAAAACAAGATTCGTTTACGATAAGTCCCTAAAAAATTATATTACCAAAAACATACTGGTATAAGATCGTAGTATAAGAACAAATTTTTCAATAATTTCAATAAATGAATACATAATACAACCAACTCAGCTTAATGTATTGTTGTTTTTAGGTGGGCTCGGCGTCGACTCACTTGTCGACAAATATTTCACGGACCACTACCTCTTCCGTCATTATCATAAATTAAATAAATAAAAATAAAAATTAAATAAAAAAAATATCCGAAATTATCATAATGCATGCCTCGTCTTGGCGATTTCCACGTTTTGCGCAATAACGAATACAGAAGTAGCACATTTTAAGGCGTTTTTAACACATACTCGTACAGAGACGAGAAGATGGCTTCCACCTCTTGGGACATGTATGGAAGGTTCAACGCTAAAAGACAGATTACTTTCAAAGAACATTGTCTGTTCTCTATTAGCTGTAGATTGGTATCTAGTACCTGCTATAGCTTTCTCATACTTTTAATTATAATCCATCATCAGAATAAAAACGATGGTATTCGATACGCCAAGAACTAGAAGAGAATGCACCGGTTCCTGTAAACTGGTCATTGCACTATCACGAACCTCTAAATTTTATCATTATTATATATATAAGAATATTTTATTGGCAAAAATACTACTGAAACATACTTAAAAAGGTGTCTTTGAATTTTGTGTGTTTAAATTTAAAACGTGTATCAGACACTAAATAAAAAATATCTGAACCAGCGCAAGTAACATTTGAAAAGATTGGTATAAATTATGCACAAAAAACAAGCGGAGAGCTTCAATTAACTACACCCAGATAAATGTTGACTTCATAAAGGCAAAAAAAAATTGAGGAGATTTATTTTTTATTTCTCGAATGTTATACTCGGCGGTGAAGGGAAATATGGTGCGAAGATGTTGTTGAAGTAAATTAAAAAAATAGCAAAGCATTTGCAATTTACCATACTGAATTCCGGGCTAAATAGTATGATACTTTTTATTTTTATTTTGAAAACATAGATGTGTGTATATGTGTATATACTATTCCGAATACATTAAATGTTTCAAAGATAAACAGATAACTTTGAATATTTTATCATAATTAAAAGTAGTATTTCTAAGATTCATAACAGAAAGGGTACCAAAATATAGAACCCCTATTTATTTTGGAGAGCTAACTTCACGAGCGCTTTCATTAAGTTACTTTCATTATGAATAAATGTATTACGCCAGGAATTCTTTCCTTCACTTTTTTCATCTTTATTATTTGATCAAATTTGAAAAACGGTCTGAAGCAAAACGTGCTTTAGCAAAAGCGAACAAATGTTTTATTATAATGTGTTTACAATTTATTAAAATAATTAAATTTAAATTATATTTTAATATAATTAATATTATTAGTTAATTGATACAATTATTTAATATCCTTTGACGTGTAGTGAATATTTGTAATGAATACAGAAAAAGAACTTATATACTAAAGTGCACAGTGTCGACACACGTAGAATGGCAAAACCCTGTCTAGTTTGTAATAATTTTTACCAAAACATTATGAATAGTTCTTATTTAATATCGTTTAAAAGGTTGTGAGGTAAAACTTCATAGTTTTTAATATATTTTATTACCGTCCTGTTTTTTACTTATGTCATACTGAAAGTTTTTGGATCGTGATAAATAAGAACAGATATTATTTTATTGATACATTTATTGTTTTTCGAAGTATATACCCTCACTAATTTCACATTTGAGTAAATAGTGAGGCTTTGTTACAACGAACAACTGTGTGAAGCAGTGGATCCAATCTTCAGACCTCGTCGATGGCTTCTTGACACGCATTTATCGCGGTTTTTAAGCTCTTAAGTCGTACATCTCTAAGCTTAACTTTATTTTTTTTTTAAATAAAAAGAAGTCCGGATTATATGGCGGATGCGTCATCAGTTCCACATTTGCCTTCAAATATTCATTTGTTATTTTAGCAAATCGTGCGGATAGGTTATCGTGGTAATAACGGTCCTTGGGTTTTCAACCGACACTGTAATGTTTTAATTAAAATTAGCTAAAAAGATGTAACCATTTCCTACCGGTGCCCCGACTCTTCTTAATTTTTATCGCTAAAGGTTCAAAAGGAAAAACCCATTCCTCTGACTGGCTGTTTCTTTGCGGTTCAAAGCAATGCACTCAGGTTTCGTCACCTATCACTATATTGGTCATGGAAATGATCACATTGACATCTAAATTCTCCAAACAAAGAATACGCTTTGCTGCGAAATTAGGCTTCATCACCAAATGCCGATTGAAGTCCCTGGAAATTCTCTTGTTGATTTAAACCACAGCGAAAATCGTAAAAAGTCATTGAATGAAAATTTTTACGACTTAAATTCATAGTAATAGTCACACAATTGAAAAAACAAATGACATTCTAGCAAATTAAAAAGTAACGTGTTCTCAGAGAGTTCCTTTTCGATTTTGCTTTCCCGTAATTACTTTTTTATTTTTTTATTACAAGGGACTAGTTCCAGAAACTTTCAGTATGCCCCACAAAATAATTTTAAAATATATAACACTTTTAAAACATATTTTCTTTTAATAGTGTCAACGGTGGATGTAGATGCAGTACTGGGGCGTACGGCATCACTGCCGTGTGACGTCACGCCAGACACAAATGAAGATCGTGTGTACATGGTCCTTTGGTTTCGGAAAAGCGGTGGGAAACCCATATACAGGTGACTTTAGTACTAGATGCCAAGATAGCTATTTCTTTATTTTAGATAAAGCAGTCTACTGTATGAAACGCCTGATTGGTCCGTGTCCTGGTAGTCACGTTTAGTTTATGGTACGCAAGCAAATTTTATTTATATTCCCAATGTGCGTACTAATTGCATTGTTAGTTGCAATTTTAAGTTCGATTCTACTACGTGTTTGGACCTTAAGAAAAATATCCTTAGAAAACATGCACGTGTAATAAATCAATAATATTTTTAAGATAGTGAACCCAACCAATTAGCAGTGCAAATGCAGAGTGGACTGTACTCTAAGACACTCTCTATAGCCGTGAAAGCTTTATGGTAGATAATTTACTATATTAATTATTGAAATATTAACTGCTTCGTTGATTAATGGAATCCGAAAATAGAAATTCATGACTAATTTTAAATAACTATACTTAATAAATTCGAAGTTTTTGGACTTTTATGTACATTACTGATTATTTCCCTTCTAAGTTTTAGGTATGTTTGGGTTAGGAACCAACATCACGAATGCTTATTTAATTAATACTATTAAGGAAGGCCTAATGAACCGTTCGCGTTGTCTTAAACGGATGAACGGAAGCCGAGTGGAGTCGATCCAATTAGCTTTATAAAGTACACTTACAAGAAAATACACTTAGACGTTTCAGGCAGGTCATTAACGGTATCACACTTGACGGTTTGCGACGGTCTGGAAATGATGTATTTTTGTCTGTTTAAGTTTTGAGTTTAAAGGAGACCTTCACTTTATTTTCTTGTACTGATACAAATATATATTATTGGGATATAAATTCTCAAAAATTAAAAATTACTAAATCAAATAACAATACATACATTATTTGTTTGTTTTTGTATTATTTAAGCCAAAGGGACCAATAATACGATTAATGTCATATATTTTTCTGTACAACTTAGTTCGTTATAAAAGCAATGATAACGTAAATTGCAGTCACGTGTATCTCGATAATAATATCAACAGCGCGAAGCAAATGTTTTGGGGATAATTCCGTCGTAAAAAGAACACTTAAATTGTTAAATTTACCTGGGAACAGCGGGGTGTACAACAAAATCATCTTAGTGAAAGCTTCTAGCTTTATAAATTAGAATGGAGGTTGGGAAATTGAGAAAACGTAGTCTGTCCGGAAATTGAAAAACTTCAGATTTTTAAAGTATTTTTTTGTCCGGAAAATAAATTTATGAATGGACTATGTCACAATTTACGCGTTTTATATTAAAGAGAAATAGCATCCTAATTGGATTGCCTTCAATAGAATTTCGTTGTGATTTTAACTTTCTTTGACTGGTGCTTTCAAATTTAATAATAATTTAATTTTATATAATGATTTTGATTTATGAATATTAATATATGACATATTGATTTATAAATATTCGTGTTAACATAGGCCACTAATCTAATATCAAATCTAGAGTGACTAAATATCTTTTTCGTTACTTAACTATTTACAAAGATTTACATTAAAATAAAAATGGTGTAAATTAATTAAGTGTAATTAGCTGTTTATCATTAATTGTTTCTTAAATTTGGTTTTCATGTATGTATAATATTTTGCTGAGGCAATCTATGTTTGCTTGGTATAATCGATCTTTACACATTATTATAATATTATTATATTAATCCAAGATTATCTAGCTAAAATGTATAGCACATAAAACATCAGAATATCGCTGCTGTGTTTCGTATGGTGAAAACCGGAAACCAGATTACAAGAAATGAGGCATTCCATCTTAGATCTCAGGACAGTGACAAGGCATGTGAATATTGAACCATTTTTGAGGATGGATATAGTAGGTGCTTATGAACCGCAGTCATCAGTTACCAGCAACATGTTTGTCGCACTTAACGAAGTGGCTATATAAAGATAAAGTAAACAAAGTTTCATTCGAAATTTGATCGATATATAAATTATTTATCTTATTTTAATCACGCAGCCATCGTTATAAGCTACTAAAGAAACTATATAAATAAGAAAATGTAACTATTAAATATTCTAATATCTAGACCGTCCTCAGTGCCTGTTATTATCATTATAATTGCACATAAAATACATTTAATACTTCTTTAATTTTGCAGCAACGTATTTGATAAATACGAATAGTACTTGAACTTTACTATCAAATAAATTTGATGATCCGAGTGATGCTGCATTCAGTGTGAGGTTTGAATTTGGAAAAAGCGATATTAGATATAAGACAATAATTATATTGCAAAGTTATTTGTGTTATAATTTTATTTTTCTGTTTTTAGTTTTATTTATCTGTGTTTCTGTTCACTAACATTTTTTTCTTCAACCATCACATTTTTCAGCTTTGACGTACGTGGGCGATCATTTAGCAAAGCATTGCAGTGGTCTGATCCCAGTGCATTCGGACCGAGGGCTTATTTTGCAACTATTGCCCGACCTGCTTCTTTGACTCTTACTTCTGTACAACTGGACGATGAAGGCGTATACAGATGTCGAGTTGATTTTAAAAATTCGCCAACAAGAAATTTTCAGATTCGCCTCATCGTTATAGGTGAGAAATTTAAAATAAGTAATTTTGTAAAGGACAATTCGGTCACCTGGTTAAAAAGTATATTTTTCTGCTTAGATATAGAAATATATATTCCGTGAGTGATTTTTTTGAAAAATTTAACGAATTGTTTCGGAGCTGAGGCGCGAATGAAGTTGTAGTGTATTTTATACCTCAAAATTAATATTTTAAAAGCGTGCTATCCTAAAACTTTGAAAGATTTGTTGACCGCTTAAGTCGCCATTGTTGCAATAAAATAAATTATTATCGTTACCGGTCAGTATATAGTATATGTGCATAGTATATTGATATTAAACTTGGTATATACGAGTTTAAATATAAAAACGTTGTAACTATAATTAAATAAGACCCGTATAAAAACTCTTAAAGCAGTGACTACGAATCAATTTAGTTATTATGAATGAATTAAGGTACCATCGCGACCGACGGGTAATGACATCTCCCAGACATTTTAATTATGGACTGTCGACTCGGGATTCCAAGATTGCTCGGCCAGTTTTCATAAAACCGGTAGCCGCCTACGAAGATGCAGATAATATCTGCAAAACACACTTAGTTTTATGGCAATGTTATATATATAAATGTAAATATTATAAATTTAACTAGTGAAATTATTATTTAATATAAATGGACTTTCGTTATGTAACTTTGTATAGTAATAGGACTTAAATCAACCCCTGACAGACAATCGTGTTATTTTTTGTAAACGTGCAATACAAATACCAAGATTAACGTTATTTGATCACTGTCTTATACTACTACGACTAACTACGACACACAAAAGAATTTGAAAAGTAATTACACTATTGAAGGCGACAAAAGCTGTAAGCAATGAGATGGAGAACGCAAATTTCTTTTACACAGAACAAGGCATTTAAGTATAAGCCTACATCACATATATGCAACTCAATTGAAATCCATTAGGCTTTTCGAGCCGAGAGGTAATTTGCAAGAAATCTTGTGTTATCAAAGGCTTTCTCACCACAAAGGGCTCTTTCAATTCCAAAGCATACATAATAATATAAAAAGGCATATTTACGAGATTCTCACTTTTGTTATCAACTATAATATTATAAGAATATTAAATGTAAGAAAATTAAAATATTAAACGACAAATAAAAAAAATTAAGCAGAAAAATCTCATAATACTTCATGAAAAAATATATATCATAACGATTTCTAATATAAACGCGAAAATTCACATTGAATAAAACGGATTTCGTGGCTTTTGTTTCATTTTTTCTTATTCCTGACGTTTTGAGTGCTTTACAGCAATCAAGGCGACTGTGGTGTTTGATGTCTTGATGTTTATTGTAAGTCCGGGCTACTGTCAACTTATAAATACTAACAGTTGGTCTGATTTTTAAAGAATAAGCTCCTAGTGTCTCACAAATTATTCTGCTTCAACTTAGAACGCTAAAGTTCCGGCGATAAAATCCGTCATGTATTTTATTCAATATACAACACTAGTTAAATATGTACTATATTTAATAATATTTTAAGCATTACACAGTTAATTTTATTACACAGGAGAATAATAAAATAAAATATAAATACAGATCACATTAATATCTCTGTAAATAATATGTAACGAATTGAAGTTATTTTGTAGTGCCCCCACATCAAATGCTTCTATATGATAAATCTGGTGCAGATGTATCTGGTGTCGTAGGACCGTTAGAAGAAGGATCAGCTTTGGTGTTAGTTTGTGAAGTTCGAGGTGGTAAGTTATAAATTCCATCAAATCATTGTTGATTTAATTTTATTTCATTTGTTTAATTACACTCGTCATTCGACGGTGTCTTGTTCAAACATGTCTGCTGCAATCGGTGGTAACAGTTGTAGAGCTACACTGCAGTTTGTTTCTAGTTGCAGAATGAATGGGTCAATGGGCGTAAAAAAAATTATACGACCATCTAAAATCTATGTATTATCATATATAGATTTTCGATGTGGTGCTCCAGAGGGAATACATTAATTTGATACTAAGCTATTAAGGGAGTGGAACTTATCGTGCGGTTCCACTCCCTAAAAGAGTGACCAATTCAGGTTTACTGTACACTATTATGTACTAGCTTAAAACCCTCAAATTTAAGAATTAAAAAACGGAACTTATCTGTATTTCTTCATGTATGAAGATAGATGAGTGATTACTAACAAGGAAACAGTATCATCGGTTCTCTAACCCGAAACTTAGCAATCATATGCTGTTATATTTCTTTTACCAGGTATTCTGTGAAAGGTGATCTGTCTCTTTTTGTAATTGTACATTCAGGTATATATAGAAGTAAATGTTTTGTTATTTTAATCACATATGATTTTGTTGATAAGTTCATTTATTTTGTAGTTATATTGGAAGAGATATTCCGTTCGAATGAGTTTATTGAAAAGTCCGCAGTATAACCGGCTGGCAGTATGCCAGTAGGTATCCCGCACGGATTATCTTTGCCCCTGTGCCCACAATTGTGATGATGCAGTGAGCAGTCGGATCAATAATTTCTTTATGCGTATTATCAGTTTTAAGATCAATTCAATGTGAAAAAGCAACTCCAATAGAAAATATAGCAATCGGTATCATTTCACTGGTTTAAAATTTATCACGATACAATAATAAAAAGTAAAAGAATACAACAAGACTATTCATAATATAATTTCACATCTTCGAACTTTTAGGCTTTTTATTTTCAAAAATTAGAATATAAACAAAGTTTTATTCAATAAAATAAATAAAAATGGATCAGGAAAACAGAAATATTAATATTAATTTATATATATATATATTATATATATATATATATAATATTATGTACATATATTTTATGTCAATTAATTGAACGCATTTAATTTATAATTAAAATAAACATTTTTTTTAATACAGTTATAAATAGCTAATACAAAACACATATTACAGGTCGCCCTGAACCCATTGTGTCTTGGCTAGTCAACGGATCTATAGAATCTCGATACGCAGGAGTGAAGACAGATACACATGTTGTTGTTAATCGTTTAGAAATTCAAAAACTTCAAAGAGAAGACCTCAATACCACCTTTAAATGCCGAACGTCGAATACACAGCTTGTACCACCCCAGGAAAAATCAGTTCGATTAGAAATGATTTGTATGTACCTATTTAAATAATTGTCATGGAATTATTAAAAAATTGTCTGTACAATTAATCCTAATATTAATGTGTAATTATTCTTGATATTAACACCAAGATCTTTACATTCATAAGCATCAAGAATTTACAATAAAAGAAACAAAATAGTCATTAACCTATGTGAATTAATACTGTATATTTAACGAAAAAGTATTACATTTAATATTTAATATAATATTAGGCTATAAAGCTTAATAAATGATATATTGCATGATATATTTTATATATATTGTAATAAAAATATTACTATAATCTTAAATATAATCATAAAATTATATGTCATATATTAGACAAGTACTTATTTCAAATGTTAATTTATTTTAATGAAACACTAAAAATAATTGTACATTTAGTTGTATTCAAAATTAGCAATAAGGTTTCGGTGAAAGTAGATTTTTTTTCTATTTAAAGAGATTGTACAAATCCTTGATATAAAATATTTGACAAGGCACATATTAAGTAAAACAGTCTATTGTAACTCCTATTTTAAATATTGAGACATACCACAATATTAGCAAATCTAGCAAAGTGTTATAGATAAATGACATAAATAGCCCAGTATTTACATACTTGTACGCTTCCATTTAAGATTAAGTGCTAACGATTTTTGAATTGCGTGTATGTACATTTAAATCATCGTTTTCTGCTCTTTAGTTTTATTTCTCACGATATGTTTTAGCGTTTAATTTTTTTCCAGTGTTGCCTATCTCTGTATCACTTTTGGATCGACCCCAGCAGTTGCTTGCAGCCTCTGTCACCACGTTACGATGTGTTGCCAAAGGTAGCAGACCATCGGCACAAATAAATTGGTATAAAGATAACAGAAGCTTTGGCGTGGATAAGGTATATGATTATTTAATAGTTTTGAATTTGAGTCAGATAAATTTTATTTATATTCCACTAAATCCTAGCACAAAAATTCAAGTACAAACTGCCGTATTTTAAATATCAACAAGAAGAGTAACAAACGAGCACACAGTTCACCTGATGGCAAGCAATTCCTGCGGCCCATGGCATCTACATTCATCCTGGACAAGGAATCATAATTCAGATGCATTGTCACCCTTGAGGACTGAGATGGAATGCCTCTTCATCAGTAATAAAGGTCTCTCAATCAATCTAAAAGAACGATACTAACAGATAATTATTCTACACTTGTTCATATGTAGAAAGCAGTTATTTTGAATACCTTTTGTTAAAAACACTGACTTCGCCCCATTTCACATCCCCGGAGAAATAAAAAAAAATACATATCCAATAATAATAATAAATTTTACGATAAAATTTTTTCCCATGTCTCTTAAGTAAAATGCACATATACATATATATCAGTGCGTTTATGTGTTAATTTATTAATTGTTAATTGAAGAAAATTTACAACATATTTTTGTTTATATCAAATACCAGGTAAATTTCATATATAAAAACTTTCCAAGTTGTAAGTTTTTGTATTATTAATTTTTGTATCTTGTATTTGATTATCTATCATATAAATTTATGCAATTGCTTCGAAATAGGTAAGCGAACATTTCAACGAGACATGGACTATCAGTACTTTGATATTCAAACCTATGCCGATGGACAACGGAGTAATAATTAAATGCGGTGCCGTTAACCCAGCATTACCGGGGAAAGAAATTGATGATCAATTTCAACTCAATGTTGTATGTGAGTGTCTTAAAATTTCAAAACACTTCCTTTCTTTAAATATAGGTAGAATGGATATATGGATATAAATATGAAAATTTCCTAAGAAATGTTATGAATTGAAAATGATTCTGATTGCTTTATATTAATCATAATTAAACTAGTTTTCGTCATTTATTATGTAAGTGTTAATAATATGGATGTGTGGTATAAATTCTACATCCATTTACTAACGTATATAATATGTAAAATATATTATTGTATTATTTATATATTGTTTTATGCCAATTGCATCCGTTTTATGTAACCGTGATAATCACAGAAAAGAGAAAAGCGCTGTTTTAGTAATGACATTACTTTCCCCTTCAGACAGTCCGCTGGTAACATTGACGTTAGGTAGCACACTCAACCCGCATGATATCAAAGAGGGCGACGACGTGTATTTTGAATGTAACGTAAGATCGAATCCTCGAGAACATCGAATATCGTGGTTTCATAACGTAAGTGTACTTATTGTCGTTATAGAAAATAGGATAAAAGAGAACAAATACAAGTATATCGAGGTGTAAAGATTCATTCATTCTTACGGCCTGCTGATATTAAAGTAATCGAGTTGTAATATTTATGTCACTGTCATTTATTTTTATAGCAATTACAAAAAAGTCAATAATAAGTTAATTATATAGATAAATTTATAGAATCTATTTCCGGTCCTAAGTATTACTGAACGACTTCAATAAACTAATACCTTAATTATTATTCGATAAAAAATAAATACTAATTTGATACTGACTCGAATGTTTATAACAATTCCGTACAGTTCGAAAGCTAGAATGAAATTTCTGTCCCAGACGTAAATGTCAGTATCTACTCTGTGTATGATTGATCAATGGTTGTTTTCAAGCTATAAAACAAAAGTGAGCGTGATATATTCCCAATAAAAATCCAATATTTACATCAGCAACAAGGAAATATATTCAGTTACTAAATTAACGAAGTTTCAGGATATTTAGGTATATGAGAAATCATTGTAAATCGGAAAGAAACTTGTTATAATTTTTCCTTATACTCAATAAACAATAATAAAAACTATACACTTGTATAGTTTTTATTATTGTTTCACGTTTCACGTCACGTTTCAGGACATACCTGTAACGCAAAATATGACATCTGGAATAATTTTGAGTACCCGATCACTCGTACTACAAAAGATAACAAGGCGTGAAGCGGGAAGATATTCGTGCAAGGCTGCTAATATTAGAGGAGAAACATCAAGTGAAGTTGTAATTTTAAGAGTCCAATGTAAGTATATATATAATGCAAAGAGATGCAACATCTCTTTGCATTTTTACTATGGGGAGTGTTCTGAAGAGTTGTTCGGATTTATTACAGCTGCTGAGGAAACATCGTACATCATGACAGAATTCAAAATTTCATCCTCATGATCTTGATGGTTGGGAATACACCACTTGTTCGCGCGAAATTTCCTGCCACGCACAATTACTCTGTGCAATTATCTGTCACCAGCAGTGTTTCCAAACCGATGCGCTATAGGGACCTTCAAGAAAAGAGCTTACAACTTTCTTAAAGGCCGCCAACGCGTTTACTACGGCTGCTTGCTCATTTGCTACCTATTATATTTTTATATATATATATATATATATATATATATATATGTATATATATATATTATATTTAAAGAAATTATTAATATGCCGGGTGTTTTTAATACCTCTCCTGTTTCTTCCATGCTCTGTGAATTGCCATCATGATATGCTTCAAAGGTCATTATGTAGACGATATCATCACTATATA
The DNA here is from genome assembly GCA_029286865.1 of Teinopalpus imperialis. Taxonomy (NCBI): domain Eukaryota; kingdom Metazoa; phylum Arthropoda; class Insecta; order Lepidoptera; family Papilionidae; genus Teinopalpus; species Teinopalpus imperialis. Next base: position 3,724,060 of record JAGSMU010000023.1, on the reverse strand, counting down.
GACGTTAACATATATACATGAAGATCACAACAAGACACGAAATAACTTATATATCTAAAATATACAAGAACTTCACTGCAATGGGCATTAACAGATCATATATTAGTAGGTGTGGACATTGTCGTAATAATTTTTTGTACGTAATATAATATTCACGGTTCTGTCTTTGCAAGTCGCTTATCTATACACTTATAATCTCTTTCATTTTCGTTTGTTTAATATATCGTACAAACTAGCCGTCTTCTTCATAACTAGAAACGTTCGGCAGGAAATACGTAACGTTAACGTTAGTGCATGTTTTACATTTAATTTATACATCCCTGAATGACAAACGTCGAATACAATGACATGTATTTCCACAATAAAATGTCACTATACGGTTGGCAGAGTATGAGTTACAGCGTAATAAATATCCTTATATCTACGAGTAGGTATTCAAATGATTGCGGTGGGGATCGACATACCCACTTCCTTCCGCGGCCGACTGGCCGCCTAGTAATTGCCGCTGAGGAAGGCAGTAACAGTAGTAAATCATCGAAATTATTGCCTAATATTACTGCGACTCACCACGAACCTTTGCAATCTGTTGTTTTGTGGGTACACATTAATTCATAGAGCTTTGTTTTAGTTAGTAGAATCGGAATAAATTGTCTTTAAATCCTTGAGATTTATGCGCTAAAATATTTCTTAGTGTAGCTTTTATATTACTTAAATAAAATTATTTTTTTAAAAAATATTGTGTTCAAACATTGTTCATGTTTTAAATATATACTTAAAGTAATCTATAAAAATACTAAAAAAAACTGTCGCTGAAGTATTTTATCTTAAATTTATATTGCGCTAATGTATTCATTCATTATTGCTATTCATATTGGCATAATATAGAAAAATAAGGCAATTTCAAAAACATGTTGCTGTATATGTTACTTAATATTTCAATATTTGCATACACGAAAATATTTCATGCCCACTGCTCGAAACTTAATAGCATAGGGGAATGGAGAAAATACAATTCGTCGTTCGTAGTCGATATCAAATTGCATTTCAGTGTTTGGAAATATTTTTGTCAAGGCAATATATATTTCATGTCACAAAAATCTTTGTTAAAAAGTTATATTTTTGGGGTATGCTTTTTTACCACAAATGACAATATTTTCCTACATGAAAGAGCATAAATCTGCACCACATTTAAAAGCATAAAATAAATACAAAAACTTAAATTAATTTCGTAATTTTTTTTAATAGAAATTGAATTGAAGATGCATTAATATATAATCCATTTTAACAAAGTTAATATCATTAAAAAAAAACCATTAAATTTACAGATATTCACAGTTACAAAGTGATCAAATTTGCTATTTTTGTAAATACAATCCAATAGGGTTTTTCAGATGCTCCAGTATGCAGTGATATGTTACCACAAGTTGTTGGAGCTGCTTTGGATGAGGCACTACATGTTAGATGTTCAGTGCATGCTGACCCAGCAGATGTTACTTTTCTTTGGCAATTCAATAACAGCGGAGAAAGTTTCAACGTTTCTCCAGCTCGATTTGGTGAGAATTGTTTTGACTGTTATGTGTAACCACAGAACGGAGACTTTGTTGTAGTAGACGTATTTATAATAACAATATGTTGATATCAGTTACCATTATCTTTAATAAGTATTTCTAGAATCTTTTATCCTATTCGGGGTCCAGTAGACAAAGGTGAACATGAACTATCGACTTTTTATCTGAAACTGTTCGCGTACTTACTTTAAACCCATTTTGATTCAATCTGAAAACAATTCGTACGAAACCGATCACACGATTACTAAAATCTTAATACAAGTCTTACGTATTAATCGTTTGGGCATCACTGCTTCCTAATTATAATGTAATACTCTTCGATGATAAAGAAATCGTTGTTTATTTAAATTTTTCTCTCTAAACTTCTTTGTCATTTTTTTAATAGTTTAAATATCAAACAACCTTGTCATCTTTGAAGACTAAAATCGATGGATTCATCACTGGTGATAAGGTACGTCCGGTTTCTTTCTTTCGCCAGTTGAAACACTTCAGCGTTAAATTATAATTTTACATTGGTATTACGGATAGCTTGGTCTTTCCTGGGTCAAGCGAATCTGTTCGTGCTACGACTATTGCGTCACTACCACGTTAAACATAGTACTTAAAATCGTTACTTACACCTTTAAATCTCAGGGGTCATTGATGGAAGTACCAGTGAACTACGCTATACACCGGCAAGCGAGAGAGATTATGGAACATTAACTTGTCGTGGTACGAACGTGGTTGGCCGGCAGTTGCAACCATGCGTTTTCCAAATTGTTCCAGCTGGTAAGTTACGTTTTTCCCCTTTGAACCTTTCTTCTCATCGCTTATGGGTTCTACGTTCAATTTATATCATGAATATAATTTAAATTTTCTTTTGAATTAATAGAAACATTCTTAAATATTTTAAATGATAACTTCTTCATATAATTTAGTCAAATTTAAGTTTAATAACCAAAAATAAATTATTTTAATATATTTAGCCCGACCTGCACCGCCACGAAACTGCACAGTGTTGGCCAGTAACGATTCCAATTGGATCGAAGATACATTTAAGGATGAAATTGAGGATTACATCGTAATCCGATGCGTCGCTGGTTACGATGGTGGTCTTCCTCAATTAGTAGTACTAGAAGCTTTGAATCATATCACCGGTACAATTAGGTTCAATATCACTGCTAATGAAACAAGTGAGTAACTTTTGCTGTCATGTAGGTATTATTCAAATTTAAATGTTTTTGTAAATACGTAATATTAGTACGTAATTATAGACTAGTGTTGGGAAGAACAATAATAATATGACTTTATATCAATCAGATGGCGTAGCGATGTTCCTAATTCCCATTGGATTACTTTGGGTAAATAATGCACCTATAAGGCTTACAGTATATTCGAGAAATGATAAAGGAGTCTCCGAGAAGATCATGCTTAGTGCTCTTGCCTATCAAGATCCTGAGCGACGGACAGGTATTATATATTTTTTCTATTAATAGTATATATTACATTCATAATAGTATTTATATTTATATGTCATAAAATTACTATACTATTGATAGAGTTTTTTTCGTAACTACGAGTAACTTCAGTCCTTATGAAATTTTATTTACTATTTTATATATACCTTGCTAAAGTAAACAAATAATATGCATTGAATACTATGCAGTCACAATTTGATGGCTTTTAATTTACATAGATAAGCTAAATTTAGGCTTTCGCCTATATTCAGGTGTGGTCTAGTAATGGACTAAGATTATGGTAATGAATGATTAAGGTGATTAAGGTAATTAATAGTAATAAGCGATAACAAAAATTACAAAAGTTAGTAAAAGAATATTACAAATAAAGCACCCTACCTTTTTGCCGCAGATGGAAATCACAGTCTTATGGCTGGAGTCTCTAGGGCTGCTTTTTGGGCAGTTATTCTAACCGTAGTCGTTGGCGCTACAACAGCAGTAACGACTGGACTATTTTTAAGAAGAAAACGGTAACGACAAAAATGTTTCATTGCAATTCTATGACATTTATAATTGTATTTAGTTCATCTGCGGGTAAGGGATTTCTGCAGCTCATGAAACCTACATTTATCCTCAATAAGGAATGATAATTCAAATGAGTTGTCACCACTGAGGAATGAGATCCAATACCCTAATCACCTTCCACAGATTATCTCCACTCCCTGCCTTATTACTGATAAGCCTCACTGCACTCACCAAACAAAACACAGCATCAAATGCGTCTATTGTTCACTGGTATTCTGTGAGGGCATGATTTCCACAGTTGGTCTGAGCTGCTGCAGCTAGAAACAAACTGCAACGTGTGTCTACCACTGCTATAATAATATAGAATAATTACCATTAGCCTTTCCAGGTGCACTGCAAGCTGTTAGTCTTTTCAAGAAAATAATAGTCTTCAAAAAACTGGTACTTGTGGATTTTTCCACAAAGCACTAGAACTTGTCAGTTAGATGAAAGAATACAATGCGCGGAGAAATGTTGGCATTTGGAGACACCGTTGATGTATTTTCTCTCACAACTATAAAGTTATAATTTTATCTTTTGTCTACTGAAGCTAGACTAATGACTTCTTCAATAAAATTAAATCTAAGATAAAATAACGATGATTGCTCTGTAACTTATTTGAATTTGATAATTATTTAAAATTAATCTTGTCTCTAAATTAATCCTTTTAATTAAAATTTATAATATTTTTTTTTTCAAATAATAGACGACGTTCGTCCACCAAACAACAGTCGTCACATTTGCACTTAAATTCTGGGAATGGTCAATATGTTGTTGCATTTACCCTAAAACCTCCAAAGCAAAGTCAACCCGATATTTTGAACCCACCACCAGGTAAGTACAAATCTTATGAAATGTGCATAGCTTAAAGCTTTAACCAAATAGAATAAAACTAATAAAGAAAAAAAATAATATACAAAAAATGTACAGTCACGGTACTATTATCGTACAATAAAGGATATACTAGAAACTCAAATAAATTTGTATTTTAACCTGTTTTCATTACCATTCCATTAGTATGCCTTTTTATTACAGCTATCGTGTCTTGGCGGAAAAATAATATATGTTATGTAATAAAACTGCGTAGTATATACGCTTTGTCTGAGCAAATGTGTAATCTACCTTGAAATAAAAATAAAAATAATGAAGTTTTAAAAACCCACAACTTGTGATTAGTCACAACTTGTAAGTTCTATCTAGGTTGGCAATATGTAGATATAATGCTCCAATAGAAGGAGCATTATATCTACACGCATTAACGAATTTTACACACTTATTTACGTAAGATATTTTTTTGGTTAAGAATCTAACTTCTTCTATCTCGAGCACTTAAATATCTTCTGGTAACCAAAAATACCTTTACTTAATCCTCAATTTGTATAATACCATTATTTGAGTCTATGAACTTGTTGAAGGACAGTGATAAAAAAGTGTATATAAACTAATCTAAAAATATAAAAATCACGGTAACGTTTCCAGTACTATATATCGTATACATATATATCGATTTTAAATTTATTTCAAACGAACTTTTCACACAACATGAATCCATAGGGTACAGGCAATAAAGCTAACCAAATTTCGTTTGCATTCCCTGCAGACTCATTACAAAGCGAATTGTGTAAAGCGTTGAAAGTGGGGTATGAACTGAAATACATTTTAACTTTATTGATGTATGTTTTGTTTGTACGAATATTTTATTTTCTATTGTTTTAGTACTTTTAAAATTTAAGCAAGCGGCTGAGGGGATGAAAATAAAGTGATCCGAATTCATTAACAGCTACGTTCAAAACAACATATTTTAGAACCATTAAATCAGTCAACATTTTGGGCATATGGTTTAATAATACTTTCTCATACCGACGAACGGTCACGCGTATGTGGAATGTATTTCAATTTATTTTTTGCAACAGCACTGTGTAATTTTTTATTCAAAATTCATACAAATATCAAATATCCATATGTAGAACATATTATATTAAATACTAAATATCAGTCTACTGAACTTAGGACTTCTCCTATGAGTTGCCGGTACATCTAAGTAGATTGTATTCTGCTCATCTGGTGTTATTCTACACTGGAATTGCTGGTAAAATATTTATAATATGAAGAGAATATGATGTAAGAGAATAATGATGAATACGAAATAAATCTAAGATCATTTTACAGTTATTTAATTTTTGTAAAGAAACATTGCTTATAATTATAAAAATAAATTTTAATAACATAATTTTAATTTTAGATATATTATCATTGTCATATGAATAAAATGATGTTTGTTACAGATGCAGGAAACTCTACGATTGGAAATTGTGAAATAGAAGTAGCTGTCAAAAATGGTACACTTAATACAAGTGAAGACTGGGCAATGAGTGAGAACGACTCACTAAGAGCTAGCCAAGAACCACTCCACCCGGTAAGTTTAATTCATAGGAGAAGCACACCTTTTTCTTGCAACTAGTTTTAATGAAAATATTCTTGGGGACACTTATTATCTCTGTGTATTTTTAGTTTTATGAAGGTGATTAGTGCTTTAGTAAATAATGTCGGAAAAAGAATATAAGTCTGTGAGTTGTGTAATAAACTTAAGTTTATGAGAACCACTTATCTATTTGATCCTAATATATAAAGCAATAGATTAATTTGTTATTTTTCGGTTTTGATATGTTATGATTGTAACGTAGAAATGTCATTATGAACACTGTCATAAACGAACGAAATTAAAATCATATTATGCCGTATATGTATATATATATATATATATATAATATATATTTATATATATGTATGTACATATACGGCATAATATGATTTTAATTTCGTTCGTTTATTAAAAATTAAGGATATTTTACTAATTTTGACTCCTTTGTCCCACAGATTATTTCATCACCGAGAATGGCAGTATCAAATAAACAACCAATCGCTATAAGTACAATGACGTTAAGTAAAAGAGGGCATCTCATGGCTGAAGAAATACCAGGACCAGAAAGTTGCGTATAGAAAATTTTATAAATTGAGTAAATAATGTTTGTAATTTTTGTATTTATTAACAATTGTGTATTGACTGTGACCATTGTGATAAAATATTGTAAATAATTATTAATTAGTATTAAAGATAAATATAATTATTTTTTTCTTTTAATGCATAATCATTATCACAGTCCATAATTTATTCATCTTCTACTAACAGTAAAAGAACAAAATGAATGACATTGTGCCTTTGTAATTGACCATTAGCACGTTAGTTATCTTACGATAGCAGTTATTAGGCCATACCAAAGATCTTCATCGATTTCTAGATATTAACACTAACTAACACGGCTAACACTTTACTAAACGAAAAAGAAGAAAAGTTACAGAAGCGCACAGAATTATATATATATATATATATATATATATATATATTTATATCATATAATATTATATTATAAGGATACATGATTATAGTAGTTACTGAAAACTAGTTTAGACTGAGTTAAGTGTGTCAGAGAGTTAGCTGAAATCTTATCTCAAATCTAATTAAACCCAATCCATTTAGTAGAAAGACAAAAGTAAATTTCACAATATATTTTCTAAATGAAAGAAATGTTTAGTGTTTTACTTTATTTAAGTTTAAGCTGGTCTTACGCAAAAAGTAGTAAGTGTTTCTTTCTACGGGCTGTCGAGAATGAGTATGAAATTCCCAAGCGTGAGCTCGTTTAGCTCGTAATTTTTCATTGAGCCTGAGAGTCGACGGAAAGCCTCCAATTAAGTTTCTCTTTAGCGTTCAGCCCCAGAAAAAGGGAAGAAAAATGAACAATTGAGGGAAAGGACAATCCCGTTATGTAAGTCTATAAGATCTATATTACACATATAAATTTACTTGTTTTAACAAATACTTTATAAATTTATATGTGCGTTATGTTTGAACTATTCTTTTTGATATCTTTGAAAAAGAAAAAATCAGTTGTTGCATAATCCTTGGATTTTTGTTTTTCGGGTTCATGGTCTCTGTTAGCCTGAGCGCTTTTACAGTTTCGCCGGTTTCCTTGATAAATCATTTATTTATACTATTATATTTTCTTAATAAATTGTTAATAACAAATATACATTTTTATGACAACAAGTACCTTATTTTACCTCTAACGTATTTTCTGCTTATCGCACGAGTACGATATACCGCGCACTCGCGGTGTAGAGCAAGCCCTTTTCGCCAATGACACCGGCCTCTACGTGTTTGGATTTAAACCAGACGCTATTTGTAAACGCCTCCAATCTGCAGCCAACACCTTAGGGAAATGGTTTCGGAAATGGAGGATCGAGGTTAACTCCACCAAAAGTGTAGCCATGTACTTCTCTCGGCGCAACAAAACGCCGCATCTCCCAACTGTAGAGTTATTTGATCGTCCAATCCCTTGGGAAAAGACAGTCAAATACTTAGGCGTCACATTAGATGAAAGACTCACCTTCGGTCCGCATATCAACCGCGTACGGAAGCAGCGTTCATCCTAGGCGGTTTGCACCCGTTACTCAATAAAATAGCAAAATGTCCCTGCGTAATAAAATTACACTATACAAAGATCCGACCCATAATGACATACGCAAGCGCCGTCTTTGCGCATGCCTCCCCGCGTCACATTCATCGACTTCAGGTAATACAAAATCCTTTCATGCGCAAGGCCACCGGTGCGCCTTCGTTCTTGGGTAACGAAAATCTACACATAGATCTGACGCTGCCGACCATAGCTCAGTACCTGAAGCAGTCTTCCCGCCGATATTTCGACTCTGCCGTCACACACTCTAACCCCTTGATTGTAAGTGCCGCCACTTACAATCCCATCGCGAATCACAAATTTACCCGCGTCCGAAGGAGACCGAGGCACGCCCTCGACGACCCTAACGATGCAACCATCAGGGCGCAAGCCCTACATAAATCATAACACACGTACATTGCAACCTCATATCGCCCCCGCCGATGGGCGTCGCATACAAAGTTATTCGCGATACCGCCATGTCACGGGCTGGTTCTCTCCAGTCCATACAGAGAGAAGCGTTGCTGGAGTTTCTTGCACCACTTCTTCTCCAGCGCCCACGCATTTTGAAGTGGTGGTACAGGTAGTTAATAATAATAGTGATATTAATTTAGATAATCCTCTGTCAGAAGCAACTGACCGAGCTGAGGTTCGGCCCTCTCGGGCATCCTTGAGTCAGACGCACTCGCGAAACAGGATAGCGGTCCAAGCCGAGGCTCCCTCTCGGGAGCCCTTGTGCTGGTTATCCATATATAAAGGTCTCGACTGAGTGCCATAAGCGCTCGGTCACCTTTCAACCCAGTGAAAAATCGCACAACCTACTTGTGCGATTTTTTTTTCTCTCTGAGAGAATCCAAAATTGCCATGGCATGATAATTTTGGAAAAAATGTCAACTGTTGTTCAAAAAATTCAAAGATAGCCAAGAGTTACGTTGATAAACGAGCACACAGTACACCAAGTGGAGGCGACTTATCCACCAACAGGTTGATGATTTCGAAGTTGAGCGGCGTGAAGAACTCGATACAAAGCGAGATGAACTGAAGGTCCGCCAACCAGTGACCATCCATTACAATTATGTTGGTGGAACTTTGACTTGTCCAAAGTGCTCTCGTGCTTTAAGCAACAAGCTCACTACGCCAGCCACCAAAGAGCACATGAGAGGGCAGAAAACCTAAGCCGTACATGAACGAGTGACACAGTTGCCATGGCCGAAATCGGCCTGGAAATCATATATATACACCTAGTAGCGAATGAAGACTGGCCCATTCATCCTGAGCAAACATTCAAAATGCATATGTGTTATATCCACTAAGTACTAAGAAGGAATGCCTCGTCACTTATAATTAGATTTTCGGATCTCTACATTCACCATACGAATCACTGCGTCACACTTTCTACTGCTATTTCTGTGAGGTCGGCCTCTGTCAAACTGACTCATTCATGCTGGAGCTCAAAACTAGCAGCTGAATTGCTGTATTATTTTTATATACGCTATAACAAATTTGTTTTTTAATTTCTAAAATATAAATAATTTTCGCAATGACGCGACTGTCAAGTTGACTGAAGATGCAAGAAATAACACGTAATTATGGCATATACTATTATTAGAATTATAGTACCTCCTATAATTGCGTATTTCATCCCAACGGGAGAAAGAAATATTAACCTTTATCTATACTTTACGTGGAGTTTATTCAGTTGGAGTTGAGGTTTATTATATACTATATTTAGTCTCAAACGACGGTGAGTCAATTACCTTGTAATAGGCACAATTGTTAGCATATGTTTTTTGATACATAGGAGAGCATCTACTTTACACCTGTTGGTAACAATGATTATTCTTAAAATACCCAGTTAAAGCGGAAAAATACTTCTTTAAGTATTACGATGTACCAGAGAATGAAATATTGACACCCCAAAGTCCTTTTACATTGAGGTGTAAACGAAACATTATTTTATTCCGGTTTGGACAATAAATCCACTCACCTATAAGGCTCGTAAAATTCGGTAGGTTGATTGAGTCAGTATTTTTATTGTTTCAGACCGTGAATCAATGGCGAATGGTAGAGTAATAAAAGCGTTTTACGATTGTTTTCACGGGGAAATTTGTGGCCCGTGAAATACTCTTCCCCAGTCATTTTCTTACTCAACGTTCGATCCTGAAGACATACTTATTCTTTACGGCGACACCTAATTTTAACGGTCTGCACAGTTGGCTAACTTTCATATTATTTTCCTGTGGATGTCCCTTTTTTAAATGATTAAATCATTTATTTAGATTCCAGGCAATATTTTCTTTTCGTTAAAGATTACTTAGAATATGTCTGCAGTACTTTATGAATTAGCTAGCTATTGATCTTTTTTAGATTTAAAGTAATTTTTCTTGTCAATATTATCATATAAATTATAAAGATTACGACGAATTCTTTTTAAATTTAAATTCTTTATAAAAGCTATTTCGATAAAGTTTAAGTTTAAATGTTGAGATTCTTCTTTGCTGTCTTTGTATAATTTGTTATATTATAAAATAAATATAGCGATTAATTTATGAACGATCCAATAATATATCTATTAGACTATATATTGTTAACGTTTTTATTTATTATTTATGATTTTTGGAACATTATACAGTTCTCTGTAATTGTTTAAAAAAAAAGTACTGATGAACTTTAAATTTTAATATAAAATGAAAAATATTTCATAGTAAACCGTAACTGCCGTCGTGCGCCAAAGGTACCGGTATGATGATAAATCTTCATTTGCCTTGTTCGCACATCCTACCCGCCCTTCCCAATTAGTTAACCCGCCTGACATTACGGTCGGTACATTCACGCTCGGATTTCCGCTGCGGTCACCTATATCCATTTACTCTTAGCATGGTCTTAGAATTGGACAGGTTTTGTCGATTTGGAGAAAGGTAAGATGGCTTAATCTTTGATGCCATTTCAATATTTCTTCGAGTAAAACGTATCCGCCATATATCCACTATTGGGATTCTTAAAGTTTAGTGATTGTCTGTAAAAAATATAGTTTGCCATGTGCCTCTATTACAAATAAAATATTCAAATAAAATAAAATAAAGAGTCTTTCAATAATTATGTTTGTTGCGACTTCATTTTATATTCTTTTTATTAAAGTGAAAGTTTCCTCTTGATGAGTGATTTATGAATAATAAATATCGTTGCACGTATACGTTGTTAAAATAATATATTAAATCAACACATGGTGAATCATTCGTGAATTCTCAATAGAAAAACTTTTATATTTTTGTTCTCGTTATTTTTTCATTTATATATCTTGCAAGATTTTATATGCGGATTATGTGTATTGTAACAATTGCTAAATATCAATTCAAGTGCTGTCTTTACTTTCCTTTCAAATAATTAAAATAAAATATTAACCTAATGCTGCTCTTGTACAATGAAGTTATAAGAAGTTTAAAGATTTAGATATCATTTTATTTTTAAAATTAGTTTATGAAATGATAGTAATGTCAATAATGCAATATCAATAGACCGTTTTAATATACTTTATTCCGTCTAATAAATCCCAAAAAGGGTTATATCGATCCTTAATGACATCTATTTCTATGCTAATGAGATTTGTCCAATGAATAAAGCCAAAGAGGACTAGGAGAGGCTTCATGAATTTATTTTTCCCTATCGCAATATACAGGTTTCTTTTAAAACTTTTGTAGATTTGCTTGCTTTCAAAATCTACAAGAAATTATTCGCTCACAAAAATTACACAAGAATTATATTTATTCAGTAGCAGCATTACATTACAGCAGGTACCTCATTTGAATAATAATGTATGACACGGCGTCACACATATTTTATGTGTTAATATCACATTAACACCTAAAAGTAGTCGAAAATACTGTAAGATTTATTTAGTTTTAAATGTATGCCCTTATGTTGTTTTAAAAATAAAAAATAGCTCTGCTTTTTACCAAACTTACAAATACTTTAAAAATCGTAAGTGGAATTAAAGGATGAGTATATTACTATTATTTACAGTTATTTTAAGTCAAAGTACATCAGTTCTTGACTCTAATAGTAGACATTGCCGCCAAGTGAGTTTTGAAAACCCTCAATGTTTGCCGTTCAAGATAATTTAAGTGTTCGTATTTTTATATGGTATTATTTTATTTACATAATAAATGAGCTTAAATCCAATTTTAATTCCTCGATTCTGCTTCAGCTTGTAATGAGTGGTGTTGTTTTGTAAAAACTTGGCGAGTTTACAATATTGTTAGTACTTTAGATATAGAAATAGAAAAGTTAACAAAGAAAAAGTGAAAGAAGTTTACTTCAGTATCAAAAACTCTTTTTAATCTAAACAAGGAAGTGATAATACTCATAGGTACATAATTACAGTACGTGCATGCGTACGAGCACTGAATCCTGCTTTCAGGGGCACAGTCTCATCTTTTCTTCTCTGTTAAATATCACCTTACTATGGAGGTAATGTTAAACGACAGATTTTAACAAATTAAGTGAATTATTTATTCTTAAAACTACAGAACAATATAACGCCCTGATCCTTTATTTTAATACAGATTTATTTTAATAGAGATTTAATTTCCATAAAAATACACAAAGGCCAATCTAAAGCAAAATCCTATCATATGACACTATTTGAAATATCGTAAGAACTCATAATAAACCTGGTTTGGTTCTGATCACGGTTATAAACGTATCAAGTTGAAAAACGTAAACAAATCAATAGGAGAACCTAACGGCAACCTCATTTATCCCAAAAACTAAATGATTCCGCATTCCCCCGATCCTATTTAATACTGAATTTTCTCCTGCGGCCTTTTTCTTAAATTTTCTAGATTTTGCCTCCAGTACATGAAGTAAGAATTATATAATATATATAAAGCAATTCTTCCACGTAGTGCTCCAACATTGTAAGGTTTTAATTAAATTTTCCTCTGCTTTGGATTCGAGGTCCTTTTTCTGAGGCGCCAATCGTGCATTTGCCGCACGATGTATTACATATAAGAAAATCTTCTTTATCAGGCATTGGAGAAAATAAGTCTAAAACCTTTTATAGCAGTAATTGAGATTAAATTAGATTAAGCCTGTACTGCATTATCCTTCTATTGACGATAAAACGACACTCGAACTAAAAATTATATTCGCACTACGTATTATTACATATAACAAAAGCAAGTTCATCTTCTTTATTGGAAATTGGAAAAAAGATGCCTGAATCCTTCTTATAGCAGTAATTGAGATTAAATTAGATTAAGTACAGTCTTAATCTGAAATTATTGTAAAAAGTCTATATTATTTATGTGACGATAACACTCGAATTAAAAATTATATGGGAGCTTCTATTTTTTGTTTTAGTGTTTTTATTACATTTAAAGTAACTACAGTAACAAACGAGCATACAGTTCACCTGATGGTAAGAGATTCCTGCGGCCCATAACATCTACATTCATCGATGACAAGGAATCATAATGCAGATGCGCTGTCACCCTTGAGGATTATGATGGAATGCCTCGTCATCGCTAATAAAGGTCTCCAGATCCCCGCACTCTTTTAACGAAATACAGCAATATTATGCTGCTATTTTATGGTGGTATTCTGTGACCGGGTGGTCCTACCGCGATATAGCTGACAGCAGCGTAGCTCTACCACTGATCGATTCTAAGTCTTATTTTGTCAATTTTAGGTTGGGTTTAAAAGGAAAGCTTTTTGACGGGGCAACATTCATTATTATATTAAGGTATGTCATCCCAAAATGAATCACACATTTATATTTAGACTAGAAAAGATACACTGAATAGTCCTATCGTACAAATGGAAATTCCAGTTTTCAATTTTTTGATAGAGCTAAATTGCAGTTTGTTTCTGACTGCAGAATGAATAGGTAAGCTCGACCGGGCTAGGACCACGCCCTCACAGAATAGCGGCGTGAAATAGCGGTATAACGCTGCTATGTTTCGTCTGGGGAGTGAAGAGATCCTAAGTTCTTTATTACTGGTGACGAGGCATTTCATCTCAGTCCTCAAGGGTGACAACACATCTATCTGCATTATAATTCCTCTTCAAGGATGAATGTAGATGTCATGAGCCACAGGAATCACTTAACATCAGGTGAACTGTTTGCTCGTTTGTAACTCTCAATGTAATAAAAAAAAAATGCCTTCGCATAGACATATGTCATGGTTCTAAATGCGACAAACATATTTGAGGCTTCTTAACTGGACACTAGTTCCGCAATTCCTTACAAATTAATTTTGGTGGGAATTCAAAAATCTCTATTTTAATAAAATTTTATAATTATTTCAATGTTTACAAACGCATGGAATGTAATTCCAACTTTCGTCGTAACGTCTTTATGGTCATTAGAATTATTAACTTATATTTCAAACAAGATTGCATCGTTTCTACATTTCGAGTACATATATAAATGGACTTATTCTGTTGCTAGATAGTATCTGTTGGCCATGCATCAATAGTTATTTAAGCAATTAAGAAAACAAACGGCTGCTCTTTTAAGACCAGCCCTTTTGTAGCAACTCTGTGAGTATGAGTGTCACAATTTTAAGGCCCGGCCTATTGTCATTTTGAGGTCCCGTGTCCCTTACACTGCATTTTAATCTTCCTCCAATCTAATTGCACTTGCATTTCATCGGACTAGACAAGGGGATGACGAGTGACTGCCTCCATGTTTGCGCAAATTTATATATAAATATAAAGAAGATGGTAGATGTAAATGATATCGAAGACTTATTTCTTATTCAAATACTAACAAGTTCAAAATCTCTTTTGATTCCTATTCAATAGAAACGGCTTATTTTTTCACAAAGTACTGACGTTACTAAACATTTGCTTTGAGAAGTAATAAAAATCGGCTTAGACACGTGTGAGGATGAAGTGTGAAAAATATACCACAAGCGACTATTAATTTTTTCTTTAAAGGCGGCGGCATATTCGGTATTACGAATATATTGAAAATTCTTGAACATTTCGCAAAATTCATATACCTTCAGAAACACAGAGTAAACTAAACGAGTTTACTCTATGTGAACACGGGCGCAGTTTTATTTCATGTTACAGTAAACACCATCGAAGTCAGAGTTAGCACAGTAAATAAAACGATGAAGGTTCGAGTGTTTCAATACAATCTAGAAGAGTAAAGGGTACGTCGATCTTCACACCATCAAACATTAGTAGTTTATTAGTAATTTTTAAATACTTTTAGCTCTTGTTATTGTTTTCTATTTGTGTATTTTATCAAACCATAGAATATGGAAAAAAACTCAAACTCAACTATATAAGTCAATTTTATTCAGAAAAACTGGTGATGTGTATAGCTTGCAGGGAGCCTACGAATTCCATTAAGAAAAACATCTGCCATATATTATAAGTATACTTGAGACTGGTCAATGGGCTGAGTTATACCTTATGCTAGGTCTCGTAGCTACCTCGCTATTTTGGAAAGCGAGTGAATCCATCCACACCACGTCTTCTCATCACCCACTCCATTATCACCGTAGGCGTTTCACTTTAATTTAAATTAAACAATAGTGACCAGTAATTTACTTTTATTATATTTTAATAACCTTAGTATATGCTATATCACATATTATTTCATATGACATTTTTATAATATAGTACTATTACAATTTTTATGCTGATCATTGTGTACATTGTAATTAAATATACGTTTATGTTATTTTTTTTCTATCAAGTTGTATATCCTGTGATTATTTTTCTTACCTGACTTGAACTTACTTGACTTGAACTTAAAATATATATTAGATAATATGTTAAAAATAAAATTACAGAAGTAAAGAATTTATTATATCTAAATTGTTTTTTTTTGTTACGTGATTATAGTTTATTCCCTGGTGTAAGCCTTAATGGTGTAACTGGTACACGGAGCTTTGCTTAAATTGCGTAATCAAATTAAAGCAAAATGAAATGTGTACAAGAGTGGTTATATAGATATTAATTATTTCCATATTAGTCATTACATTAGTAAATTATATGATAGTTAACAATAATTAATATATAATAATTCTCAAAAAGCATACCATAAATTATTATAAAGAGATGATAATAAATGATTATGGTTCAGTGTCCGGGTGCTCATAGACATTTAAAATGACCAAATCGAGTTCGATTCCTGATGTCAGCTCATATAAATTTTTTAATTAACTATTTTAAGTGCCGATTTATCATATACTGGGCAGTGATGGGAAATATATGGTAAAAGCGTCTAAGAAATCTGTATGTATAAAAACTAAAATAAAAATATTTTGAAGACGATATTTGTAACAAGTATGAAAATATTTGCACTCGATAACTGTTTTGAACAAAAGGTTTTTCAAAAATTGGCATATGGCCAAATTTTTTCCTGAAATATTTTTATCCCACGCTTCTTATAGTCTTCGGGGTATCAGAAAACTTTTGCAATATGCTTGGTACGCTATTCCTTGAAATGGACTTCATATGATATCATCGATTTTTATGAATTGCAATCTAGTTGTCAGGAATGATATCGGTACGGACGAATAGTCCTATAAGCTGAATATAATTAGTTTTCATAGGTTTTTGTAAATATTCGAATTTATGAATATGAAAAACGATAGGGACAAATAGGATGCATTAACTATATTAAGATCCTCACAAGTAACAACTGTATGAAAGAAAACCATAATATTTGAAACACGTATATTTTAGTTTGCTTGCTTGATCTAGTTGATGGTATTCGTGAAACTAACTGTAGCCATTTCAGTGACGTTGTTGGTTTGCTATCGTAAGAGAAAAGTAGTTATTCCAGAAAGTATAATTTTGCGAGTAATGGATTTATCGGTACCGGCTATTCAAAATTACATCCGTATCATCTCGATGGTTGGCAATCCACCACTGTGTGCTTAACGCGAAATTTTCTACCGCGTACAAGTACTCTGTGGAATCAGCTGTCGCCAGTGGAGTGTCCGAACCGATACGACGTAGGGACCGACGAGGTCTGGGCTAGATAAGGGCCAGTCTTCAGCTCTTATAAAGTCCGGAACGTTGGTTTCAAGCCAGGCTTGGGTAGTTCGTGCCATTTGACCAGGTGCAGAGTACTGCTGGAAAGTCAAAGATTGATTTAGGGAATGTCCTGTATATCGACGATAAGCACCGAGCCTCATGTCTAGTTTTATAATACGCGACAGAGTCCTAGCGGGAATCTTCATCTCCCGGGATAAGATTTTTTGCTTTCTAATGGGGTTTCGACGAATTCTGGCTTTAACAGCCTTTATTGTTCTAACAGCACGCGGCTGCCCCAATCTTTTCTGGTCTTCGAGTTATATATATATATATATATATATATATATATATATATATATATATATATATATATGTATAAATAAGTAGAAAATAACCTTATACTGTGTTAACCCATACGTCTAATAAGGGCGTAAAATATCCACCATGTTACGTTCAATAACACGCTTGCGATTGCTATTCATAATATTCAAACAATGTTTAAGCATTGGTAATTTTAAAGAAAAATAACTAATGAAATTAATACAGTTAATTACTAGAGCAATGAGCAGTGTAAAATCATCTGTGTCCGTTTATTGCTGGACTCCGCTCTGGATATTCCAATCACGTCGCCACTCTACGGCATGACACGCCTTGTCGAATCGTGACATAAATACTTACGCTAATGACGTTCGGGTATTCTCTATTCGCTTAGTGAGTGTTTTTTTTATGTTTTCAAAGAAATTAATAATTATTTCTTAGTCATTGTACGCAAGTCAATCTAAATAACATACCGTTTATTATTGTTAGTTCTTTACATATCGAGGTACCAACATATAAACATTGATCCCTTAACTTAGCTTTATCTGAACAGACTGAGCTTTTCACTCAACCGAAAGGTCACCCTGGAATATGATGGCGACTACCGTCGAATGATATAGTACAGAATAAAGTGGTATTACGATTTTATATTATATATTTCATAATTTTTAATTTAAATATAAATAGTAGTGGTGGTGGAATATTTCTAATGAACAGACAGTGATATAATTAGATTCAGTCTAAACATAACACTGCTCGTCTAATTTGTCACTATTATATCGAAAATGCTTATAGAGTAGATAATAATCTAGCCTTAATAGCGATTTTTGCTCGATTTTTATATGACCATTATCAGCTATCCACATTACGCTGGTGCGACTATACCATTTCTGACAACCGCTAATTAATCAATCATATTTCTCGGATTTGATACTACATCTAATATAAGTAATAATAACCATTATATTATATATTAACCATTACATATTATATTTATATTAAATAACAGTTAATCTAAGTTAACGGTAAGGTAAGGTGACACTGACCAGTGACAGCTAATAATATTTATATATATTTCTTTATTACGGTTTTGTTATAATTTATTTTTTATTATTGTTTATTTTATATTAGTTTATTACATTTAATCTAGTTTAATGCATGCTGAGTTAGCCTTTAAGTGGGATATGTTACATGATTAATTTAATGTAGTTAATGTACATTGAAAACATTGTATATAACGTTGGCTTCCTAATAAATATATAAATAAAAATAAAAGTAAAAATACCAGGCAATGCAGGGGTTGGGACCTGATGGTCGCGTCGTTGAGGTGGTCGAGGCGTGCCTTGGTCTCCTTCGGACGCGGTTGAATCTGTGATTCGCAATGGGATTGTAAGTGGCGGCACTTACAATCAAGGGGCTAGAGTGTGCGACGGCAGAGTCGAAATTTCGGCTCGAATCCTGCTCCAGGTACTGAGCTATGGTCGGCAGCTCAAGATCTATGTGTAGATTTTTGTTGTTGATTTAGAACCAAGGCGCGCCGGTGGCGTTGCGCATGAAACTATTTTGTATTACTTGAAATCGGTGAATGTGACGCGGGGAGGCATGCACACTCGACGCGGTAACGTAAGGTTCGATTTCGGAGAAAGTCTCGTATGATAAGTACGAGTCGATCTGGCACACTGAGCTCATATAGTTTGTATATTTTATATTTTTTGTATATATCTGGCACAACGGACTCACCGTTGTGCAGACCTTGTCGGAAGCTTTCGCCACGTTGAGGATAAGTGCCGCAGTTTGGTAGCCCTGAAGAAATTTACTGAGAATGTGCTCCGTGATGCGGTGCACTTGATGTGGGCATGAGTGTTGGGTGCGATACCCAAACTGCTCATTAGTTGGTATCCCTGGGGCAGCATGAAGTGCTTTAGGTGGGCAAGGATGAGCCTTTCATACATAGGCAGGACATATATAAGCTTCAAGGAAGGTGAGGGTTGGCGTGTCGACGGGCACGCAGTGCAAGAACTTTTTATAGTAAATGTGAGTTCGGTGCGGCGGAAGTTCTATCATTCCTAATGATGTTATAATTCAGAATAATGATGATTTCGTTGCTTTGATTATTGCGTTGATTATTACCAAATGACGTCCATAAGTGCGAATACATAGAGACTTATACCATTTTCCTTACTTCGAGATATATTTGTCCCAATCCCGTGTGAGAATTCTTTAGGTAATGGACACTTCTTCGACGTGTGAACATGTCATTGATTCTATGACAGATGTTAACTAATTTGCATGGGTTTCAAATCAGGTTAGTAGGATGACCTGTCTCTGGAGCTGATGAAACCCCGAGATATTATCTTTGCACCACAGTTGAACACTTAAGGCTATTGAGATACAGGCTACTGAGTACTGGACTATCCATAGACGTTAACCAAAGTACTATTGACTTCAAGCAAGGACCAGAGTTTCAAGGATGTCATCGGTAATTTTTTTCACATCCTCTTCAAGAAAAACTCCCCTAGTTTTGCCAGTTGAGCAAATTGCGCTCCAAAGCATAATTGTTTGCACATTTTGGCTACACTAAAAACTATTGCAGCATCTCCTGGATGAAATGAAGACCAGATCAGTTTAGTGATTGCGGGCTTATTCTATCGTAAACATTTATTTCTCAGAGAAAAACATATTTTACAATTATTTTTTGCGGAGCTTTGTTTAAAGTTTAAACAAACGACATATTTAAAGGTAATTTTTTTTGTCTTTGTCCGCAAGCAATTGCGCTTTTTTCAGCTCATATGGCCTTAAGTGTTACATAGTGGTGATAGAATATTATTTATTTAGATTAAAACATTATATCTTTAAAAGGTTGTAGTATTATTTTTATTATTGTATTGATAATTATATTTTTCCCGCAAACTTTAGCAAATTATTGGCCAATAATGCGCAGTGAGAAGACCGCAGAATGGATCTGACTATCGACCATGACACCTGTGTCGTTTTTAGCCACAAACGTTCTGACAATGAAAATTTTGTCAATAAGGACGCACTGTAAAATTTGGCCGCGAAATTATTTTAGCATAGATCTTATTCCTCAACGTGACAGATATATTGTTTTTTTTAGGAATAGTAATTTGCCTACAATCCCTGATGATTACAGAAAATTACAGGATGTTTGCATTACTTGATAATCTATCACATCCATGTTCTAAAATATTTTTATATTGCCTTATTGCATTGCACGTCGTATTTGCCTAATTTTATAAGGTCAACAAGACTCATGAAAAGCATATGTATATATATATATATAGATATTTATATGTATATATAGAGGACAAATCATTCATTTCAATATTACAAAATTGATGACATTGTTGATAGAAGGTCACAATAGTAATATAAAATTGCTCATAATATCATATAAGTAAATTATCATAATGACCACCTAACGATGGACATCAACTGCGTAGAATATTTATTTATTTATTTACTCTTTATTGAATATATTTATAAACTTAACAAAGTTAAAAGTTCAAAATACATAATAGAATACAGTACAATAGCGTTAGCTACCAATAATAATAATAAATTCTATATGTGGATGATAAATTTATCTGCACTTCAGGTAACTTAAGTAAGCTGACTTCAGGTCACCGAGTCTAAACCATATGAGAAAGCTTAGACTCAGCGAGATATGATGCGGGCTCGCTCGCTCGGAGGGTAAGGAGAGACACTCCCCACTCCCCGCGACTTCACGTCGGCTGCGAAGGGCGCAGAAGATGGTCCATCGCACCGTCACTTCTGGCCCCCGCAGTCAACCGACACGCTCATGAGCTCAATCAGAGCCGCCTCCTCGGGCTGGCCAAATAGCGCCTTAGGCCGGCCGTTTAGGTTCCTCTTAGCTTTACCGTGGCCGACCTGAAACCAAGAAATCCCTGCGCCACGACATGGTGAGAACCCTTCGGGGGTGACTTTACCCTATTAAACCCTTTATTTACCTACTGAACGAATATACCATAGCGATGTAAGAAGAAATACTATATCGTATCTATTTCAGTAAAACTTCCATGAATTCTTGACTCAAACTCTTTACCAAATCTCAAGTTCTTTATCAAATATTGTTTTGGAGTGGTAGGTCAAAGAGGGGCTTAAACGCTAATATTTGTTAAGTGAAGTGCTATATTGAAAAATGTAAATTTCTATTAGAAAAATAAGTAGCACCAAAATAGCTGACGATTATGCGTTGTTTTGTCCTAGTGCAGTAAAATTTTAAAAATATTTGTTGAATTACATAATTTCTCAATAGTCATTTTCAAAATCCAGGTAAATAAAGGTACGTTAACGTTTTTAAATAAAAGAATATTAGAATAAACTTCTATTAAGTAGATTTTAACGAAAAAAAGGCAAAGAAACACTTAAACTCTAATGAGATTTGTACCATTATTCTTTTTAGCTTTCTGAATTCGAATGAATAACAGTCAACAAAGCTGTGTCGCGCGACCACAGAGCAATTAAAACTTTACCTCACTTCTACTACTTAACTTCATTACCAACTAACGCTTTCTGGAAACAAATAAAAGTACTTGGGTACTTGTATAGTAAAAGAAAATTATAAAAGAACTAAAAAAGACTAATATCCTAGTTAATCATATGACAAAATGAGTCTTATTTTCGATGTCTGTTACGACCAGGTTCCATCAGTGTTTGCGCCCTTACTATAGTGAAAATTTAAAATAACGTGAATATATGTAATAAAATGGTATTTTAGCAAAACATAACAATTGTAGTCGGTGACTCTTATTGCTCTTATATATTTTTTTTTTTCTCAAAAGCATAAATTAATTGTAAAGAAAATTTTCGATTATTTCAAACACTATGTATTTTTATAAACCAATAAAGTTATATTATATTCAAAATGTATTGCTGAATAATACCGATAAATTCTTAAAACTAAATCGGAATACATTATCCTAATTGGAAATCTTTGCACCACATATAACATGCATCAACGCCAAGAGTTTGTAATCTTATTTAACTTAACCGAAGTTTCTTCTATGTTTACTTTGTTATACAAAGAGATAAGTGACTTATGGAAAGGGTTAAATCGATCCTTAACGACTTCGATTTGTATGCTAATGAGATTTGCCCAATGATCGAGGTCGTTAGGAAAGGAAGCCACTTCCTAAAATTATTTTTGTATTCTACATAGTTTGTTATGATCTAAATATTTTAATTATTACAGTTATATTATCTAAGAGAATTTCTGTCAATCAAACCTTCCATCTCTGCATAGGGGGATAACACGCTGGGCCATGACGTAAAGGAAAAACATGATTTCCTAAACACTATTTTTGCGTTCAATCCGACTCTCAATGATAAGGCGAACTCACTGCCGACCATCTCGCGGTGTGAGAGTTCCATAATGTCCGTTTCCAGATGTCCGTTTTCGTCAAAACTCAGTTTACAAAGCGCTCCTCTCTCGGAACATTCACAAGTCGACTGTTGAATTTTCTCATTTATATTTCAATAAAAATATCAACTTTTCTCTTTACTTCATCCTGAGGCAGAAGTCATTATGTGCAGATGTTGACGCGTTTATTTTATTATGGAATTCTATGTTACCCATAAGGGGTACGGGTAACATAAAAACATGCCGATACAGATTTTATATAGCATGCATCTACCCAGTTTGAAAAAATAAAAACTTGTTATTTATTTAACAATATATGAGCGCACCTTTTGAGCTTGTGATGTCACTAAGATCAAATTAGATATATAGTCGTATTAAGAAAACTTTAGATTTTATTTAACTTTAGTTTAATCCTCACATTGCTTTGCATGTTCCGAATAGCCTGCATACATTTTATATTATTTGTCATCCAGACTATAAAGTTTCACTTGCTATTGAACTTTTCTAGATACAAAAATGTCTCTATTTAAATGTAAGCTTACGTTCTGTGAACTGGCTCAAAGCCAGGAGATTATACTTTGCTGCAATATTTGTGTCTCATATACTATGTACTATTTAGGGGATTGAAAAACTTTTCTAATATTCAGCTACTGACAAAATACAATGGTAATATAATAGTTCTTGTACATAAATGTATATGTACATCATCTAGGAAAATGTTATTTATATTACACGTAACGAAAAATCTCAAACGGAATGTTTAACATGCACTTTTACCTTCATATCGCTTGTTATAATGTAGGTACTTAGAGCCTGTTAAGACAAAAGTACGCACAACCGTGGCACTTCCAGGGTGCAGCTTTTTTAGTACATCCAAAGAGATTGTCTATTTTTATATACATAAAATTAATAAAACAAAAATATATACACGGTAACCTCATGGTAAGCTACCAAAATCACTGACTGCATTTCCATCGATAAATTTTTAAACTTACCTTTGAGCAAGAAAAGAAACAAGGCCCTAGCCACCAGTGCCAGACACACACATACAATAACGAATATAAAAAACCACAATTAATCGGAACTATAAGTAATTTTACTTATGTTTGTGAAATGCTAACACCAGTCACTCAACTCATTAGGTAAAAATAAAAAGACAAGAATCGAATATAAGTAAAAATTACGTTGAAATTGCAATTTCCCTTTTAGCGTTCCATAGAATAAACGATATTTGAGGTTCAAAAACGACTCATGCATTCAACTATTGGACAGTTAGCTGTTTCAGCGAGTAGTCTTTAT
The DNA here is from genome assembly GCA_029286865.1 of Teinopalpus imperialis. Lineage (NCBI taxonomy): Eukaryota > Metazoa > Arthropoda > Insecta > Lepidoptera > Papilionidae > Teinopalpus > Teinopalpus imperialis. The sequence continues at coordinate 3,699,960 of JAGSMU010000023.1, read as the reverse complement.
TTTCAAGCGATATATTTTGTTAGAAGACGATACAAATATCATTTGTGTAAGAAGCTTATTTATTTTCTTAGATATTATTGCAATCACTCATTAGGTCTAGTGGACTATAAACTCTTAAGTCTCTTGAGTTAAATTTATAACTCTTCAATATTATTTTGTTCATGGTACAATTTTTTTAAGACACTTATCTTAATAGACTACATAAAAGACAGAAATAGAATAATAATATACGGTCGGTATGTACGGAACGGTCTGTGAAATTGAACGTAGCTTCTAGCACAAGTGTTATAGTTAAGTTAGTGCTTAGTTGGAGTAGCTTAGGCTAATAGGAATACTAGTCAAAACAATTAAGAAAAATAATTATCTTTTTTTACAAAGAAATTATAGTAGTTATAAAATAAGAATACGTCTTGAAAATTTACACTCAATATTGGCCATATTTAATTTTTTCTCGTATGTTTCACTTAGATTTATTTTAAAAAGTATTTGAAGATTGTTTATGTTTTGTATTAAAATATGATACTAGCACATTTAAGCGAATTTTAGTAAGTAAATAAACAAAAATAAAAAATTATTATTTATAATTTTCGGTGTAATACTAATATTTTAATCGTTAAGTGCCCGGTCATACAATAATTATAGCTTATTACTATTGGTTAACGTATCCTACACATGAATTGTGGTTAAATTAATAAAAAATTTGAAAATAAGTACTTCAATTTTTTATTGCAATATACTTTAATAATTTCTTACATTAACGCGAATACTGCACATTGAATTAAACTATGTGTACGCCTTTAACAGTTCAGTACCCCCGTGAATTGAAGTAAGATGTGATCACACACAAATTTACATTGTTTTTTAAATTTTACTTAGGGCTTACTAAAAATATTTTAAAACTACATATTATTTCATATTACATACATATATATTCATAATATAAGACGACTGGAGAAAATAACTATTCAATTCGTTTCACAGGTTCGAGTGAGATGCAACGGATATGGTACACATGGTTTGAATAAGAATATTGAATCAATCAAGTTAACAATATTTTAATAACAAACTGAAGTATACGGTAAAGTTTATACTTACCACATTGTAGGGTACGATTGATACTCCTGGCTCTTTGTACGTGACATAGCCACACTACTTGCTTCGCCGTACCTCCGACATTGATCTATTGAATCATTACACTCCATTGTGTAAGGGATGTTGTTGTTGTGTGCATCGTGGTCGCGTTTACGTGTATACCGCTCGTTTGTTAGGATTGTCCGTAGAGTCTGATTGAACATATATAATATACAGGACCTAAAGAAATATACATTGTAACTATAACGATATTACTTTATGGTAAAATATAAAAATATTCAAAATATAAAATAATTACTACAAAAGTCTTTGAGCAGCGCGTGATGCCGGTGATGATTTATGGCACTGAGACATGTTCCTTGACTATTGGGTGTATTTTAAAGATCAGTCTCTCGTAGAGCAATGGAGATGGTCAAGCCAGGTGTATCTTAGAGTGTAATGGCCGTAAGAATGTTTAAAGCCCATTGTCTCGGTACTGTGGCCTGTGCATACTTTCGCTCTAGGTATTATGCAAAGTGTACGTAGCAGTGACTGTGAATGCGCTATCCCATCACAGGCCCGTGACTGAGCATCATAGAGGATGATCGCGCATCACCATATGAAGATAAAACCGTCATCTTTAAATCATAGCTAGACGAAATCCTACTATGTCCGCTATGGTGTTGGTTACAAAGTTTCATCACTTTTCGAGCTAAGCGACTAAAATATTCGAAACCGCTTGCACAAAGTCAATCTCCATTTTCTGTGAGTACCCATTGAGCCTCGGTATTTGTGATCACAGAAATCGGGCAGAAGAAAAGCATTATGAGTGCTTCCTTTCAGATGAATCTCGCTTCGATAGAAGACTAGATACTAGCTGTATACGGATTTAGACGGGCCAACTGGACATCAAGCACATATGAGATCACATAATTTAGTCCATACATATGGTAATGGAAAAATCATGATATGGGCGGGTAATTTTGATCGGTGGAAGGACCAAACTCATTTGGATCAGAGGCAATCCCAATGCACAGTGTAACTGAAAGGATAATGTCAGATATCTTTATTTCTTGGGGAACCCATTTGAGTCCTTCATTTCGATTTCGAATCCTATTTGATTCGATATCCGTAAACACATAAAAAATCATAGTAACTTTAAGAACATTTTCTGTTTTTGAATTTGATTAAATATATTTTTGTAACACGTTTGGTTATTTTAACGTAAATAGAGCTACTCGTATGCTGAAATAAAATGCATTATAACTTTAGATAAAACAAATATTATAATTAAATTAATATTTATACATTTTTATATATAGTGCCTTTAGTTAAAGATTTTTGAACATTTTTTTATTTTTTATTGCAATACTTGCTTCAAATATTCTTAATTTAATTTTAAATTTAGTTCTGTAGGTATCCAAATTTAGCACTGCAGACAAAATTTTAATATGATAAATCTAACCCGCATACCGCCTACCACACAATTTGTTACTTAATTGTATGTATTCAAATGTGGAATTATTAATATATAATATTTATAAGCATACAATGAAATATATATATATATTAGTAAGTGGAATACAAAAATATAATATTACAGCATTGTATAAAGTTTGAAAGCATTGTTAAATAGAGTGACTATTGCTTGAGTAGAGTTCTTAGAATGATTGATGTAGAGGACTCACCAAATAGTATTTATACGAATGTAGGAACTTCATAATTAGGGACATTGCAAATGTAAATATTATTTCACTCTTTGCTACTTTTGCACATTTGTTGATAAAATTGTAACTCTCTTTTCCGGGTCAACGTGGGGCATTCCCGTTGATTGGTACAACTAACTTAGCATACTAATGAAAAATATTGGTCGTTTCTGCGCTCTGGGTTCACTTCCACTAACTCATGAATATGTGGTTATAATATTAGCTTTTTTTTTTGGTTTCCTTACAATTGGTAAATATTGTACAAAGTAAACGGGATTAGTAGCTTTATGTATGCTATATGTTGTTTAAATAAAAATTTTCGATTTTATTAGTAACAAGCAAACAAATGAGCGACTAAAATTGTCAATGTTCACACAATCCACTTTAGAATATCTTTGTAAAACATTTTATTGATAAGTAGTATGTAACGTAAGTATTTGTTTTAGAATAATACCATATTTCATTATTTTTTATTTATTTATTTATTTATCATAGGAAAACCTACAGCTATACAGTACTAACCTATAATATACAATTAGGTCACTATTAAGCAGATATAAGTTTTCACATGTATTTATAAAAAAAAAGAAAAATTCAAATCCAGGCACCATCGAGTAAAAAATCGCATTAAAGTCCTGGAGATACAGCATCACTAGACATATCAATAAAGAGGTTACGTGCGGAGGCATTACTGGTCTACATTATTATGATTCCTACAAAGGTCATTGTATGCATTACACGCTCTAACAAAGTAGCTATTCCGCATATAGTTAGAGTTACTTTGAAGAGTATGCAAGACAGTTGAAGCGGAGAGTTCGAGAGGGGCTCGAAAAATGCAACCTATTTAGACCTATATATATAACCTATTAAGAGCAATCAATGCGACTTTGAGCAATGAGATGAAGACTAGAGCATGATTATTCGTAGTTTTCATTACATAATTTGAATTTGGTAAGCACATGCCGAATAAATTTCCTCTGGATCGATTCAATTTTATTGATCTAAACGTTGTAATTGGTATTCCAAACTTGACCTGCATATTCAAAATTACTTCTAAATAGCGAGCAGTAGAGAATTATTTTTAAAGATTTTAGCTGGCGGAAACTGTGAGAGGATCTAATAATAAAATCAAGACCTTTGGATGCTTTTTTAACCATGGTCTCAATATGAGGATCGAAAGCTAGTTCGCTATCTAAAATAACTACAAGATCTTTAACTGTATTACATCGAGTAATAGCAAGGCCATTATGTCGATAAGTGAAATCAAACATTTGGCATTTTCATCCAAATTAAAAATTATATGACATTTTTTATTTTATCAGTACACACAATCATGGTTTCAAGAACGTTGTCATCCATATTCCATCGGTTTTAGGACTTTATGGATGGTATGGTGATATGACCCGAAGATATCATTTTGGTTCTTTGGTAGACAGGCAAAAATCCTTGTGTTTGATGCGTAACGTATAGGCTCATTAATTGTCTCATATTCATGGTTCTCTTATCAAGGCTGTGGCTTGACATTAGAGGCAGACGAAAGAAGTAAGTAGAGCGAACATGATCCTCTAAATAAATATACAGCTAGGGCATATACTATGTCAGGCGATATTTTTTTTTAAAATCGTTTATGTTCTTGGTACTCAGTGTTTGGTACGTGGTATCGGTCGGTGAACCAAGTCTGGAGTAGAGCAGGAGTTATCCTCCGAGGCTGCTGATGTGCGAATGGCATTAGTGGATTCGTAGATGTGCGCGAAAACGTTACCGTGGCCTGTGGCGATTGTGGTTTTAGTCGGTGCGAGTCTGACATGACTCGTCATTGTCGAGATATGTACAAGATACTTCCCTATGTATAAAAAGAGGGAATTCCTTGACACTGTTGCTTTGTCATAACAATATATAAAAGCACACGTTCTCTTGAACGATCATTAGTTTGTCTACGATAAAGTGGTAATACATGTTTAATATCCGTATACGGAAATGACTTGGTTGAGTGATGAAGCAGTTTGAACTCGTCTAGTGTCCACCTAATACGGTCATATGAATAACTATGAATAAGTTTTGAGAGAATTTAAACCTTATTACGTTAGTGTAAGCTATATTTTTGAATTTATTTTTTTTGAAACCTTTCAGTACATATAACGGTAGAAAATAAAAACTCGATAAAACCTCGTGTCGTCTTATATTCAATAATGATTTGATTCTTCAGTTACAACAAAAGCATACAAAAAATCATTACGCATTATTAACATTAAGAAACCAATACAAAAATAAATGAAGTCTTGTTAGATTTATTACTAATTTCATACTACATTTTTTGCATTAGTATATTTATAAGAATAGGTAATAATTGAATTCATATTTCTTTACGATCACGATATTATTTTTTTTTTTATATCTTTATTTTTCGGAGCATATGGAGATAATTCTCTTTCTATTATACAATTACTTAATTAGCTGTTTTTTAAATCCAGGGATGTGTTTTTAATCTTAATAAATTTATGCAAACAGATAATTATGTAAATTTTCGCATTTTCTTCTGTGAAGAAATTTACATTTTTATAAATCTTTACATTCAAAGAGTTTAAATTCAAGTTATAATTCAAAATATATTTTTATATTGGCGCTTAAATTAATAATATTGTGATAATGAAATATAATGCCTTTTATAAAATAATACAACTTCTCTCCTTTTTTACCTTATTGGTTTACTTTATTTAGATCATAGCCATAGCTAGGAAGACGGGGTGATACAGGATTCATATCCGTCAACGGAAATAACCCGGCTGAGTGATGAAGCATTTTCAGCACGTCCGGTATCCGCTCTCTGTGAGGACAGTGCTTCTCCATGATTCATTATTTCCTGTATGTTGCCTTGTTGAGGTGAGGGTTAAATTGTAGCAACTAATATAGCATCATCGTTACTATTAAAGAAAAAATAATACACAGCTATTTTTATTTTTTATCCTAAAACAGAACAAAGCTGTTCCTAAGGAAAATATGTTTATGGTTCTATACATAGTACAAAATTAAAAATATCTGATATCTTTCATATTAGGTTACTGGTGATAACAAGTATACAGTTGACCTTATGGGAACTGTTTCTTGTCATACTAAATTCGTTCTAGAAAAGCAATAAAACTGCCTAACTGCGGACTAGTGATAAGGTCTCCGGATTCTTTCTTTCAACTTTTATATTACGTTATTATTATTAAAAATAATGTGAATATTTACCAACAAGACTACATAAAAGTGAATATTGATGAATACAGGTACGTATTAAAAAAATATTGCGTTTTAAAGTTCTATCAAATTAAAATAATAATAGCATTTTTAACAATGGTCGTATTTATTATCATCTTACTGTGGTAAAGCCACGCTGCAGTTTATTTCTAGATGCAGTATAAATATGGTCGACTCAAAAAATCACAAATATACAGAATACCAGCGTAATAAAGCTACATAACGATTCTTAATTTAGTATGGAGTGTGTAGGAACCCTTATTACCAGTGATGAGACATACTCCTCGAGGTAAATGGGAAAGAGGATTGCTCTATTTTACGTTTAATATTTCAATTACACAATCTATTGGGCACGATATAAATCTAAATAGCTCTATGTAGAGAAGCAGTTAACGGATATCTTATATTCTTTGGCTTGAAGCCAGAACATTATCCTTGCAGTCTTCCAGATATTTAAATTATAATTTTTTCCCAGATATTTACAGCGTTATAACGTTATGTATACTATTTATTTTATTACATATCTTTTGATTACTGCACATGCCACACCTTGGGTTGACTGGTAGAGAATGTCAATGGGCAATAAGTTCGCCCTCTGTAACCTTCTGTATGTATCTTGTATATGTTTTTATTTTGTTGAAGATAAAACAGAAACCGGAAACGGGTAGCCTCAGACTTGTTAAGCATGACTTTGAGTCCAAACATTTGTATTTTTCCGACAATCTGTGCCACAGACACAGTGACAAAACAGGATACCTCCGTAAGGCTATATCCCCGGGCTATGACAAGAGTGTCATCTGCACAGCGGGTTTTACATACGCCCGCGAGGAAGTTGCCCAGCAGATCACAATTGTAGTTGATGTTCAACAGAAGAGCGTTGCGGGCATTCTCCAGTTCATATTGTTATAGAGTATAGTGCATGGACACTATACTTAGAATAATTTGACTACTTTTTTTCTGTCAAGTAACACGCGAAAGAATCACTAAAACTATTAATCCAATAAAGGGTGTCAATGATCTTCTTATATCAAACTGCGGATGGCTTACTCGTTGGGATACATTAATTAAGGGCCAGCATTTACATAACTTATTTCCTATCATTCACGAATGATTAAATTAAATGGTTGAATAAAGAGTACAACGACAACAGAGTTTTCATTTTCATTTTAAATTGTTTCATCTCGTTTGTGGGACTGTTCTAATTCTGACATTGAATATGAACAAACAGCCCATCTTATTCTCAGGGAATGCGGGCTGTGGCAATTTGAGTGCAATGTTATGTTAACTTCCTTGCTTGTTAAACTCATAACATCAGGTGTATTACATTATTCAGACCTCGTGGCGACTAGGTTAGAAGAATATATGTTCATGCATTCAGGACGTTTTATAATTCATATTACTGGAACCAGCGATAATAGTCACATGGGTTTATACCTTCCTTGGCACTTGGCAGCCAGAAATTCCTTAGCTGGGTTCTTTATTGCCAGTAAATATAAAAATATTAAAATATTCTTCTGCCCCTTATGAACAGTACCACCATGAACAAATAGATAGCTAAGTAGAAAATATTGTTGTACATACGAATCTAATACAATATACATATTTATAAACGACATGTATGATTACAATCCATGATGGTCTGGCCTGTGTTTGAAGTTTAGCTTAGATTCTAGAATCTCACACAGCATAATTGGTCAAACTCTGTAAATTTTCTATCCAATTCATGCTCTGCCTATTCTAAATTAGCAAGGATTTGCTTTGATTACCACGATTTTACCTTGAAGGTCAACAACGCGGTCTGTGACTCCGCTGTTAATGCGGTGTCTATGGGCGACGGTAACGACTATTGGTCGAGCTGATTGCTCGCTTGCCACCTTACCTATATATAAAAAATTACTAGACAAAGGTAATCACAGAACTAGATTTGAAAGACAGGATTTTCCTTTTAATTTCCTTAATCATTTTAAAAGTTATAAAGATGGACAATGTATTCTAACTTCATAACTATATGAGTTGTAAACAGGAAGTATGGTTTAAGAAATAAATGCAAATGTTATGTACATTTATGAAAGGATTTATTTCGTTATTCCTTGAGTCTTTAATTATTTTAGAAGTGATGATTTTCCAGTCTTATTTTATACATTTATCAGTAACGAGCACGCAGTTCACTTGATGATAAGTTATATTCTTATATCTAGATCTTTATTCTCAACTAAAATTCAACATGCACATGCGTTACTTCTGAGTGTACTGACATGTAACGCCTCGTTACCTATTATAGGGTTTCCGGATCCCTACTCTCGCTATATGTTGTACAGAAGCGATATGCTGCTATACCACGCCGGTATTCTGTTAGGGCCGTGGTAATTCGCTGGTGGAGTGAATCTAACATTTGCAACTCGGAACTTGCTGGAACGTGGCTCTATCACATGATAAAATATTTATAAACATTAGGACATATATTACTAACAGAATGAGGGCCGTACAAGATTTAAAATACCCGTTTTCTGCTTCATCGTATAGAGGCACGTACAAGGACCGTCGCATTATGTTGACACTAGATAATGAGTTCACACTTTGTTTAGGCGCCACGAAAAAATATTATATTTTTTAATCCTTGTCATTTAAACTTAATGAAATCTAATTTATACCCACAAAATAATGTAATGCTATAATATTATATGACTTTTTTTATTTATGTACATTTTATTCTTATGACAATTATTTTGCTAGACGATAGGTCCACGGTGCAGTTATATATTAACTATCACAACGTTCAATATGGGAACTAACGGTTAGCTTTATTACCTTTAACAGGAACCTTCGTATGATATTTATGTGCAGGCACACTAAAACTTGCAGAAACAACTTATACTAAGTTTAGTTCATAAGATTATGAGTGAGTCTGAAAGTAATTTACTGACATCAATTGATTCGCGCTTCCAAATTATAAATTTTCGTTTCCAAAACTTTTCTAGTAAGGTTTCAGGAATAGAGTGACTGGTATAAAAATTAATTACATTTCGAGGAAAATCTGAACGAAAACGAACAGGTTTTCAGCAGCCGTAGTATCAATTTAATTTTAACTATGGGTTAACTAGGAACGCCCGTACTGACCCTTGTGCATATCTTGTAACTTATTAGACTTAGAGAGAATAATACACTACTATAATAACTTCATCGGTACTACGTCACATATAATGACGTATTCAAATGAAGTGAATTCTTTTCTTAATCAATTTAGTTCCTAAAGTCTAAGGAGAATCATGGTACAGGAGCTGTTGTTTAAAATTCGTAGTTAAAAGCTACTTAATAATATTTATATAATTTTCCACAATTTTTACTGAGTTTTAAACAGTCACCGGAAGGAACTTTATTTGTCGCGAAATAGGAAGCTGCAAAAATTCGTGAAATAAGACCTCCGTGGCAAATTTAGTTCTATTTATAACTCAGGAAGCTAGTGTGGAAGGAAGCGCAGGTAATTTTATAACACAAACATAAGAAAATTGTCATATTATTTCTAGTTTAAGCCGTTGAACTTTGGTAGAAATGAATCCAAAAATGAAAATGATGTCAAATGATTATTTCGCTTAACTAAATATGCCTATGAACAATTCACATATACTAAACAAATGTTATTGCTTTGTTGTTTGGTTATTATTAATATAATAAAAGGGTCTTGGCTGTTATAGAATTATAATAGTTCGTTTTAAAACATTATTATTATCTTATATACATTGCGTTACATCTGCTTTAACTTTCCGATGTCTCACGATTATTGTCCTAATAATAATGTATATTAGGATAGAATTCGAAATAGAACAACTGGATATGAATATTTATTTAATTTTTATGATCGCACCTTACAAAAAGGGGTACATAGGGCTGACTTAATGCATTCTCTACCAGCAACCCGTGGCGTGGATATATATTGTGGTAGGTGTAGTGCGTGCATACACGAACAATAATTAATAAATGATTACTGAATAAAAAAACAATAAAATAATTATTTTTTAATATTAAAAATGTAATAATGATTAGAAATAATTCTACTAATAAAAAATAACTTATTATATATATAAAATAAACATATTTATATACTACTATATAAAAATATACATAATATACATAAATATATAATTAAACATATAACAAACCAACAACGACAAAGAGTAATTTACCATATTAATAAGCACCCCCGTACCAGCGTTTAAAAGTACATATGTATATATATGTATATATATGTATATATATATATATATATATATAAAATAAACATATTTATATACTACTATATAAAAATATACATAATATACATAAATATATAATTAAACATATAACAAACCAACAATGACAAAGAGTAATTTACCATATTAATAAGCACCCCCGTACCAGCGTTTAAAATTACATATGTGTATATATGTATATATATATATTTATATATATATATATATACATATATATATATATATATATACATATATATATATATATATATATATATTTTATCTCTTTATCGTCGGAAAAAGAGTTCCAGAGACGTCTAGCTGGAATAGTAAAGGATTTGCCAATGAAATCGGTGAAGTGATGAGGAGTTGTTATAATTAGATTCGAAGAGGAGCGAAGATTTTTGTTGCGAGATAAGAAAAGGTATTGAAAGTTATTTTTAAGATAAGAACGAGCAGTTTGATCATTCAAGATAGAGAACAATTAAAGATTTAGAGTTACTCCTCTGCTGAATGGTGAACCGCTTAAGGCGTGTACGATATCGCGGGATGCGATAATGTTTGCGAAGTCCGAAAATATACCTGATGCATTTATAGTAGAAGTTGTTAAGAGAAACTATATTTAAATGTGGGTAAAAGACATCTGCATGATCGATAAAAGGTAATATTCCTGAAACGACAAGGACACTTGGTCGTAAAAGGAAAAAAATTCTTCAAACTGTTCAGTGATTGTAACGCGGCATAGACCTTACGACTGACTTCAGTGACCTGTATTTTCTAATTTAATTTAGTGTAAATATACCATTTTTTTATACAAAACAGCCAAATGGTATTTTATCATTGTAGTGGAAGAAGGGCAAGTTTACATTATTTATTAATATTATTAATTTTGAAAATAATGGGGACTCTAAGGCGCGACGACAAATTATAAATAGCTATTACGTTCGAATTCAACTTAGCAGTCACGCTGTTGAAGTCTAAGAAGAATATTGGCAAGCACTTAAAGTTGCAGGTCAGCAATCAATAATGGAAGAAGATAGAGTTTATAAAACTGTAAAAATATTGGATAAGCATACTGCATTGCGGCATGCCAGTTCTGAGGTCCGCCCATTATGATGACTCTTCACCCACGTGAACAGATTGCTAACACCTCCGAAGATAGGGAGAATACCACTCCAATACCTAATAGTCTAAGGCTCAAGAAATATTTTTTGGAACCTAAGCTCCGATAGAAATATACCTTTTGCACCATATGGTTCTGACATTGCGAAATCTGTTGGTTATTACCAGAAGACATCAACTGCGCAAAAAAGAATTATTACAATACCATTACTGTACGCGTAAACACAGAAACACTTTCTGGTCTAGACTTCCCTAATCCATTCATAAACCAGTTACTCTGAATAATTAGTAACCCAGATGTCAAACGTCTGGGTCACTAATTCTTCTAATCTATAAGATGAATTTGAACCTCTTTTTACCTCGTAACACTTAACTTATTTAACACTTCACGCAGGAATTTAGCCCGTAGAAAATAATCGTTGGGGTCACCTGCCCAAACCCAATGTGTGAATGACACAAGTCAACGAATACAAGAATCAAAATTTGACAATCCATTGAGAAATTATACATTCAACATAGCTAAGAGGATCATAATGAAATGCTAGATTTAAAACGTAAATTATAAATATAATTTTTTAATGAAAGTGCACAGAACCTTTGAATGTCAAAAAAATATTTAATAATGTCCACGCTCTAGTAAAAATATACTATGTCCACACTGATCGCCACCGTGAAAGAGTAGCATAGCGCTGCTGTGTTTCGTTTACTCACTGTACCGATCTCAGTCCTCAGAATTAACAACCCATAAATATATTGAATCTATGTTGAAGATTAATGTAGTTGTTTATGGGTAGCAGTCATGACTTGCCATCAGGTGAACTTGGTTGTCACTCTTATTTATTTAAAATAGATTTTAGAATATAATAGGCAATAGAAGTACTAACAATCATAAGGCTAACAAAGTTTATTTAGAAACATTTTTTTTCGAAACGTTTCATTTATGTTTCGCAATTCCAGCCAATTTACTACGTTTTAAAGTCTCATGGTTTTGCATGATATCTATGGAAACAATGTTATCACTTCATTGTTTGAAATATTGTGGTAGGCTTCGAACCCTAAACAAATACACATATATCTTGGCCGTGAGTGGAAAAGATCCCCTGGGAGCCACGCTTAGTGGTCCGCGTATGAAGCAGCCTAAGCTTAGAGCATTGTTTGAATAGGAGCTCTCTGTGTATATTATACAGACTTTATTGTGAACATTAATTTATTGGTTATTGTAAGCGACATAATAGCGCCGCCTCAATTAGAAATCATAAAACAAATGTATTCGCGAAGAGACTCGCCTAGGAAATTATTATAAATTTTCAGCATATCGCTTCTGTTTTTATATGGTAAATGTTATAATAATAAGACCTATTCGTGAAAATGTGCGATATTGCTAAAGATGTACCCCTGCTTTATGCCCTAATAACGATACCACATGAAATTTAAATTAAATTGCTTGTTTATTTCCTTAAACTATTTACACCAAACAATTATATAATAAAAATATATTGACAGCTTCTTTCCTGACCAGTGCAAAAATCAGGAAGAAAGAGTTCAGTATAATAACAAAGAGCAGAAAATTTATAAGGCTTTTTTGAACAATTTGTAGATAGAAAATAAAATAATTTCTCCATTTTTCTACAGACCATTGGAAACGATAAAAGCCTTAACGGCTCTATTGAAAGCTACGCTTACATATTGTGCACTAGCTCGCATTCGGATGATTATCCTTGGCTCCGTTGCAATATTTGCGTCTCACGTTTCGTACTATTCAAAACATGCAAAAACTTTTCTAATATTCGACATACAATGAGAATGTAAAGGAAAACTATTCTATCGAAATATTTATATTTGAATTCTTGTTATATTTACCGTTTCGTATGGTTTTATCATTTTCAATAGAATGTATAAAAATAAAGTAGAATAAATGATTTTAATAATGCTGGTATTTGTAGAGCTAGTTCAAATTACTACAAAAATAAGACGGGATTAAGTATTTTAGAACATAAAATTATAAAAATATTTTACTCTAAAATAAAATAGCATAATAACAACCATGTGCAGTGTGCATTCCTGTTATATACTTGTTCATACTAATCAAAGTCGAAGTTATGAATAATTTATTTTATATTCAAAGTTTGGCTTTGATAAAGCCCTTTAATACCTCGGGCCTACGAACCTAGATGAGCTCTAAAGATTTCTATTAATATTTTAGCAGACTATTTCGTCTAATAATAACCACATTTTGGTCCAAATCAAGAACCAAAAAAAAGAGTTCAGATCAGCTATCAGAATAGGGCTTGTTCTTATGAAGTTTGGCACATTATTCTAGAGCTAGGTTCGATTATTTTATGCATTGTGATTAGTTAGTGGAGCTTTGCTGGAAAGATTACTGTTCATTTTTGAACGATGTATCATTAAGAGGCTTCATTACACAATCCAAGTCAGTCTTGATAAACTTTGACAGAAGTTTATACACCTTTTTCACAAAAATTAAGATTCGGACTCCTTGATAGAATACTTCCATACCAAAACATGATTAATGTAGGTTAATGACCTTATCGAATTTGTGTCAACAAGTTGCGAAGTTCCTCTAGAGGTGTGAAAATATATTTCGTCTTTACTTTTTGAAGTGCTCATTACTTGCAAATTTAATTGTATCATTTCTTTATACCACGTTTCTGTCTTCCGCCGACATTTCAGGACAGCAAGCGAATTGATCAATCATAAGAATCAGGGACTGATTTAGAGTATGTCCTTCAGATATTGTTTATAAGTGATAGTTCTTTGGGGCCAAGACGTAATCTTAACTACATTTATCAAATTCTAGATTTTTTTTTAATTCATTTATTAGGTTTACCAACATTTACACAAATTTGTTTACACTGACGTACATATGAAATTATATATAGTTGATAGAATTCAAGTGTAACAATTACTTATAGGTAAACTCAACATGTAACTTCAAACTACATCTAAATATACAAAAAAAATACAAAACAATACACAAGAACAATTTGTTTTTAAGTTTTAAGTGGACTGGACCCGACACAAAGGTGAGTATACTTTCGTGTGTAGTGTTTTATGGAGGGCTTGGGCCCTGGTGTTCACGTCATCGGAGTCGTCGAGGACGTGCCTTAGTCTCCTTCGGACGCAGGTGAATCTGTGATTCGCAATGAGATTGTAAGTGGCGGCACATACAATCAAGGGGTTAGAGTATATAATGGCAGAGTCGGAATATTGGTGGGAAGCCTGCTTCTAGTACTGAGCTATGGTTGGCAGCTCAAGATCTATGTGTAGATTTGCGTTACTCAAGAACCACGGCGCACCGGTGGCCTTGCGCATAAAACGATTTTGTATTACCTGAAGTCGGTAAATGTGACGAAGGGATGCATGTACAAAAACGGGGCTTACGTTTGTCATTGTGGGTTGAATGCACACTTTGTATAGTTTAATTTTATTACGCATGGACATTTTGCTTTTTTTATTCTGTTACGGGTGCAAACGACCTAGGGCGAACGCTGTTCGATTCCGTACGCGATTAATATGCGGACCGTAGGTGAGTCTTTCATCTTAAGTGACGCCTAAGTATTTGACTGTATTTTCTCAGTGGATTGGACGATCAAATAGCTCTGTGGTTGGAAGATGCGGCGTTTTCTTGTGCCAAGAGAAGTACACAAGTACAAGGATGCACTTTTAGTGGGGTTAACCTCGACACTCAATTTCCGAAGCCTCTGCAATTTTCTCTAAGTTGTTGGCTGCAGAGTGGAGGCGTTTACAAATAGCGTCTGGTTTGAATCCAGACACTAGTAGAGGCCGGTGTCATCGTCAAAAAGGGCTAGCCGTTGTCGTTGGTGTAAAGTTTGTATAGAATGGGGCCTAGGACAGAGCCTTGTGGTACTCCGGCACGAACAGAGTGAACAACGGAATGCGTCCCCTCGATGCGGTAACGAAAGGTTCGCTTTCGCAGAAAGTCTCGTATGATTAGTACGAGTCGATCTGGCACACGAAGCTCATATAGTTTGTATATGAGCCCGTTGTGCCAAACCTTGTCGAAAGCTTTCGCCACGTCGAGGAAGAGTGTCCCGGTTTGGTAGACCCAAGAGAATTTACTGAGAATGTGCTCCGTAATACGGTGAACTTGATGTGTGCATGAGTGTTGGGTATGAAACCCGAACTGCTCATTGATTGGTAGCCCTCGGGACAGTATGAAGTCCTTTAGGCAGGCGGGAATGAGCCTTTCATATAACTTACCCGAGGCTTATGACTCGATAGGCTGATGGGTTGGTTGAGTGTTTCAAGGGCTAAAGAATACCTATAACGTCAGCTTCCTTCCAGGTGCCTTTGTGGTAAGGCGAATTTGATGTTCTTGCAGATGGCAATATCAAGCACATCTGGTGCGTGACCCAGTGTGTGTGGAAAGTGCGTAGGCGTAGACGGCGCTACGACATCGAGTCAAGTGCGTTGCTAAGCGAGTCTAAAGCCGGCCCCCGAACAGGAGTACCATGAAGTTGCTTCTTAAAATTTGAGCGTCCCGTCTGCAAGGGAGATAGATGTACGCCATTGTGATGGGGGCTTTGCCGGTCATGGCTACCTGACAGACCGAGGCTTCTAGGAAGGTGAAGGTTGGCGTTTCGGTCTACGATGGAGCGACGAGCAGGTGGCTCTGGATCTTGAAAACTAAGGAGGAGGCCTAAGCTTAGCGCCAAACACATGGTATACCAGCACTTAAATGGCAACTAATTGTTAGTTGCAATTGTTAATACAGTAATGTAAATACAGTTGCAGTTGCAAATTTTAGTCACGACGGCAGCGAGGATCGATCTGACTTTACTCGCGAGACATACAATTAAAAGCGCGCCAATAAATTGAACTACCACGACTTTTTATATTAATACAACATCTTATTTACCTAACGTATATATATTTTAATACTCTCCTTTAGGTATTTTGATGCTCTAAGCATAGTCAGTAAATTATTAGGAAACTAAGGCACCTATTTTAACGACTTTTTGATAACTTTTATCACGGATTTCCGCTCCACTTCTTGCCTTTTCAAGCCATTAGTTTTATGAGGAATTGCTTATTTATTGTTCTCCGTTATTTATTGAAATTATCCTGGTACAACGATTGTATAAATGGCTTTTCACAATTTCAGTTAGGTATTAAAAAATTTATAAGGTACATATTATTAATGGTGTTGCGGAGCACTAGTTAATTGCATGATTTTTTTTTGGTAAAATGAAGTAGACATATTTTATGGCAGGTAGCCTGTAACTTTAATAACAAAGTTTAGACATTGTCAAAGTTTTTGTTAAATTAAGTTAGTTGTCTTGGATTTTTTTCCGATTCATGGTCAACATTTTTGTTTTAGTCAACATTATTGCTCTCGACTGACTTTATATTCATACAAATGTTACTTCGGATAAGGAGAGTTGTCATCATGTAGGTTCATGTTTGGAAAAAAAATATGTATTACCCATAAGCCGCATTGGCTTATATTTATAACTTTGAGTTGCAGAGTATGTTCAGTTTTATATAAATTATTATATTTATATATAAACATGTAAGAATTGGGTAAATCTTAGTCGATTGCACACAAGCGAGTCCATTCGATAAAGACATGGGGTTTAACGTTATTACACGAAACAGCTGCAGAACATTCTAACATTCATAAAGTATTATGGCGTACCTTATTAGTTCACCGGCGCTCAAGACGCAGAAAATGTGGACATCTATAACATTGAGCTGTATTGAGTTTACTTATTACACCTATGTAAAAGGAACATTGGCTTTAACCAAAAACAGAATAATGTCGAAAGTGATAAATTTGAGCAAATATTAAATATTAAAATTAAGCTTTTCAATATAGTTAAAATTAGTTTAAAATAAAATGCAATTTGTGTTAATAAATTCGTGGTACTTTGAAGCCTCGATTATCTAGACGTAAGTTTCCAGTTGTATGGAACGAGCAGTACGTTTACCGATTTTGGTTTTCATTTCTTTCCATGAAATTTGGAGAGCGATTGAGGTACCACCGAAGGGGTTTAGGGTAGGTTTTCTATTTAATAGAACATCAAAATCTATTTCAATTTAGTCACTTTACATGGAGACTCCCTATGGAGGCTACTATAACATCATTGTAAATTAGCAGCCGTCATAGCTAAATGTCTATACACTCGCTTTTAATTTACAGATCTCCGATTCTGGCACCAATGAATTTTTTAATAGCAATTTTAAGTTCTGATTGAACATGTACTCGGCGGTGAAGGAAAACATCGTGACGGAACCTGCATGTCTTGAAATAAATAAATAAATAAAATATTACGGACACATGTGAAGTCCGCCAAGCCGCAGTGGAGACGAGTGTTGGACTATGCTCTAACACTTTCCTAGCTAACCTATACATGTGTATAGGTTAGCTTTACTGGAGGAGGATACACTCACACAGTAAACCAGCGTGAAATAGCATCATAACGCTACTGTGCTTTGTATGATGAGTGAGGACTGCGGGGATCCAATTACGGGTAACGGTTATTACATCTCTGTCCCCAGAGGTCCGCCAACACATGTTCATGTTGAATCATTGTTCGGAATAAATGTAGATGTCATGGACCTATATATATATTGTGTGATCGCTTGGGACAAACGTAAATTAAACGCTCCTTCGTCATCATTACCTTTTCTAGTGATATTAATGAGAATATATTTTAGTTGACGTATAACGCATAAGCGCACAGACGCGGGTCGGTGACCCTGGTCACGTTGATAAAATGTCAAGTGTTAAAATATGCAAGTTCCAACAAACTAATTAACGAGATTCTGGCATTGCTCCAGAGCAAGATTTAGTGTATCAGTATGAAGATGTTGTGACCGGTTATTTGATTCTGTCAAAACAAATAATCGCATAGTGTTTCATCGAAACGATGGTAAAGTGCAACAACAATATTGAATGCTTGAATGAATATAGAAAATATTGTATCATTATTTAGATACGAATCCGGGAAATTATCGCTATTTCTGTGACCGCCGCCAGTGTCGGGATTTTTTAAGAATACTCAAGTAATGAAGGAAAAAGTATCAAACAAACAGAAACAAAACTTAGAGCATTTAAAAACGGAATTGCATTATTGCAGACAATTATTTTAATGGTGCTGACTGCTATTTTAATGAAACGCAAGGAGGGTATTAACTAGACAGCCTACCAAGGATTTACAGTTAGGGATTCCAACATCATATATCGTCATCATCTACTACTTAAAATACGGAGCTCTGGGTTATCGGTTTTCCCTCATGCATGAGTCCACGCAATGTCCAATGTCCATCTCAATTCCAAATATTAAGACTATTTGAAGAATATGGTATTCTGTTAAATGAATGAATCAATTAAGTAAAGATATCCTCAAAGAAATAGGGTGACTTAGTATAGTTTAAATGGAAAACTTTTTGGAGCAAATAACGGGTAGGAAACCATTTAAGTTTACAGCGGTCATATTTACTTGAGTCAAAAATAAATATGATACAGTTATTAAAAAGGCGCTTCTACGTAATATTTATTCATTATAAAACTAGATGTCAATGTCTAATCGAAGTAGCTATGCCTATATAGTTAACATATAGTTTTATTAAATAAAAAAACTGTAAATTTTACGCCTGGTGATTTTCGAATGTGATGGAAAATTTCTCCGTTTTTCTGTACTCTAACAATACAAAATAACACGACTATTTCGTAAATTTGGCACTGCGCACCGGGCATAATATCTAATTAAACTGGGATCAGATGTTGTGGTAAGGCCTACGTAGCAGGCTAGTCGATTCCGCATTGTTTTTGGTTACAAGCCAACTAACCTATATTCAATAACAGTTATTTATTTTAACACTGTAGAAATTTATTCTTCTTTAAAACTGTTTAATTGGTAGACTTTTAAAATTTTGACAACAAGATTTAAAAACCTAATGGAGGATTATATAGACCTATTTAGGCCAGGATTTATGTAGGATATATAGGCCTTTATTTTGAGTGACAAGCTGTGCAAATGTCTATCAGGACATGTAACGTGAACCAATTTTACAGTATCAATACAGTCAAATATTTTAGCTTAATTTCTTTGTAACACGTAACCTTCTAAACTCCTTTTTTTATAAAAAAATAATTAAGATTGGGTTGCTTAAAGTCCATTCCGCTGAAGTTGATCCATGAGTTCCATATTTTAATTTACTTGACCACTGGACTGATTCCTATACTAGCTACTGGCATAAACATTTGGAAACGGAATATTTACAGAATAGGTGAACGTGAAATAACATCACAGTACTACAGTGTTTCGCGTGGTGAGTACGAGACATTCCATAGTAATTATCGGGGGTTACAATGCATTCTGAAGCTTTGTTCGGAGAGGATGTGTATTTGTTGTAATTGGACCTCAATTATCACGTAACATCAGGTAAACTGTGTGAACCCTTTGTATCCTACAACTTCACATACGTACGAATTTAAATACACACAATAATACAGTGGTAGAGCTGTGCTGCAGTTTGTTTCTAGCAGCATAAGAATGGGTCAACTCGACCGGAGTAGAACACGCCCTCATAGAAACCAACCAACTGACGTAAAATAGTGACAATGGTGACAACGCATCTGCATTATGACTCCTTGTCAAGGATGAATTTAGATGTCATGGGACGCAGGAATCACTTACCATCTGGTGAACCGTGTGCTCGTTTGTTACACTTAATATAATATATAAAAATATACATAAACAAACGTACAAATACTCAAATACTAAGCACGCATACTAAGACTGTTTTATCTTGCCTTATATGCTGTCATAAATATGATTAAATAGCAATGAATATTGTTATAACTTTGACACATTATATTGATGTGTGCATTTGGCCCTGCAGTATTTTTTTTATTAATCTTAGTTCGATAGCCGCGTCGTGTAGTGGTTAGTGTATTTTAATGTATATGTGGGTCCTGGGTTTGACTCCCAGTCAAGGAGCAATATTTGTGCACCAAATTGTTGCCTTGTTGTTGTATGTATATATATCTCGTGTCCCAGCTGCATCTGAACTTTCTTCCTATCTTATTGCATATACGTTAGTTACATCGGAATGGGGAAGAGGACGAAGTGTGCGCAAATCCTAACGGCACTATAAAATATTCTGGGCAGATGACGTCATGTGGGCACCAGAAGATATCGTCATGGTTAAAATCGATCAGAAGGAGATCATATTGCCAATTAAATTTTAGGGAGAAAACAAGTAATTTTCTTTATATTATTATAATAATTTATAATTATATTTTATGTATGTAATTATGACCATTTAAATGATTAGTAGTGCTTTTATAATAAGTTTGTTTTCTAAATAGTATTTATTAGAAAAAGTACCCCATACAGTCAAAATAACATTTACACGTTCCACTTATATCGAAATTAAAATTAGCTTACCAAAGAAAAACCTTTTAGCACTTTAGGCAAATTAGTTCTAGTTGTTGCAGCTTCTGCGATAGACATAAGCGATTAAGTATCAGTTAAGTTAGTTGCAAACTTATTTAGAAGAAAAACCAACTTTGAGAGAGACTTGTAAAATGTATTAATTCATTTATTTTAAATGACTAAATACATTTTACAAGGAAAGTAATAATAAAACGATTAAGGTTGTAGGTATTTTAAAAAAATTAGATACTTATTAATATTTTATTGGTCATAATGTTCGGTTTGTCTATTTCGATGATGATATATTTTTGTTGTCTAGAACTTTGCAATTTAATTATGCCGTAAAATTTTGTGATAACAAAGCCGGGGTCCCTTTCGAAATCCCGTGTAATTCCTCTGACAGACATAAAATCTATGATAAATTAGGTGTCATGTCCGTGACACAAAAATATCTATATATATATATATGTTTTTAATTATTTCTTTTGATCCGATATATCTGGAGCATACTTAAGATCGACCCTACAATTACATCAGATTCAATAAACTACAAATCCCAGCAAAGGAACACCATTACTACCAAGGATAATCCGCGAGGCTATTGGAATTAATAAAATATCCTAATTTCGAAGATGATTGATTATACAAGAGAATTGAAAGTAGATATTGAAGATATCTGGGTGCTATCATCAGATTGGGATTCTATGTTCTAAAAAAAAACCCTAAACCAGACATACCTCATCTAATTTTATCAGCTCATTAAATTTTATCCAATTTTCTTTCTCTGTTCGTAAGGGTTATTCCTGCTCACCTTGCTGCGCAGGTGATGAGCACATTATAAGAACCCTGGTGTACTGCTGCTCTGAATTAATATACAATCGGTTTTGAATTCAATCACTCGCCCTTGGTTCCGCGACATCGCGCGTATTACTATTATTACTTAATGCCTTTTAATAAGCATATTTTAACCGATATAGCAATATATTTATGTAATGCACGTAGAGCCATGATGCAACTAGAAACTATGAATGGACATGAATGTACTGGATCCGGGATCCAACTACAAGTAACGAGTCATTCTATCACAGTCCTCATGGGCTACAACGCATGTGCTTATTGATTGAATTAAGTTGTCATGGGCCGCTGTCGTCACTTCAATCACGTGAAATGTTTTTTCGGTTTGTCATCTCTAATATTACAATAAAAAAAATGGTTTTAAAGTTATATTCGATATCATATGTTATTATTTTACTTTTACAGCAATACTTTGTTACATAAAGCATAGCAAGAGCGACAGTAAAACTGGCGAGATTCTCAAGTAGAATGTACAACTCAAATATATGTAGAGAGCATAAAAGTAATGATATTAAGGTCAAACTGCTAGAATGGCAGCTGAGAACTTGACATATGACATAATAAACAGATAACGATATATAGATAGGTATAGTTTATAGGTTAGTAAGATTACATGACGACATAGTGCAACTTATTAAGAAAAGTTGGATAAAAACATCGTCCAGTAAGAAATATTGTTGTATGAACCTTAATTTTTTAATCCCAGCAAACTACCTCCTGGACTGGAAATCATCCAGTTGTGAAAAACGTTTTTATATACGAGTTTGCAAAGGAGTAATTAGTTCACTTGATTGTAAGTAAGCTGGTACCGATGAATATTCGCAACAGCTGAGGAATTTCAGATGCGAAACCGGGCTTTAAGAAAGGGATTGGTTCTTTTTTAGTAGGTCCCTAAGTAATATCAGTTTGCAAATTCGCAAGCAACAGTCGATTACTCAAAGTAGCAATTCGTAATATAAAATTTCACACAAAGCCAACTATCAAGATGGTCAAGATTTTTCTTTAATTCTGTCGTAAAATGCGATAGTTAAGCTCAGCGGCTAAAATTAATCCGAACAATTCCTTACAACAATCCTCGATGTAATTACGGTAAAAAGTGAAAAGGGATGTAACTTACGTCATGAGTCCTTCGCCACTACCAAGCCACCATAAGATTATTTATCAGTCTGAGTCTAAGTTTAAAATACTGATGCCATTAGGTTCGTAATGGATACCAATGCTTTTAATATGGCGACCACGATACTTCGATATCCTCAGGCTATTGGCGTAAGACAGAGAGTCCTCACGATGGTCAGATATTGAGTCTTACTTCCCGCAAGACAGTATGTTTTTCCCACTAATATTCTCAGTTTTTATAATTTCTTTGACATGTAAAAATATACGTACAAACAGAAGTATAAATGATCTCCATAGCATTATAGCTAAATAAAATATGGTCATGCAATCTCATATATCTCTGAAATAATTTTTATGATTGATCAGTACATTTCGGTGTTCCTGTCAACCCTACAACCTGACAAACGATAATCAATCAATGGAAGTGCGAGAATGTTGGATAAAACTGACTATAGGATTTTGCGTTCTGCACATTATGTAATAATAATGAAATCATCCCGTTCTCTAGTTTTATAAAAGCATTGATTTTTCTATTGATAGCACTATGAGCTGGAGGTTACAAGTCATTTTAGTCTTAAAGTCTTTACTGGTTTACACTTGATCGTCTGTAAATTTTCCCTTCACGAGTATAAGTTATGAAACGGTTGAATTTATTCAAACTTATGCTTTAAGCTTTGTGCAGACAATAACTGTATCAAATATATATCTTCGATATGTGATCACTCTTTTAATATCATTCGTTGATTATTTATTTATTAAACAAAATATTAGCTAGTTGTGATTTAATAATCTAACATTGTGGTTAAAAAATGTGGTGATCTACTTTAAAGTATGTTTTAAAAAAAATTATAACCCTCAAAAAACCTCCGGCAATTTACCCTTAACAAGGCAACTTTATTGTCAATCTAACTACTTTCATTTAGAAACTATAATTAGTGTCAAGAGTACTTTAGAAAGCCATTACTTTAAATTGGGTAAGGATCTTTATAGCTTACATTCAAACCTAGCAAGTACTTTGCAGTAAACAGGTACAATAGTAATAAACTTTTGGTGCGAAGATATTAATTTAAAATAAATAACGAAATCAAATTATTCTTTACGATATTTTTCATCTATTGAGCAATTTAGAAGCGATTTATATTAATGTTATTGTTTGACATATTACGTACATATAAATCTAATGTAGAGAAATATGTAACTGTGGTACTCCATACTCGTAGTATGTACTCGTAAAAAGTTAGCTTCTTCAATTACTTTATTATATATTATAATTTATATATCAACAGTCTTTTATTATATATAAATTACTCTAAAGCTCACATTATATTGCGATATTTTATGTAATGATGCGAGTAAGGGTGACAAATAAACGTTTAGCATTGTTTTACCTTTTTTCATCTTCATTATTATCTTCTTAACTATTCATAATGAATGAGCAGTATAACAACTCCAAATTAATATTGAATTTACCAGTAATCGCAAATCATGTGAAACACGATCGCTAAATATATACCCAAGTTAGCGTTTGTTGGTACTGGCTAATAGCTTTTCACCTTTTTGCATCAAACCTATTACATTTATGAAAATTGTGTTGTTCGAACTTAAAAACCGCGTGTCGGCGCATAATTTTTAAATTCATTTTGAGGTGGTCGTAAATATTTTGTATAACAGGTTTGCGTTGAAGGAGAGAAAGTTAATAAAATTGAATCAATAAATTATTGAACATATTTTATTAAAGTCGATTCGTACTATACGAAAGAGTGACAGTGCGTTGGGAGCTCTTTGGTCAGTTTATAGCTTTATTCTAATCGATTATTATTTATTTATATTCAACATAAATTTTCAATATAAATTGCATAAATACAACCTTTACTCTTTCAAACGCTACGCCAACACCTCCCTGACTTGAGACTGATAGTTCGTCCCGGAGGTATGCGTAATCACTACCTCCAGCGCACACCACAGTGACACACAGCAGGTGATACTACCACTTCAAGACATTGTCCTCCACAGGATCGCTATTTTGAAGAACTAATAACCTCATCTATTGGCAATCTATAGACCCATTTGCAGTAGGTGTACTTAATAATACGGAGGCTTATGAAATGGTGCTCCAGCAGCACTTAGGTGACGTTTATTTCCAAGCTTCTTTCCTATGGGCTTCCCGAAAAATTAGGCAAGTGAATCACCAATTTTCTTTCGAACCGTAGCTTTTCTTTCGCACCGTAGCACCAAGGTCGTAGTCGACGATGCATGCTCCGTCTCCAAACCAGTTAATGTTGGTGTTCCACAAGGTGTGTGCTACCTTCTACCTTGTTTCTTCTACATATCAATCAGATGTTGCAAATTAATAACATTTATTTCTATGAGGATGACAACATAGGGGATGCGATATGCACTGGCCACGCCAATATTTCGCCGGAAAACGTAATGAGTGCCGAAATAAAATTGTGTCTGATGTCGAGACTATGTTTATTAAAGTATCAGGTTGGGGCCGCCAAAATCTAGTCTATTTTAACCCCACAGATACACAAGGTAGCCGCTAAAAATAATTCAATTGTCGCATTTCCTTATTATGAAAACACTCTCCTTGCTACTTCAGCTTATATCGAAATCCTTGGCGTTCACATACCGAGTGATATTCACTTTTGCAGTCACTTTGAGGGTAAAGCCAAATTGGCCTGTAAAAAACTGGGTGTTCATAAAAGACCAAGATAGTACCTCATTTAGGCCCACTGTGTGCAATTTTATAAGGCGCAAGTTCAGATTCACATAGAATACTCTTCTCATCTGTGGTCTGGGGCACCCCAGAACCAGCTCCTTCCATTTGACCGCCTTCAACGAGGAGCAGCTTGAATCGTTAATGATCAGGTACTTTCTGATCAGCTTGATTCACTGGCATTGAAAAGAGATGTTGAATCTTTATGCATTTTATTATTGAATTTACCGTGGCGACTGTTCCGAGAAGTTGTTTAGGTTAATTCCTAAGCCACTTAGCTTAAAATTCGTACATCACGACAGAATTCAAAATTTAATCCTCATCATCTCGATCGTTCGCAATTCACCACTGTTCGCTTTACGCGAAGTTTTCTGCCACGCATAACTACTCTGTGAAATCAGTTGTCACTAGCGGTATTTTCGAACCGATACGATTTAGGGTCCTTCATGAAAGGAGACTTCACCTTTCTTAAAGTATGGCAGCGCATCTAGGACTCCTTTGGTGTTGCGGATGTTCATGGGTGGGCGTAATCACTTACCATCTGGCTTCTTGATCATTATCCACCAGTCCTATAAAAATCAGTATTCTCAGCCTATTAGGCCATATTCCGCTTAATTATATGTAGCGCTAAAGCGAGCAAAAAAACCAATGTTCTTATACGAAATCTAATATGAATGTGATAATGGCGAGATGCAAATTGACATAACTTTTTTAAGACGGAGGATATTGCATCATCTTTGAAAGACCGATCATACTTGGTACTCTTACATTTGCACTTATATTGTGATATTCACTTGTTTATTTTCTTTTCAATCTACACTGGCCTTACTCCTGAGATGTGAAGTAGCCAATGTATCACACATATGGCGTCTCACACAATTATCTAGCCTCGTTCTCAAAGTCGGATATTTTACAATCTACTCTAAAAGTTATCCAAACTATAAAAGTTTATAAAGAAAATGCATCTTACTGCTTATAATAAGTTGCCCGGTAACTGACCCCAAATTGTAAAAATTATTTTCAATTAGTGAAACCTTATTTTACATTTCATCTTCTCATAATGTTAAGTTATAAATTATTTGATGACATCTCCTAGTAAGCATGTGATTTAAATAACATTTTGTAAGTATACTTAAAATTCATTCGGAACAAAACGACTTGCTTGAAGTTTTGTTTTCAAAACAATCAACTTAAAGCAACAATACTTGTAAGAAATACAATTTAACTTTCTCACGGAAAACAAAATACCTCATTTCAAAGTGTATTCTTGAGGTCACATTTTGAAGTGAAGAATTTTATCCATTGAAAAGTACACGTACCTATATATAACAATTTTGAATTATTGTGAGGAAATTATTCTTATAATAAAAGTAAAAAAATAATGATTAATTATCAATTCAGTCTATAAATTTGATTTACATACCGTTTCATAGCTTTGTTGTACGAACAAGAGATATAACTTTGACTTATAATGAAATTTGAATTAAAATGGCTTCGACGTGGGCAAAGTTTTGAAAACTTCATACCATAAGCATAAATAATAATTAAAGAAATGTATAGTTCATAAATTACAGTTTGAGTCTTAGCTGTCAGAGTTACATACTGAGGAGTAGGACAATGTTGTAAATCGACCATAACTATCGATTATGATTACTATTATCCAATGATAAAAGTAACTTAAAATATAAATTAGTTGAATAATTTGATTTATAATTTTAAAAATTATATTATAATTAAATCAAACAAGAGAATTGAAGTTACCTTTTCTTTATTATTATAAAGGTGCACAAACCAAATCGTCGTCATGTCATAATCAGATTCAGATTCGCTAGTGTAATCCTGCAGATCAATTACCAATATTTTATCACATATAACGAGTATGTTATCAAAATAAATATGGGCGCCAAATCCAAATTTTCTTATATTATTTTTCAATGTAGTTTTATTATTTCTTCCCATCTACGGGAGAGAAATTTTCACATGGATCGTTCAATTATATTAAAGAAATTATTGGGAAAGAAGGTTGTGTGTTATATCTGACACCGTAACCAAGAAAGCAAGAGTGAACAATTTGTAAAAATCAATAATAATATAATATATCTAAACCTATGAAGATTAAAATTGAACTAACAATGAAAAAGAAAAATAATAAAACAATAAAGTTCAATTGCATTGTACCGGTAGTGGTACAAATGGTGGCAAACGGATGATCACATGGCCCGCTTTCTTTATTTCAGCAAAGACGTTTTTAAATAATAATACTTAATAAAATATTAAACTATACTTTCTCAAAATATTTACTTGCAAGGTCTATAACATAGTCTGTGGTTTAGATAATGCGTTTCCACTCAAAAAGTATGACATTGCTTCACGAATATTTTACAGTTACAAAATACGGAACTTGTAAGGGGTGATTTCTATAACAGCTGCCACAGGACTCAAGCTATGTTTTTTTTAATTACATTTAGAAAAAAGAGCACACAGTTTACCCAGTGGCAAGTGGTTCCACATTCATCCTTGACAAGGAATCATAATGCGGGTGCGTTGTCACCCTTGAAGACGGAAATGGACTACTTCGTCACCAGTAATAAAGGTCTCCGCATCCCTACACTCACGGGACGAAACAACAGCATTATGCTGCTATTTCACGCTAGTTAGAACACTAGCGTAAAGTAGCGTAACGTGAGGGCGTGGTCCTACCCCGGTCGAGCTGACACCCATTCATTCTGCAGATAGAATTAAACTGCAGTGTAGCTATACCACTGTTTAGTATTTCTAGTAGAGTCGGTAGACGCAGCATAAAAAATGTCATGTTAGACTAAGTGTGAATGTTAAATTTGTCAATGACCATAGGTCTTCGTATAAGTTACTATGTAATACTAATATTCAGAATCACAATAGATCAATGAATAGAATAGTCTCTTTTAAAACAAGTGAATTGCGCTTGTTACACAACCATCCAACGCTAGAATTATATATACATCAAACGCCTAGTTACAAAATCTGAGTTACAATGTGACTGCACCGTGGTCCTACGGACGCAGCAATGGTATTGAACAACGGGTGAAGTAAACGGAATAAACCACTCTTGTTTCATACTTTGAGCAATGGTCACACTTTATTAACAGTTTAATTTGAAATTTTTATATAGTAAATTTAATCTTATAAAAATTTTAGCATTTTCTTGCATCCTTCAGCTGTAGCCTTCGTTATTGTCGTAGTCGGTAGGACGGACAATGAAAGTCTTTGAATCTACCACGAGCATTGGCTATCCTAACTTACAAGAGCTGCTGCAGAAAGGAGTTTCCAGCATTGATACACGCAGACAAGTGCAAATGTATTGATAAGTAGGTATATTTAAATCTAGAGATGCTTTCCTTGTGTCCTTTTAATTATCCAAGATTTTTCTCCCAAGAAATTCATAGACTCTTAGGTTAGGTAATATACGTAGATCGTCGCGATTAGACGTTACTATGTATTTAGAAATATTCTTATAAGTTAGTGACTTAATTAGACAGTCCTGCAGCATAAAAAAATGATGCACTTGTTGATTGATATAATAATCCTTAAGGTCTCGAGTTTGACGGGAATACAAACGTCTTTACCCGGTTTATTAATTTATGAGAACATTTAGTGGGGCAATATTCATATATTTATATTCATATTAAAGTGTATATTATATGCAAGTGTTGCAATAAGAAATTAAGATTTACTGAATGCTATATATAAGTAAAGTGACAGGGCCTGCAGTGCGAACAATGTATTCAAAAGGTACCCCTGAGATATGGGTTAGGAAACGTAGCGCTCTTATCAACAATTTGGCCGACTTTAGCACTTATGAACCAGAATTTCGCAACCAAACGAGAATTTTACAAAAAATACCTCAATATTTTTTGTGTCATAAAGATATATTGCAGCTTGCATGAAATGGTACTACCATTAAAGCTAAAAGATAGCTATAGAAAAAAATTACCCTTAAGCTATATCGACGTGGTATCCGTGACCCACTGTATACTCGTATACGATGTACGTGACCTAATAGGTAAGAAAACGCTCTAAAATTTGTTAATGAAGAAATGAACACAATATATTTACAACAAAGATACGACCACCCTAATAAAAGAAAGATGTTGTTAATCTTCTTGTAACTGTAGTGATTCGCTTTAAGTTTTCACCTGTCGCGTTACCATCTCCGCGTGCATTAAGGTTTCCTTCGACAAATTTTCGAAAATATTAATTTTAGCCACCGAAACCAATGCCAGATTAGATATAGTAAAATGCTACTACATCGTGGCCCAACACGAATTCAACAAATATTTAGTGCTCCCTACCAAATTATAGACCAGGCTTCCGACCCATTAACAATACCGGCCCTCAGCCTAGGAGTGGTGTTCGCGATGCAAAAAAGACAGGACATGACTGGACTAAGTACGGAAATCCAGCTCCATCTAATAACCTATTTCAAGTTACGGGAGAAAATTTTAACAAATTAAATGACCAGCAATATCCATGATATCACTATTATAATAATAACTCGTTTAATCGATCCAACCCCAATAATACAAAAATTAAAAAAAGAAGAATTAAACAATAGATACAAACATGAAAAACAAATCATAAAAGAAATGTAAACACAAAGAAAACTTAATAAAATATGTTATTCAGTACAACAAAAAAATAATATAATAAGTATAAAAAAGTATTCATGTCCAAGTATTAGATGCATAACATACTCGTACCAAAAAACCATAACGATGATGCTGGATCAATAAGGTATTTTGTTGACCTAGGCCAACACTGGTAATAATTATAACTACACAGAAGACTGAACACTGACCCTAAACAGACATATAACCCATCGTACGAGCAACAGTCATATCATACAGAGTACGTTCAGGCACATATTTAAGTAACCATTTAAATCATAAATAAGTTAATCATTTTATATTCCAAAGATGAGAATAGATTATAGAAACTATTACGAAATGTTTAAATTAGGATTACTTTCATTTATTGAGACAGATAGTCATAGTTATAGAGGTCTCGATTATTAGCCCTATAATCTATGAACTTTATTAATTAGGAACAAGAGTCATGAGTTCCTCATCTGGCACAGATTCTACGTATAGATTAGAGGCAGAATGTCCAATAGTAAATGCGTGGTTTTTCTGTTAGAAGAAGAAAAAATTCCAGATTCAAGATAAAACTGACTACGTTCACTATCTGATTGCTCAGCAGGAAATTTAATAGCTCCGTAAACTGACTCAGGTCACATTGACAATGCAAGCCTTTGAATTATTGGACGACAAACAGTACGTTGAACCATCAAAATTCAATCATTCTAAAGTCAAAATTCATCAATAACGATGCACTGGAAATATTGTATGCGACCCCAACATCACGACGCATCAACCCTTATTAAGTAAGAGCTGACCACAAGAATATTTAAGCAACCAACAACAATCTTGAACAAGATTCTCGATTAGTCGCTGATTTGCTTTGATAGAACTTAATACTTCAAACACCCCGTAACAACATCTAAGTTGAACACATTTTCCACGTTTGTTACACGGGTACAATTTTTTGTTACGATATTCATCGCATCTTGACTTCACCGCATCCCACGGACACGAGACGCTTACGCAGCATTTGTATTGAACATTGAAGGAATCGTGAAATTCGCCACTCTTGTTTACCAAACTTCGAGCATAAAGTAACAATACTTTTTTAAATTTATAATTAGATAGAATTTAATAAAAACAGTTTAATTTGTAATTGTCAAATAATTAATGTAGTCGGTATAAAATACTTTTACATTTTTGCATCCCTCGGCTGTAGCCTTCGTTATTAGCTTTCTATTTTTATTATTTACTTTCGATTAAAATAAACATCTTACATCCTTTGATTTAAACTGCTTTGTTTTAGAATTATTTTAATATTAATCAATAATAATATTGCTAAGCTTTCTTTGGTTTTA